>CM042143.1:12662908-12684705 GCA_023376005.1 Doryteuthis pealeii
CCTGGTGTGCCTATAATTTCCAACTGCAAAAGGTCACAATTTAAGTCACAGAAAGTCACATGATAGATGAGTGTATTTGGTATGTGTAAAATAGTTAGCCTAGGTCACCTGGTATGCCTATAAATCCCAGCTGAAAAAGGTCACAATTTCAGTCACAGAAAGTCACATGATAGATGAGTGTATTTGGTATGTGTAAAATAGTTAGCCTAGGCCACCTGGTGTGCCTATAATTTCCAACTGCAAAAGGTCTCAATTTCAGTCACAGAAAGTCACATGATAGATGAGTGTATTTGGTATGTGTGAAATAATTAGCCTAGGTCACCTGGTATGCCTATAAATCCCAGCTGAAAAAGGTCACAATTTCAGTCACAGAAAGTCACATGATAGATGAGTGTATTTGGTATGTGTAAAATAGTTAGCCTAGGCCACCTGGTGTGCCTATAATTTCCAACTGCAAAAGGTCTCAATTTCAGTCACAGAAAGTCACATGATAGATAAGTGTATTTGGTATGTGTAAAATAGTTAGCCTAGGTCACCTGGTATGCCTATAAATCCCAGCTGAAAAAGGTCACAATTTAAGTCACAGAAAGTCACATGATAGATGAGTGTATTTGGTATGTGTAACATAGTTAGCCTAGGCCACCTGGTGTGCCTATAATTTCCAACTGCAAAAGGTCACAATTTAAGTCACAGAAAGTCACATGATAGATGAGTGTATTTGGTATGTGTAACATAGTTAGCCTAGGCCACCTGGTGTGCCTATAATTTCCAGCTGCAAAAGGTCACAATTTAAGTCACAGAAAGTCACATGATAGATGAGTGTATTTGGTATGTGTAAAATAGTTAGCCTAGGTCACCTGGTATGCCTATAATTTCCAGCTGAAAAGGTCACAATTTAAGTCACAGAAAGTCACATGATAGATGAGTGTATTTGGTATGTGTAAAATAGTTAGCCTAGGTCACCTGGTATGCCTATAATATCCAGCTGAAAAAGGTCACAATTTAAGTCACAGAAAGTCACATGATAGATGAGTGTATTTGGTATGTGTAACATAGTTAGCCTAGGCCACCTGGTGTGCCTATAATTTCCAACTGCAAAAGGTCTCAATTTAAGTCATAGAAAGTCACATGATAGATAAGTGTATTTGGTATGTGTAACATAGTTAGCCTAGGTCACCTGGTATGCCTATAAATCCCAGCTGAAAAAGGTCACAATTTAAGTCACAGAAAGTCACATGATAGATGAGTGTATTTGGTATGTGTAAAATAGTTAGCCTAGGTCACCTGGTATGCCTATAATATCCAGCTGAAAAAGGTCACAATTTAAGTCACAGAAAGTCACATGATAGATGAGTGTATTTGGTATGTGTAACATAGTTAGCCTAGGTCACCTGGTATGCCTATAATTTCCAACTGCAAAAGGTCTCAATTTCAGTCACAGAAAGTCACATGATAGATGAGTGTATTTGGTATGTGTAACATAGTTAGCCTAGGTCACCTGGTATGCCTATAAATCCCAGCTGAAAAAGGTCACAATTTAAGTCACAGAAAGTCACATGATAGATGAGTGTATTTGGTATGTGTAAAATAGTTAGCCTAGGCCACCTGGTGTGCCTATAATTTCCAACTGCAAAGGTCACAATTTAAGTCACAGAAAGTCACATGATAGATGAGTGTATTTGGTATGTGTAAAATAGTTAGCCTAGGCCACCTGGTGTGCCTATAATTTCCAACTGCAAAAGGTCTCAATTTCAGTCACAGAAAGTCACATGATAGATAGGTGTATTTGGTATGTGTAAAATAGTTAGCCTAGGTCGCTTGGTGTGCCTATAATTTCCAGCTGCAAAAGGTCTCAATTTCAGTCACAGAAAGTCACATGATAGATAGGTGTATATGAATTTAAACTATAGATTTCTAAGTATTATCCAGAAAGGATGAAAGTAACAATAAAAATAGAATAAATGTATCTTGTTTTATATTTCTTCTGGGAATGCATAGTTATTATAATGAGGCTTACAACAATTTAACAGTCAAAATCACAAAAAATAACTTGCCATTACTTGCCTGTTTTTATAATTCTCCACTTAAATTTGAAATTTGAATCTTCTCATAAAAAAGCATTTCACTGTTTATTGGGACACAGAAAAGAAACCATTAAGTCAGATAGACACATTTGGTTTGCTTTTGTGTTTGGGAGTGTTAAAATGTTTTATATTTTTGCTTACTGCCTAAAATAAATAAACTATGTATATTTCTTGGCTATATCATATAATATTTCTTTAAAGATTTTTTTCTGTATATGTAGGCCTGCCAAATTTTAAATATTTCTTTCAAGGATTAAAAGAAGTATATCTGCATAAAAAAACAAACTTTTTTACCTTCTTCTAGTAGAACAGTTTCTGAAAACAAAATAAAAACAAGTAAAATATATTGAGTTATTGATGAGGTAAGGACATTTAAAGTGAACACAAAACAAAAAAACAAAAACCACCCAAAAAATGAGAATGAATAATGTTTCATGTAAAAAATGAATTAAAAAAATCAGAAAATCATTACTACTCTGTTCCAGAATAGTTATTGTCTTACATAATTTATGAGCAGTCATAGATTATGAATGTACCTGTAGTTAGAATTTTGTTAGATTTTTAAAATGACGGGGTCTGTGGAAAGATACTGGGGCTGATGAGTGACAACGGTGACATTCCAACTGACCTTCCGGTATTCAGGCGTGAGAATAAGTTTTAGATTAGTTTAGTTAGTCAGATGTGAGCCGGTACTCTATCAGAGAGGATGTTTCTTAGGGTTCCCAAATCGCCCATGGCAGAATTAAATGGGCAGGGTTGAAAATAAAAACTTGATCAAGAAACAAAAAAGTCTTGTGTTAATTAAATTTTAAAACAAGCAATGTCCAGCCCTGCAAACAGAATACCATTCATATGATTCCATTCTTATTCATTCATATGATTCCATTCTTCTTTCCGGAGTCATTTTTTCATTCATAAAGACTTTTTTCATTCATATGATTCCATTCTTCTTTTATAAGTCAATTTCTCTGTAATTATGTTCTTCGTTCATAACTCATTTTCATTCATAAGACTTTTTCATTTATGTGATTCTATTCTTCTTTAATAAGATTCTTTTTTTTTCTTTTTCTTTTTTTCATTCCTAAAAGAAATCCTTCAGTTATTGGCACAGACACCAATGTAATGAATGTTTTTGTTTTAATTTTTTTTCTCCATTGATGACCTCCTGCTGAATATAAAATATTGTGATTCTTTAAAAAAAAATAAACAAAAAACTTATTTTTCTCTGCTTTGCAGAAAACACAAGAAAAGAAGAAGGTTGTGGTGTTGTTTGTGGGTAGGTGTATCAATGAATGGATGGATGAGAGACAAGGAAGGTTAAAAATGTTGGTAACAAAGATGTCCAATAATCTACAACTAACGATACTCTGGCCTACTCCCCTCCCCACAAAAAAAAAAAAATCCCTAATAGTAATCCCAACCAGAGAACATGGCATCCAGATGAGTAGACGAAGTAAGCAGAATGTAAAGTAAGACTATCATATATCATCTCTAATCTATCTCTCTGTCTCTCTGTCTCTTTCTCTCTCTCTATTATATACCCGAGATGACTCTTTTCTTCATTATATACCCGAGTATGTTAGAAGAGTATATAACAAATGCAGTTTCTTAGGGTTCCCAACTCGCCTGCAGCAGAATCAAATGGGCAGTTGAAAATAAAAACTTGATCAAGAAACAAAAAAGTCTTGTGTTAATTAAATTTTAAAACAAGCAATGTCCAGCCCTTCAAACAGAATAATCAACAAAGACCAACCCTTAATAGTAATCCCAACCAGAGAACATGGCATCCAGATGAGTAGACGAAGTAAGCAAAATGTAAAGTAAGACTATCATATATCATCTCTAATCTATCTCTCTGTCTCTCTGTCTCTCTCTCTCTATTATATACCCGAGATGACTCTCTTCTTCATTATATACCCGAGTATGTTAGAAGAGTATATAACAAATGCATTTTCGTATAAATTTCCTACCTCAATCAAATATAAGAGTGGGGTTGCCTGTGGTGTAATGGTTATCATGATGGGAAATATGCATAGCAACACGAGTTCAAATCCTGGAAAAGGCTGGTTGCATTTCACATTGTGCTAATGTAAATGTGTGGTAAATAGTAGAGTCGACTGGGCACTTTAAACTTGATATGGCAACTAGTCTAGAAGAAGAAAAACTCTGAATTCATATATGTTAACCTCTGCTTAAAAATTGACCTTGTACCACATCCTACTTGTATGGACGAGTTGGCAAAGGCATACATCAAATATAAGAACTATTATGACACAGAATTAGAATTATATTTAAAAATCATCATATTTCTCGAATGAAATTCTGAATGATTGATTGCGTTTCAACCTGTTCAGAGAGACCCCATCTGGTCAGCCGGTTGTCCATGTCAAGCTCTAGCACCTATATGATTGACCAAACCATATTTTTTAAAATTGCTCTTATGGCAAAACCCCAACCCTTTTTATTATATAGGTGCTAGGAGGCGGTAGCTGAGGGTCAACTACCAGTTTATTAATACATATAAAGTTATTTCTTTTAATTCATTGATGACATCGAATGACCCACTGTGGTTGGTATGCCATAAACCAAACCAAACCATCATATATAAAGAGATTTTTTCTTTGTCAGTAGATGGGCAATTCCATGTCAAATCATCCAGAAAAAAACATAATCATCATCCACCCTCTTCAATGCTTAAGGACAGAATCCTGGTGGCTGAGCAGTCCATGATATACAACACTCCACTTTGGCCCTTAATTAGGCTAGACGGGCCGTCGGAGAGATCATCTTCAATCAATCGGTTGGTCAAGTCCAGGCCTAGTACTTATATAATTGTTCCAACCCCATCGCCCTTATAGTTAACCTCCAACCCTTTTCAGCATATATATGGTAGAGGGCAGTGGGTGAGGGACTTATTGTCCTGTGTATAACGTTAAACAGCATCTAATGGTGAAGTTTAAATTCTGGATCACTGGGGACTGCAGTACTATTGCGTAAGAGCGAAGATCAAGTTGTAGTCATGTTTAGACATTCCCCAAAATCTGAGCTTCCAATTCCAAAAATTGGTAGAGTTATGTTGATTTGTAGGTCTCAAAATGTGTGTGGGGAGGATGGCAACTTTTTTAAAATCTATTTTTGTCTGTAAAATGAGTTCTAGAGCTTCCCCACTCCTAATTATTGGTTTATAAAAGCATTTTTACCCAAGAAATCCCAAATATTCTACAAAAAAAATCTGAAAGTCAACCAATTTTTAAGTTATTGATGATTTCTGATTTTTTCATAGCAAGATCAATATCACAATGTGGCACTGAATCTAAGACAAATTTTTTTTCTATTATTATTTCACATATATTGAACATTATTTGTACCAAAAAGATAGTTGGTGTTTGCCCACAACCAAAGGGGTGGGTCACATGGCCTGGATGATTTAACATGGAATTACCCATATATCATTTCTTTATTTAATAACATAACAACCTTTATGGGTTATTTAATGCCAATACCATCCTTATAAAGAACAGTAGTGATACTATTTAACCTTGTTCTTTTCAGTATAAATTATATTCCTATTTTTGTTTATATATTTTTTGCTATAAAGTTGCCGAGAAAAATATAAATGTTTAATGAGAGGTAGTTCAATTGTTCTGTTTTTTTTTTGTTTGTTTTTTGTCACAAGGTTTTTGAAGGTTGGATAATTTATAATTTGTTCATATTTATAGAATATGATCGTTCACTCTATAATTAACATAGAGTCTGAATGATTGATCATATTTGATCTTGTTTGTTTATAGAAATTTTCCAATATAACCTCATTTATTTTACAGTAATGTTTATGAAAACAAATGATTCATCTTCTCTAAAATAAAAGAAAAAGAGATAAAAAAAAAATGTCTGTCAAATAAAACTCTCTCAATCCTCTGGAAAAGGTTTGACCTTTTCAGAGTTGAGGGATTATCAACGCTGACCTTTGACAGTTATTTTCAGCCATTGTTAAATCAGGATAATTTCTTTTTATTTCCACTGATATTTTCTGATGCTTCTAAGTAAGTAAAGTCGTCGGGGCGGCCTAATGTCGGTATCAGCCATGCAGCGAGGGAGTCTATCCCCTTTTCACTAGCGCTAGACCAAGGAGATTATTTTTAGGATCTGCGGTGGAGCGCCACACCTACCATCAGCTCCTTACTTTATCGCAAATATCCCTGTGCTACTCATACGCTGGGTTGGCGAGGGTGGGTATCGAACTAGGAACTTTATGGTTTCTAGCCGAATGCTCTTCTAATGCAACCAAAAAACGTTCCCAATAATATTATATATATATATATATATATATATATTCCGTGGCCGAAACAGTATAGTTTCTGACTATCCTGCTGAAGTCCCGGTTTCGATTTCTGTCGGAGGGAAATCGTTAGTATATATCGCTGATGAGACTTAATAAAGTTGAAACAGTCTGTACGATATTCTACACACCGAGTAATTCTTTGCAAAATTCACTTGTCATTATTATCTTCTATAATTATCGAATTTTATGTGATTGTATGTGCATTGTAATTGCATCCAAGCAAAAATATAAATATTAATATATATATACTTTATTCAACAATGCTTCTAAAAAATAAACAAACATCTAAAAAATCTTATTTCCTTCGCCGAAGAGCATAAGGCTCCGGGTGTGTTTGTTATTGTTCACTCAGCGTCCCCTTGCCTCATATGGTAGAGACGTCTCAGTATCATTAACAGGTTAATTTCGCAGGAATTTCTCGGTGCTGTACCGTGGCCAAAACAGTATAGTTTCTGACAATCCTGCTGAAGTCCTGGTTTCGATTTCTGTCGGAGGGAAATCGTTAGTATATATCGCTGATGAGACTAAATAAAGTTGAAACGGTCTGTACGATATTCTACACACCGAGTAATTCTTTGCGAAATTCACTTGTCATTATTATCTTCTATAATTATCGAATTTATGCGATATGCGCATTGTAATTGCCTCCAAGCAAAAATATAAATATTAATATATATACTTTATTCAACAATGCTTCTAAAAAATAAACAAACATCCAAAAAATCTTATATATATATTCATAAAGAAATATGTGGACTCATCATCAACTAACAACATCCGAGTGGTTAAGAAGCCTCACTGATGAAAATGTGATCGGGTTTTGATTCCATCCGGAGGTAGCCTGCTAAGTCTAGCTACACTGAAGAGATGTGACACATTGAACTACGGTGTCTGTGAATGTCAAAATATATATAAGTATATATCTATTATTACATTTAAAGCTGATTTAATCAACTTTTGCTTCCTAAAGCTTTTTACTATTTAGTTTAATGACACAAAAATTATACCAAATTATTCCTTACTTTTAGGATTGAATTATGTTTGAAAAAAATTATGTTTTAATTGGTTCTAATTAGTCATAATTTGCAATTAAGTCAAAAACTGATCAATCTCTTACTTTACTCTGTGTCTATCTCTTTCTTCCCCTCTATGTATATCTTGATTCTCTCCTTGTTATATAATGTTAGTTTCTCTGGAGAGAGAGAGAGAGAGAGAGAGAGAGAGAGAGAGAGAGAGAGAGAGAGGGGGAGAATTTCAAATGTATTTCTGTGTTAAATTTTACAACCAGCAACCCATAGCTTAAATGAGGTCAAACATTTCCTTACTTAGAAAGCTAACAAAATGATTTTTAGGTTTCGTCCAGCCGTATTTATTAAAAAATTATTTTTATTTGCTCTGCTAACTCCCTTTTCCTAATCTCAATTATCTGGTTCTCCAGAAGTGTCCATCATATCTTGTTCTTTTCACCTGGAGGGCTCGTGTAAAAGGAGGTTGATGACCGTACAGCTGTTTTCTTGTAGGATGCTACTCCCAAGATTTGTTCAAAAGAGAATAAACAAAAAAAAAAAAAAAAAAAAAAAGAAAGAAAAAAAAGCAAGAATAACAGAAAAAAAAATGAAGAAGAAAATTACCATAGCAACTAGCTATGTGCCTACTTATTCAACACTTTTTAATTTAATATAATATTTTATTACAGTGAGGATGTCCTGCCTTAAACTGGAACTCACACTGCATACGCGCGCTATGTTAGTCAGATGTTAGTTACATGAAATGTTTAGTTTAAGAAATAAAAGTTTAAGAAAATTATCACGGTCTTGTGATTAATGAATGTCTTGGTAACAAAACTGATTAGAAGAAGAAATGAGTTAAGTGCAACCGACCACCAAGACGAAGTCACCAAGACGAAGTCCCCAAGAGGAAGAACCTAAGATAGAAGATGAACTGAAGATGAAGTAAGAAGTAAAGAAAGTAAGCAGGGTATACAACATTTGTTCCTTGTATCATCCTGTTCAGTGAAGTAAACCAACATGTAAGAATTTGTGTCCAGTATCTCCATTAAAATACGTCTTGTGTTCTTATTTTTACTTACACTTATGAGTCGACTAAAGCACACCATATCAACTAGCTATGTGCCTACTTATTCAACACTTTTTAATTTAATATAATATTTTATTACAGTAAAACTTAAATACTTGTAGGGTGAATATATTTGCTAGTATAGATAAGAGATTTACTTTTAACTTTTTAAATCCAAAGTAATGCTACGTCATTATTTGTACAAAGTCCAGTGACAGTATACTACAACATGAAAGAGAATATATTCTTGATCAGTAAGCAAGTGGTCAAAGTTTTTTTTTTGTGAAAAGAATCAGATAGAAAATCAACAAATGGTTTAGATTTAATAAGTAAATCCAGTATAAAAATATTGTTCCAAAAGAGAAGAAGAAATTTGGATGAATTTTGAAAGAAATTAAAAAAAAAAAGAAACAAAAGTCATATAAAATATTCCAATAGAAAAAAAAACAACATCCTAGGTTCTAAAACCATATGAACTTAAAGTAATGTAAATGGCTTGGAAAAAAATTCATATAATTCTTTGACTGATAAGAAAGTTTTCATTAGTTGAAAATACGTGATTTTTGGAAATCAAGAAAGAAAAAAGGAAAAAAAAAAAGGAAAAATGGATGAAAGGAAAAATATTCTTTACAAGAAAAAGTGCATTGAGCAAGTTTATTAGCATAATATTGATGATATGATTTTTAGAAAATTTTAGTTTCATTGAAACTGATTTTATTGCTGATATGAATAAAATAAAACTTTATGTGATATTTTGAATACAAGAACGAGTGAAGAAATAAAAAAAAAAAGATGTTTTGAAAAAGTGGGTCATTTGAAGAAATAGGATAATTCATGAATAAATGGTAATAAAATGGGATACTAAATGGGTTATTGTAATATAATGAAAGATAAAAATGAATTTAATCAAAAACAAAAATGATTAAAAAAAAGAAAAGAAAAAATACCTGCATGATGAATAGATAATAATAATAAAAAAAGACAAACCGAAAATATCTGTTAATGTTATTAATCTAGTGGCCATCCTTTAGGCTTCAAGCAAGATCCTTTGTGTTAAGCAAGATCCTTTTTGTTAAGCAGATTGTAGTGGCAAATGGGTTGAGTAAATACCTACCTCCACAGTAGATCAAATATGAGGAGTGAAAGATTGAGTTAATCTGACAAAATTTTGTTGAAAATAGAGGAAAAAGTGGGTATAGCAACACAGAAACTAAATTCAATTAATATTTCGGTTCATTTAGTAAAGCTTCCTCAGAATTTTCTTGTGGATACAAATGCTTTTTACAGTCTGCTTTTATACTGAAAAGGTAATTTTTGGTGTAGGTATGGAATGGGAAGAGGGTAGGGTTTGGGTGTGCAGTATAGAGAGGGAAGAGATAAAAGAAAGTAGACTGTAAAAAGCAATTGTCTCCACAATAAATTCTGAGGAAGCTTCACTAAATACTGTAGTGAAATATCAATTCAATTTAGTTGCTGTGTTGTTTTCTTTACACTTGTTATATGTGGTGTTAATAATAATATTCATATTATTGATATTATCAATATTAATTAATAATATTATTAATATTATTAATATTAATAGTATTAATAATTGGTATAGTTCAGTCAGTAGATTGTCTGCCTGGGAACCACAGAGTCCCTGGTTAAATACTGGCTCTTGCCAACTCAGCATATGAGTGGTAAAGTGAGGAGCTGATGGTAGGTGTGGCGCACCACCTCAGATGCAAAAAACAATGTCTTTGATCTATCAATAGTGAAAAGGGAATCGACTCCCTCGCTGTCTGGCTGATACCGACATTAAGCCACCTTGCCGACTTTACTTTTCTTTATTAGTGCTATGTGAAATGCAAACAGCCTCATCTGAGATTTGAACTCAGGTTCACTGTGTCTATTTCCTACATAGATCCCCATACACTGATGACTTTACTTACTTTAATATTACTAGCAAAATAAAAAAACGCCCTCTGGGTGACGTAAAATAAATATTGCCTGAGGGGATGGGAACTGAAAATTTAATATCAGAGAGTTTGTATCATAAATAAAGTAAAATCATCAAATTTATTAAAGGAGTAAAGAATAAAATAAATTTATTAAAGGAGGAAAAAATATAAAAAAATTGAAATGGAAACTTAGTACTGATAACTTTAAATATATATTAAAATAAAACAAACTATATATAGATAGATAATACCAGGCATCTATTTATTAAAACTTGTTTTAAACAACCAATGAGGACTGTCTAACATTGCATGCTCAAATTTTGAGTGTATTAATTCTACGTTATGACATTTTAGGTAGTGTGACGTAATCACTGATGTAATTTTTTGTTACAGACAAAAACCGGAAGCGAATCTCCATTATTAATATTATGTAATCCCGTCTCTCCATTTCCTTTGTTTTGTGTATCAAGCATATAATTCTAACTCAACAAATTCATAGAATCAAGCATTTTTCAGTAAAAGTAAAAAAAAGATGTGTTTGTGTATTTCTGAACACACCTACATGTTTTTCTTTCCCTCAAAACAATGGGCAACATTGTAAGCATGAAATTACAATATAAATGTGTATACATGTATGTAGTTATGTAAGAATTAACCTATCATATATTTGTCAGAGAAAAATAGTTGAAATTATAGCTTGAGTTTTCAAATTCCAAATTACTAAAGTTTACGATTGTTAGTCTGATAAAAAAAAACAAAACATCTGGATTTTCCAATCGTGACACGTCTTTGGTTTTTCAAGTTATGTCACATGATTTGTGTGTGCTTATGAACACACACACATATATATATATATATATATGTAGAAAGGAAGTGAATCCGACGGTATGTAGTATATTAAGAAAAATGAAAAAACAGATTTAAACCTGTGTTTTTTCATTTTTTTAATATACTACCTATATATATACTACATATATATATATGTATGAAAATATACATATATATACTACATATATATATAGTATGTATGAAAATACTACATATATATATACTACATATATATATATGTATGTATGAAAAATATGAGTAAATCTTTGTATATATATGTATACAGGTATCCTTTTCCAAAGGCAAAGTATATTAAGATAAATTTTAAAAGTATAAAAATTATAACTAATATAAAAAATCGATTGGAATGAAAATATGTAAGATAATAATGTATTATTATAATTTTTTAGTTCTTTTTTATATATATATAAGCAATGTTTTATGTTTCTATGTTTTATGTTGTACTTTTGTTTTTATTTTTTTTATTTTTGCTGTCCACTCAATGCCATTATTTTTTTCTTTAAATATGCAAAATTATTAGAAAAAAAAAGCAGAAAAATAGAGAAAGAAAATCCTTGATTAATGTCACTTTTCCAGCTTTGAGGGAATTTTGGAGTAATGCGCACACTCTTGAATGTATGGTTGTTTCTGATTTATGCTGAAAAAGAAAACCGTAAAAAAAATGACCCCACCACTTCAAATTAGGAAGGACAGGATCATAAACTACCAAAAATTACGTAGAAAAACTACCAAATTCCTGATTGCTTTTCCCCTAACTGAGAAAAAAAAAGCCAAAAAAAGAAAAAAAAAAAAGAAGAATCAAACAAACAATTTTTTACCTCTATATCTGATAATTTTACCATCAATATATTTGCCAATTGCTGTGCTTCATCCAATTTTCTTAAAACATTCTTTTTTTTGTTGTTAGATTCATATGACAGTTATTTTTGTTATATCATATATATATAATTTTTTTGTTCTTTCTGCAGCGAAGATGTCACTCCATTGCTGCCTACAATTTTGACACAAAATAATGTGTTCAATCTAAAAAAAAATAATTAGTTGGTGGGACCTTGTGGAACCAAAAAAGGGAGTCCCAATCTATATATTTTCTTGTTTATGTTTTTAAAAAGATATTTTCATTTAGCAATTCATTTAGCAATTCATTTAAGTGAGTCAGAAGTAGAGCACTATTGAAAAATATAAAACTAAAATGTTGCCAAAAAAAAAAAAAAAAAAAGAAAAAAAAAAAGAAAGTTAAATTCAACAATTTGCTGGCTGGAGATTATTTATTTGAAAAGTCCTTATCTCGATTATCTCCAAAATATGTTTATACATTTTAGTTTTCCGGGCACGTTATATGAATTTTTTGATTCCAGGGAAATTTCAGTATGAATTTCCATTGTTCAAATGTAAATATGTTATTTTTCATTTCTTATGCATATCTTCTTATTATAATGGAGATTGTGTGTTTTTCTGTCTGTAACCGAAACTATATTACTACTTATGTCACAATTCCCTTAGTTATTGATATCACATTCTCCATGATGCTAATTTTAAACTAGACTTGTCGACTTGAGTTCAAATCCTGGACGAGGCAGTTTGCATTTCACACAGCACTAATACCCTTGAGAAAGGTATGCATCCAATTACTCTCTCTCCAGCTACAGGCAAATAGTAGGGTGGACTATGCTCTTAAACCATGGCTAGCTAACCAGTCTAGGAGAAGGAAAATTCTGAATTCAAACCTGTTAAACTCTGCTAAAAAATTGACCTTGTGTCACTTCCTGCTCGTGCAAAAGAGATAAGTTTTCATTTGTCGGATTAGGGTTTTCAAATGTGTAAAATATCAATATTCCAAGTTTTAAAACTTCGGTTGTGACTTTAGAAAAAAAACTATTAGAAAAAAGAATACTTCCCTTTCCAAATTGTCTCAGATGAGAGGGAAGTAATAATTAAAGAAAAGATAAGGCTTCCAATAAAGAAAGATTAATCTATCTGGCACCCAATTGGAGATGAGGGATAAAAAAAACTAAAATTAAAAGTCATTGATGTAAGGTTACTCTAGTAAGAAGAAATATATGGTAAATATGAGTTTCAAAAATAAAGGAAACATCTCCACACTCGACGGCAAGCCTCTTAAGCCAGTAGAACAATTCACATACCTAGGTGGTAATATCTCCTCCACAGAGAGCGATGTTAATACACGAATAGCAAAGGCATGGGCGGCCACAAATAGATTATCAGTCATATGGAGGTCCGATCTCCCTGGCAAGCTGAAGTGACAGTTCTTCGAGGCTGTGGTTGTGTCGGTGCTGCTGTATGGCTGCACCACTTTGACCCTAACAAAGCGTCTTGAGAATAAGCTAGATGGGAGCTGCACAAGAATGCTGCGTGCAGTCTTGAATAAGTCGTGGAAACAGCACCCCACAAGGAAACTGCTGTACGGCCACCTGCACCCCCATCTCACAAAATATCCGAGTGAGACGGACAAGGCATGAAGGACACTGCTGGAGAAGCAGGGATGAACTCATAAGCGATGTTCTCCTGTGGAAGCCAACACATGGACATGCAAGTGTGGGGCGCCTAGCAAGGACATACATTGACCAGTTATGTAAAGATGCTGGCTGCTCCGCAGAGGAGCTTCCAGGTGTAATGAATGATAGGGAGGGTTGGCGTAAGATTGTCATGGATACCCGTGCTGCATGCGCGACATGATGAAGGATATATCTTGTCTATGTTTTTGTATTTGGAAAAACATGAAATGAAAGGGAAGAAGAAAAGGGATAGTAAAAGAGGGAATTGAAGACTGATAGAAAGAAAGAAAAGGGGAATAAAGAAATAAATAGAGAGAGAGAGAGAGAGAGAGAGAGAGAGAGAGAGAGAGAGAGAGAGAGAGAGAGAGAGAGAGAGAGAGAGTGAGGGGAAGAGAAGAAGGAGAAGAAAGAAAAAGGCAGATGAGAAAGAAAGAAAGAAAGAAGGATCAAATGAAGAATGGATGGTAAGGGTTGGAGAAGAGAAGAGAAAAATAAAAGAGAAGGATAAAAGAAAGAGAAGAATGAAAGAGAGAAAGAAACGGAAGGATTAAAGGAAGGAAAGAAGGAAAGAGAAAAAGAAAAAGTATCAAAAGAAGGAAATGGGTAGAGAAGGAAGGAACAAATTGAGTGAAAGAAAGCAAAAATCAGATGTTATGGAATTAATAATTAAAGAACAGATAATTCTTCCAATAAAGAAAGATTAATTTATCTGGCACCCAAATGGAGATGAGGGATAAAAAACTAAAATTAAAAGTCATTGATGCCAAAGATTGTCATTCATTTTCTTCTAAATGAATCTGTAGTGAGAGAGGAGACCTACCTCGTGCAACACGGTGTGACAGAGAGAGTGGCGAGCGTGAAGACATGGCTTATTCTCGAAGAAAGCGGGCTAGGCTTTGCCTGGCATGTAGGACTAACCTAGAGTCGAACCCGCTTCCTTCAGAATGTGAGAGCTGTGGACGATCAGTGAAATAAGAAATAGCATAGTGGCCCGGATGTAGGTGGTCGCGCCGTGCTGACGAGTGTCGTACGTGCTGCACGGACAATTACGAGTGAGGAGCCCGGATGTGGTGAAATTGAGGTGTATTTAAAAGACTTATTCTCACAGACCAGGGAGAACGACTGCAGTAGTATTTTGTTGTCAAAACGAGCGGGACAAAGAAATAATTTTGGATATTGGATTTTGGAGCGGGATACAGTTGGGAGTGTTTAGACTGTCGATTGGAACCTTGCGTCAGACTTGACTGTGACACCCCCTCCACCACTGATTAGAGAATCTTATGCATTTCAATGATCTGAAGAATTATGTTTGGTTCTTTTTTTCTCTTATTCAAATTATTTGTTGCTTTTTAGGAAACAATAAATTTGTGGAAAGATGTGAATTGTGGAGGGAAAAAAATCAGTTGATCACTTTATTATTATTATTATTATTATTATTATTATTAGTAGTAGTAGTAGTAGCAATAGTGAATTGGTAAAAACTTTTATAAGCTTGATACATGGGAAAGCAGTGGTAATATGACAGTCATGTGATATTTTTGAGTCTATCCCCTTTTCACTAGCACTAGCTCAAGGAGATTGTTTTTGATTTCTCCTATAACTTCTTCCCCATCTTGTGATTCTTAGACAGATGCTCTACTGACTGAAGCCGGTAACACTAATACCCTTAGGAAAGGTATGAATCCAACTATTCTCTCTCCAGCAATTGGTGAATAGTAGGGCAGACTGGGCTTTTTAGCTTTGGTATGGCAACCAGTCTAGGAGAAGGAAAAATCTGATTTCAAACCTTATGCATTTCAATGATCTGAAGAATTATGTTTGGTTCTTTATTTTCTCTTATTCAAATTATTTCTCAGATTTCTCTATTAGTAAAATAATCCAATTAGTTAATTGTTGGTACTGAATTGTTTGTTATTGTCTCCTTGGGCATTTCATTATTTTCCATTTTCTCGCATCAACCTTAGAAAAAGAAAGAAAAAAAGGAGAATCTTTACACAGAATCATTTACATCTGCTTCTGTCAGGTCTTTTGCTATTACTCTTGTTATTTCTTGGGCGCCATTCTATTAACCTTTTGTACCACCCTGATCACTTCTACTTTAATTATTTAATAACTACAATATCCCTTACCCTCATCTGCAAACCAATCCATGTTGATCTCTCCTTTCATCATTGAATACTGATTGACATTTACAAAGAACTTAAAGGATATAAAAAATATATCTAAGGTAGGTCGGTTGTCTCCCTTGGTCAACATAACCCTTTTCAAACAAACAAACCACAGGCCTGCAAATTTTGGCAGCATCAATTGAAGATAGAAACAATAAATTTGTGGAAAAATGTGAATTGTGGAGAGGGAAAAAAATCAGTTGATCACTTGATTATTATTATTATTATTATTATTATTATTGGCATTTCAGTCTCGGAAGACTATATTATAGTTTTAATAATATAGTCATGGAGGCGCGTGGGCTAATGGTTAGAGTCCTAGGAAGTGGACTCGTCTACTTGAGTTCAATTCCATTTTTTGCATTTCTCATTGTAATGGGTTCGACGGCGATATGTTATCGGAAATTGGGTTATCTGCCCTCACCCGGAAGTCCGAAGAATAGGGGGCAGACACTGAACCCTGATTCAGCAGAACAGGTCAGACAGGCAAAGGGAACAGAACTAGCTGGCACTAGCAAGAGAACAGAGTCCGCACCCGTGCGAGAAACACGTCAACTCCGACAAGCAGACATCACAGAACCACAGCGACCTTACCGGACAACACCGAGACGTTGCTAAGACAGATACAACTAAAATAAGTGTCCTTGTACCTCTATGCATTACTTATATATATCCCCGCCAAGATAAATCCTCTGGCAACCTCTTAAAGACATTTACACAATTGTATACTAACACATTTAATACCAAAACCAATAAACTGTTAACCCAATTATAAATTCTATAATCGCCTTGTCTCCTTCCTTTATGACAGAGATACTATTTCACCCCAGTATTTCTCTTAATGTGAACTGACCGGCTTCGAGGAGGAAGCCTGCTTATATTAGTTCCCTCCCATGCCTTGCACATCGCACGGTCGAACCTACTATTACCGGTGACTGCCGGTGACTGTCCAAGGGCGTCCCCATCCAATATCTGTTCCGTGGTACTACTCTACACACATGGCACTAATAACCTTGAGAAAGTTATGAATCCAAATTTCACTCCAGCTATGGGTAAATAGCAGGGCAGACTGGGCTCTTTAACCTTGGTTAGGTAACCAGTCTAGGAGAAGGAAAACTGAATTCAAACCTGTTAAACTCTGCTTAAGAAATTGATCTTGTGTTGAATCCTGCTCGTGTGGCGGAGTTGGTAAATTAATAGATATAATATAGTTTTTGTGACCCTGAAGTTACAACGCCTCCTGTGACTGTGAAGTCCAATGTTCGACAAACATTCTTGACTACAGATGTCGCATGTGAAGGTTCTCCCTGAAGATGTTGATGTGCCAGTGCTTTGTTTGTTGCTGCTTTCTTCTGGACCTCTTGGCTTCATGGTGTTGTACCAGGGTGAATTCAGACATGAGCAGTCCTCTACGGAGAACCTGCCGCCACCGATGGCGGTCCTGAACCAAATTTTCTCAGCTGGAAGGGGCAATGCCAAAGCACCTGAGATAATTCTTGCAGACATCCTTGAAATGGAGCTGGGGGTACCAATCTGTCTCTTACCAGACGATCACTTGATATGACTTTAATTAATGAGTAAGTCGTCGAGTGGCATAAAGTCAGTATCAGCCAGACAACGAGGGAGTCTACCCCCTTTTAGCTAGCACTAGACCAAGGAGATTGTTTTTGGTGTCTGAGGTGGAGTGTTAATTAATGTTAATGTCAGGGTACAAAGAAAGATAACTTGGGTTATCTTTCTTTAAGAGAACTCTTCTCTTTTATGAAACCCTTTTCGCGTGCTCATGCGTTTTCGTATAAAGAGCGTTCTTAGCAACCGACTTTGAACGTTGAGAAGTGAAGTGTGTTATTAGTGTTGGTTGTCAACTGTCCCCTTGTAGCGAGTTTAACATGGAGTGCTACACCTATCATCAGTTTCTCACTTTACCGCACATATCCATGTGCTTCCCATACGCTGAGTTGGTGAGGGCTGGTATTGGGCCATTTCTAGTCGAATGCTCTACCAACTGAGCTATAATAGCCCTGAGTAGTATTATTAGTAGTAGTATTAGTAGTGTTGGAAATTCCAGAACTAATTATCTCCCCCTGCCGCCAGGGGTCGAATGCCAACAGCGTATGTTGGTGCCAAATACCAAAACGTCACTTATCAGGGAACCGTTAACAACGAGAGACGTGAAAACAAACGCTCTCTCACTTAGCCCCAAAACAGGGCTTACTTATCGCAAAGCAGTACTGAGACAAAGAGACATAAAACACAAGCTCTCATTACCAAGCCCAAAAACAGGGTCCTCTTATCACAAGAACCTTACCACCAGATACCGTCTAAGGCATCGTATCAGCATACTGCAGAAAGGCCGGCACGACAGCACACTGACTAAAAGAAGAACAATTACCGAGACGAAGCGTCTTAACTACATTTCCCACCGACGAGAAGAAAACTGTGTTATCTCCAGTACTACAAGAAATTCCTCCACAGATAAGTCTGTAGCAAATACCATTAAATTTGCAACAATTTATGTAATTTTATGTCAATACAAGTGTCACCACTTATTTTTGTGTTGTTCCTTCTTTGTCCGACAATTTGCCTTCAACTACGGAGAAATAAGGGCTCCTTCGAATCCGTAAATACTCTTAGTTACGAAGTAAGTGACAATCTTTTCATTCATGACTTTCGTATCCGTAAATACTCTTAGTAGTAGTAGTAGTAACACATATAATAGTGAATTGGTTAAAACTTTTATCAGCTTGATACATTGGAAAGCAGTGGTAATAGGACAGTCAATAATGTGATATTTTTGACGTCTATCCCCTTTCCACTAGCACTAACTCAAGGAGATTGTTTTTAGTGTCTGAGGTGCAGTGCCACACCCACCGCCAGCTTCTCACTTTACCGCACAGATACCTGTGCTACTCATACTCTGAGTTGGCGAGGGCTGGTATCGAGCTAGGAACCTTGTGATTCTTAGATGGACGCTCTACTGATTGAAGCCAGTAACACTAATACCCTTAGGAAAGGTATGAATCCAACTATTCTCTCTCCAACAATTGGTAAATAGTTGGACAGACTGGGCTTTTTAGCTTTGGTATGCCAACCAGTCTAGGAGAAGGACAAATCTGATTTTAAACCTGTTAAACTCTTCTTAAAAATATACCTTGTGTCACATCCTGCTCATATGAATGGGTTAGGTAAATACAAACTCCACACCTTGTGGTTCCAAGTCGAATGCTCTACCAACTGAGCTATACTAGCCCTGATTTGGTTTGGTTTGTTTTACGGCATATCAACCTCAGTGGGTCATTTAATGCCGATAAAGTTTTGAAATAAATCAATTCTTAATGGATAATACAATTTTTTTATAAATACATTTTTCTATTTAACCATAGATGGGACCCTAACAGGTACTACCACTCCGGGTCAGAGTGGACCAGGGAGCAATGGTGATGAAGGAGTGCTCCACAATCCCCAAACTCCAAAACTGGACCTCACCATCAGATAGAGTTTAACGTCATTCCCAGGACATGTAGACCCGCAGCCACCGCCTTCTAGAACCCATATGATAAAAGGGGTTGGGGCTTGCCATAAGGGCAATAGGGTTAGGAAAATCATATAGGTGCTTATACTAGCCCTGAGTAGTAGTAATACTATTACTACTACTACTAGTAGTAGTAACACACGTAGTAGTGAATTGGTTATACATGGGAAAGCAGAGGTAATAGGACAGTCAATAATGTGATATTTTTGACGTCTCTTATAACTTCTTCCCCATCCTGTATGTTATAATCTGTGTATTTGCTTAAGGGTGGCATTTTCTTACTCTTATTTAATTTTCCAGCCAAATTACTAAAAGATCATTAATACAAACAAGCCTCGTGGAGGATTCTAATTAGATTCTCAATGAGACAGTGAAGAGCGGGTTTTGTCTTTTTATTTTCTTGTTATCCTTTAATAATATTTTTGTAGTGTTAGAGACAACAATCACCTCTTCCTCTTCCTCCCTCCTTCTCTCTTCCTCCTCCTCCCCTCCTCCTTTTCCTCGTTTGTTTTATTTGAAGAAAGGAAATTCAGCATGAAATAAAGGTAAATCTATTGTCAGCAGAGATCAGAGCCAATGTTTGTTATACATCATCTTTTAACGCTCATTGGTTTCCTTGTTTTCATCTTTTTCTTTTATAATTTTTTTTTTCTTTTCCTTTTTTCTTTCTTTCTTTCTTTTCAACTAAAAACTTTTCTTTCTTTCTTTCTTAAGAGATTTATTCGTTTATCAAGTTTCTTTTTTTCTTTTCTTTTTTTCTTTCCAACTTCAAACCTCTGCTTTCTTTCTTTAAGATATCTATATTTATTTATTTATTTATTTATTAAGACCGCTTCTTTCTTTCTTTCCTCTTTTCAAATCAAAATCTGTTTTCTTTCTTAAAATATTCTTTCTTTCTTTCTTTCTTTCTTTCTTTTTTTTTCAACTAAAACCTTTTCTTTCTTTCTTAAGATATTTATTCCTTTATCTATCAAGTTTCTTTCTTTCTTTCTTTCTTTCTTTTTCTTTTTCTCTTTCTTTTTTCTTTCATTTTTTCTTTCGTTCTTTCTTTCTTCTTCAAAACTTAATCTTTTTCTTTTATAATTGCTTCTTTTCCTTTTTTCTTTCTTTCTTTCTTTTTCATTCTTCTTTCTTTTCCAACTTAAATCTTTGCTTTCTATTTTTTCACGATCTTGTCTTCTTTTCTTTTCTTTCTTCTTTTCAACTACAAAACATTTTCTTTCTTTCTTTCTTAAGATATTTATTCGTTTATCAATCATGTTTCTTTCTTTCTTTCTTTCTTTCTTTCTTTCTTTCTTTTCTAAAAACCTTTCTTTCTTTCTTAAGATATTTATTCGTTTTATTATCAAGTTTTTTTCTTTCTTTCTTTCTTTCTTTCTTTCCTTTCTTTTCTTTTCTTTCTTTCTTTCTTTCTTTTTTTTTTCCAACTAAAAACCTTTTTTTTCTTTCTCAAGATATTTATTCGTTTATCTATCAAGTTTCTTTCTTTCTTTCTTTCTTTCTTTCTTCTTTCTTTCTTTTCTTCATTTCACTTTCTTTCTTTCTTTCCTTTTCTTTTCAACTAAAAACCCTTTTTTCTTTTTCTTTCTCAAGATATTATTCGTTTATCTAATATCAATTTTCTTTCTTTCTTTCTTTCGTTCTTTTCGTTTTGTTTTTTCTTCCTTTCTTTTTCATTTCCTGTTTTTCTTTCGTTTTCTTGTCTTTGCTTCCTTCAAAGCTTAATACTTTTTTCTTTTATAGGAATTGCTTTCATTTGTCCCGCTATTATCTTTTTATTCTCATCTCTTTCATTTGTTCATTACTTTACTTTCTTTCCACTTAAATCCTTTTGCTTTCTTCTTCTGCTCTTTTTCACGATCTTGTTTCTTTCTTTCTTTCTTTCCTTTCTTTCAACTAACAAACATTTTCTTTTCTTTCTTCTTAAGATATTTAATTCGTTTACCAATCATGTTTCTTTTTCTTTCTTTTTTCTTTTTTCTTTCTTCTTTCTTTTCAACTAAGAAACCTTTTTCTTTACTTTGCTCAAGATATTCTATTCGTTTTATACTATCAGTTGTCCTTTCTTTCTTTCTTGTCTTTCTGTTCTTGCTTTCTTTCTTTCTTGTCTTTGCTTTTTTCTTTGCTTTCTTTTGTTAATTTGTTTTTTTTTCTTCCTGTTATTCGTCTTTTTCTTTCCGTTTTAACTTTCGTTCTTTCTTTTCTTCACGTGTTACATGCAAAACTTTATTTTCAACACCATTTTTGTCTCGTTCTCGCACTATTCGTTCTTTACTATGATAAACTTTAT
>CM042143.1:12697305-12704805 GCA_023376005.1 Doryteuthis pealeii
GAGAGAGAGAGAGGATGTGCTTCTCTCTGCTGGAGTTGTTATCTACCCACGCGGAAGAACATGGGCAAAATAAAAGCTTGATCAAGAAGTAAATGTCTTGTAGTTCATTCATTTGATTGCAATGACTAAAGTTAGCCCCAAACGAAAGCCCTTAGTTAAGAAAAAGAAGAAGAAGCGGTTAGAAGACAACAAGATGACGGCCAGACAAATCAACAGAAGCAATAACCAAGTCTCTAATATCTGTCTCTCTCTCTCTCTAATATATCTCTCTCTATCACCGTGAACTCTCTCACACTCTTGTTTATATACCCAACGATAGGGTATATAACAGACTGACTTGGCTTTAAAAGTTACTTAGTTTATTTTTGCTCCACCATTGTTGAATGTTTTTCTTTTAATCTAGAGCAAAATAACAAAGAAAAAATGTATCTGAAAAGAAGACAGCATACTAAACTCCAATTCCACTATTAAGTTCACTTTTGGATTAATACCCTTGGGAAAGGTACAAACTCCCCCATCCCCCAAAGCTACAGGTTAAATAGTATCGCTACTGTCAAAAGACTGACTTGGCTTTAAGAGTTACTTAGTACACTTTTGATCCACCATTGTTGAGTTTTTTCTCTTGAGAAAAAAAAGAATGTATCTGAAAAGAAGAGAGTATACCAAACTCAAATTGCACTATTAATTAAGTTCACTTTTGGACTAATACCCTTGGGAAAGGTTAGTATATGGGACTGGTTAAATAGTATCACTAATGTCAAAAGACTGACTTGGCTTAAGCAGTTACTTAGTATATTTTTGATCTACCATTCTTGAGTGATTTTTGGCTCTTGAACCAAATAAAAAAAAGAATTCATCTGAAAAGAAGACAGTATGTCAAAAACTACAAGAGTCTGTCCACCACTTTCAATTGCCTGTGGTGTCTTTTTTTCTCTATTGAATGTAAACTGATTTAAAACGTAGTTCCATTCTGATTACTCTGCAAAAATAATTAATCTTTGAGCTGGATTATTGTTGCAATGTAATCAGAAGAATCATCCTACAATGTTTTTGTTTTCAGTTTTTTTTATTTCATTATGTGAACACACTTTTCTGATGGCTAAGGTTGACCTGAATAACATTGTGTGGTTTCCTTTCTTTCACTAATGAATTGTAAATTGCTGCATCACATGGTTCACTGCTGAAAATAGAATTCCCAGTATCAATACTATTTGATGCTTGTTCATTCAACGGTTATATTTTGAAGCGCGTGGTCTAATGGTTAGAGTCATGGAAAATGGACTCGTCGACCCGAATTCAATTCCTGGACGAAGCTGTTTGCATTTCACATTGCGCTAATACCCTTGGGAAAGGCATGAATCCAATTTTCCCTCCAGCTATGGGTAAATAGAAGGGTAGACTGGGCTCTTTAACCATGGTTAGGTAACCAGTCTAGGAGAAGGAAAACTCTGAATTCAAACCTGTTAAACTCCGCTTAAATTGACCTCGTGTCGAATCCTTCTCATGAAGGGTTGATAAATATATATATTTAAAAAAAAAATTTTTACCAACCCCTCATGTTGAGGGTTGGTAAAAAAAAAACATTATATATATTTACCAGCCCCTCTGCACAAGCAGGATGTGAATCAACGTCAACTATTACCCAGCCAAGGTTAAAGCGCCCAGTCTGCCCTAGTATTTACCCATAGCTGGAAGAAGGGTAGTTGGATTCATATCTTTCCCAAGGGTATTAGTGCTATGTGAACTGTAACTTCGTCCAGGATTTGAACTTGGATCAATGGGTCCATTTCCTATGGCTATAACCATTACACCACGCACCTCACTATGTTTTTGTGCAAATAAAAAAACTAAAACTTTGTTGTAGAAAGTCTTAAATTGATCAATTTTTTAAGGCTTAATTCTTTGTCACATGATTGTTCACTGCTATGTCCGCTAGTCAAACAGTGACCTACAGGCTACAGGCTGTTCTATTTTTGAATGCAATGAAGAGTTCATAAATCATGATGAGATTTGGTTTGGTATCTTTATTTAAGGTCGTATCAACCTTCATGGGCTATTTAATGCCAAAGCCATCCTGGTAGAAAAAACAGTAGTGGTACTATATAATGCATAGCAGGTGAATGACGGGGTTCATATATTTCCCAATTAGTCTGAAAAAAGAACATAATAGTACGACTGGAGTTAGAACTCACTACTATTGTTACTTAATTTATGGGTAGCCTACGAATTATGTATGTAAGTGTAGTTAAATGTTGAATTAAAATTCATTGAAATTCAAAATTGAAGGTTATATTATTGATAGGTACAGACCTTTACTTAACTCCCGACTTCTGTCAATGGGAATGTGTGAGAGCGGAAGTTAAGTTTATTTAGTCAGATTTTGTCCGTTTGTCTAAGGGTCTAGACGTAATGTTCATTCGTCCAAAGATGCCAACCTCTCACCGCACGGTTGAAAACCCTTTTGGGCTTTGGAGTTTTTAATAAAGAATAGACATCTTGAAAAACAAATAAGTCTTATTTATTACAAACAAGAAATGAGCACAGATGACCCAGCCCAAAAGAAGGAAGAAGTCAGCCCAGAAGAAGAAGATGGCCAGTGATGAAGCAGAACAAATATGAGCCCATCTTCTCAGCTCTCTTATGGATTATGAAATTGAATTAAATTAATTGATGAAGAAAGAAGAAAGAAAAAAAGAAAAGAAAAGAAGGAACGAAGGGTTATAAACTTAAATGGAATTTATGAATGAAGCCAGTAAGAAAGAAAAAGAAGAAAGAAAGAATTATAAACTTTGATGGAATATATGAATAAAGAAAGAAAGAAAGAAGGAATGAAAGAAAGAAAGAAAGAAAGAAAGAAGGAAGGGAGGGAGGGAGGGAATGAATAGAAACTTGAATGTTTTTTTTTGGGGGGGGGTAAAGAAAGAAAGAAAGAATTATAAACTTAAATGTAATTAATGGAGAAACAAAGAAAGAATGAAAGAAAGGAAAAGAAAGGAAGAAAGAAAGAAAGAAAGAAAGGAAGAAAAAAGAAAGAAAAAAGGAAGAAAAAGGAAGGAAGAATGAATGAAAGAAAGAAAGAAAGGAAGAAAGAAAGAAAAAGGAAGGAAGAATGAAAGAAAGAAAGAAAGAAAGAAAGAAAGAAAAAAGGAAGAAAAAAGGAAGGAAGAATGAAAGAAAGAAAGAAAGAAAGAAAGGAAGAAAGAAAGGAAGAAAGAAAGAAAAAAAGAAAGAAAAAAAAGGAAGTAAGATTGAAAGAAAGAAAGAAAAAAAGAAGGAAAAAAGGAAGGAAAAATGAAAGAAAGAAATGAAGAAAGAAAGAAAGAAAAAAGAAAGAAAGGAGGAAGAATGAAAGAAAGGAAGAAAGAAAGAAAACAAAGAAAGAAAAAAGGAAAAGAAGAATGAAGAAAGAAAGAAAGAAAGAAAGAAGAAAGAAAGAAAGAAAGAAAGAAAGGAAAGAAAGAAAAAAAAGAAAGAAAAAAAGAAAAAAAAAGGAAGGAAGAAAGAAAGAAAGGAAGAAAGGAAGGAAGAAAGAAAAAAGAAAGAAAGGAAGAAAGAAAGAAAAAAAAAGGAAGAAAGAAAAGAAAAGAAAAGAAGAAAGAAAAAAAGAAAAAAAAAGGAAGGAAGAAAGAAAGAAAGAAAGAAAGAAGGAAAAAATTATCTCCCCATTCTGAAGTGGGTATATAACACAATGTTGCAGTCTATCACATTAACCACCACACATGGGAACTCACCCCTGCCCCTATGGAATTTGACTTAGAGACTAACATTAGTTATTTTTTTCATTTCATTATACCCAGCAGAGTTTCCTACTTTTTAAAGCAAGAGTGTTTTTGAATGTATCAGTATAGGAATAGTTTGTGATATGTTAATAATTTTGATTGAGATAATTCCTTGAATTGAATTATAAGGAATCCAATATACAAGAATAGTAGTCTGAATTTCATTTCTTTACAAACTGTTTTTTGTTGTCTGTAATTGCTTGCATATTCTGTATGTAAAAGATGAAAATAAACTTTAAATAGATAACTCTTTATGCAACAATTCCAATTTCTTGCTTTTTGGATTTATTTGATCAAAAGTTTCTACAACAAATAAGATTAAATTGACCAACACATTTGGAGCAGCCATGAGTCTACATATGTCTACTTTCTTTGCTCTTTGGTATTTTTTGATTTTTTTGTTATATTTACATTTTATTCTTTCAAATTTCTTTATAAATTTTATGAAGCCATCTTTATATGAAGAGAAAATTAATGTTTAAATCACAAATTAAGTGACATCCATTTTTTTTTGAATGAAGATCGTTAAGCTTTTGGATTCTGTTTATATTGAACAAAAAATGCAGACTTATGATATATTTACAATTATACGAAGGAATGCTGGACAGTTCTTAGTCAAACCAAGAGAAGGATGATTTGACAAAAAAAAAAGAAGAAGAAATTTTCATTGAATGTTTTTAGAAGGTTTAAAAAATACTATGCCATGATAGGATGATGAATAGATGCAATATTGGAGGTGCGTGGTGAAATAGTGAGAGTTACACCAAAAAAGGGTAAAAAATTAAAAAAAATTATGTACGTACTGTAGTTAGAATATTTTGAATAAGTTCGTTAGGGGTCTAGTGGAAAATTACCAACCGTTATAACATTCCGCTTGACACCTCGAAAAGCGCACCAGTAAGGCGTGAGATAGTTTTAAGATTTAGATGAGATGTGACTAGTTACTGACGGAGAGCAGACGTGTTGCCGCTCTGAGAGTCATTTCCCCACCGCGTGGTTGAATCCGGGACTGGGTTGTATAATTACTTCTCTCTTCTTTTCTGTCTCTTCTCTGTCTCTTCTTTATGGGATCCAGACCTCCCCCCTAACATATGTCTCTGATTGGCCAGCCACTCGATAACATTGCCTACGTGTCTAAATGGCCTTGTGCCAGCCTAGCTTGTATCTTTCCATTTGGGTTTTTCCAACTCCAACGAGTCAAGGCCAACCTTTGTTTTATTTATCTAAGTTTTTGAAATTGTTGACCAACTTTTTAAAAACTGGAATCTTATTTGTTAAATTATCATTTTATTTTGACAAAATCTAAAATTCCGATGATATATGTCAAATTTCATAATTTAAGGAGTTTCTTTGTCTGCGTGAAAATTCTTTGCTTAGATAAATTTATATTTTTAATATAAACAATTATTATTATTATTATTATTATTATTATTATTATTATTATTATTATTATTATTATTATTATTATTTTACTTTTAATTTTAACAAACCACCATAATTAATAATTAGGGTAGTTTTAATTAATTAGTAAATAATTAACAGATCGCCAATCAACCCATAACACTTTTAATAGTGTTACAGTTGTTAAATAAAAACTTTAGAAAAACAACAAGACGTGTTAAGTTATTTAAACAAGAAATGACCAGCCCGAAGAAATGAACCCGAACAAGAAAGAAGAACCAACCCAGTTAATCAGCCCGAGAAGTAAGCCATGAAGAATATGGCGGCCTAGTTAACAAGTAAGAGCCCCTCATCTATCATCCCCCTCGCCTGTCTGTCTGTCTCTCTCGTATTATATGTTAGATGATATGTTAGAAGAGTATATAACACATAACCGGGTAGACATGCCGTTAAATTTAATCAATCAAACGACTCCATTAAATGGCCATGTTTGCTGAAACAAAAATGGGGTGTGACTTTTTAAAAAACTTTGTTCGTTGCTGGTCTCCATGAATTTTCCTTTATAAAAGGATGTGCTTAATATGATCTTTGTTTTTTATATAAAAGTAATAAATATAATGTATTATTATACTAAATCAACTTTTGTCTCCTAAAGGCTTTTTACTGTTTAGTTTAATGAAATGAAAATTATACTAAATTATTCCTTACTTTTATGATTGAATTATGTTTGGAAAAAAATCCGTTTTATCTGGTTCTAATTAATCATAATTTTCAATTAAATCAAAAACTGACCAATCTCTTACTTTAATTTCTGCTTATCACTTTCTTCCCCTCTATGTATCTCTTGATTACCTCCTCGTTATATAATGTTAGTTTCTCTGAGAGAGAGAGAGAGAGTGAGAGAGAGAGAGAGAGAGAGAGAGAGACAGACAGACAGACAGACAGACAGACAGACGGGAGAATTTAAAATGTATTTCTATGTTAAATTTCTCAAGTAGCAACCTGTAGGTTAAATTAGGTCAAACATTCCCTTTCCTAGAAAGCTTACAAAATGATTTTAATGTTTTGTCTATTTGTATTTATTTAAAAAATGTTTTTATTCGCTTTTTCTAACTCACTTTTCCCTAATCTCAATTATCTACCCAGAGCTGAATGGGTGACCCAAGGGCTCACGTTTTGCCTACTATAGATATATAGATATTTCCTACAATGATTTCCTTACCTGATTACAACTGAAGACTTATACAATGCCCTATATTTCCCACTTGCCAAATATTTGGTATTCAACTGCAGACCTTTTAGCATTTACTCTAATGACGAACTAGTGAGCTGAAAAGCCGCAACAGAGATTGATGAAAGAGTAAGAATAATAACAAAGATAAACACTAATGATGTACTTCCTGGTTGGCAAAATAACAATCAATCATTGGACACTAATAGAAGGACATTTCGGTATCTACCAAACTGTACTACAACAACAACAACAACAACAACAACAACAAAAGTACCCAAAAAAGAAAGAAATTTCAAAATCTGATGCCTTTGTCTTTAGAGAACAAAGAATCATATTAATTAGTACAATAGACATGAAATCAAGAAAATGACTGTACACTTCATTAAATAAAAATGGACGATTGTCTCTGGCATTACATGAAAGACATAAAAAAATATTTTCACTTGATTTGTCTGTTTTCACAATGGAAGACAATTTATATTATCAGAGTGAATTGACTGTTGCTTTAAGAATGCAAACTGAATACATTTGTATATGACACATTAAATATATATAAATATATATATATATAATAAATAAGTAATCCACAGACACGTGTTTCGAGGTATCACCTCTCATCAGTGCGGTTATACCTTAATAGCTAACCCTGGCCGGGGTGAGACCCGAATGAACTTTCGTTCGCCAAGCCTCTTACCCGTGCAGCCAGTTGTGGTCTCTCTCTCTCTCTCTCTCTCTCTCTCTCTCTCTCTCTCTCTATATATATATATATATATATATATATATATATATATATATATATTTATATATATATATATATATATATATATATTATATATATATATATATATATATATATATATATATATATATATATATATATATATATATATATATATATATATATATATATATATATATATATATATATATATATATATATATATATATATATATATATATATATATTATATATATATATATATATATAATATATATATATATATATATATATATATATATATATATATATATATATATATATATATATATATATATATATATATATATATATATATATATATATAT
>CM042143.1:12709805-12729805 GCA_023376005.1 Doryteuthis pealeii
CGAACTCGGGAACTTTCTTGTCGTATTCGGGAGCCATCACGGAACTTTGAACCTAACCCTTTATTTAGTCCACCGGGGGGGGGGGTGTCATGTTCTCATTCCGCTAACCATAGCTGGTGTAGCGGAATGAGAATATGATACCCCCGTGGACTAAATAAAGGGTTAGGTTCAAAGTTCCGTGATGGCCCCGAATACGACAAGAAAGTTCCCGAGTTCGAAAAGAAGGTTCCCATTCCGAGAAAGTTCCCGAGTCCGACAAGAAATACCTGACGAAGGCCGGAGGCTATATCGGCCGAGGCGTTGTACAAATAACAATGAAGATGGGGACAATAGTCCGAATAACGCAGATAATACTAATCTTCAAGCCTCATCTCAAACATTCAGAGAAATAACAATTGAATTTTTTGTTATTTTATCACTGCTACTAAATTACGCTTCCGAGTCACAAAATATTGCACACTACTTGTACTATGATGACCTTTTTGAAATGTTACACTAAGTTTTACAGTTTAATTACTAGATACTTATTTTACCAGACTTTGCATGGCATTTAAGAGAAATTCAGGTGCTTTTAGTTAACACCAAATGTAAACATACATTATCTATTCGAGATAAGGTTGAAGTGTCAAAGACTGAACCATTCGGTGTTTATGCATCAACTGTATGATACGGATCTGAAGTGAAAAGATGACTGTTGTTGATATAAAGAAAGAAAGGGACAAATTGTTGAAATCCTAACGGGATTCCAAGCAACAAATAAGCAAGAGACAAATCATGAAACACAGTGAGACTACAGAACCTAATTGAATTATCATCATTATAAGAATTAGCTGATTTGGAAGCTAACACCCACATTGTTGTGATTCACACCACGAGTGTTGGCAGACAGGAGTTAAAAGGTGAAACACTATAAAGAAACTAGTCACGAAACGACAGTACTCCAAGGTTTGAAGTATGGAGTTAACCACGAGTGTGGCAGACAGGTTGAGAGTTAAAGAAATAACCAAACAACTAGAAATAGGAATAAAAGACTTGTATTACAGAATAACAATAAGGATTGCAAACTATAGTTCGTCTGTACAAATATATAATTTGTAATTAACTTATCTGAGTCCTGAGATAGGGTATTATCGGAGCCCTTGCTATGGCCTTCTGATAGTTCAGATATGATAGACGTTCTGTTTGATGTCCGACTCTGATTCTGGTTGTTGAGGAAGAGATGGAGCGACCCTGTTTTATGCCTGTCCCCAGTTCAAGCTGGATCAGAAGGGGGCCAAGTTTGCTTATTCGGCTTTGCCGCCAAAGTATGCTGACTCGTGATTGGTTGGTTCGAAACAGAGGCTCGCAGACAAAGGATGATAACCCCCATTCTCAATAACACATGAAAACGAAATAGAATTCCAAATGACTTATATTATCATACATAAAGAAATACCAATTAATTACTTACAAACGAAGGTTTTGTCTGCAGGAATGATATTATATAAACTAGTACAAAATAAAAAACGCCCTCCGGGCGATGTAAAAATAGATTTTTGAAACATATTGACTGAGTGGTGGGAGTAAAAAATTCAATGTCAGCGAGTTTGTACCCTAAGTAAGTAAACTCATCATATTCATTAAAGGATTAAAAAATAAAACAATTTGAAATGTAAACTTTAAATATGTATTGAAATAAAACAAACTATATATAGATATAAAATACCAGTCATGTATTTATTAAAACTTGTTTAAAAAAAAACAATGAGGACTGTCTAATTTTGCATGTTCAAATTTTGAGTGTATTTATTCTATGTTATGACGGTTTTGGGTAATGTGACGTAAACAGTGACATAATTTTTGTTACAGACAAAAACCGGATAACTGAGTACACTTAACTGAAAGTGCTGAGGTAGATAAATTATCGGAGTCCCTTGCTACGGCTATCTGTTCTCACTGATGGATGTAAGGGACGCCCTTTTTGTCTTCCAACTCAAGTGCTGGCTGAATCAGGAAACGAAGATTTGGCTTTTTGGCTTTGCCGATAAATAATGCCGGCCTGTGATTGGTTGGTTGAAGGCGAGGCTCGTAGAAAAAAGACAATAACCCTACCCCTTAATTGTAAAAGAATTAAGTGTCGTTTAACTCTTTGCATATCTTAAACCACTCACAGCAGCTCTCCCACCACTGCAAGCCTATCATGACAAACATGTCCCACAGGAATCACATACCCATTCTAACACAACAGAAAATAAAACAACTAAATCTTGCAGGATAATAAAGCCACCGGCAAGATACAGTGATTGAAACACAACACAAACATTTTTTTCTCTCAATTTTTGAATTTCTTATCAAAAAGAAAATCCCTGTACGGACACAAAAAAAAAGAACATTTTTTTAAATTTTTATATTACTTATATATGTAGGAAGAAAAAAAAAGAAAAAAAAGAAAGGAAAAATCTCTATAGAACACAACTGAACAGTTATATTTGTATTTCTTGTGTTTTACTTAAATAAGATAAAAATAAAAATAATTAAAAAAATAAATATTTTGTGAAAAGGGGTGATGTGATTATAAACCCTTAAGAGTTATTGCCCCTTGTCTGGGCACCAGAACCCGACAGTAAATAAAGATGGCTTCTAACCCTTAACACATCTTCAGAGTATACTCCGTTTAATTCAACTATATTAACATGGTGGCAGTGGTGAGATAAGAAACTTAAATAAAATAGAAATAAAAATAATAAAAAGAAAGCAAATTGTGAAAAGGGGGGATGTAATGATATGAACCCTTAAGAGATACTGCAGCAGAACCCGATAGTAAATAAAAATGGCTTCTAACCCATAACACGTCTTTCGAGTATACTCCGTTTAATTCAAATATATCAACATGGTGGCAGTAGTGAGATAAGAACATTCATCAGAAAAAAGAAGTACAACACCAAACAAGACTATCACTTAAGACTTTTTGGCTATTTTTAAATTAAGTCGAGCTAACTTATTCTTCTAATAAAACTGATCAGGGTTTGCTTATTTGAGCTTTTTAAATCTATTAATAATGGAGATTCGCTTCCGGTTTTTGTCTGTAACAAAAACTACGTCACTGCTTACGTCACACTACCTAAAATCGTCATAACATAGAATAAATACACTCAAAATTTGAGCATGCAATATTAGACAGTTCTTATTGTTTTTTAAACAAGTTTTAATAAATACATACCTGGTATTATCTATCTCTATATATATATATTTTATTTCAATATATATTTAAAGTTATCAGAACTAAGTTTCCATTTTAATTTTTTAATTTTTTACTGCTTTAATAAATTTATTTTATTTTTTACTCCTTTAATCAATTTGATGATTTTATTTTACTTATGATACAAACTCTCTGATATTAAATTTTCAACTCCCATCCCCTCAGGCAATATTTATTTTACGTCGCCCAGAGGGCGTTTTTTTATTTTGCTAGTGTAATATGATATAATTTAATCTAATGTAATATAAGAATTCACCCAAGTAAAGGGGAATGACTTAATTCACTCAAATATTTTTTTTCTTTTCATTATCGAAGAAGACATTGACATTAAAATGGTTAATCAGGAGCTGAACATTCTATGTTTGTTCTCTCTACCTCCCTATTCAAGTTTCAATGTAATCGGATATTTCCTAACCTTTTATGAGAGAAAAGACAAAAAGAATTATGCATAAAAGATTAGAATAAAGAAAGAAATAAAAAAAAAATCGCAATGAAATTTTCTGATAAAGACTTGAAAGCAAATGATACTGAAATAGTTAAGGAAACATTGATTTTTCAGATAAAAATCTTGATGAGAACTTTTATCAAAGGAAGAAAAAAAAAGCCAACACTGATAATTTAAGTACGTAAAAAAATTCTAAGGACTTAGTAGTATTTGGATTTCGTAAATGAAGTATTGTCAATTAAATCCTCAGTGATTTAAGAGTGCCAAGAGTGAATTATATGAAGTGTATTAATAAAGAGAAGCAAAAAAAGCCAGGAACAAAAAGGACTTTTTATTAACCTTTCATTATATATATACAAGCAAAAATATGCACCTTCCGGGCATATTTCTTCCCGAAAGACATCCTGTATGGAGAGCTAACATCTGGTAAAAGACAGATTGGTCGCCCCCTACTGCGATTCAAGGATGTCTGCAAAAATGATTTCAGGTGCTTTGGCATTGTCCCTTCCAGCTGGGAAAAGTTGGCTCAAGACCGCCCTCGATGGCGGCAGAATCTCCATAGAGGACTGTACATGTCAGAAGTCACCCTGATACAACATCATGAAGCTAAGAGGTCCATAAGAAAGCAACGGCAACAAAGCATCTGAACATCATCATCTACAGGGACCACCTACAAATGCAAAATCTGTGGTCGAGAATGTTTTCTCAAACATAGGACTTCATAGTCACAGGAGGCGCTGCAACTTCAGGGGCAACAAAAACTTTTATCATAGTCTTTCGAGACTGAATTGCCAATGAAAATACTAGCAAAAATATGCACCTTCCGGGCATAAGTATCTAAGTTTTAATGTAATGAAATATAATAAATTATAAATTAAATCTTCTCTGATAGGGTCCACCTGGTGAGGGGAGTATGATGTTGTAATTCATTTAATTCATTCTTTCTTTCTTTCTTTCTTTCTTTTAATTCATTCTTCTTTCTTTCTTTTAATTCTTTCTTTCTTTCTTTCTTTCTTTCTTTCTTTTAATTCTTTCTTTCTTTCTTTCTTTCTTTCTTTTAATTCATTCATTCTTTCTTTCTTTTCATTCATTCTTTCTTTTAATTCATTCTTTCAGACATTCAGAAATCGAGCGAGTCAATCCCTTAACTAGCGCTAGATATTTGCATCCGAGGTGGAACGCCACACCTACCACCAGCTCCTCATTTTACCACACATATCCCTATGCTACTCATTAATTGAGTTGGTGAGGGCCGGTATAGGAACCGAAAATGTGTGTTATTGATAGGGTGTCATACCAACTGAGCTAAACTGACCATATATATATATATATATATATATATATATATATATGGTATTTGTGCAAAAAAGGTGACTTACCGGGGAAACAGGACACTATGGTTAGATGATGCAAGATTCACAATGATAAGGCAGCGATATAACAAATATAAAGTGTTCAATACATTGGTAGAGCAAATTTATTATGATAATGGTACACGTTAATAACCTACTCGACGCCCTCCAAAATTTTATAAAGTGCCTACATATTTAAAGACTAACTTTTAATTAAGTATTACTGTTGTATACCCTTTCTTACTTCTGGTCGTATTTTCTTCTGGTCGGCTTTGCTTCTATCTTCTAACATCTTGCGTCTGGTGTTGACTTGGGGACTTCGGTCTGGTCTTCTATTAGGGATTTCTCCTTATCAGAAGCCCTTTGACATTGTTAGTTTTTAGGTAATAAACACAAGACTTCGATTTACTTTGATCTTACTTTATTTTGAAATCCCCAAACCAGACATCTGCGCAGGTGAGACTTACGTCCTACGAGCTCGGCTCCTACCGTCTGACTGAAACTTACTTACTATCTAAACCGGAAGAGAGGGTCCTCTCTACCGGTTCTCACGGTATCCACCGGAAGGTTAGGACTGAGGTCAAGCCTTGTCACTCATCCTTCAAGGCCGTCGGCTGTAGCTTATAACGGCCATTTTGATTTCTACACTATTGCCATAAATATTAGGTAATTATAATAATGTAACATTACCTTCAGGTCTACTATTGTACACAAGTACCGAGCAAGTCTCTGCATGGCTGTTACGTATCCCTGGGCCAATATATAAGAATTTATGATCTATTCGTAAAACATACAGGGTGAATCTGGAAAGGAGGAGGCCTAATAACATGTCAGGTCTACAGGTGGAACAGATATAATGTTGCAAATCATTAGTTAGTCTTTCGTTAGTCTTTCTAAATTGTCATTCTTTGAGGCATCTCGGCGATGTTTTACAAAACTATTAAATTTGAAAGACTAACGAAATGCATATAAAAATATCACATTTATTTAAATTATATTTTAATTGGTTTCTACATAAAATCATTCATAGGATTGATTTTAATACGTTGGGAAATAAAGGCAATAATATTAGAAATTAATAATAGCAAGTGATTATTATATTTAGTTGTTTGTCTTTACATACCAAATGTTCCGTGTTAGTGTATCCATGGATGCACTATTGCATTATAAGAACTTAGTCTTGGTTATAAACTAATACCAACTGTAAATGCAAGATAATTATCTCCCTTGTTTTGTTCGGCCATCCTATTGCGTGGGTACAGGCACCGTTTGACAGGGTAAAAGTCACATGTTTGCGTGGCGCTGGTTTTGAATTCTTTTAGCAGCGGGATTTGAGGCGACAAGAAGGTAAATGCATGCATGGAACTTTTCCTCCTCTTTTTCGATTTTATTAGTTGTATATTAGAGAAACTACATAGCCCTTTGTATTCTATTGTAGTTTCACGTTGAAGACCAGTTGCGAAACAGGAGGATAAGGTGACAACTCCCGTATTTACTAAAATAAAAGGTCTTCACCAGTCAACTCTATCATACTCATTTTCTTGCTTGGGCGGCCGTCACACCAACTACTCACATAATGCTATGCACAATCATATCTCTCAATAAGACATTAATACTTTTAAGGTGTCAGTTTAGCCCAGTCGGAAGTGTGTTTGGCTAAGAACCACAAGGTTCTTGGTTCGATACCGGCCCTCACCAACACAGCATATGAGTAGCACAGAGATCTGTGCGGTAAAGTGAGGAGCTGATGGTTGGTGTGGCGCTCCACTTCAGATGCTAAAATAATCTCCTTGGTCTAGTGCTAGCGAAAAGGGGGATAGACTCCCTCACTATCTGTCTGATACCGACATTAGGCCGCCCCGCCGACTTTACTTTACTTGCTTTTCCAGCTATGGATAAATAAGTTGGGCAAAATGGAATCTCAAGCCTTAGTAGGCAACTCATGTAGGAGAAGGATGACTTGGAATTTGACAGCTGAAATCCTCAATTTGATTGAGGATTTCTTTTGTGCATCTGTGAATGCTTCTTTTGTGCTGGCCCCGGTTGTGGGTAGGGAGATTTGATGCCTGGGTAACTACAATACAACTTTATACAAATTTTCTCAGGTTTGCACCCAGATTTAGGTGCAGATCTATAAGTCTTGGGAAACTAATGGATGCTACTGTTGACATGAGTCCAATAGGGTTATTTTCCCTTGCTGCAGATTTTCGCTGATAGGTGGTTAAAGTATTTAGGCAGGAGCCCGGGAGAAAATCACGCTCTTTCTCTCGGGCCAGCTACAACTTCACATGGTTTAGGTGCTTTGCTCCCCAACCAACTATCAGTAAGTGACATTCCTTCAGAAACTCTGTATCACTTCCTTAGGACATAAGTCCTACATTCTTATAATGCGTTGATGTATCTGTTCTGTATATATATCCTGTACCTTTGTTATGAGTATATATATGTGGCGAATAATAATTGAAGAAGATACCTTTAGGTGAATAAGGTTTTATTAAACTTAAAGAACGCACATATCTATACAAAGATGGCGTCTTGCCGAATGAAACAGGGGAGGTAACTCTCAATGCAAGGGTGGGTATCTCTGAAATTGTCCCATATTACCACAATATATTTCTGTCTTGTATGTATTTCTCACATATTCACGAATTAAAGTCTATGCTTGTTATTATCTTATAACTTATTTGTTAGAGTAATTTATGTACACACATGTACCCACGTTGGAAGGTTACCGCTGAGCCTTCCAACTTATTATAAGAACTTTACATCTTATATTACCATCTTTTGATAATAAAGGCTGGTTCTTGTTTTATTAAAGAAGCTAAGTAATATTGGGCTTAGTAATAAAAAGACTAAGGAGAATAAAAGAGAAATAGAAAGGAAGGAAAAAATGGACAGAAATAGGAAAGAAGAAGTAAAAGAGGAAAATCAAAAAGAGAAAGAAAAAGAGAAAGAAGGAAAATCAGAAAGAAGGAAAATGAAATTGAAAATAGGAAAATTAAAAACAAACAAAGAAGGAGAAAAACAAAAAAAAGAGATAGATTGAAAATAGAAAGAAAGAAATATAGTTGAATAGATAAAATTGAGATTGAAAGAAAGTAAACTACAAGAAAAAGATGAAAATGAAAAAGATAAAGAAAAAAAGAGAAAAAAAGAGGGAAATGAAAAAGAAAAAGAGAGGGAAAAATAAGAAATAGAAGAAAATGATAAAAGGAAAAAAAAGAGGATAATGAAAAAAAAAAAAAGAGACAGAATCTTATTATAATGGAGATTGTGTGTTTTTCTGTCTGTAACCGAAACTATATTCCTACTCAAGTCACAATTCTCTTAGTTATTGACATCAAATTCTCCCTGATTTTATTTTTATCTAAACCTCAATTATTAATAAAATTGTCTTACATTATTAATACTGTTAACTATGTCTACATACTGACAACATGCAATTATATTTATATATACACAAAATAGCAGTTTACAGTGTGAATGGGAAGGCTAATTTGCAATATTAATATTAAAAAAATCGAATTTAAATAAATAGTGCTTAGTATTATTGATTTCTAACTGTTTGGTTTTATTTTAATGAATATAAAGCAAAAAATCTCTTCAAAGAATCTTAAATGAAATCCCATTAACAAGATAAAATAACTGTCATCTTATTCTTTACTTCCTCTTATAACTAAATACTTAAATTAGAAAAAATAACAATGAAAGACGAGAGTGATGGAAGAGTAAGTTTCAGTTGTTCTATTTTTTATTATACTCCCTCTGTTTCAAATCTTTTATTATACTCCCTCTGTTTCAAATCTTTTTATCTGTATTCTTATTTAGTTTCATTAGCCTTTCTAATTTAATACAATATTACATTCAAACTTAAATACTTGCACCCGGAGGGTGCATATATTTGCTAGTGAAAATAAAGGAAAAAAAGAAAAAGGGAAAAGAAAGTGAAAGAAGTATAAAAAGAGAAAGAAAGAAAATAGGAGAAAAAAGAAGGAAAAATCCAGAAAACGGAGTCAAATGGTTTAGTCTATATTGATAAGTAGTTTCTTTTGATGAATATCTTATGACAAACATGGAAAAGGAAATAGTTATGAATCAATAAGCAAAGGATTGATTCCTATTGTCATACAATGTAAACAAACTGAATCTCCCCTGCAAAAACAGATTACCACCGTCTCAGCAGAGTTAATCCATCTATACTTGAAAGATAATTAGATAAGTAAAATTACTTTCCTTAGAAAGTTAGAAAGTTTTAATTCATAAAGGATAAAGGCAACGCCAAAAACATTAAAGTAATCCATTTTCTCACTGCGGTGGTTGAACCCCTTTGGGCTTTCAGGTTTAATATATATATCTACCAATCCCTTCGCATGAGCGGGATGTGTCACAAGGTCAATTTCTTAAGCGGAGTTCAACAGGTTTGAATTCAGAGTTGTCCTTCTCCTAGACTAGTTGCCTAACCAAGGTTAAAGAGCCCAGTCTGCCCTACTATTTATCCATAGCCGGAGAGAGAGTAGGATTCCTTTACCAAAGGTATTAGCGCTAAGTGAAATGCAATTACCACATCCAGGATTTGAACTTGGGGTGACGAGTCCATTTCCCATGACTTTAACCATTACACCACGCGCTTTCAGGTTTAATAAAGACATTTAAGAAAAAAGAAAGTAAGTCTTGCGTTCACCAACAAAAACAGAAGGCACAGGAGGCAATATACAACTGGAGACCAGCACAAAAGACGCCTGAATCAACTAGAGGAAGAGACCAGGGGAATCAACCCAAAAGAAGATGGCCAGCTAGTGAAATAGAAGAAGACGGCCCTCAGAACCAGTTAAGGCCTCAAATCATAAAGGTATGCAACAGAGAGTTTGAACTTCGGTTTTGCTATTAGGTTTACTGGTACTCTTTGCGGAGTTCTGTCCCGGCCTCCTGTCTTAAAAACCCGCTAGCCGGTGGCTGCTGAAAAAAAAAACCCACCAGCTACGATTGAAGTCCGTAGCCGAAGCGGTGTCACTTGAAAAAAAAACTAGGGTTAGGTTTGGGTTAGTGTTAGGGTTGGGGTTGGGTTGGGGTTTAAGGTTAGCTTAATGGGAAAATAAATAAATAAATATTTGGGCTCTATTTTTTTTTTGGTCACCCTGTATACAGTGTGACCCAGAAAAAAACAGAACACACAAATTTTGTAATAAAACAGTTAATTTTAGGATTAGGGTTAGGGTTAGGGTTGGGGTTGCGGTTGGGTTTATGGGAAAAACACCCTAAGTTATTTTTTTTTCAAGTGACGCGCTTCGGCTACGGTTTTTCAATCGTAGCTGGTTTTTTTTTTCGGCAGCCACCGGCTAGCGGATTTTGAGGTAGGAGGCCGGGACGGAACTCCGCAAAGAGTACGGGTTAACTTTTAGACTAATATACAAGGGAAAAGTATGAACTCCCCTCAGCTATAAGATAAATAGTAGCAAAAACACATTACCACAGTTTTAGCAGTGTTAACCCACTATACTTGAAAGGTGATTTGATGCGTAAAATTACTTTCTAATTTATAAAAGATAAGTAAAAAAGTAAGTAAACTTGACGGGGTAGCCTAATGTTGGTATCAGCTAAACAGCAAGGGGATCTATATCCTTTTCATTAGCGCTAGATCAAGGAGATTGTTTTTGCATCTGAGGTGGAGCGTCACACCTACCATCAGCTCCTTACTTTACTGCACAGATCCCTGTGCTACTCATACTCAGAGTTGGTAAGGGCAGGTATTCCTAGGCAAGTGCTTTACCGACTGAGCTAAACCAGCGCTTAAACTACAGTATGTTGGATTATTTGGTGGATATAAGCTGTGCTGCAATACACCACTTAAATTCATAGACTAAGCAAGATCTTGTGTGCTACTCATACGCTGAGTTGGCGAGGGCCAGTATTATCTTTAATGTGATTTTTTAAGAAGAAGAAGAAGAAAAAGAAAAAGAAGTAGAAGAAGAAGAAGAAGAAGAAGAAGAAGAAGAAGAAGAAGATAGCGGGTAAATAAACTAGACATTACATGTTGACAAATTAGGTAAGTATTACCTTTATGTGATTTTTTTAAGAAGAAGAAGAAAAAGAAGAAGAAGAAGAAGAAGAAAAAGAAGAAGAAGAAGAAAAAGAAGAAGAAGAAAAGAAGAAGAAGAAGAAGAAGAAGAAGAAGAAGAAGAAGAAGAAGAAGAAGAAGTTAGTTGGGTAAATAACTAGACATTACATGTTGACGAATTAGGTAAGTATTATCTTTAATGTGATTTTTTTAAGGAAGAAGAAAAAAAGAAGAAAAAAAAGAAGAAGAAAAAGAAGAAGAAGAAGAAGGAAAAGAAGAAGAAAGAAGAAGAAGAAGAAAAGAAGAAGAAGAAGAAAAGACGAAAAAGAAGAAGAAGAAAAAGAGAGAAAAAGACGAAAAGAAGAAGAAAAAGAAGAAGAAGAACAAAAAGAAGAAAAAGAAGAAGAAGAAAAAAAGAAGAAGAAAAAGAAGAAAAGAAGAAGAAGAAGAAAAGAAGAAGAAGAAGAAGAAAAGAAGAAGAAAAAAAAGAAGAAGAACAAAAAGAAGAAAAAGAAAAAGAAGAAAAAATAAGAAGAAGAAAAAGAAAAAGAAGAAGAAAAAGAAGAAGAAAAAGAAAAAGAAGAAGAAAAAGAAGAAGAAAAAGAAGAAGAAGAAGAAGAAGAAGACAAAGAAGAAGAAGAAGAAAAAAAAGAATAAGAATAAGAATAAGAAGAAGTTAGTGGGTAAATAAACTAGACATTACATAATAGAGAGTTAATGTTTGGAGCCAAGTGAAAAGAGTGTCAATGGCCAATAGTATTGTTTTTCCTTGACTGCTGTCCAGGATATTTTCTTCTTTCCTTTCAGCAATGTTTACTTTCAAGCCCAATTCTCCCTAAGGGCACAAAGCTTTCAAAGTTTCTATCAGAGCCTCAAGACAATATAAAAACACAGAGAAGAGAAAGAGAAGCACTAAGATTAAACCGAATTGAATATCCAGCAAGGAAATAGTATCTGAAGTTTGTCAATGCCAGTTTCCAAAGTTGATCTAATGAAAGAGACATGATTAGTCACAACAAATACCATACTGTGTAAGCTTAAAATGAACAATTGATTTAGTAAAAGAAAACTGTGTTGTACTTTGGTGGTCTAAGAGACGGCATAATAATAATTCATTGATTTACTGCAATCATTTTCAGGCAAATAGGAAGACTCTGCCAAGTCATCTTGAGTAGTTAACAATGCGAAAAAAAAGAAGAAAAGTTTTGCTTCCAGACAAACAGGGAAATGGCATTTAGTACAACTTTTACTGAAAACTCTTCAATAAAGTAAGAGAGTACAAATGTTGGACATTTAAGATATAAGCTTTACATTGCAAAATATGACACATGTACGCACATATCATTTTATATTGGTTTCTCTGAATGTTTGGTTTGGTTTGGTTTGGTTATACTAGAAGCTTTATACATAAAACAATACAAACCACCCTTAAACAAAATTAATTTCCAATGCAGTACACACATTTTCAAATACCTATAACACGTTTCTCATCAATTCTTCTCCTTCCAGCCTCCACATTAATATAATTTCTAAAAACTGGAACACATCACCCCTGATGATGGCACTTCGAAGTGCCGAAAGTACTCGGGACCTGAACTTTGGTGGACTTATCTACAAATTCCACCCAAATATTAAAAAGTTGGCCAGAAAAGACGAAAAGATAAAAAATAAAATTGTTAAACAGGAGATGTGTCTTTTGTTTGGTTTGTTTTGTTTTACGGCATATCAACCTCAGTGGGTCATTTAATGCCAATAAAGTTTTGAAATAAATCAATTCTTAATGGATAATACAATTTTTTTATAAATACATTTTTCTATTTAACCCATAGATGGGAAACTAACAGGTATTACCACTCCGGGTCAGAGTGGACCAGGGAGCAATGGTGATTCCCCAAACCTCCAAAACTGGAACCTCACTATCAGATAGAGTTTAACGTCATTCCCAGGACATGTAGACCCGCAGCCACCGCCTTCTAGCACCCGTATGATAAAAAGGGATTGGGGCTTACCATAAGGGCAATAGGGTTGGGAAAATCATATAGGTGCTAGGGCTTGACGTGACCAGCCGATTGATCGGAGGGGGCCTCTCCGACTGCCCTTCTAGCCCAAGATAGGGCCAAAGTGGAGTATTGCATGTCATGAACTGCTCATCCACCTGGGCTCTATCCTTAAGCATCGCGGGTCGCCACCCACGACCAACAGGTGGCCCCATTGGGGGAGTCTTACCCCTCTGCAGTCGGTGCATTCTAACGCCCCAGCCGACAGCGCGGTTTAAGATATAAGCTTTACATTGCAAAATATGACACATGCATGCACATATCATTTCATATTGGGTATACATACACATACATATCCTTGTAGCAAGCTACATTCGCAAACCGTTGATAATGAGTTTGATTCCCTATTGGGCACCCCATACCTCTGGCCTTGTATTACAACTAAGCTTAGTAAATAAAAGTAAGTAAAAGTAAAGTCGTCGGGGCGGCCTAAAGTCGGTATCAGCCATGCAGCGAGGGAGTCTATCACCTTTCCACTAGCGCTAGATCAAGGAGATTGTTTTTGCATCTGAGGTGGAGCGCCAAACCTACTATCAGCTCCCTACTTTACCACACAGTTCACTGTGCTACTCATACGCTGAGTTGGCGAGGACCGGGATCGAACTAGGAACCTTGTGGTTTCTAGCCGAACGATCTACCGACTGAGCTAACCCGGCCCCTTGGACATTTAATATATAAGCTTTACATTGCAAAATATGACACATGTATGCTCATTAGGGTAGGTCGATTTTTCACTTTTTAAAAATATCAAATTGTCAATCTATGTGAAAGTTGGTGTTAGTATACTGAAGGAGCCAGTTTAGCTCAGGCGGTATAGTGTTCGGCTAGGAATCACAAGGTTCCTGTTTTAATACCGGCCCTCGCCAACTCAGCATATGAGTAGCAGAAGGATCTGTGTGGTAAAGTGAGGAGCTGATTGTAGGTATGGCACACCACCTCAGATGCTAAAATGATCTTGGTCTAGCACTAGTCAAAAGGGAATAGACTGGCTGATACCGACATTTGCCCGCCCCGACGACTTTACTTTTTATACTGAATACCAATACCCAAAATTATATCTTTTACATGCACCATTGTTTGAGGAAATAGCATCAAAGATTGTCTACTAACATGCAAGAAAAATCCTCGTTTTGACAAAATTTAGCCTTTAGAAAACAAGGATTTTTAGTGCATTTTGGTCGACAATCTTTAATACTTTTTAGACAATTTGATATTTTAAAAAGTGAAAAATCAACCTACCCTAATGCACATATTATTTTATATTGGGTATACATACACATACATATCTTTGTAGCAAGCTAGATTCACAAACCATTGATAGTGAGTTTGATTCTCATTAGGTGCCCCAAACTTCTAGCTTTGTGTCACAGCTAAACTTAAATAACTATGGGAGAAGCCACATCTAAGCTAACCTTAGTAATTATCGAGACACAATGTGTAATGACTAGAATCATAGGAAATGGCCTCGTTGACCTGAGTTCAAATCCTAGATGAGGTTGTCTACATTTCACATAGCGCTAATACCTTTGGTAAAGGTATGAATTTAACTACTCTCCCTCCAGTTATGGGTAAATAGTAGGGCTGGTTTGGTTCTTTAACCTTGGTTAGGCAACCAGTCTAGGAGAAGGAAATTCTGAATTCAAACCTGTTGAACTCCGCCTATAAAATTGACCTTTTGTCACATCCTGCTCATGCAGAGGGGTTGGGAGATATGTACATATCTTTGTATGCACAAATATACAAGTATACTAAGAACATTCATACACCTGTGTGTATGAACACATGACAAGCTTATAGATTCATATATTTTCTCTCTCTCTCTCTCTCTCTCTCTCTCTCTCTCCCTCTCTCTCTCTCTCTCTCTCACACAACACACACACACACACACACACACATATATATATATATATAGTGATATCTTATAATTTTTGAACACTAATTTGACTAAAAAGAGGTGGGGGAATCCTAATACCAAATAAGGGGAAATACATTTTCTAAGAAAAAGATATTAAATGATATGTAGCTACATATTATGAGTATCACTCCAGGCAATAAACTATACAACTACACATGTATGCACATATATATTTATACTTTCGTAATTTTTTCATACCAAAATTTAAAACTTATAAATAAATTTAATATATGAATAATGTATATATATTTTTTTCTTATATAATCATATATTATCAAGTAGATACATTGTTACTCGAACAATCTTAAATCAATAGGCCAGAAGGTGTTGTCAAGATGTTTTGATTTCTCTTTGACACAAGCAAAGTCCTCATCTTGAAACTTGCATAATACAACATAAAAATATCAGACTGTCTGGTGTGAAAATAAAATTATTTTGCAAAGATTGTTCTGGCTCAGTTAAATTCTAGAAGATGAAAAATATCAGAAAAAGCAGATAACTTTGGTACTTTCTTTTAGATTTCTTTCTTTCTTTATTTTAAATATATACTAACCTCTTTCTTTTAAAAAATATTCTTTCTCTTCTTAATGAAGAGAAAGAATATTTTTTAAAAGAAAGAGAAAAGAGAAGGAAAAAACGAACATAATGTTCGTTTTTTCTTTGTTTTTCTTTCGTTAGGGGGGAGGTCAAGAGAAAGAGAAAGTACAAAATGAATTGTAATTTTCCATGGATACTAAAGCCCAGGCCTTAGTACACGATTTCATACTAGAAGGACCTGTGGATATACCACAGTATGATAATTTAATCATTACAATGTTTGATAGGTTTGCTTATGAGTTATTGTTAAATAGTTCAATATGCAAAAAGTATAATGATCTTGATTTAACTCTTTCTTACTCTTTTTATCTTTTCGTTATGTTTGATTGAAACAGATTAGCATTATCACTTCCGTGCACTCACCCCCTCTCTCTATATTTCCCTCTACTCTCTTTCTTTCTTATTATATTTTTTTCATTTTACATTGCTTCTTTCATTCTTCCCCTTATACTTATAAAAACTTTCTTTGGGTTTTTCCTTTCTTTTTCATTCAGTAATATCTTTCTATCTTTAATATATAATATATATATATATATATATATATATATATATTATATATATATACGTGTGTGTGTATCGTACTCATAAGCGACATCTTCCTATGCACACCAGCACATGGATATGGCAGTATGGGCCAACCAGCAAATCAGCTTTTCGTCTCCAAATATATTGTGATATAACTGTTGAATAACTGGTAAAAGAGGAACATACAAACATTTACATCTTGAGTGTGTTGTCATGTGTCATGGGACATGAAATACTGGGGGCACAAATTCCCTTTGCCCTGTTGACAAGAGATGCAACTGATAGAGTCTTAGGTGCTTTGAACAGTGGAATAAACATGATGAATGCTACGGGCTGTTTTTCCACCCATAGCAGTATCGATTTTCTATTCAGAACAGCATCATTTCAACAATTTAAAATGAGCATGAAATGCTTTTTTTTTTGATGAATGTTTTTGTGATCTTTTTCTTTTTTTGTGTTATCATAATACAAATAGTTAAAGATATATTGTATATGGTCAATTCCATGTCAAATCATCCGGGCCATGTCACACACCCACTTCAATTTTTCTGAAATTTTGTACAGTTGTAGACTAGGTTGGAATTAGACAATCCTCCCAAAAATTCGCCGAGTTATGTCGATTTTAAACTTGAAAAATTTGAGGAGCGGTGAGAAAATTGGCGCCATTTTGTAATCTAAGGTTAATTTTATGCCTCTTTTGATAGGATATTTCGATTCCCCAGACCAAAAAAACTTCTAGAAGCCAATTTTCAGAAGTAGAGAAGCTCTAGAACCCATTTTATAGACAGAAATAGATTACAAAATGGCGCCAATTTTCTCACCGCTCCTCAAATTTTTCGAGTTTAAAATCGACATAACTCGGCGAATTTTTCGAATTGGAAGCTCAAATGATTGTCTAATTCCAACCTAGTCTACAACTGTACAACATTTCAGAAGAATTGAAGGGGGTGGGTGACAATTTTAATTTTTCTGGATGATTTGACATGGAATTGCTCATATAGATTATTACTACAATGACTTAGTTGTGTGTAAAGATCTGAAGGTTGGGTTGAAATGTTGAAGAGTTCTTATCTTTTTATGCCACCTACAATAGTATGATGTCTATTTGACAAGTGCTTGAAGACCCAGTTATTGTTTAGTAGTCTATCATTTCTAAACATTTTCTCTAATAATAAATGCAAATGTCAGTGTGTCACATTTTTTCAACTTTACACCTAGAGGCCGTAGTTCAAAATATCATACCATTTTGGAATCCGGCAGACTCTGTGAGCAAATTAAAAATATTCAAGGCCAAATATGGACCCGCAGTCTTGAAATTTTGGATTCCCAAGTTTAATTCCTGTAATTGTTTTCAGTGATTTTTTTGTCTTTTCCTCACATACACCCCCCACCCACACACTTTCACTTTCACTTTCTCTCTCTCTGTCGCTCTCTCTCTCTCTCTCTTCTCTCTCTCTCTCTCTCTCTCTTTCTCTCTCACTATATCTATGGGGTAAATAGAAAAAATGTGTTAAAAAATGATTTTGGAAAAAAAATTGAATACCATTAGGAATGAATAAAACAAAATGTCTTTGGCATAAAATAACCCAACAAGGGTTAACATGCCATAAAATCCAACTAACGGACCAACCAACCAACCAACCAACCTTGATACTGCATATTTCTTTGCATTTACTCTCATCTTTCTATTTTTGCACCAATTAAGTTTCTTTGTTATTTTTTAGTTATTATTATCATTCATTTAATATTTTTTTGATAAATCTTCGGTTATCATTGAATCCAAATTCTTTATTACTCATTCTCTATTTCTCATGCATTTAGATTATCATCAGTGTTGATTATTAGCAAAAAGTAGAAAACTATTAAAAAAAAAATGAAGATTTATAGTAAAAAAACATAAAGAAATAAAACCAGTTATTTTTTTCTCCCTTCAGATAATTGTGTATAAAATATCTTTCAATGTTTTAAAGTTTAAATACATTTTTGCCGGTTATTTCATAATCATGTTTTATGTATTTAATAACAACATAATTTGCATGAAATAAAACTGGAACATTAAAAAACAATAAAATCCTAAATTAGATTTTCATGTTTTCTTTTAAAAACAGAAAATCATTCATACTTTCTTTTTTTGATGTTTTGTGTTGATTATTTTTGAAAATGTTGGGAAATAATGAATGTTAGGATATTAGATTTCCTCAACTGTTAACTAAGACAATTGGAATATTCTATTTCTCTGAATTTTTTAGAGGAGGCTTGATAATTAGTAAAATTTGTATCATTCGGACTATTGTCCTCGTCTTCATTGTTATGACACCCAATATGAGTCTAGGTAAAAAATCATACATAAGTGAATAGGTAGATATTCTAGACAAAACAAGACATTAAGTTCCCAAAATTCACACTGGATTGTCCAGTTGGACACATAGCTTAGTGGATAAAGGAATTAGGTTAAGACAGTTCTAAGTGACATTAATTTATATATATTTACCAAACTCCTCCGCACGAGCAGGATGCGACACAAGGTCAATTTCTTAGGCGGAGTTTAACAGGTTTAAATTCAGAGTTTTCCTTCTCCTAGACTGGTTACCTAGCCAAGGTTAAAGAGCCTAGTCTGCCCTACTATTTACCCATAGCTGGAGGGAGAGTAGGATTCACACCTTTCCCAAAGTTATTAGCGCAAAGTGAAATGCAATTACCACATCCAGGATTTGAACTCGGGGCGACCAGTCCATTTCCCATGACTTTAACCATTACACCACGCGTTTCCTACATTAGGTTTATAAATTCCCAAAATTCACACTGGACTGTCCAGTTGGGCACATAGCTTAGTGGATAAAGGAATTAGGTTAAGACAGTTCTAAGTGACAGTTATCTCTAGACTGCAGGTTCAATCCTGGTCAGGGGCAGCAGTAATATAGAATAATAATTAACACAGCTTAACATGTGTACCCCAGCTATGGTTAGTGGAATGAGAATGGGATAACCTCATGGACTGAATAAATTTATATACTTATTTTTTGTCTCGAAATTAACTACAACCACAGTATCCAATTTAAAGTAGTTTAATGAGTTTTATTAATCCCATTTTGTGCCGATCATTAGTTTCTGTGGTCTATGAACCCTAACCAGAAAAGGGTAAGGGGAAGTCACTTACAAGCCTTTTTAGAGTTTATGTCACTGGTCGGGACAGGCGACACGGTAAGCGCTCTCACATTTCTTTGAGGATTTTCTATTTCTTTGAAAAGTATTTGCTGTTATCCTTTTATTGAATGTTATTTGTTTTTCCTTGTACAGTTACATAAACTTAATCACATCAGTACAGGAGCGTCATGCATCCATTTCTTTGAAGACCAGTAGGCAGTAAAAGCAACCACCCTACATTAATTACTGTATACAATTTGAAGGTGTGTGTGGTGTAATGATTATTGTCATGGGAAATAAACATGGCAAAACGAGTCCAAATCCTGGATGAGGCTACTTGCATTTCACATTATAATAATGATAAAAGTGGAGTACTATTATACCTACAATAATCATCACTGTAATCTGTTTTGACTGTGAATGCAGCTGATGGTAATCCCAAAAGAAAACGTGGCAGACTGTTTTTAAAAGTGAAAAAGGATACTAGAATAAAATGTGCCATATTCTAAGTGGAGTACTATTAAATCTACTGTTAGGGAGAGTTATCTCTGGATTGGATATACTCACTGACAAGCAGTGAGGTAGCAAGATCACAAGAATGTAGCTGCAGTGATGAACCCATCGTCTGATACATAGTTGAACTCTATCCAAACTCATCCTACTGTATTCCCG
>CM042143.1:12734805-12774805 GCA_023376005.1 Doryteuthis pealeii
ATTTAACCCATATCTGGGGGATGAGGGGTTCATGCAAGGGTATTAGTCCAAAAGTGAATATAATAGCTCAAGTGGAGTTTGGACTCTTTTAATACGATTTGCTGAGCAGATTTTGATTAAATCCAACGCTAAAAGAAATGAGGATTGCACCCACTTTCTGACTTTATTCTTAAAAAAAAAAAAAAAATATATTGATTCATTTCTTAAATAAATAAGCAAATAATATGAGAATCTGTAAAGAATTCAGACTGCTTTATTCTATAATTCTAAAAAAAAAAAAAAAATGAATCCATTAATAGGAAGAGATTTAGTTCATAAAGACGTTTCCCAGAAACATATCAACACAAATGTATGGTAGACAGACAAGTAATTCTTTCAGTGCACACATTCCCACAATGGTTATTTCTAATAACAAATTCTAGCCAGAGGCTTCAGACTGATTTTATAAAGAAAAGAGAGGGGGGAAAATGAGTTCTGTCCTAAATCAGCACATACAAATATTTCATGACATTATCAACAGTATTCAGCATTAACATTTATATATGAATAGAATTATAAATATCTACCTACTTACCTACCTTCCACCTTGGGATCTAGTGTACATCACACTAAGATGACAGATAGACGAAGTGTGTGTGTGTGGGGGTGGTTGAAAATAGAGGGAAAATGCGGATAAAAAACACAAATAAATGCAAATGATATTTCACCTCGGTCTTTTGCGAAGCTTTTTCAAATTTAAAATTTCAAAATTTGTTCCACAGTCTTTTATGCTGAACAGGTAATCCCCTCATCTTCTACCCGCCCTCAAAATTCAACATAAAACTTTTGAATAAATTTGAAAAAGCTTCACAAAAGACCGAGGTGAAATATTATTTGAATTTAGTTGTTGTGTTGTTTTATCCGCATTTTCAATCACATTTTGTTGGGTTTACACAATCTTTTACTACTTTATATATATATATATATATATATATATATATATATACATGTGAAACCTAACCCTCCCATACACATATGCATTTACTAAACAAGTTAGAAAATTAACGTTTAACACACTAACTCTCCTTGTGACAACATTGTGTTGTATACCCCTTTCTTTACTTACTTCTTACTTCTATTCTTCTTCTGTTCTTCTGACATCTTAAGTTCTTCTAGATCTCTTCTAGCGTCTCTTCTAATGTCTGGACTTCTCTTGGGACCTCGTGTCTGGTCTTCCATTGGGGATTTCTATTTATCAGAAGCCCTGTGTCATTGGTAGTTTTTAGATAATAACACAAGACTTCGATTTACTTAGATCACATTTTATTTCGAAACCCCCACCAGACTACCTGCGCAGATAGAGTCGGAGCGTGTAAAACACGACTCACCACCGTCGTGGTTTCTTGCCGACTGACTAAAATCTATTTCTAATCTAAACCGGAAGAGGGTGGCCCCACTGATTCTCACGGTATCCACCGGAAAGGATCAGGATGAGGTCAAGCCTTGTCACTCATCCTTCAAGGCCGTTGGCTGCAACTTATAACAGCCATTTTGATTTCTACACTACTGTGCATAAATATTAAGAATCTAATAATTATGTAACAACTGTCAGGATACATGTACGAGCCTTCATGTCCTGTGCATGATGATAAACTGCATAATGTCGCCATTACTCCCAGGTCCACTCTGAACTGGAGTGGTAGTACCTGTTAGGGTTACATCTATGGGTTAAATAGAAAAAAATGAGTTTGAAAAAATGAGTTTGAAAAATGTTTTTTAAAAAAAAAGAAAAATTGTGCTTAAAAATTTCTTTTGAATACTCATAAAAAGTGATCAAAACAAAACGTATTTGGCATAAATAGCCCAACAAGGGTTGACATGCCGTAAAATCCAACTAACCAAGTTCTCTCCACCAACATCTCTCGTATTCATTGAAGTGCTACAGCATTATTAAAATTATAACTAATAATTGGTTTGTTTGTTTTAAATTTTATGGGGATGGCAAGGTTTAAAAGGTGGTTGTGGTTATTCCTGGTACATGATCCTAGGGTTTTGCTTTAAACACAATCTTATTTGGTGGTCGTGCTGAAAAGGAAGGAATTCAAAGAAAGAAAACGGAAGAGGCAAAGACAGAAGGTGGTTTTAGGATTTAAGCTTTATTCACTGGTCATAGCCACCGCATGGCAACAAAATATCTTGATGGTCGAGAGATTCTCTTGGGGGTTGGAAGTGAGTCCTTTTTCCCGCACATGCTCGGAGTATTCTTCCGGTAAAGCTCATGAGAGTTTGTTATTTTTAAAATTTTTTAGTTTTAATATATATATATATATATATATATATATATATATATATATATAGTATGAAAAAGATGGAATGAAAACACCATACAATGCTGTTAAAGAGAAAACAATTTATAACATAATTATAACATAATTTTCTCTTTAACAGCATTGTGTGGTGTTTTCATTCCCTCTTTTTCATACTCATACTGTCGGATTCATTTCCTTTCTTTTAATGTATATATATATATATATATATATATATATATATATATATATATATATATATACCAACTCCTCCGCAAGAGTAGAATGTGACACAAGGTCAATTTCTTAAGCGGAGTTTAATAGGTTTGAATTCAGAGTTTTCCTTCCTAGACTGGTTTCCTGAACTAAGATTAAAGAGTCCAGTCTACCCTACTATTTACCCATATCTGGGGGGGGGTATTATGTGGATGCATACCTTTACCAAGGCTATTAACGCTATGTGAAATGCAAACAGCCCCATCGAGGATTTGAACTCGCGTCGGCAACTCGATTTCCTACAACTCTAAACTTTACACCACGCACATCCATTGTGGATATTAATATATGTTAATGAATTTTGTTGGTTAGAATCAGAGCTTTTTCAGAATTATTTACTTTATGGTGTAAGATTCAAAGGTTATGACAAATGCATCACCATATTTAGGATATACAAGGTGTGTCAAAAAAGTATTGAGATTTTTTGTACTTTTTGACATACCTTGTATTCTGGAAAAAAAAAGAAGTTCAATTCATTCTTCATTTCTATCTTGGGAAATACACCTTTAGACTCGATACTTTTTGACACACCTTGTATTCTGAAAAAAATTAACGTTCAATTCATTCTTCATTTTTATTTTGGTAAACACAGCTTCAATTTCGATACTTTTATGACACACCTTTTATTCTGAAAAAAATAATGTTCAATTCATTCTTCATTTCTATCTTGAGAAATACAGCTTTAGACTCGATACTTTTTTGACACACCTTTTATTCTGAAAAAAAAAAGTTCAATTCATTCTTCATTTCTATCTTGGGAAATACAGCTTTAGACTGGATACTTTTTTGACACACCTTTTATTCTGAAAAAAATTAACGTTCAATTCATTCTTCATTTTTATTTTGGTAAACACAGCTTTAATTTCAATACTTTTATGACACACCTTTTATTCTGAAAAAAATAATGTTCAATTCATTCTTCATTTCTATCTTGAGAAATACAGCTTTAAACTCGATACTTATTTGACACACCTTATATGTGACAGAATGTAAATTATATCTATGACCCAAGCTAATGTGTCACATACACTTCTGTGTATTTGCCGCTACAGAAACATAGCCACTAGAATGTATGAACTTATTTTTGCCACACAAAAAGCTTCAATGAATTTTGTGTGAACATGTCCGTATGTTTGCTCTAAATACTGCGCAAATGTTTCAATTTCAAAACATAAGTAAACTGTTTGAATTTTTATTTTTAGTTCATACGAACCGGATAGTTTATATGAAACACAAACGAACTCCGACACGGGTTGAGGGACAAAACATTTTATATAACAGCACATGAATAATCAAAGGATACATAAATTACATAGAAGTGTACATGAAACATACATACGTATACAATAGTAATATGAACATAAAAGCAACAGACATGAGACTAAGAATAGTCCATGCTGGGAAATCACTTACAGTAATGTAAGGGGGGGCAACGCCCAACAAGAAAGGGGTAGGCATAAGACTACCTCATTGTGTCTCGTAGGTCGAGCAGCAGGCAAAGAGGAAGAGAAATTCAAATCAGCCGCTTAAATACACGAGGCCCCTAGCGGAAACCAGCGACACTAAACGGGCAGACAACTCCCCAGGCAAATACGAAAATAACTCCCACAGGAATATTGATATTTGTTGATGAATTTTGTAGGTTAGAATCAGAGCTTTTTCAGAATTATTTACTTTATTGGCATAAAAAAATGGTTCAAAATAAGAGAATTTTAAGTGCATGATGCCGAGAGACATCCCAAAGGAGAAATGATTCACTAATTGACCAAGAAAAGTATTTAAGTCTATGAGTCAAATTAATTTTGACAACAAGAGAAGTAATGAAGATAAGTTAACTTTGTCTGAGGGTTACAGAAGTTTGAAGACATATTGGTCAATTAAACTGGTTAGTGACACAGACAAGACCTGATTTAATCTATGACATCAGTGAAATAAGCTTATTAAAGAAATGTCATTACCAAAAGCCTACGTCAAGTAAAGGGTCGTCAAAAGAGCCGAAAAGTCAAAGTCTCGGTTAATTGCGGCAGACTATAACAATTGAAGAATTTGGTTTCCAGTGATCGTGCTACTTTTTGCATTTTGCTGTACAATACCTGCCTCTGTCAGGTGAGTTTTGTTTGATATCTAATAAACAAGCATAGTTCGTAAGTTAATGTCATATCTGTGGTTGGTGGAGGGAAAATTGGATTCATACCTTTCCCAAGGATATTAGCACCATGGGAAATGCAAACAGCTTCGTCCAGGAATTGAACTCGGGTCGACGAGTTTATTTCCCACGACTCTAACCATTAACCCATGCGCCTCCATTTCTCTTATAAGTATATTGATTCAAAAATAAGTAGGCCTGAGCTTTTTCTAGTGGTGACCAGATTTTTAATTCAGAGTTTTCCTTCTCCTAGACTGGTTGCCTAACCAAGGTTAAACAGCCCAGTCTGTTCTGCTATTTACCCATAGCTGGAGCGAGAATAGTTGGATTCATAAATTTCCCAAGGGTAGTAGCGCTATGTGAACTGTGGCTTCGTCCAGGAATTGAACTCGTGCCGACGAGTCCATTTCCTGCGACTCTAACCAGTACACCACCGTGCTTCAGTAAACTAGATATAAGATAAATGAAAAGTTAAATGAAGCAACATTGTTAAATTCCTTTGTTCATTTCATTGTTGTTATTAATCATATAAGAAAATAAAAGTCTTAAATAACAGTAGATCATGAGAAACATTTTATTTTCTTTCATTGAACAAAATATCTTCAGTGACTGACAATTGTTCCCAATCAGAATTTCAGTCTGCTTTAAACCATTAATGACAACCTCTACAAGAGACATATTGGTGGCTTCTTTTGTCTACTGCATGCTATTTAATTCAATGATATTTAAGGAAATGATGGGGTATGCATATAGCATACAATATTTAAAAGAGCCTTCTGTTTATAAAAGAAAGATAATAAAACTAGAAAGCATTACAATTTGGGAATTGTTTAGCAAACATTTGCTGGAAGGTATGAGTAGATACGTCTGATAAATGGAGACAGTTTTCCCCATTAAATACAAGTTGTAGATAAATATATAATTAATTATAGACACAATAGTAAAATTAGTTGTGTTTAGAATGAATGATATTTGCATTATCATGAGAATTTAGAGTCTTTTATTGAAATGTAAATTAACTGCTATCTCAATCTCAAAGTTGTTGTTATATTTGTATGTGTTGTATACCCTTTCTTAAATTCTTATCTCTGGTCGTATTTTCTTCTGGTCGGCTTTGGTTCTATCTTCTAACATCTATCTTGGTCTGGTCTCTTCTAAGGTCTGGACTTTCTTGGGGACTTCGGGTCTGGTTTTCTGTTAGGGATTTCTCCTTATCAGAAGCCCTGTGTCATTGTTAGTTTTTAGGTAATAAACACAAGACTTCGATTACTTTGATGTTACTTTATTTTCAATCCCCAGCCCAGACATCTGAGAAGATCTACTTACCCTATCGGGCTCCTACCTTCTAACTGACTGACTTACTTACTATCCTTAAACCGGAAGACAGGGTCTTCTATGCCTTCCGGTTCTCACGATTTATCCCCGGAAGGCAAGGTGAGAGTGAGGTCAAGCGTTGTCACTCATCCTTCAAGGCCGTGGGCTGTAGCTTATAACGGCCATTTTGATTTCTACACTATTGCCATAAATATTAGGTATCTAATAATTATGTAACATATGTATATTTATAGGGTTACAAGAGGTTTTGTGTTTTATGTTATAAAGGTCGTCTGGTTATTCTCGGTGCGTGTTCCTAGGGTTTGCTTTTAACCCCATCTTATTCCGTGGTCACGCTGAAAAGGAAGGAATTCAAGGAACGAAAAAGGAAGAGACAAGACAGAAGGTGGTTTTATCATTTAGGCTTTACTCACGAGTCATAGCCACCACTCGTGGCCAGTAGTAGTGTCTAGACACAGGTAAGGCCTATGTCAGAATTAATAATTAGTGAAAAAAAAGTCAGCGAGCCTCTGCTTTTGGTATGTGGCGGCTATTGTTGATATTCAAATATGTGAAAAAGACATACTTTAAAACGCCGAGTAACGTCGGCGTCCCCATTTAAACTGTGAGACGTAATATTTCCCGAAAATAATTTGTTTTTCTTTAGAGAAACGAAGGCCCTGACGAAGTTAAAAAAAAAAACAAAACGAAACACGACAGCGCCGATGTATTAAACGTAACTCGTCAATGAATCTTGTGTTTTTCATTTTTTATAAAAATAGATATTGTCGGATTTACTTCCACTTTTTCCTCATATAAACATATCTATAATAACTCAAACTTTAAGAAAGATGCGGAGTTATTGCCTGCTGAAAAAATTGTCGATGTAGCAAAGTTCTTGTAGCCTTTATTCCGAGTGTTTTGCCGCAGTCATTTGCCGAAGGCCCTAAACTCCTCAGTGTGGGAGCAGACTTCATCGACTGTCAAGGGTATGGGATAAGGATGCCATTCTTAAGCCTACCAGGTGGAGGAGGGAAGCAGAGAATTTAGCCGTCGTGGCTTAGTTGAATTCTAATAAGTGTCCCCACGTGGTAAAGAGAAGAGAACCTTATCCCGGCAAGTGTAGCTGGAGTAAGAAGAGGAGTAAGTGCTGGGTACTTACTTTTATAAGCACGTGGTAAGAAGCTGCTATTGCTAGCCGGTGAGGCCGGAAAGCCTGTCCCCTATTAAATTTCCGACTCTTATTCTATTATGAGAATTCTATACACGTATGTATTTGTTGTATATGTTGTAACATTAAAGAAACAAGAAAAACATTACAAATAATCACAAAGATGTTTGAGTCGTAATAAAAATTGTCCTTTATATATGTATTATAAATTGTATCAAATGAACAAGTTACAAAGGTTTGGTTTGGGTGTGTTTTGGTTAATTAATTTTCCTTTTTACAAATTCTTATTAGTGTTAAAGCTTACTTGTATTTGTTCAACCGGTTCGAGGAGGATTTGTATTCGGGAACTTGTCTCCCCGCTGGCCGCTGCCTATCTGCTCTTTCCTACTATAAATCTTCCCTTCCACCGCTCTCAGAACGCCCGTTAGTTGGCGGGAGTTTTGAATTTTTGGCGTCGGTCAGTCTGGCTTTGTCTATTTTTAAAATACGATCCCTTTTTCTTTGTTCCTCCAAACCTGGTCTAACAAGAATCTACAGTTTATGGACCATTACATATTCTTTGTATCTTCTATCCTGTTTTGTATTACTTCTATTGAGTTTGCTCGTTGGAATCTGCTCTTCTGTATTTATACTGTTTGAGGAAATCCTAGTCAACCAATAATAATTTTTCAACATCCTCATAAAAATAGATTGTAGCGATTCTCTATTCGGATCGATGAGGTGTCCAGAAGAGTTATTTTTCCTTCTCGCCAGGTTTTCGCCAGTACAGGGAGCCCGGGAAATTCTAACTTTTTTTTCTCTCGGGACAGCAACGACTTCACATGGTTTAGGCGCTTTGTGCCTTTCCCATTTAAGTCGGGAGATTCCCCCCCAACCAACTATCAGTAAGTGCATTCTTTCAGAAAATCTATATCATTTCCTTAGGACGTAAGTCCTACATTCTCTCTATATATATGTTTATGTATCTGTTCACTATGTATTACTGAACCTTTGTTATGAGTATATGTATTACTGTCTTGTATGTATTTCCCACGTGCTCATGAATTAAAGTCTATGTTTGTTATTATATATAACTTCTTTGTCTGAATATTTCATGTACACACACACACACACACACACACACACACACATATATATATATATATATATATATATATATATATATGAAATTTAACATTTTGAAAAACATATGATGTTTGTTATGTGATTGCTGACAGATCTGTTTCGACCAAATCGATAAGTTGGTCTTCATCAAAGAGCGACATAGATGGGAAGAAATTTTGGAACTCTTAACATCTTTCTTCAAATTACAATGTGGACTTGTATATTTTTAACAGCTGAAATATATACTATACTATTTTGATACCCACTTTACATTTTTTATATATTTTTACAACAAACTCTTTTGAGTTTTACTATAAACTATAATGCTTCTGATTTTTAAAAATTAAAAATAAAATTTATTTTATTTTTAAAACAGAACATGCATTTTTCAAAATTTTCAGCGGTTGAATTCAGCGTACGTTTTTTGTAAACAGTCTTTTTAACGGATATCTTTCTTCCCATCTATGTCGCTCTTTGTTGAAGACCAACTTATCGATTTGGTCGAAACAGATCTGTCAGCAATCACATAAAAAACATCATATGTTTTTTCAAAATGTTAAATTTCATACTGTCGGATTAATTTCCATCTATTTTTCATATATATATATATATATTTACCAACCGCGAGCAGGATGCGATACAAGGTCAATTTCTTAAGCGGAGTTCAACAGGTTTGAATTCAGAGTTTTCCTTCTCCTAGAGCGGTTGCCTAACCATGGTTAAAGAGCCCAATCTACCCTACTATTTACCCATAGCTGGAGGGAGAGCAGGATTCATACCTTTCCCAAGGGTATTAGCGCTAAGTGAAATGCAATTACCACGTCCAGGATTTGAACTCGGGGTGACGAGTCCATTTCCCATGACTTTAACCATTACACCACGCACTTTCATGTACATATATGTACCCACGTTAGAAGGTTACTTTGAGCCTTCCAACTTATTATAAGAACTTTACATCTTACAAGAGCATTTCACGCACTGAATCACAGGAAAATATTTCACTAATTATTAATTCTGACATAGGCCTTAACTGTGTCTAGACACTACTACTGGCCACGAGTGGTGGCTATGACTCGTGAGTAAAGCCTAATTCGTGTAATTTTTACTAAATCGAATACGTTATTTTGAAATTATGATGATAAACGTGCATTGCAATATGAATAATATCGGAGTATTGTTGACTGAGAAAAAAAAATCCATTTTTAATAAATATCTCACCTAGCAGAAAAAAACAGCTGAACTAGTTCTTTGTTAGCTTTGCGACAGGATGACAAATTGCAATCAAGACAATAAATGGTAGAGAATCATAAATAATAATGAAGAAAAACATTTTGGCAGGTGTTTGATTGTCTATGCTCTCGAGGCTACGTCTGAATTTACTGACACTCCCTCCCCCTTCTCTCTCTCAGACACACGCGCACACACACACGCACACACACACACAAACACACATAAATACACCGTACACACATACCTGAAATACAAAGCTTCTACATGAATTGTGTGCATGAAACTTATTTTATATCTTTTTCTCTTTGTTTGTATCAGCAAAAACATTCTTAATACTTTATCCATCTAAGATAAGGACAATAGGCCGAATAATCCAAGTAATACTAATTATCATCTCAAAAATTCAGAGAATAGTGTAGATAACAATAAAGATGAGGACAATAGGCCGAATAATCCAAATAATACTAATTATCAAGCCTCATCTCAAAAATTCAGAGAAATAGTGTAGATAACAATAAAGATGAGGACAATAGGCCGAATAATCCAAATAATACTAATTATCAAGCCTCATCTCAAAAATTCAGAGAAATAGTGTAGATAACAATAAAGATGAGGACAATAGTCTGAATAATCCAAATAATACTAATTATCAGCTTCATCTCAAAAATTCAGAGAAATAGTGTAGATAACAATAAAGACGAGGACAATAGTCTGAATAATCCAAATAATACTAATTTCAAGACTCATCACAAAATTCAGAGAAAAGTGTAGATAACAATAAAGTGAGGACAAAGTCTGAATAATCAAATAAATACTATTATCAAGTCTCATCTCAAAAATTCAGAGAAATAGTGTAAAAAAAAAAAAAACTCAGAGAAACTGTAAGATTAATTTGCTACCAATTACACCATCATTAATTTTTTTTGTTCCCTCCTCTACCCAGTTGATGCTGGTAGCCACTTCTAGTCTTGACTAAAGAGACAATTCAGAGAAATAACTTTTGTATTGTTTTAAAAATGTTGTTATTTGGGTGGTTACTTGTTTTTCTTTTAGCGTTGTCTCTTTTTTTTGTTGGCCAGGTAGCGATTATCTTCCCTTGTTTGGTTGGGGTAGAGATTGGTAACGGGTTATCTTCCTTTGTCGCCAGGGCTTGCCACTAGAGGGCGTTGCAATCTGGCTATTTAAACACAGCCCCGGGAAAACTAACTCTTTCATTTGAACGAATATCTTACAAATAGTATTATTTGTATTATTCGGACTATTGTCCTCATCTTGTTATCTGTACAATGTTTCGGCCGATGTACCTTCCGGCCTTCTTTATATATTTCTTGTAGGACACGGGAACCTTGTCTGATTCGGGAACCTTCTTGTCGTAATCGGGAGCCATCACTGAATAAAGTGTTAGGTTCAAAGTTCCGACAAGAAGTTTCCCGATTACATCAAGAAGGTTCCTGAGTCCGAGAAGGTTCCTGAGTCCGACAAGAAATACCTGAAGAAAGTCGGAGGGCACATCGGCCGAAACGTTGTACAGATAACAATGAATATAAGGACAATAGTTCTAATAATACAAATAATACTAATTATCAAGCCTCATCTAAAAAAAATTCAGAGAAATATCTTACAAATATTTACAAATTTTCTGTGAAATTGTTTTTTTTCTTCTCCAGACAGTCCACATGAAAAAGTCTGTATAATTGAATAGTTGAAACATTGTTTTGACAATACAAAAACAAAGAAGAGATTCAATTGTCTGAATAAAGAAAAGAAAATATTGGAATGTTGATGACTCTTCTGAAAGTTATAGACAAAGCAAAGACTAATATTACCTGATTTGGCAAATGAAGCAATATTCAGACAAACTTAGAGCATTCCCTTGATGAATAATGACAAAGAAAGTCAACTTGAAATCACATTATCATTGTCATTTCATAATTGAGTAAGATACAAAACTACAACAGGAATATGAAAAAGCGCAGATGATTCCCAAAGAACCATAAAGCTGTAAACTTATAACTACAGATCTTTCTCAAAATCAACTTAACAATTTTCTGGCAACAGTGGATACTGAGCCTTACCAAAATCAAGGATTTGGCTCAACTGACTGCGATCAGGTAAATACTTTTCGTAATCCTTAAATTTTTCCTCGTAAATTCCTACCATAAAATAAACTGAACCCTCATGTTATGCCCGTGTTTTTGCAATAAATGTTTTATTTTTCTTGCACCCGTTATTTTACAATACTAAATATGTTTTTGTTCTTCCTCCCCTTCATTGTTTAAACATTGTCTTCCTCTTCCTCTTTTCTCCCCTCCTCCTCTGTCTTTTTCCTTCTTTCTTTCTGTCTTCTTTTTTTCCGAGGCGTTCTTCAGCAAGTGGAGTAAGGAGCGCCCAAGTTCCGGTTCCCACGTCACTCCCGCCAGAGTTGCTGTGTAATTCTACCATGGAGTATCCATACGACGAGATGTTAGATGAAAAGTCACAGCCACGTACTCTTGTACGTCGGTGTGTGGGGATTAAAATAAAACAAAAATAAAATTAGAATATAAAAAAACAAAAACAACAAATTCCCATCTGGCCTTCACCGGAAGAGCCCTCTGCCCATGTCCGACAAAAAGGACTGACTCCTACCCACCAAAGAATATCTCGGCTATTTGAATTTAGGCTGCAAATGAGTGTAGTCGCTCCTATTAGCCATGGGCGACTATGACCCGGTCAATAAAGCCTAAGTCATAAAACTACTTCTTGCCTTTGTCTCTTTCTTTTCGTTCCTTTAAATTCGTTCCTTTTCAGCACGATACCAAATGAGATGGGGTTAAAACAAAGAAACCCCTAAGCTATCCTTAAACTTGTAAAACACCCAAAACCACTTATGTCCCATAAGTGTCAACGAACCCCTTATTTTAGCCTAGAAAAGCTGGTGAATTTTAAAAGACTTTTTCCCCAAGGCAAAGTAGATTTAAGTTTGTATCCCAGCAAAAACTTATCCTTCATTATGATTTGCACTATTCCTGGTTGACATAGATTGATGGCTCGATTCAGATGCAATAAAAACAAAACAAAACGAAAAAACAATCAAAGTAATAAGTAAGAAAAATACTAGTCAAAATTAATGATAGAAAATCAAATATTCCTTTAAATAATCTAGAAATGTACATATCAACTCAGTTTATAATTTGATGATAAATATTTAACAAGTTTCTCACTTCATCTAATTTGAAATTATTCATTTTAACAATATTTCTAAAACGTTCAAGAGGAAAAGTTTGGAAGAAGCCAACAAAATTATTTCATATTTAAGACTTTACTAAATAAGTAAAGAAAAAAAACTGATTTGATTAAAAGTGACGAGTTTATTAAAGATGCCATACTGGTCAAGTTATTTCAAATTAAGAAATGCTGATTTATTCATGGAACTTTTAGTAATTGAGAAAATAAATAGTATGGAATATAAAATATTCTAGCATGGAAGTTAGGATTTATTTAATATCAAGGAAGTTTGGCTCACTTTCTTTGGTAAGTAAGGAATTCCCACTAAAATAAGTTTACCACCAGGTACTAGTTAAGTAGTTTATTAATTAGGTGACGTTAATCGTGTAATGGTTATTGTTGTAGGAATTGGACAAGGTGACCTGAGTTCAAATCTTCGATGAGACTGTTTGCATTTCCCATAGTTCTAATACCCATTGGAAAGGTATGAATCTCACCAAAAATAAGTTTACCACAAGGTACTAGTTAAGTAGTTTATTAATTTTGACGTTAATGTGTAATGGTTATTGTTGTAGGAATTGGACAAGGTGACCTGAGTTCAAATCTTGATGAGACTGTTTGCATTTCCCATAGTTCTAATACCATTGGAAAGGTATGAATCTCACCAAAAATAAGTTTACCACAAGGTACTAGTTAAGTAGTTTATTAATTTGGTGACGTTCATCGTGTAATGGTTATTGTTGTAGGAATTGGACAAGGTGACCTGAGTTCAAATCTTGGATGAGACTGTTTGCATTTCCCATAGTTCTGTTTGTTTGTTTGTTTTGTTTTACGGCATATCAACCTCAGTGGGTCATTTAATGCCGATAAAGTTTTGAAATAAATCAATTCTTAATGGATAATACATTTTTTTATAAATATATTTTTCTATTTAACCCATAGATGGAACCCTAACAGGTACTACCACTCCGGGTCAGAGTGGACCAGGGAGCAATGGTGATGAAGGGGTGCTCCACATTCCCCAAGCCTCCAAAACTGGAACATCACCATCAGATAGAGTTTAACGTCATTCCCAGGACATGTAACCCGCAGCCACCGCCTTCTAGCACGCATATGATAAAAAGGGGTTGGGGCTTGCCATAAGGGCAATAGGGCTGGGAAAATCATATAGGTGCTAAGGCTTGACGTGACCAGCCGATTGATCGGAGGGGGCCTCTCCGACCGCATGTCTACCATAGTTCTAATACCCATTGGAAAGGTATGAATCTCACCAAAAATAAGTTTACCACCAGGTACTAGTTAAGTAGTTTACAGCCTTACATTTACTAATTTGGAGACGTTCGTTGTTTAATGGTTATTGTAGGAAATGGACATGGTGATCAGCATTCAAATCCTGAACAAGGCTGATTGCACTTCACATAGCGTGAATAAACTTGAAATACCATTAGTTCTCTAACTATAGGTAACATTGTAGGACAGACTGGGCTCTGACCTTGGTATGGCTACCAGTCTATGAAAAGGAAAACTCTGAATTCAAAGCTGTTAAACTTTGCTTAAAAATGTACCTTGTCATGCAGAGGGTTTCGTTATAGAGATGGACAAAAATAACATTAGACACTTAGAATATATATATATATATATATATATTTGGGAGAATATGTGCTTAATTGAAGTCAGACCTAATTTTTTGAAAGTTAATTCATTTATGGTTAATTAGGCGGGATTTAACTACTTAAATGTAAGGCTAAACATTTTGATTTTTCTCGATTTGTTTATGCCTTACATATAAGTAGTTAAATCCCGCCTAATTAACCATAAATGAATTAACTTTCAAAAAATTAGGTCTGACTTTATATATATATATATATATATATATATATATATATATATATATATCTGTGTTTACAATGACAGTGAAAGTCAGTTAAAGTCCCTTCTAGAGAGCTCTATCAGGTTTTGGGAGCATATAATAGTCATCCACAGACACTGTGTTTCGACGTTCATGTCTCTTCAGTGTTGCTTTATAATAATTTTTCACTCCCGGCTAGAAGTACTCATTATATATATATATATATATAAAATCGTCGGGGCAGCCTAATGTCGGTATCAGCCAGACACTAGTGCTAGACCAAGCAGTCAACTATTCCACAAAATACTATTCCTGGCAAAATATTTTGGTAATGTGAGGCACAATTAGACAACCTGATGTCGTTATGAGCCAAACAGTGAGGGAGTCCATGCCGTTTTCACTAGTGCTAGATCAAGTAGATTATTTTAGCATCTTTGGTGGAGCGCCGCATCTACAATTAGCTCCTCGCCTTATTGCACATATCCCAGGAATGGTAAGGAGTTGTTGGACTCTTTCTCATAGGTGAATTTTATGGTGGGTTCTACGGAATTTAGTTTGTTAGCGATGTGTTCTATATCTGTGTTTGTCGGGAGGAGAATCAATATGTCGTCTATGTTCACTATCCTTTTACCTACCTCATATATTATATATATATATATATATATATATATATATATATATGTGTGTGTGTGTGTGTGTGTGAAGTGAACAAACAGTGTTTGAAATGTCAAAGGCCGACAATTTTTGTGAGATTATGTGCTTAATTAAAGTCATACCTAATTTGTTAATTAATTAATCATAATTAAATGAATTAGGCGTGCATATCGGTTTAAATGTAAAGCGTAAACAAATCGAGAAAAAGTCGATCTCTGTATGTACATTTCAGCCTATTAGGCCTCATCAGCAGAGCTATAGACAGGGCAATGCTTTGTGCGTGATTCGAACCCTACCTTATTGCACAGATCGCTGTGCTACTCATACGCTGATTTGGCGTGGGCCGGTATCGAACCAAGAACCTTGTGATTCCTGGCCGAACGCTCTACCGACTGAGCTAACCCGGCCCTTTTGTTGGCTTCTCCCAAACTTTCCTCTCGAATGTTTTAGAAATATCAGAATGCATAATTTCAAATTAGAAGATGAAGTGAGAAACTTGTTAAATATTTATTATCAAATTATAAACAGTGAATATGTAGATTATTTTGAGGAATACTTGATTTTCTTATCTTTTCAGTTGCTTTTTGTTTTATTGCAACTTAACTGAGACATCAATCTATGACAACATGAATTAACACAATTCTATTAACAAGAATAAATATCTATTAAAATTCATATATATCCCGCCCTGTCGCCTGGGGCGTTAGAATGCACCGACTGCACCTCTGCAGAGGGGTAAGACTCCCTTAATGGGGCCACCTGTTGGCCGTGGGTAGCGACCCATGATGCTTAAGGACAGAGTCTTGGTGGATGAGCAGTCCATGACTCCACTTAGAACCTTACTTAGGCTAGACGGGCGGTCGGCTGGCCACGTCAATCGGCTGGCCACGTCAAGCCCTAGCACCTATATGATTTTTCCAACCCCATTGCCCTTATGGCAAGCCCCAATCCATTTTTATCATATGGGTGCTAGAAGGTGGTGGCTGCGGGTCTACATGTCCTGGGAATGACGTTAAACTCTATCTGATGGCGAGGTTCCAGTTTTGGAGGTTTGGGGAATGTGGAGCACCCCTTCATCACCATTGCTCCCTGGTCCACTCTGACCCGGAGTGGTAGTACCTGTTAGGTTCCCATCTATGGGTTAAATAGAAAACATGAGTTTATGAACGAAATTGTATTATCCATTAAAAATGAATTTATTTTAAAACTTTGTCGGCATTAAACATTTTTGAATACCAAATTACCAATAGAAGTATTTGGCATAAAATAACCCAAGGGGTTGACATGCCGTAAAACCCAACAAACCAACAAACCAAATCATATATATCAACATGCTCAATGCTAATCTGGATATTTGTTACAGTTGCCATTAGAAATTGCGGATAACTCTAAAGTAAGTAAAGTCGTCGGGCGGTCTAATGTCGGTATCAGCCAGACAGCGAGGGAGTTTATCTCCTTTTCACTAGTGCTAGACCAAAGGAGATTATTTTAGCATCTGAGGTAGAGCCCCACACCTACAATTAGCTTCTCACTTTACTGCACAGATCCCTGTGCTGCTTATACGCTGAATTGGCGAGGGCCCGTATCGAACCAAGAACCTTGTGATTCCTAGCCGAACACTCTACCGACTGAAAGCCATCTAATCCCTACCTTGTACCCCATACAGCGTAATTCGTTTCCAAGAAAAAATTGAAATGTAAAAGAAAAACAAACAAACACTGGGACGCATGGAATACGATTTTTTCTGCGTCCTTTTAAATTTTTATGCGTCCATGATGCAGGATGTATACCTATCATCATCTCTGACCTCTGAATAGTTTTTGAAAATTCTATGTATATATATTTACCCCCCCCCCGCACGAGCAGGATACGACACAAGGTCAATTTCTTAAGCGGAGTTCAACAGGTTTGAATTCAGAGTTTTCCTTCTCCTAGACCGGTTGCCTAACCAAGGTTAAAGAGCCCGGTCTGCCCTACTATTTACCAATAGCTGGAGAGAGAGTAGGATTCATACCTTTCCCAAGGGTATTAGCGCTAAGTGAAAATGCAGTTACCGCTTCCAGGATTTGAACTCGTGGCGACGAGTCCATTTCCCATGACTTTAACCATTACACCACACGCTTCCAAATTCTATGTATAAGAATAACATACTTATATGAATTATTTTTTTTTGTGCTATCAAAATTAGACAACAGTGCTTATTCTTCAAACTACTTTTGCATTTTCATACCTTAATTATCTTCTGGATTATTTCTTTTCACTTTCTAATTTTATTCTAGAACAATTTCCTCTGCACAGATATTTTCCACTCCTGCAAGAAATTTAAGATTACGGTAGCATAATTTGACTTGAACCTGCATAAACACATCAATTCCATTTTCCTTTTCATAACTCAGGAGGCCTGAACTGGATAAGTGGTTCCGATCTTTCTCTTAACATTTCAAAAGGGAAATAAAAGTTCTCAATTACTCCCGATATGAAAGGAGACATGGAAAATAAATTGTACAATGGCACTGATATTATCATCAGATGGAAGCTATCAGAAGATGGAGCAATCAATGCTACCAGGTAGACAAAGCAGTGATCAAATATCAATTTTCTTTTCTTAATCTCTCGGGGCTTGGGCCTGACTCTTCATGGCCAGGAAGTACAGGGTCAGTCAATTGTCTAAACGGACCAATAATCAAGTCCATTGCTACTGGGTAAAAGACAGAAGCAATTCTCAAAGTTTCTCTACCTTTGAACTTTGCTCAGCAACTTTTACTAACCCAGGCTATGTTCATTGTAAGGTTGCTCTGTGTTTGACAAAGGCCTTCGATATCAGCTGTTAATCGATTTTAAAATGTACCATCATTTTTTTCCGAATACGTGAAAGCTGCATGTTAAACTGTAACGCAAATTCCTGAAGGTTTGATTCGTTGTGAGATTTGGCAGCTTGTAAAATCTTTAGACTAGAAAAGTCTTATAAATAAGCAACTTATTGAAATTCATAATTATCAAAAAATTGTGTCATATGGTCTTTGAAAGGCAAACAGAAATATTGATTTAGGAATTAAATGTTGTAAAATTGATGGCAGAAAAAATATTTTTGCTATGTGGTTTAAAGTATTTTTTCCAGGCAATATGCAGCACTTTCAGGTGTAAGTCGTCGGGTGGCCTAAAGTCAGTATCAGTGAGTCTATCCCCTTTTCACTAGCGGTAGACGAAGGAGATTGTTTTTGCGCCTGAGGTGGAGCGCCACACCTACATCAGCTCCTTACTTTACCGCACAGATCCCTGTGCTACTCATACGCTGAGTTGGTAAGGGCCGGTATCGAACTATAAATCTTGTGGTGTCTGTGTAGGGAGACAAAAATAATTGTCTTTTCTTAGATTGTGGGTGCGGTTTCCCACGTAACTCGTTCATTGGACACATGATAATTCACCCTTGAAACTTTCTCTTTTGTCCCCATTCTTGGAATAGATAAGACCTATCTTTTTCAGTCATTACAGAATAATGAAAAATTGCATATTATGGCGACATAAGATATTACTCAATTTCATATCCCAGTTTAAGCTTCTAGATTTCCTTTGAATAAGTTTGCATTTATTAGCATTCTATGGTAATGTTTAATTTTCTGCCTGGGTTCAGAGTAGAGTCTGGGACTGTTAAGTATCTGGCCGCCATCCTTGGCCAGTTGTGAAAAAAAGTAAGTAAGTCCTGTGATGTATTCCTTGGTAAGTGAATAAGTCTGTGATATATTCCTTTGGTAAGTGAATAAGTCCCGCGATATAATATTACGTTCCGTCGCCCAAGAAGATCCAAGTAGTAATGATTAGTATGACCAGAAAAGGCCAGTATAAATAATCATATCAGCAGCAGAGCACTGCCAGTGATTGGGCAATAGGAATCCTTCCGAGGTCACGTGCTTATAGGCGAGTCTAAAAGTAGAAGTGACCATTCACCACACACCTTATATCTTAAAAATTACAACAGGGACAAGCGAACTAGTTTATACTATCTTTATTGCACGAGGGTCAGCATCAAACAGAGTGCATTAGTAGTTATAACTAAGGGAGTTAATACTCCTTCATGGAGATTATTAGGTAATATAACAGGTAACATAAGATATTATTATAGTTTGTGTAACAGATTATAGTAAACCAACTAACAACAGAACAGTTTGGTTTGGTTGGTTGGGTTTTACGGCATGTCAACCCCTTGGGTTATTTTATGCCGAATTCTTCTATTGGTAAAAAAAATGTTTAATGCTAACAAAGTTTTGAAATAATTTCATTTTTAATGCATAATACAATTTTGTTTATAAACTCATGTTTTCTATTTAACCCATAGATGGGACCCTAACAGGTACTACCTCCAGGTCAGAGTGGACCAGGAGCAATGGTGATGAAGGGGTGCTTCACATTCCCCAAACCTCCAGAACTGGAACCTCACTATCAGATAGAGTTTAACGTCATTCCCAGGATATGTAGACCCGCAGCCACTGCCTTCTAGCACCCATATAATAAAAAGGGGTTGGGGCTTGCCATATGGGCAATAGGATTGGGAAAATCATATATGTGCTAGGGACGTGACCAGCCGATTGATCGGAGGGGGCCTCTCCGACCGCCTGTCTAGCCTAAGAAAGGACCAAAGTGGAGTATTGCATGTCATGAACTGCTCTGCCACCTGGGCTCTATCCTTAAGCATCACGGGGCGACACCCACGGCCAACAGGTGGCCCCATTGGGGGAGTCTTACTCCTCTGCAGAGGTGCAGTCGGTACATTCTAACGCCCTAGCCGACAGGGCAGAAGATATCATTAGTAAGTGGGTATTAGTTTGAAATCAACACTAAGTCCTTATAATGTATATAAAGTACATCTATTAGATACACTAACACTTTATATACTAACACTAAACATTCCAGAAGGAAAGAAAGACAAATAACTTATTTCAACATTGCACATAAAATTGGTTAACTAAGTACATTTATTACATAACTAGTACACAGAAGTTTTTCATGTGATCTAAGATTTTAACATTATGTCCTTGAGATGGTCTCCATCATGACGAAAACATTTGAGAGCTCGATTTCTCATATCACGTAAAGTGTGGTTTAGCATATCAACTGGAATAGATGTTATCTCTCAACGGATGCTTTCTTTCAGTTCCGCTGTTGTGTGAGGCCTGCTTGCGTATACCCGATCTTTTAGGTAACCCAACAGAAAATAGTCCACAGGTGATCTGGATGGCCAATGAATATTCTTCGACTACATATGCAATTTCTTTTGGACTCCATGGTATTATGAGGATCACCAAAATCAATAGCTGAAAATAATAAAAAACAATGTAATATTCAAATCTTATATATCATGTAAAACTCCTACGTATCAGTTATGTAATAAATATATTTAGTACTCTGTGTCGTTTTTATAATCCGAGAAAATAGTATTTAAAATGTGTCCCATCATTTATGGTCCACCCTGTATATGTAAATGTTATCTAGTTTCGGCGGACCTGAACTTTAAGACCCCCCCCCCATCTAAAATTTTTGTTTTTAATTTTTTTTTCTTCTTTCAATGGATTATTATTGATTGCACATCAATCTATCAGAATGTGAAACAAATTTTTTAAAAGTTATTTATTTTTCGAGTTTTCAGGGGTGCTCAGTTCCCCGTATAAGTTTATAGTAAATCGAACTCCCATATCGGAACCGCTCGAAAGGAAATGGCGCAAAGGTGTCAAAGTTAGGGTGGCCCAGAAAAAAACAAAACCCAAATTATTTATTATCGAGCGGTTCCGATATGGGGGATCGATTTACTATAAACTTATACGGGGAAATAAGCACCCCTGAAAACTCGAAAAATAAAGAACTTTTTAGAATTTTTTTTTACAATCTGATAGATTGGTGTGTAAACGATAATAATCCATTGAAGAAAAAGAAAAGAAATTACAAAGAAAATTTTTTTCAGCGGTTCCGATATGGGGGATTGGTTTACGATAAACTTATACGGGGGACTGAGCACCACCGAAAACTCGAAAAAAATAAATAACTTAAAAATTTTTTTTTTTACAATCAAAATTTTACAAAAAAATTTAAAAAAAAATTTTAGATGGGGGGGGGGGGGTCTGAAAGTTAAGGTCCGCTCTAGTTTCTTTAAAAAGTTATCTGATTGAAATTCAATATATCTCTGTTTTTTTTCCATGAGTTATAACTTTGTATACAATATGACTTAATCCATTTCTCTCACTTCTGTTTTTTTCTTACTTTTCTATAACTTTCTATACTTCCTATAAAAAAAAGACCAAATGCCTAAATCATTGCAAATCCTCTTTAGATAATCTCTCCAGATAAGATGTTTAAGAATTTCAGTTGAGAAAAAGGTTAAAAGGCTGATGCCAAAACTTTTAAAATTGAACCGTAACTTTTGCTTTATCTGTGAGAAAAAGTTGGTGGATCGACATTGATGTCCCCTTTATTATTCTCATTGTTAACTTTAACAATCTTTAAAAGATTTTAGAATATTATTCTCATCAAGTGCTTGTCTTCCATTTGAAGATTTTACAAACTTTATACTTTTAGTTGGAATCTCACCACTAGAGTTAAATTTGATGGATTAAGGTAGTGTTTTCTTTATATATATATATATATATATATATATATATATATATATATATATATCCACCAAAGTAAAGGTGCAACTGATTGGTTTCCCACATAATTTTACTAAGTATACTTCTTTTTTTATTTACTTTTTGTTTTATATATATATATATATATATATATATATATATATATATATATATAAGTAAGTAAGTAAAGTCGTCAGGGCGGCCTAAAGTCGGTATCAGCCAATCAGCGAGGGAGTCTATCCCCTTTTCACTAGCACAAGACCAAGGAGATTGTTTTTTGGCATCTAAGGTGGAGCGCCACACCTCTTGGTTATATACACAATGTTCTTTTGATAGGGAGAGTGGAGAGGTACAGACAGAGTATCAGAGAGATATTTAGATGAGATGCATAACTTGCATAACTTACTTTTCTTCTACTCTGTGACCATCTGTGAACGCTTGTCTTTTCTATTCTTGTTGTTGGTTCTTCATCTTCTTGGTCGGTCTTCTATCTGATGCATGCATTGACCAACAACGCCATGTAATGCTGCTGTACAGTAGCACTGATATGACTAAGGCTTGGAAAAATGATTGCTTTATCTTATTTCCATATGATTGATAATCTGTCCATAGCTGTAGATATTTGTTATAGAGTACAATAAATTTAAGATGCGATTGTTACGATTGGTTTCAAAACAGCGTGTTAGCCACTTATCGTCAAGACAAAGCGCTCATGAAAGAATTTTCAAAGACTATCAATTCATTAATGAATTGATATTTGCTGCATAATTTTACATGGGCGCGTCGTCTTGACAATAAGTGGCTAACATGTTGCTTTGAAACCAATGGTAACAAATGTACCATGAATATATTTTACTCTATAACAAGACACACACACACTCAGATATATATATATATATATATATATATATATATATATATATATATATATATATAAACATTTAACTTTCAGTTTATTGAAAGACATAATTGAATTCTACGTTTAAATTTCTCTGTTTGTTATGCAAGATTTGATATCACTTTCAGTATATTTATCATTGTTACACTTCATTCTGCACATGCATGATTATAGTTGGCACGGTTGTGGTAACATGATCTATTCCTGAGCCTGATCACACCATTTTGCTTGCTGTCTTAACAGTGTAAATATGACTACTCCACTAGCAGTATACACCAAGAAAGTGACCTGATTTCTCTGGTTGGAAGGAGTGTCAAGTGCTGAAATTCATTGAAGGCTTCTAGCACAATATGGGGAAAGTGCACTACCATGTACACATGAGTGGATAGAGAAGTTAAAATGTGGCTGTAGAAGCGTGACGCATGAAGAGAGAGTAGGATGCCCGTCAATCTCTACGACTGATGAGAAGATTCTGCAAGCTCTAGAGATGGTATTGGCAAACTGAGACCAAGGCAGAAGGTGGTTTTATGACTTAGGCTTTATTCCCAGTCATAGTCACCCGTGGCAAGAGAATATTTCCCTGGCTAGCAGTGGCGACTAGACCCAGTCAAGGCCTAAACTTGAATGGCCGAGATATTAACTGGGGGGTCGGAAGTAGGTCCTTTATCTCGCACATGAGATTGAAGAATTCAGCAGACAGAGTGTTAACAAAAGGCATTGTCATTAAATGAACTTATTGAAATTCTTAAAGATTTAAATTTTTCGGTTGCAAAATCTGTTCAAGTGTTTACACAGCTTCCTCATTTATCATTGCTGTTAGATAGAGATGTGTTGTAACTCAAGTATTAGAGTTAACAGAGAAATAATAGGAAGAAACACAATGAATATCAAGGATAGGGAAAAAGGTTTATTAAGCAAAGATACAAGGTGAACAGAGTAATTGACAGTTGCTAGGTTGAATTAACAAGTTCTGGTGAAGGCTCATGGGAGTTTTTTTTTATATTTAAATTTTATTTATTGAATTCTATGATTGATGAGATAGCTTTTTATCTGCAGATTAGTCATAGTTCTGCCTATCAAATCATCCACGATGAGCTTGGCTTCCATAATATAAGTGTGCAGATAATTTTTTGAATCACTCTCGTATATAACCACTTAAAACCAAATTCATTTATAAGCAGTTTCAATGACGATGAGCCAAGAGCTCACACAATGATGTATTACACTAATCATAAAAAGAGTTGGCATTATTAGTTTTATTAATGGAAACTTTCAGTATTTCTTTGCATCGAATCAGTAGTGAATGTGTCATGATGACAGATTATAAAAATAAAATATTCATCAGAACATATTCTGAAAATCTCATGAAAATTCTCAATAGCAAAGTCATAAATCATTTTAAATTTCCCAGAAAAAGAAAAAAAAAGTTTAAGTACAAAATATTTGGATTGGAAAGTAAATTCGTTTGGTTTGTTGGATTTTACCGCATGTCAACCCTTGTTGGGTTATTTTATGCTGAAGACGTTTTGTTCTATTTATGCTTGCTGGGTATTGAAATTTTTTTCTCCAGTCCACATATCTGTGAAAGAAAAGCAAAATTGAAATCAAGAAAAATGGTATTAATTCATACATTGAATAAATTATGGACTTAGTTTATATTTCAATGTACATGTAACTATTTACAAATACTGACTCTTGTACAGGGACATAAAAAAATGCAGCACTCAGTGAAGATCAGACTCACTACATTAATTAAGACTATGTTTACTTAAGTCAATTAAAGATATATAACTCATTCTTTTTACACAATTTTACAAGCAATATAATCATAAATTCCTCAAAAAGAGAAGGACTGAATGTGAGATTGTTCAAATCATCAAATGATCATACAGCTATATATATATATATATATATATATATATATAATATATATATATATATATATATATATCGCTCGCTCGAACCACTAGCATTCCTACAATCTCCCACCACCAATTGTTATTACCTCTCACATCTAATTCATTGCTACTACTCAAATTTTTTTTAAAACTCAATTTTTTTTAATACATTTTTTAAAACTCATTTTGTATTATATACTATTGAATAGATAAATACATACTTAATATACAGATATATATATATATATACATATATATATATATATATATATATATATATATATATATTATATATATATGGCATTGATTAGGTTCATGTCTATATTCTATGGTATAATTTTATTTCCTTCAAAAAGGACAGAATGTCTTCTATTCATTCTTTGAGTTGAAATATTTGATTTAGAAATTTGATGTTGCAAATTATTGAGAATGATGGAAGACAAGAAAGAAAGAAAGAAAGAAAGAAAAGAAAGGAAGAAAGGAAGAAAGAAAGGAAGGAAAGAAAAAGGAAATGAAAGAAAGAAAGGAAGGAACAAGGAAAGAGAGAAAGAAAAAAAGGAAAGAAAAGAAAAGAAGGAACGAAGGAAGGAAGCAAGCAAGAAAGAAAGAAAGAAAGAAAGAAAGAAAGAAAGGAAGGAAGGAAGGAAGGAAGAAAGAAAAGAAAGAAAGAAGGAAAAAGAGAAAGGAAGAAAGAAAAGAAAGAAAGAAAGTAAGAAAGAAAGGTAGGAATAAAAAAGAATGAAAGAAAGTAAAGAATAAAAAAGAAAGAAAGATAGAAAGAAAGGAATAAAAAAGAAAGAAAGAAAGTAAAGAATAAAAAAGAAAGAAAAATAGAAAGAAAGGAATAAAAAAAGAAAGAAAGAAAGAAAGAAGAAAAGAAAAAAAAAAAAAAAGAAAGAAAGAAAATAAAAGAAAGAAAAGAAAAAAAAAGAAAGCATTCAAAATCATCAGGTCATGCTAGTAGCATGGATTTTCTCTCTCTCTCTCTCTCTCTCTCTCTCTCTCTCTCTCTCTCCAATTGTTCCTATCAGTCATCACCCCGGGGGGCGGGAGGTCCTTTCACAGAATCCAGAATGTTGCAAATTATTGAGAACAAAGCTTCTTGGAATATGTTCAGGCTTTGAAAAAAACTTGCTGTACTTGAATTCGCCAAAATTCAAATATATATACTACCTCTTAGCGCTAAGAAACACATGTTGAATGAGAATACAGGGGCCACCCTGTCGGATAGGGCGTTAGAATACACCGACTGCACCTCTGCAGAGGGGTAAGACTCCCCTAATGGGGCCATCTGTTGGCCGTGAGTGGCGACCCGTGATGCTTAAGGATAGAACCCAGGTGGATGAGCAGTTCATGACATGCAATACTCCACTTTGGCCCTATCTTGGGCTAGACGGGCGGTCGGAGAGGCCCCCTTCGATAAATCGGCTGGTCACGTCAAGCCCTAGCACTTATAAGGCTTTTCCCAACCCTATTGCCCTTATGGCAAGCCCCAACCCCTTTTTATCATATGGGTGCTAGAAAGCGGTGGCTGCGGGTCTACATGTCCTGGGAATGACGTTAAACTCTATCTGATGGTGAGGTTCCAGTTCTAGAGGTTTGGGGAATGTGGAGCACCCCTTTATCACCATTGCTCCCTGGTCCACTCTGATCCGGAGTGGTAGTACCTGTTAGGGTCCCATCTATGGGTTAAATAGAAAAATGTATTTATAAAAAAATTGTATTATCCATTAAGCATTGATTTATTTCAAAAATTTATCGGCATTAAATGACCCACTGAGGTTGATATGCCGTAAAACAAAACAAAACAAAGAATACAGGGGAGTCTAGAGCTAGGCAGATGGTCCCCATCACGACTACTAATTTCACGAAGATTCTACATCCTGGATTAAGTTCAGTGAAAAATATTAGCATACATTTTTAGAAAAAAAATTATTATGGGGAATTATAACAGAAGGACTAACAGCTAACTCAGCGTATGAGTAGCACAGGGATCTGTGCGGTAAAGTGAGGAGCTGATGGTAAGTGTGGCGCTCCACCTCAAATACTAGGATAGTCTACTTGGTCTAGCACTAGTGAAAAGGGGATTGACTCCCTCGCTGTATGGCTGATACCGACATTAGGCTTTACTTTTCTTATAACAGAATAATACACACACAAAATTATTAGTCAAACATATATCTTTTCTCATCCTGAACTAAAAAAAACGAACAAAATTCTTTTCTGGGTCATTCATTTCATATTAAATTTATTTTAGAGAATTTATTTATAAATTAAAGTGAAGCTATAGTAATAAGGAGAATTGAGAAGTAAGTGTATTCCGTGTTTTTACCTGAAATGATCAAACCTATTTTTTTTAATAAGCAGAGAAAATTGAATCCCAACACATAGGACTTAATAAGCAAACCTTAGTAACGTTTCTAATAATTTTGATGGCATTTATAGCAAAAATGAAATTCTAATTATTTTTCTTTAAGCTTTCATTAACTTCATTGATGCTTATCTTCAATATAGTTTTAATTAGATAGAGTAAACAAAATATTTTCACAAGAAACTTTATTAAATTTAGTGTCCTAGATTTTGTCCATGTATGAAAATGAAATAATCTAATAGATATAATTAATTTTAAGTTTGTATCTACGGTGTATCCATTACAAAAACACAAAAAACGTTATAGTTTTTTATAGAATTTTATATTTAGATCTATGAAAATGATTTAGGAAGACTGCATTATTTCAAATAGGCACATGTAATAAGGCATATATAATATATATATATATATATATATATATATATATATTGGTATATTAATTATATATATATATATATATATATATATATATATATATATAATTTAATATACCCAAGCGTGTTGGTAGATCCTTGCGGAGAGAAAAAAAACCTAGCAGAAAGTTTGATTGTAAAAATATACTACCAAACATCAACCAGGAAGAAAAAAAATTTTGAAAAAAAGAAAGGACCAAGATATTCGTACCAACAAAAAATAATCTATTGGTACAGTATTTGGCCAAAAGAAAAAACAATTTATATGTATATATATGTATATAAGATATATATATATATATATTCATATAACTGCTAGGAGAAAGCTAATAAGTAAAAAGTGCTCGATACCTAAGTAGAGCCAATAATAAAGATAATCTAATGAGTCAGACGAACCTACTATTAGTCTCGCATAAAGCTCTTCAGGGCTAAAATCTAAAGGGCTAAAGTCAGATTTTAGCCCTGAAGAGCTTTATGCGAAACTAATAGTAGGTTCGTCTGACTCATTAGATTATATATATATATATATATATATATATATATATATATATAAGGGTGAATTAATTAGGCTGTAACTGAATTTTTATCTAAAATATCACTAGACAATGTTCATTCTTTGAGATTAATATTCCTCAGTGAATTAAGGTAGATGATTATTTTGAAAAGTAGAAGGAGTGAAGGAGTGAAAAAAATCCGACAAAATGTGGTTGAGAATAGAGGGAAAATGTGGATATAACAACGCAACAACTAATTGATATATTATTGGCTGAAGCTTTTTCAAAATTTATTGACTCAAGTATTTGAACATTCTGCTTTATAGTGAAAAGGTTAATAGGTAATGGGGTGAGAGAAAGGGAGGGGTTTTGGTGTATAGTATTGAGGAATGAGAAAGAAAATCGGGGATGGCCTTAGTCTGTGGGGAATGGTATTTTCATGGGGTCAGTCAGTTGACTTTGAAGAGAATTTGATATTTAGAGTGTGGGTCAAATGTATGATGTCAAATGTGTAGCTAGGGGGTGGGGATATTTTTGTTTGAAAATACTTTAGAGAAATCCTTAAAGATTTTGTTGAGATAAATGCATTTACTTTCTGCTTTTTTATGTTTAAAAGTTAATTGGATAAGTGAAGGGCAGAATGGAAGTAAGAGAGGAGTGTTGTTTTTTTTTTGTATATGGGGTGTGGATCAATGCGTTCCCTTTGAAGAAATTTGCTAGTCAGTGTAGGTCACTGTAGGTCAGTGTATGTTATAAAGGATATTGTTATGGTAATATTTTATTCAGGCGAAAATAAAAACGGGTGAATGCCGCAGTTTAGTGGGTAGCGTACTTGACTGCGACGTCAGAGCAAAGCTATATTGAGCACCCATCGCGCTAATACATTCACTTTCGGACTAATATCTTTGGGAAAGATATGAACTCTCTTATTGTTATTAATTTTATTATGATAAATCTATATTAATGTTCCCTAATATATTAACAAAATTATATTAATATTTTTAATAAAAATAAAAATAAGAAATAAAAAAGCAAATAACATAAAAAGCAAAAATAAAAGAATAAAACATTTAAAATGAAAAATAAAATGAAAAAACAAAAATAAAAATAAAAATAACATAAAAAAATAAAATAAAGATAAAATTAAAAAAAATAAAAATTATATTCATATTTTAGAATATATTAGGAAAATTTTAATGATAAAAATAAGAAATAAAAAAGCAAATAACATAAAAAAAACAAAAATAAAAGAATAAAAAAATTGAAATGAAAAAACAAATGAAAAAACAAAAATAAGAATAAAAAATAACATAAAAATAAAAAATAAAAAAATAGAACAATGAAAGTAAAGATAAAAAAAAATTATAATTATATTTTAGAATATATTAATAAAATTGTCAGCAGAGCTTTGTGAATATTTAGGGGTGGAATATTTCTGTTTGGATTTTTTGTTTGGATAAAAAAAAAAAAATTAATCCGTTTTCGAGTTCAGCCTATAATGAGGTGAAATATCAATTGAATTTAGTTGTTGTGTTGTTATATCCACATTTTCCCTCTATTCTCAACCACATTGAAAAGTAGATATATATGGCATCTCCCTCCAGATATGGGTAAATATCAGGGCAGACTGGGTTCTTTAACCATGTCTGAAAGCAGAAACAAAAGTGCAAAAAAGTGATAATATTAATATTTGAAAATTTTTTTTGCTTAGGTAATTGGTATGTACTATATTCTATTAAATTGTCAAAAGAAAAATTTTTTTAAAGAGATTTTCAATTTTTGTGTAATTAAATATTTTCATTTTCTGCGTGAAATGAATTAAATATTTTTTCTTTTGGCGGAAAAAAATCGAATTTTTCACGAATATTTAACAATATGATTTTTAGAATTAAATAAGGGTAAATAGCAGGACAGACTGGGCTCTTTAACCATGTCTAGGAGAAGGAAAACTCTGAATTCAAACCTGTTAAACTCCACTTAAGAAATTGATCTTGTGTTGCATCCTGTTCTTGGTAAATATATACAGCTGGTTTGAATTAAGAGTTTTCCTTCTCTTAGGCTGGTTTCTTCACTAACTAAATTAAATTAACTAGTCTAAAGAGTCCAGTCTACCCTACTATTTACTCATAGCTGGAGGGAGAATAGTTGGATGCATACCTTTCCCAAGGGTATTAGTGCTATGGGAAATGCAAACAGCATAAAAAGTCCGTCGGAGTTCGCACCTGGCCAGAGGTAGCTGTTGTGTCTAGCCCACTGAAGAAGCGTGAAACACCGAAACATGTGTCTGTGGATAACTTATTAATATATTTCCCAAAAATTTGGTAGAGCTCTCTAAGGGGTGATTTAAATTAACTTTCACTGCCTGCATATATAAAGCAAGATCGCAGACTAGATCTCTCTGGTGATCATTAAATATATAAACAAACTTATGTATTTAAGAGTTTAAACATTGCTCCATTATGGCAGCTATCCGAGAGGTTCAGAAATCAGTCTGGCAAAAAGTTAGTCGGAGTTCGCTCCTGGCCAGAGGTAGTTGTTGTATCTAGCCTCACTAGGGAGGCGTGAAAGGCAGAAACGTGTGTCTGTGGATGACTTTCTAATTATATATATATATATATATATATATATTATATATATAAAGATAAATCTAATGAGTCAGACAGACCTACTAAAAGTTTCACTTAATGCTCTTCAGGGCTAAGATCTGACTCTTAGCCCTGAAGAGCATTAAGCGAAACTTTTAGTAGGTTCGTCTGACTCATCAGATTTATCTTTATTATTTGCTCTACTTAGGTATTGAGCACTTTTTACTTATTAGCTTTAGTCTCCTGGCGGGTTTGTATGTATATATATATATATATCTTATATATATATATGCATATAAATTGTTTTTTCTTTTGGCAAAGATATTGTACTAATATATTATTTTTTGTTGGTACGATTATCTTGGTCTTTTCTTTTTTACAAAAAAATTTTTCTTCCCGGTTGATGTTTGGTAGTATATTTTTACAATCAAACTATTTGCTGGTTTTTTTTCTCACCGCGAGGATTTACCAATAAGTTTGGTATATTAAATTATATATATATATATATATATATATATATATATATATATATATATATATAAAATGTTCTGGTTCCAACGGGAGAAAATTCAATATTTTATAAAAATGTTTCATATATCAATCAAAGCCTGAAGAAGATACCAGAAGATCTGAACACGTGTGCATTTGTAAAACAAAAAGAATTAAAAAAATTTTTCTGAGAACAAAATATATTTTGCGGACCTTCTTTTTTTTATAAAATATATATATATATATATATATATGTGTGTGTGTGTGTGTGTGTGTGTTTTAAAAGAGTAATGTAATGATGTAAATAATCCTGTTCTTTACTTAGAAACAAAAGTACTTCTGAAGTTTAACATTTTAATTTTCATCTTTCCTCCAAACAAAACTATAAATACTTGACTACTCGAATTTAGGACAGGCCAACTTTTACAATATTCGAGCTTTTGTTATTTCATAGAAGGTAAAGGAAGAAAAAAAAAGAAGACATTTATCTTCAATAATTGCATCATCAATTCTGCTTTTTACTTTGATGTCTGTCTTGGATTGTTGATTAAATTCTAATGTTTTGTGATATTTCACTTATTGTCAATTCATATTTTTCTTCTTTCTTTTCTTTTTTGTTTTTGTTTTGTTTTAATCTGATTAGTTAGTCAAATCTGCTTGAATCACCACAACAGATCTTCTTCCAACAAATTGTTTATACATTTCCATTAATCATAGTAATTTGTTATTCATTGGTTACAAAATAAAAAAAAAAAGTACTTGGCAATTTTTTTTTCCCTTTGGGAGTTGACAAGTGAATGAATCAAATGTCATTCATTCAATTTACAAAGAATCAATTGAAAGACTGAAACTGATTGAAATGGAACGACAACTTCGATGTAAAATTGAATCAAGACCAAAGCTTAAAATGAAAGAATATTTCTCACTAAAAATATTAAAATGGCTGATTACATGATGGTATAGGGGAAAATAGAGCGCGCGGAAGCAATAACGCTAACCTGTTTTCAATCGAACCAAAGCTTAAAATGAAAGAATATTTCTCACTAAAAATATTAAAATGGCTGATTACATGATGGTATAGGGGAAAATAGAGAGGGGGTGAGCGCGCGGAAGCAATAACGCTAACCTGTTTTCAATCGAACCAAAGCTAAAATGAAAGAATGGCTGATTACAAAAGAGAAAAGAGAGAGAGTCGAGAGAGATGAGAGAGAGAGAGAGAGAGAGAGAGAGTTAAATCAAGATAATCATACTTTTTACATATTGAACTGTTTGGCAATAGCTCTTAAGTAATCATATCAAATGTAATAATTAAAAAAAATCACTGTGATATATCCACAGGTCCTGCATGTTCCTTTTTAAATTATTTTTCTGAATTTTTGTTGAAATGGATGAAGCTATTTGCATTTCACATAGCGCTAATACACTTGGGAAAAGTATGAATCCAATTCTCCCTCCAGCTATGGGTAAATAGAAGAGCTCTTTAACCATGTCTAGGAGAAGGAAAACTCTGAATTCAAACCTGTTAAACTCCACTTAAGAAATTGACCTTGTGTCACATCCTGCTTGAGCGGAGGGTTGGTAAATATATACAGCTGGTTTGAATTAAGAGTTTTCCTTCTCTTATGCTGATTTCTTCACTAACTAAATTAAATCAACTAGACTTAAGAGCCCAGTCTACCCTACTATTTACTGGAATTCTGAGATGAGTCATTGTTATTATTCCAAGAGTTTTTAAATCTTCATTGTTTTTTTTTTGTTTTTGTTTTGTTTTTTTTCTTGAATTTTTTTCTTTACTTATTTTTTCATAATGTTTCAACCTTCTTCATTTATATTTCATCTGATAGGTGTGACCTGTTTATAATTCACTATCTGGGCAACAGAAATTCTTGCAGGCAGCATAAATATATTTGTCTTCTTTTTTTTTACAGCAGAATTCATAACTGGTTTCAAATTGTTTCTTTCTTTTGTTACCAAAAAAATTGTTTAACTCTTAATGTCCTATGCTGTCTCATTCCACCTGGCCAGAAGTCACATTTCCTAACCTACCCCAAATGATAGCCTTTGTTTAAATGTAATATTGAACATATTTAGAAGCCTTTGATTTAAGGGAAATATCTCAGGTAACTTTAAATGAAAAGGAAATTTTTAGCCATTTTTTGATAAATCCTAATAGGAATTGGGTTCTGGACTTAGAAAATTCTCAACAGGATGTTAAGAGTTAAACAATCAAATTTCTTTCTTCTGTTAGTCACCATTTGTTCAACATTAACTTTTTAAACCCATCATTGCAAATAATGAATCAGAACTATTAACTCAGAAATTGTCACAAAAACAATCAAGCACAAAACACAGAAATTCTTGCAGGCAGCATAAATATATTTGTTTTCTTTTTTTTTAACAGCAGAATTCATAACTGGTTTCAAATTGTTTCTTTCTTTTTGTTATGTATTAGAAATACATTAACGAGAAGATTGCGAGTGGCTGTATAATAACAAATAATAATTTATTATTACAATAAATACAAATAACAAAAAATGGCTCCCGGCCGGCAAGGTAAAAAAGTCTCTGAGTGTAAAAGAGGATTTGGTAAAGATTACTTATCTTCTGAAGAGTTGTAGCACATGTGTTTACATCTGAGAATACGAAACAACCTTCATGGTTGGAGATCACCTCACATCACGCTGAGCTAATCTACCTGTTGTTCTTTTATACGTATTCATTTGCATACGTGAGGGATTATCCGGTTACTTCCCTTTACAACACTTTTGTTACCAAAAAAATTGTTTAAACAATCTTTCTTTCTTCTGTTTTTTTTTTGTGTTGATTAGTTAAGTGACCATTTGTTCAACATTAACTTTTCAAACCCATCATTGTAAATAATGAATCAGAACTATTAACTCAGAAATTGTCACAAAAACAATCAAGCACAAAACACATTCAGACTTCCCTTGGGAGTTTATATTTTTATATCTTATATATACTAGCAAATAAATGCACCCTCCGTAGGGTGCAAGTATTTAAGTTTTAATATAATGAAATATCATATTAAATTAGAAAGGCTAATGAAACTAAATAAGAATGCAAATAAAAAGATTTGGAACAGAGGGGGTATGAATGAAAAATAGAACAACTTTGAAACCAACTCTTCCATCATTTTCCATTACTCCCGTCTTTCAGTGGTAAATTTTCCTAATTTAACTATTTAGTTAAAATAGGAAGTAAAGAATAATATTACAGTTATTTCTTCTTGTTAATGGATTTCTTTTAAGATTTATCCACGAGATTTTTGCTCATATACAATAAGATAAAACCAAAAAATTAGAAATCAATAATACTAAGCATATATTTATTAAAATCAAATTTTAAAGATCAATATGTAAATTAGCCTTCCCATTCACACTGTAAACTGCTATTTTGTTGTATATATAAATACAATTGCATGTTATTAGTATGTAGATATGGTCAACAGTCTTAAATATGTAAAACAATTTTATTAATAATTGAAGTTTAAATTAAAAATAACATCATGGAGAATGTGATGTAAATAACTAAAGGGAATTGTGACTTGTATAGTAATATAGTTTCGGTTACAGACAGACAAACACACAATCTCCATTATAATAAGATTAAATATTACATATTAAGATTCATCCTATTTTATACGAAAATCGTCATTACTCTGCAAAGGGTTGTAATGATATTTCAATGAGTTATTTGCATTTACCTAACCACTCCACAACAAACAAGCAGAATGTGGCACAAGGTCATTTTTAAAGCTGAATACAGCTGGTTTGGAGGTGTATGGTGTAAGGTTTAGAGTCGTAGGAAATGGACTCGTCGACCCAAGTTCAATTCCTGGATGAAGCTATTTGCATTTCACATAGCGCTAATACACTTGGGAAAAGTATGAATCCAATTCTCCCTCCAGCTATGGGTAAATAGAAGGGCAGACTGGGCTCTTTAACCATGTCTAGGAGAAGAAAAACTCTGAATTCAAACCTGTTAAACTCCACTTAAGAAATTGACCTTGTGTCACATCCTGCTTGAGCGGAGGGTTGGTAAATATATACAGCTGGTTTGAATTAAGAGTTTTCCTTCTCTTAGGCTGGTTTCTTCACTAACTAAATTAAATCAACTAGACTTAAGAGCCCAGTCTACCCTACTATTTACTCATAGCTGGAGGGAGAATAGTTGTATCCATACTTTTCACAAGGGTATTAGTGCTATATGAAATGCAAACAGCATCATCCAGGATTTGAACTCAAGTTAATAAGTTCACTTGCTAAGATGATAACCATTACACAACATGCCTCCACATACGTTGCCCGTTTTCTCTAAACTCAAACCAATTTCAATTATGCCATGTAAAGTATTAAAGTCTCAAGCTGTGCAATAAATATCTAATATAATATTGAAAATTAATTTAAAAGCCTTTGTTAAACTAAGTGATATGCGCAGAGGTCTTTTATATTAATAAATACAATATTTATTAGAAGGCTAAATTTCTATGCCCATGTACATAATTAATATGTATCCAAATCAATCAGTGTGAATCCCGTGGCATAATGGCTAATGTGATAGACTGCAAGATCATAAGAATTATTTGTATTATTCGACAAGAAGGTTCCTGATTATGACAAGAAGGTCCCCGAGTTCAAAAAGAAGGTTTCCGAGTCCGAGATGGTTCCCGAGTCCGACAAGAAATACCTGAAGAAGGCCGGAGGTCACATCGGCCGAAACGTTGTTCAGATAACAATGAAGATGAGGACAACAGTCCGAATAATACAGATAATACTAATTATCAAGCCACATCTAAAAAATTCAGAGAAATGCAAGATCGTATTCTAGTCGCCCAAATTATGTTCACCTTCGGATCAATACTCATGGGAAAGGTATCAACCACCTCATCTCTGTTTTCAATCACATTTTTCCTCCTCGGCTGTTCATTGGTTAAGCTCAGACAGTGGGGGGGGGGGCAACTCTTGTTATTTTAAAATTTGATTAAATTTGAAAATAAGCAAACATTGTAAATTATCTCTCTTCTCTCTTCTTTTTAACATCCATAGACTTGTTAATTTTTGTAATTATTTTTACCAAATATATATATATATATATATAATTCAACACTCCTGGCCCATAAAAACTCCAGTGACCACAATACTCAACTTGACTAAGAGTCAGATCTTAGCCCTGAAGAGCATTAAGCGAAACTTTTAGTAGGTTCGTCTGACCCATTAGATTTATCTTTACATATATATATATATATATATATATATATATATATATATATATATTGCAGTTACTATTAAATCCACTAAGCAAATAAGTATAAAATCTTATTTACTTCGGGATTTTTTTCACTAAAACCGATTAAAAAGTGCTCAATATAAAGAGCTAAATAGACGATTAAAATCAAATGGTTTAAAAACTACCTACTTAAGTTTCTTGCGGTAGTGTGAATTTCCAGGGTATTTATTTCCTACCCTAATTATATGTTTTATAGCTGGGTAGTGCCCATTTTCAATACAGCGGGTGTGCTACACACCTGCCTTCACCCCCTATGTAATACCGGAATTAACTAGGCAGAGCTTGTCTTTATTTCTTATGCCTACATCTGAAAGTGGGCACTACCCAGCATTAAAACACATAACGATGGTAGGAAAAGAATACCCTGAAGATTCCCGCTACTGCGAGAAGCTTAAGTAGGTAGTTTTTAAACCAATCGATTTGAATCATATATATATATATATATATATATATATACAAAAGGAGGTGCCCATTGTGTAATGGTTATTGTTGTAGGAAATGCACATGCCAAACCAAGTTCACATCCTGGACGAGGCTGTGCGCATTTCACATAGTGCTAATATTCTTGGCAAAGGTATGGATCTAATAATTCAAACAGCTTTATCCAGGATTTGAACTCAGGTAACCATATCCATTTCATATGGTAGTAACCATTACATCATGACCACCTCTTATTTAATATATATATATTATATATATATATATGTCGAATTAAACAAAAGGCACGTCTCCTGTTTAACGATTTTATTGATGATCTTTTCAAGTTTTCTGGCCAACTTTTTATATTATGGATGAAATTTGTGGATTAGTCCATCGAAGTTCATATCCTGAGTACTTTCGACACTTCGAAGTGCCATCATCAGGGGTGATGTGCTCCATTTTTTTTCAAAGTATATTAATGGATGTGGAGGCTGGAAGGAGGAGAATTGATGGGAAAAGTATTATAGGCATTTTAAAATATGAGTAATGCATTTAAAATTAATTTTCAGGAGACGTGCCTTTTGTTTAATTCGACATGCATGAATGAAAGAATGCTGCCCCAATAACACACACACACACACACACACACACACACAGATATATATATATATATATATATATATATATATATACTGATAATATATATTTTTTCTGGTGAAAAAAATTCTATATATCTTTTTAAAAAGTTTAAAATATACCAACCATTATTTAATTTCTTAATTCTATTATATATATATATATATATATATATATATATATATATATATATATATATTGGAAATAATTAGATCAGAAAAGAATCTTGAATCTTCCACTCTTCCTTTAGATTTATAGCCAACTTGAGGATATAGAGAAAAATATTAAATCAGATAATTTGGAAATTCCCTCAGCAACTGAATTGAACAGATGTGACTTATTCTGATTAAAACACACACAATTGTATCAATGTAAATGTTTTCAACAATTGGTGGAAAAATAAAATGTTTATTGTTCCTGTTCTTATCAGTTTAGCAATTGAATAAAAAAACCAACCAACCAACCAACCAACCCATCAATGTGTTAAATAGATTAAAAAAAATGAGTTAAAAAAATGAGTTTAAAAAAATGAGTTAAAAAAAATTGAATTCTCAACAATAATGAATAAAACAGAAACGTTCATTATGATAATTAATAATTTAATATCAACATTATTAATGCAATTAATTATAATGATTATTAATTATTATAATAATTATTAATTATTATAATGATTATTAATTATTTAGCATTAATTTTATTAGTTTTTAATTATCATAACATTAATTAATTTTCTATAGTTACAAAGAAAAATCATAATCCTTTCTAATCTGTATCATGGGTATGATGTTAAACTGCATCTAGTCATAAGGTTCCAATTCTAGAGCTCTGGGGGATGTGGAGTACTCTTTCATTGCCATTACTCCCAGGTCCACTCTGACCTGGAGTGGTAGTACCAGTTAAGGTCCAATCTATGTATTAAATAGATAAAAAAATGAGTTTTTAAAAAATGGGTTTAAAAAAAATTTGAATATCCGACAAGAATGAATAAAACAAAAACATCTTCAGCATAAAATAATCCAAGGGTTTACATGCCGTAAAATCCAACCAACCAACCAACCAACCAACCAAATATGAAACATTTGCAAAATGAAACTGAAAGTAAAAAAACTTTGTTGAAACTGATAATCCAGTAAATCTGAAAATTAGCAGAAGGAAAAAGATGGTTCTTTGCTTTAATGGCAGATCTACTCTTGTGGGTTATTTAATGTAAAATATATTTTTTTAATATGATTTTCATTACCTTCATGTGTATAAATAAATTGGTAGAAATAATTTTCATTAACTTCATGTATATTAATAAATACTGGTGGTTGATCCTCAACCACCACATTCTAGTACCTATATGATAAAAAGAGGTGTTCGTGGTATAATGGTTAATATCGCAGGAAATGGACATGGTGACACGAGTTCAAATCCTGGACGAGTCTGTTTGTGTTTCACATATCACTAATACGAGCTATGAGTAAATAGTAGGGAGACTGCGCTCTTTAACCTTGGTACGGCAACCAGTCAAGGAGAAGAAAAACCTGCTAAACTCCACTAAATAAATAGACCTTGTGTCACATCCTGCTTGTGTGGAGGGGTTGGTAAATACATATATGATAAAAAGAGGTGGGTGTTTGCTATAAGAACAATTTGAAGAATATGGTCAGCAGATCATATAATTGCTAGGGCTTGACATAACCAGCTGATTCATCAGATGGGGCCTCTTCAACCATCTATCCCAAATAAGGACTGAAGTGGAATGTTGCATATCACATGACCACTTAGTACCCAGTCACAGACTGCTTAGCTACCACAATCCTGTCATCAGGAATTACAGGTTGCGATTCGTGCGTTGGAATATTTTGGTTAATGTCGCAGGAAATGGACATGGTGACACGAGTTCAAATCCTGGACGAGTCTGTTTGTGTTTCACATATCACTAATACGAGCTATGAGTAAATAGTAGGGAGACTGTGCTCTTTAACCTTGGTATCAGTTCAGGAAGATGATCAGATACTACACTCTAATCACAGACTGAAGCCTGGATAGTTTGATTGTCTCTCCTTCCAACATCTTATTATAATGGAGATAATGTGTTTTTCTGTCTGTAACCTAAACTATATTCCTACTCAAGTCACAATTCCCTTTGTTATTTATATCACATTCTCCCTGATTTTATTTTTATTTAAACCTCAATTATTAATAAAATTGTTTTACATCATTAAGACTGTTGACCATGCCTATATTATAATAACATGCAATTGTATTTATATATACGACAAAATAGCAGATTACAGTGTGAATGGGAAGGCTAATTTGCATATTGATCTTAAAAATTTGATTTTAATAAATATATGCTAGGTATTATTGATTTCTAATTGTTTTGTTTTATCTTATTGAATATGAGCAAAAATCTTGGGGATGAATCTTAAAAGAAATCTATTAACAAGAAGAAATAACTGTAATATTATTCTTTACTTCCTATTTTAACTAAATAGTTAAATTAGGAAAATGTACCAATGAAAGAGTAATGGAAAATAATGGAAGAGTTATTTTCAAAGTTGTTCTATTTTTCAATCATACCCCCTCTGTTCCAAATCTTTTTATCTGCATTCTTTTTTAGTTTCATTAGCCTTTCTAATTTAATATAG
>CM042143.1:12779805-12797305 GCA_023376005.1 Doryteuthis pealeii
ATCACGTGATAGCCTAGAGTTTAGGCGCAATATCCAAAAAGCCAAGGCAGACAGATTGTACAACGAGGCAACGAATTCAGGGGCTTAAAAGAAACCAAAAGATATCTTCTCCAACGCGCCGGTAAGTCCCTTAAGCTCAACTTTATATACAGGAAGGACTTTATATTGTTGTTTGTTGTTTTATGTCTAGCCAATAAATTGTTTGAATTAGAGGAAATATTAATTCCTTTTTTGTTGTTATTAGTCTTAGAATTGAATGCTATACTAACACAATAGACTCGGCTTGCTTACAGTGAGAACCTGTGCTTTAGTGTGACTTGATTGTAATTGCTGTTTTGAAAAACAGACAAACAATAAACTGGACAGCACGTGGTGGCTTAATGATTTAATGATTAAAAATGACATTCAGCATGACCACAGACCACACAAAATCATCCTTTGGTTGCAAATTGGACTGGAAATGGCCCTATTCTCTAAGTATTTATATATATTTTAGGTAACACTGGAAAACTCAATTTTCATTGAGTTGGATCTGACACTTGTTTTAGACTATTTTTTTTACCTATGAATCCAAAAATTACCCAATTTTTAAAAAAATTCTTTTTTTTATCGCATTAACCTTTTGAGCTAGAAAAACCCTCGATTTTTCACTAAAACCATACAGTTGGTTGTTTTGTTTTATCGTATATCAACCCTTTTGAGGTTATAAGATTTAAATTCAGTGTTGCATGTCCTTCTCATTACTTTACTTCTTACTTCTATTCTTCTTCTATTCTTCTGACATCTTAAGTTCTTCTAGTCTCTTCTATCGCGTCTGGACTTCTCTTGGGGACTTCGTGTTTGGTCTTTCATTGAGGATTTCTCTATCAGAAGCCCTGTGCCATTGGCAGTTTTTAGATGATAACATAAGACTTCGATTTACTTTGATCATATTTTATTCTCGAAATCCTCCACCAGACTACCTGCGCAGAACGAGTCGGAGCGTGTATAACACGACTAACCACCGTCGTGGTTTCTCGCCGACTGACTAAAATCTATTTCTAATCTAAACCGGAAGAGGGTCTTCTCCACCGATTTTCATGGTATCCACCGGAAGGAAGGATCAGAACAGGTCATGCCTTGTCATTCAAATCTTTCAAGACCATGGACTGCAGCTTATAACGGCCATTTTGATTTCTACACTATTGCACATAAATATTAGGTATATAATAATTATGTAACATCAGTAGCTAATACGACTTCTTATAGTGTGTTAGGAGGCCTCAGAAAGGCCACCGAATGAAGGAATGTGCAGAATCATCAGAAAACCATTAACTGAAACTGCTGGAAAAAAATCATCGACTGTTGGTTGTTTCATTTTATGGAATACATCAATCCTTTTCAGGTCATTTAATATTGAATGAAGTATTTTTTTTACTTTGATAAACAAAGGACTCAGCTTGCTTATAGTACCTGCTGTGGCTTAAGTGGTCATTCAATTAAGTATTAAGCAGGATCATCGTTGCTTAACTTTGGTGATCTTGACTGTAATGGCTGTTTTGAAAAACAAAAACAAAAATCACAACAAAAAATATCTAGAATACACTGACTGCACCTCTGCAGAGTGGTAAGTATGGGGCCACTTGTTCTCATAAATATTCTGTATGAGGAAACAATATTCAAACAATTATTATTTTTCTACAATATATATATATATATATATATGATTTTATATAAAAATGGTGACTTACCAGTGAAATCGGTCACAATGGTTAGTTGATGCAAGTTTCACAATGATAAGACAACGATATAACAAAATACCGCGATAGCCACAAAATACACGCGTGCAATCGGCTGTAATTAATAAATATCTTGATTAATTCAGTGGATTTAACCCTGAAGATCCTTATGGTGAAACTCGAGTAGGTTATTCCTGTGTATACCATATTGAAAAAAAAAAATGAAGTCATTTTCAACACTTAGCAAAATGCAAAATTGTGCAAATGAAGCTTCCCCACCTTCATATTGGTTTGATCTGGGGCATCCTGCTGTTTTTTTTACTCAGTTTTCATTTCTGTGTTCAAAAATACAGCTTCTGTCTAATCCTTTTTTTTAAAATACACACCATACTTACAACAGCTTGGATTTTTATAATTATCTTACATTTTATAGCATCCTATGTTCAAATACTTGCAATATTTACTCATTTAATATTAACTAAAAGAAACATTGTTTGACTCTTTTAAAGAAAAAAAAAACAAAAACAGTTATAAATCAAAGAGTAAATCTAATATAAAGTGAGGTAAAATAAAAAGCGAAAGAAAAAAAGAAATTGCTAAAATATGAAAGCAGTTACTTGCAAGTACAAAAATGTAATGCACTTAAAGTAAACACATTGATTTTGGTGAGGAGGAGATGATTCTGCGCCATTTATTTACTCTGATACAATAGCATCTTTTGTCACTGGTTCATAATCACATAAACGAAAGGTGCATTCCTCGAGCAGACTCTGAGATGATTATCGACCAAAGACAATTATTGATCAAAATTTTGAGAATAAGAGATGTGGGCTTGGCTGAAAAGAGCAAAACATGTGGTATGAAGAGTACTTAGACTCATCAACATTTTTCCTCTATTTGCAAGAAGATGAAATACTTACAGGATGAAGTCTGTTGAGGAGATTTCGGGCTGTAGGCTATGATATTTGACTATAGTTCAATGTAGTTCCTTTCTGATGTATCCATTTGTACAACACTGCATATGTGTATAGGTACATTCTAATTATATATATATATATATATATATATATATATATATATATATATAATACAGTCATGCTATATATCTAATGTGTAATAATTATACTTAATGGCTCTGTTTATTTTTATGTTTCTCATATATATATATATATATATATATATATATATATAAAGATAAATCTAATGAGTCAGAAAAACCTACTAAAAGTTTAGCTTAATGCTCTTCAGGGCTAAAATCTGAGTGGTACGATTTTCTTGGTCTTTTCTTGTTTCCAAATTTTTTTTTCTCCCCGGGTAATGTTTGGTAGTATATTTTTACAAACAAACTATTTGCTGGTTTTTCTCACCGCGAGGATTTACCAACAAGTTTGGTATATTATATATATATATATATAATATATATATATATATATATATATATATGATGTTGTATACTAAGAACCGGAAGCACCGGTTATAACCTTGTTGTATGAAACAGAAGTACTGTTTCAGCCATCTTGTATTATTGTAGATAAAAGGCGGAAGTGAGTTCTTCTCGCAGTTAACGTCAACTGGGCTACACGTCTTATTATTCGCTAAGCGCGTTATAACAATATATATATGTATGTGTGTGTGTGTGTGTGTGTGTGTATTTTTGGTAGCATTCTTTCGTTTATACATGTAGAATTAAACAAAAGACACATCTGTTTAACAATTTTATTTTTGATCTTTTCGAGTTTTCTGGCCAACTTTTTAATATTTGGGTGGAATTCGTGGATAAGTCCACCAAAGTTCAAGTCCCGAGTACTTTCGGCACTTGGAAGTGCCATCATCAGGGGGAAAGGGTTCCAATTTAAAAAAAAATATTATATTAATGTGGAGGCTGGAAGGAGAAGAATTAATGAGAAAGGTGTTATAGGCATTTTAAAATGTGTGACCTTTCTGACCTTGTGTCACATCCTGCTTATGGGGAGGATTTGGCTAAATACGCAGACCAGAAAAGGTGAGATTTCTTTGTATATTTGTCCAAGTATATGTAACAGATCAAGGTTGAGATTCAGCGAAGGACATTTTTATTTGGAATCAAAACTTTTCATTGAATCATACAAATAAATACGTCCAAATGATTTTCTTTTTCCGTTCTAGCAATTTAACTACTGAACCATACTCCTATCATAGTTCTTATTTCTTTTTCCTCTCTTTCTACAGAAATCCGAATACCGTTTTATTTTTAATCCCAAATTCCCGGTAGACCATAATAATTACGCTACATTATTGTTAACATTAATATATTAGATTCTGCATAAATGACCTTTTTCTTATCTGTTATCAATTCTTATATCTCTCTATACAACATGACTGCTGCTGATAATTTCCAGTTTAAACGCCACCTACATCATAATACCATACTAATGAATACAAAGGGACACAACTCACTACAGCAACAATAGATAAGATCTTAACTAAAAAGGGGAGTGTTTTAACAACTGTATTTTGTAGGAATTAATAAAGTTTGAATAAAGAATATAATAACTGATAATTCTATGTTTTTCTATACCGATACTGAATAAAGTAGATTACTTTTTTTTTAATAAGATTTAATTTTCAGAGCCTTGAAACATCTGGCCTTAAAAATACAGAACATTCTTGAACAATAGCATCAATCTTGAAACTGCTCCATATCCTCTATTATACCTCGGTAGCAATATCTCATCCACAAAAGCGATGTCAATGTATGCAAATAATGCATGGGCTTGACAGGTTATATATAATATGAAAACCTATTCTCTCTGAGAAATTAAATTGGGAATTCTTCCAAGCTATAGCCGTGTCAGTACTATTGTATGGTTGCACCACTAGGACTGTAAAGATGCGCTTTGAGAAGAAATGGAACTACACAAGGATTTGGTGTGATGTTTTGAACAAATGCTGAAAGTAGGATCGTAACCCCCCCCCCAACCGAAAAAATTAACGGATGCAGATCATCACTAAATAAAAGAATGTCACTACACAAAAGCAACATTAAATTACCTATCAATAGAAACCTCTATGTATCGAAGCATATATTTGAATGAAATCAGGGCGATTTTAAGGTGATGCTGATATACCAAATTGATGACTATACTCTACTCCTAATTAAAAAAAAAACTTTTCATAGATAAATACAATCCAGAACTAAATCATTTCTTTCGAATTTTAAAGGTTTATTTATGTGCGTGATGTTAACGTGATGGAACAAAAAAGATAACTTGAGTTATCTTTCTTTAAGAGAACACTTCTCTTTTAAGAAACCCTTTGTTGTATATCCGACTACTGGACTTCAATGAAACCACAGACACGTGTATATAAAATTGTGACCCGTCTTTATTTTCGTCGGTGTGTGGGTGGTGAGGGGCGACGAGTGTTCACAATGAACTTCCGAGTAGGTTGGTGAAGACGGCGACGAGTGTTCACAATGGAAATGCCCGAGGGTGGCTGATGACGGCGGGAGGCGACGAGGTTACCTTCTCGGCTGCTCGCTGGGGACTGACTTGACCCTTCATCCGCTGGCCTTTTTATACAATTTGCCTATTTTATTGTTTGATCTGATAACGGATATATATTTCTTTATCTTTCTCTTCCCGGAAGACCCCGCTTTCTTTTCTTTTTTCTTTTATCTATTTCTTCATCTTCTCCCTGCTTCTTGACAGGAAGACCTCTCTTCCGTTCTCCTTTTTTAAAATATATTTTTCATCTCTCTCTTTGTCTTTTTGCCGGAAGCTTTCTTTTCCGTTGCACGATAATCCTTTTCGTGTGCCCATGCGTTTTCGTGTAAAGAACGTCCTTGCCAACGGACTTTTGACGTTGACAAGGGGAGCGAACTGAAGTTGAAATAAACAACCTGAATATATTTATTGGCGTTTGTGTTGTTAGCATTGGCTGTTAACTGTCCCCTTAATTTAGCGTGTTTAACACCTGAGGCACCCCCTTGATGGGGAATGCTGATTGGATTGACAGATTTTTGCACCCACTATCCCATGATCTTCGGCTCGTGGGTGGTCACACATTAAAAGACCTTGTGTCATACCCGCATACCTGGGATGCGAGGTAAATATTCTAAAGGTTTCTTTTGGCTTTTTGTTACATGATAAAAGCGTCTGTTATTGGAATGTTTCAAGATAATATTGAAGAATATCTTCTAGCTGCGGAATCTGATCAAAATGAGGTGGACAGAAGAGAGATTAAAAAGACAAAACGCAATTATTTACGCAGAACAGCCCAAACAGCCCAAAGAGCCCAGAGAGAAGACAGCCATCACACCGATAGACATACAACTGCTTGGGGCAAATCTTATAATCCATGAATCTTCCTATATAGGATCCTGTTTGCCAAAGTATCATTTCATATTCTGAAAATAATGGATCTCTTTCTGGATGGGCATGAAGAGAGATTATCGGAAATCCGAGAGAGAATTACCTTCCCCTGCCGCTAGAGGGCGGATAGCCAACATACGATGTTGGTGCCAGAATCAAAACCTTCACTTATCAGAGAGCAGTTACCGAGGAGAGACGTTAAAATAAGCGCTCTCACCACCTGTCCATAAAAAAGGGTCACACTTGTCTGGAGATTGTCAACCTGAAGAGTCACGTCAAATAAGCGCTCTAACCACCTTGGCATAAAAACTGCAAACTTTCTATTAGTATTATTTGGATTATTCGGACTATTTTCCTCATCTTTATTGCTATCTGTACAATGTTTAAGAGGGCAAATCGGTCGAAATGTTGTGCAGATAACAATTAAGGTGAGGACAATAGTCCGAATAATACAAATCTTATTATAATGGAGATTGTGTGCTTTTCTGTCTATAACCGAAACTATATTACTACTCATATCACTATTCCCTTAGTTATTGACATCACATATTCCATGATTGTATTTTTATTTAAACCTCAATTATTAATAAAATTGTTTTACATTATTAATACTGTTAACCATGTCTACATACTGACAACATGCAATTATATTTATATATACAACAAAATAGTGGTTTACAGTGTGAATAGGAAGGCTAATTTGCATATTGATATTAAAAATGTGATTTTATTAAATATGTGCTTAAAAAAAAATAACAATGAAAGACGAGAGTGATGGAAGAGTAAGTTTCAGTTGTTCCATTTTTTATTATACTCCCTCTGTTTAAAATCTTTTTATCGGTATTCTTATTTAGTTTCATTGGCCTTTTTAATTTAATATAATATTTTATTACATTAAACTTAAATACTTGCACCCGGAGGGTGCATATATTTGCTAGTAATACTAAGGATTGAATTCTTTGGATTCTTTGCTTAATGGCATATCAAACTTTGTGGGAGAATAATAGCGGTACTATCTAATCTATAGCTGGACGGATAAAGGAGTTTATACCTTTCCCAATGGTATTAGTCCTAAAGTGAATGCAATAGTTCGATTGGAGTTTGAACTTGCTTACTACATTGTTACATAATAATTGGATCCCTAATACATTTTAAGGTAGTGTAGAAATCATTATGGCGATCAGTACAGCTGATGGCCTTGAGAGTGAGTGACAGCGCTTGACCTCGATCTCACCTTGCGTTCTGGGGAGAATCGTGAGAATCGGAAGGCAATAGAAGCCCCCATTCCGGTTTAAGGATACTAAGTTAAGTAACTTAGTCAGTTAGAACTTAGAAGCCGAGCTAGCAAGATTAAGGATCTCGCGCATTTGTCCTGGTCTGGGGGTATATGAATAAAGTAACATCAAAGTAAATCGAAGTCTTGTATTTATTACAAAAACTAACAATAGCACAGGGCTTTCTGATAAGCAGTGATCCCCAGCAGGAACCAGACCCGCAATCCTAATAGAAGACCAGACGAGACCTTAGAAGATATACCAGGACCAAGAATAGACGATAGAAGAACCAAGCCGGCCAGAGAATAGACGACAGAGTAAGAAGTAAGAAAGGTAACGTTATATGATTTGGTATCGTGAAAAGACAAGTATATAACATATATCTATTTAGTGCCGGTAAAGAAGGGCTATGCAACACAATGTCGCAGTCTAGCACACTGGCAGTTACGCCAATGAGACTTAACCCCTTGAAAACTTCAAATAAATCAAACCAAAATATCCAGAAAAGAAAAAAGAAGTAATATTATCCAGACTAAGAATAGGACACTCATACATTACCCATTCATACCTCCTCAAAAAAGAAGCAGCCCATATTGCATACCATGCCAAAACCCTACACAATCAAACACATACTAACAGAATGTTAGCAACCTAAAACAAAATACGAAAAAAAAATACTACCAACAAATCTAAAACAGATATTCTACCAAATAAACCAGAAAACTACTTGGATACATAAAAATAGGCACACATCTACAACAAAATCTAAAAATCTTCCAAAAAAAATAAAAAATGAAACACAAAAATATATGGTTAACAAAAACATCTAAAAGTTTCATTCACAAAAGAAAATATGTAAAAAAAAAAAACCTTTAGAAAATTAAACATTATCACCAATTCATTTCAAAACGTAGTCGGCATTAAGTGACCCATTGAGGTTGATATGCCGTAAAACAAGAACAAACAAATTAACCCTCTTTAAGTAAAAGAAATGTATCAATTGACAAGGGAATAGTTATATGGTATAAACTACATTGAATAACTAACTTTTGGATTACCGTATTTGAAGGTATATAGGATGCACTTTTTTCCAAAACTTTAGCTAAAAAAGTTGCCCTGCGTCTTATACACCGTAGGTGAAGTTTGAGACCTGTAGTGGCAGAATGCTTTTATAAAAAGGATTCTACTTACGTCTGGCTTTATGCACTGCTGGCTTTATTTTCGTGTCCAATGTTTTGTTATTATTATTATCATTACTAATACTACTATCATTATCATTATTTACTCCTTTTGAGTTTTCACATCAGCATTAGCTGATGGTCTTTAACTGGAGTCTGAGTGACAGCAAGTCTCTCAGGTTTCCAGGACTCTTCTGAGTATTCTGGCAGATTGCAACAGTGCAGTGTTCAGAATGGTTTGAATCTTTCTCTGATATCTAAACTTTCAAACCCTTTTCTAATCCTTTTGGGACTGTTCCAAGTGCACCAACCACAATTTGGTATCACTTTCACTTTTCATACTTCCATAACTTTTTCAGTTCTCTGGCAAGGTCCAGATATTTGTCCATTTTTTCATTTTCTTTAGCTTCACCCTGTGATCTGCTGGCACTGCAAAATCCACCAGTTGACAAGTTCTTTCTTTTTTGTTTATCAACACTAGGTCTGGTCTTCTTGCTGGGATAAGGTGATCCGTTTTTATTATTATCATTATCATTATTATCATTATTATTATTATTGATTTTATTATTATTATTATTATTATTATCATTCCCTGCTCTTGAGATGTCTTGTGTATGCTTATTGCTTGCCTGTACTGCGAAATTGCTTTTATACAGCTATGTTTCTGCTTGTGTAATGCACAGCTAGACTGTTATTTAACAATATATGCTTAAATAAACTACTAACCTTTTTTCCTGAATCTAACTGCTGAAATGGGGGTGCGTCTTATATGTCTGTGCGTCTTATATGCTGTCAAATACGATACTTTATATCCTGATAAAGCTACACAACCTTCCAAGGAGACTTCCCCTCTTTAATTACAAGAAATGTATCGATTGACAAGGGAAACTACATAGTTATATGATATAAACTACATACAGTTGCTTTTTTGTGGGGTGCTGCTTCCACGACTTATTCAGGACCGCTCGCAGCATTCTTTGTGCAGCTTCCATCTAGCTTATTCTGCAAGCAGCTTCGNAGCCACTGATCTATTTATGTATCTTTTGTATGTAAACATATAAAATAAGTTTATTATATACATATATATATTTTTTGTGGGAATGATGTGCTTAATTAAAGTCATACTTAATTTGGTTAATTAATTAATTATAATTAAATGAATTAGGCGTGCATATCGGTTTAAATGTAAAGCGTAAACAAATCGAGAAAAAGTCGATCTCTGTATGTACATTTCAGCTTATTAGGCCTCAGCAGAGCTATAGACAGGGCAGTGCTTTGTGCATGAATCGAACCCTACCTGTCAGGCTGACAGGTGGACATTCTAAACCACCTACACTAGCTGGCTTCCCCAGAATTTCCTCATTTATTTTAAACCGATATGTATATCGCACTTTTTTGGTGATATATATTTATATATGAACTTATGTTATATTATTATATAATATGTGTGTGTTGTGCGCGCGCGGTGTGTGTGTTGTGTGTGTGTGTGTGTGTGTGTGTGTGTGTGTGTGTGTGCACATGGTCTTATAATATAAACACATGCCCATACATATATAAACGTATCTTTTAAACAACTAAATCTTATTTATCTACTCTTAGTTGTGAATTTATTTGTAGATTCATAAAGGTATTAGACTCCTTATCATTTTCTCTATCTATCTTTATGTATATAAAGAATATCCTGTCTGATGATTGTGTCAGTACGTTTTGCATCGTAAAACATACTCATACAGACAGTATTGCAAGTAAGCACTTTTTAGTCATATATTATATAATATATATATATATATATATATATATATATATGTTGTGTTTATTATTGTTGTTGTTATTATATTAGTGTTTATTATTTATTGTCATTATTATTACTTACTTTTGCTATTTATAATTTTATAGTAATTATAGGCATTTTAGAATGTTGGTGCTATTATCAAAGTTTATTTGTTTTGTTTTTGGATTTTTTGTGTCTAATATGAAGTGCTTCTAAGATTTTTAGTCGTTGTTTACATGATTGTGTTTCTATAATGGAGTGTTATCGTTTAAGTATTTTCCGGAATTTATTATTAAAAAATAAACATAATAAAAACATTAATTAAAAATAATATATTCCCTAATGACCCTAGTAAAAAAAACAAACTTATAGTATATTATAAAAATTTAAAACATCAAACCTAATCATTAAAAATAATTCCCCCCTCAATTGCACCGTTACAAAAACCAATGTGGTATATCTATTTAAATGTCCATTAGGAGAATGTATCTCTAACAAAAAATATTACATTGGTGTAACCACAACTACCCTTTCCAGACGGCTTACAATGAAGCCCAACATCTAAAATCACACACTTGTCCAATAATAATTCCGGAAAATACTTAACGATAACACTACCATTATAGAAACACAATCATGTAAATAACGACTAAAAATCTTAGAAGCACTGCATATTAGACACAAAATCCAAACTAAACAAAATAAACATGGCAAGGACGAGTTCAAAAACTGGACGAGGCTGTTTGCATTTTAGATAGCACTAATACCCTTGGAAAAGGTAAGAATCTAACTTCCATCAGCTACAGATTAATAGTAGCAGATACTGGACTCTCTTACATTGGTTTGAAAAACAGACTAGGAGAAGTAAAAATCGAATTCAGCCTGTTAAATCCGCTTAAGGGTCGATTACAGGCTCAATCCTGCTCCGGAACCTGGAGCAAGCTGATGTTACAGTTTCACTGGGAAGGGTCTCAAAGCTACCTTAATTCTGTTGATTAACTAAGCTTTTGTAGTATGGCACGGTGATTGGTGTCTTTCTCAACAGCGCCACATACATAATAATCCATGGGGTTAAGATCTGGGGGAGTTCGGAGGCCAAACATTGGGACTTGTGTAGTCGTAAAAATTTTCCGCAAACCATTTTTTGACTTTTCCAGAAGTGTGGCAGGGGGGCGAATCATGCTGCCATATATATGGCCTACATTGCTACCCTTGTTATCCAGTGCTTGACTACAGTGTTAGCAACTCCACGTATGCATCTGGGGGTCCTCCAACACTTTTTTCTGCAGATTTTTTAGGAATTCTGCTGTACGAACGCAATCAGATCATCTGTTATGTTGCTTTCTTCTAGTCATAGCCTCATAGTCTCCATTTCAATTCTCCAGTTCATGCCTGATTATTTACAGTGTTTAGGAGCATTGGGCTGCAACATAATCTCTTATTTTGATGGCCGTGCAGATCATCATGATACAAGTTATTCTCTTCTATGATTCAGTGGGGGTTGAGTCATCCATTCTATCTGTCATCACGTATATGAATGAAGAAGGGTTTAATCTTTTAAATGATGTGTAGTGTGCGTCAATACCTCCAGCCTACAGAGAAAAATAAACAAAATGAATATGTCAAATTCATTCAAACACCCTGTATATATATATATTATTTATATATATATATATATATATTTATATATATCTTCTTTTTTATAATGGAGATTGTGTGTTTTTCTGTCTGTAACCGAAACTAAATCACTATTCAAGTCACAAATTCCCTTAGTAATTGACGTCACATTTCACCATGAATTTATCCTTATTTTTAACCTCAATTATTGATAAAATTGTTTAAATTATTTATACTGTAACATATCTACATACTAATAACATGCAATTGATATTTATATATACAACAAAATAGCGGTTTACAGTGTGAACGGGAAGGCTAATTTGCATATTGATATTAGAAATGTAATTTTAATAAATATATGCTTAGTATTATTGGTTTCTAACTGTTTGATTTTATTTTAATGATATAAGCAAAAATCTCTTCATTATCTAAATAAAAATCCATTAACAAGAGAAAGATAAGTGTCATTTATTCTTTACTCGTATTTAACTAAATACTTAAATCAGAAAAAATAACAATGAAGGACGGGAGTGATGGAAGAGTAAATTTCAGTTCTATTTTTTGATTATACCCTCCTCTATTCAAATCTTTTTATCTGTATTCTTATTTAGTTTCATTAGTCTTTAATTTAATACAAATATTTCATTACATTAAAACTTAAATACGTGCACCTGAGGGTGCATATATTGCTAGTATAATATATATATATATATATATATATATATATAATATATATATATATATTTGATTTATCTTTTCTTAAAATGATATATTAAAAATCAATTTCTTAACTCTATCATCAATATTTGTTCTTGTGTTATTAAGCAAATATACTAAGATATTTATAAGTGACCTCAGTTGAAGGTCAAAATATTACGATAGATTAAAGCTCTGTGAAATCTACAAACTCTGGTTGATGCAAGGTTTTCGTGCAGATTTATTTAACACCTTTTTTGTTTGGATATCTAGTGCATAAAAATGCATGAAATAATATTCAAATTGCTACCCAAACTATAAACATATCTTATTATAATGGAGATTGTGTGTTTTTCTGTCTGTAACCGAAACTATATTACTATCGAGTCACAATTAACATAGTTTTTACATCACATTCTCCATGATTCTATTTCTATTTAAACCACAATTTAATAATAAAACTGTTTGACATTATTAATACTGTTGGCCTTACCTAAATACTAAAACATGCAATTGTTTTTATATATACAACAAATTACCAGTTTTCAGTGTAAACGTAAAGCTAATTTTCATATTGATATTAAAAAAACTGATTTTAATAAAAATGTGCTTGGTATTATTGATTTCTAATTGTTTGGTTTTATCTTAATGAATATGAGTAAAAATCTCTTCAATAAATCCTAAAAGAAATTCATTAACAAGAAGAAATAACTGTAATTTTATTCTTTACTTCCTATTTTAACTAAATAGTTAAATTAGGAAAATTTAGCATTGAAAAACGGAAAGTGATGAAAGAGTAAGTTTCAGTTGTTCTATTTTCCGATTTACCCCCTCCGTTTCAAATCTTTTTATTTGAATCTTAATTTGTTTCATTAGCCTGTCTGATTTAATCTAATATTTTATTACATTTAAACTTAAATACTTGCACCCGGAGGGTGCATATATTTGCTAGTGCATATAATAAACTTGAATAATCTGCTTCCAAAAATCCATGACTTCATAATCTTATACACAACAGATGAAAAATTGCTTTTCTTAAGTTTTAATCATTTCTTCACCATGCTAACGCAGGGAGACAAAAATAATTGTCTTCTCTTGGATTGTGAGCAGTTCTGGAGATGTAGGAAATATGGTGCTATGATTTTTGTGGCCATCCTTTAGGCTTCAAGCAAGAATGCTGTCCAGCTGGGAATCCTTTGTGTTAAGTAGAGCACGATCTTTAGAGAAGAATCCTCTGGTTGTTCCTTGGTGTTCCTCAGTCTTACAGGTCCTTCTTCAGTGATTGTAAATGGACGTTTATCAGTATCACCGATTAAGTATTAACAGATGAAAAATTGCTTTCTTAAGTTTGAATCATTTTTTCACCCTTTTCGCGTTCTTCTTTTTTTTCTTCTTCTTTCCTTCTTACCTTTCTCTGTTCTCTCCTCTTTCTTTTTCCCTTCGTTCATTCTTTCTTTCTTCTCTCCATCTTTCCATTTCTTCCTTTCTTTCTTCCCTTCTTTTACGTTCTTTCTTTCTTTCTTTCTTTCTTTCTTATTTCATTCTTCGGCTTTCTCTTTTTCCCCTCTCTCCATCTATCTCTTCTCTCCCTCTTCGTTCCTTTCTTCCTCTTACCCCCTCTTTCCCTTCGTTCCTTTCTTCTTTCTTCTCTTTCCATTTCTTCGTTTCTTCGCCCCTCCCTCTTTCTCTTTCTTTTCTTTCTTTCTTTCTTCCTCTCTCCCTTTCTTCCTTTCTTTCGCCCCACATCTTTCTCTTTCTTTCTTTCTTTCTTTCTTTCTCCCTCTTAATATAATATAATAATTATAAGTGTAAATTCCAAATTTCTTACTAAAGACAATACTATCAACAATTCTTAACTTTATTTTGTCCGAGATTGCCTTATAACGTAGGAAGCGCGTGTGGTGTAATGGTTAAAGTCATGCAAATAGACTCGTCGCCCGAGTTCAAATCCTGAACGTGGTAATTACATTTCATTTAGCGCTAATATCCTTGGGAAAGGTATGAATCCTACTCTCCCTCCAGCTATGGGTAAATAGTAGGGCAGACTGGCGCTCTTTAACCTTGGTTAGGCAACCGGTCTAGGAGAAGGAAACTCTGAATTCAAATCTGCTGAACTCTTGCTTAAGAAATTGACCTTTGTGTCGCATCCTGCTCGTGTGGAGGGGTTTGGTAAATATATATAACGTAGGGAGACAAAAATAATTGTTATCCCTTGGATTGTGAGCAGTTCTGGAGATGTAGGAAATATGGTGCTATGATTTTTGTGGCCATCCTTTAGGCTTCAAGAAAGAATGCTGTCCAGCTGAGATCCTTTGTGTTAAGTAGAGCACGATCTTTAGAGAAGAATCCTCTGGTTGTTCCTTGGTGTTCCTCAGTCTTACAGGTCCTTCTTCAATGATTGTAAATGGACGTTTATCAGTATCACCGATTAAGTAATTAACCAACCATCTATTTAGATCATTGATTGGCTGTGGTTTAAACCACATAACTTCGCTTAAATTTAAGTGGTAGATTGCAGCACGGCTTATATACTACAAATAATCCAACATGTGGAGTACTACTTCATAGTCATTACTTTCAGGTCCACTCTGACCCAGAGTGGTAGTTCCTGTTCCATCTACGGGTCGAAAAGATCTGTCTGAAAATTAATTGTATTTTTATAGGGACTGTGTGGTAATTTATACCCAAAAATAAAAACTTAAGAAATAACTACCATATATACTTACAGATAGGTCATACTTTTCTCAACCAAAAATTTCGCCAAAATCAGTGGTGTGACTTATCCATTCAACAGAAATGTAAAACAGTTCTACTTTAGTATTATTTGGATTAGTCGGACTATTGTGCTTAAAAATGAGACCGCCAAAATAGTCCAAGATGAAATTCAGAAATGTAAATCCTGATTATCTGGTGTCACTTATCTGCCGAATTCTTATTTCCCCATTAAGATAAATCGTTCCAAAATCGCTGTAATAGTTCCAAATAGGGATGAGAGATAGATAGATAGATAGAGAGAGAGAGAGAGAAAGAGAGAGAGAGAGAGAGAGAGAGAAAGAGAGAGAGAGAGAGAGGGGGCAGGGGATAGTTAGAGGGAGAGAGAGAGAGAGAGAGAGCAGGGATATGTAGAGGGAGAGAGAGAGAGAGAGTATTAATATATTTTCAAGCGTTTACTTTCAAGATATATTTCAAATTTGTACATACAAAATTTTAAAAGCAAGTCGGCGAGGCTTAATATATACTGATCGTTTCCTGTTTTGAAGATCTTGGCAGAATGGAGTACCCCTTCATTGCCATTTCCCAGTTCCACTTTGCTCGAGGTGGTAGTACCTGTTAGGGTTCCATCTATGTGCCAAATAGATCTGTTAGAAAAATATTCGAATTTGATAGGACCGTGTGTAAAAATAACTTAACAACTATACAAATAAATATAAGTATGAATTAACTATTGTGCCCATCTTCATTGTTATCTGTACAACGTTTTGGCCGATGTGCCCTCCGGCCTTCTTCAGGTATTTCTTGGGAGCCATCACAGAACTTTGAGCTTAACCTTTTATTCAGTCCACGGGATTATCCTGTTCTCATTACGCTAACCATAGCCGAGGTACAGATGTTAGGCTGTACCCCAGTGATAGCTCCCGATTATTGGCAAGAAGGTTCTCAATTACGAAAATAAGGTTTCCGAGTTAAATGTTAAAGTTAGACAATCCTCAAAATTTGAGCTTCCAATACCAAAAATCGATTTTTAGCTCTCCAAATTTGAGTGTGGTCATGAAATGTGGCGACTTTTTGTAATCTATTTTTGTCTGTAAAATTTGTAATAGAGCTTCCCTACTCCTAAAAATTGGTTTATAGAAGTATTTTTGCCCAGGGAATTCAAAAATGCTATAAAAAAGTCTGAAATTTAACCAGTTTTTTGGGACGGATGATTTGACATGGAATTACCCATATATATATATATATATATATATATATATATATATATATATATATATAACTGTAACCAACACACACTGCAACCCACAGAAATATTTATATATATGCAATCTCTGTCACGGTAGATTGTAACATAATGGTGTAATGGTTGTCTTCGGAAGAAATGGGTTCGGTGACCTATGTTTAAATCCGGAACGAAACTGTTTGCATTTCGCATAGCACTAATAGATAAATAGTAGAACAGACTGCGCTATTTAATAATGGTTAAGCAACCAATCTAAGAGAAGGAAAACTTTGAATTTAAACCAGTTGCTTTGTTCAAAACTCCCAAAAGGTTACCAAATATGACAAATACATGAACGCAATCTTTAACCTCAATACCACGTCAAAATTCTCACTCCTTTTCCCTGCTACACCTGGTGTTTTTTTGCACAGCTTGATCTAAAAGAAAAATTGCATATGTGCAAAAACATTCTTGCCAATTCTCCTGGCTCCGAAAGCGTGTTTTCTTAAATTAAGTTAAGGCAGCCATGTTTTCTTTTTTTTTTTTTTTTTCAAGCTCTTCATTCTGTTATATACCCACATGTTGGGCATATATACAACTGATCTTTTACTGGAGAGAGGAGAGATAGATAGACAGGTAGACAGAGAGATGCTATGCATATCTTACTTTATTCTCCGGCCGTTCGTGTGATGTCTAGCTTCTTTATATTTCGTTGTTTGTTCATCTTTGATTCATTTTCTTCTTCTTGGTTTTTTTTTTTTTTTTCAACTGTTGAAACACTGTGATTATAACAAACAAGGTGATAACACTAATAATAAATTAATTTTTTTTAAAAAATGAATATTATTCTGATCTTAGCAGCAGAAAACTCAAAAAAATTTCTTGTGAGCTATAATGATATACCTCCAAGGATTCATGTTCTGGCTGTTACTTCATTATTCTCTTAAAAGAAAA
>CM042143.1:12802305-12805111 GCA_023376005.1 Doryteuthis pealeii
GGAAATAATTAAAGTCGTCTAACCTCTATCCTATAACCTATTCTGTGTAATTCGTTGCTAGGAAGCTATTGAAACGTATTTACTGTTAGCTTGAAATGCTAAGGAGAGAAATAAGAAAGACACTGGGATGCATGGATATGATTTTACTGTGTCCTTTTAGATTTTTTTGCATGAGGGACGCAGGATTAAATACTTTCAACAAGGCTGGAAATTTATGAGTCCCAATTATAGCTGTCTAACTCCTACCTTGTAACCTATCCTGTGTAATTCGTTTCTAAGAAACTATTGAAATGTATTTATGTTGCATACCCTTCTCATTACTTCTTACTTTCTTCTATTCTTCTTTTCTATCTGAGGTTCTCCTATGTCAGTCTCTTCTAACGTCTGGACTTCTCTTGGGGACTTCGTGTCTGGTCTTCCATTGGGGATTTCTCTTTATCAGAAGCCCTGTGTCATTGTTAGTTTTTAGATAATAACACAAGACTTCGATTTACTTTGATCATATTTTATTCTCGAAATCCCCCACCAGACTACCTGCGTAGATCGAGTCGGAGCGTGTATAACACGACTCACCACCGTCGTGGTTTCTCGCCGACTAAAATCTATATCTAATCTAAACCGGAAGAGGGTCTTCTCCACCGATTCTCAGGGTATCCACTGGAAGGAAGGATCAGGACAGGTCAAGCCTTGTCATTCAAATCTTCAAGGCCGTGGGCTGCAGCTTATAACGGCCATTTTGATTTCTACACTATTGCACATAAATATTAGGTATCTAATAATTATGTAACATTTACAGTTAGCTTGAAATGGTGAGGGGGAAAGAAAGACACTGGGATGCATGGATACGATTTTACTGCGTCCTTTTGGATTTTTATGCATCAGGGATGCAGGACACGTACCTATTAGCATCTCTGTTAAACGTAGTTGACTCATGATTTAATCCATTATATTGCCTTGCATCATTTTGTCTTTATTCACATTTTTATTTCTTTCACAAGACTTTTATTAAAGGTCAACCTATAAATCCCAAATGAAAGAATATCATGAAAAAGACACATTTATTTCTTTTGTTGTGGAGTAATTAATGCTTTATTTTAGATATTCAAATCAGTTTAAGTTAAGACATTCTATAACAAATAAGAGATGTGAAAAGATTGAAATGTTCACTTTTAACCTTATATACAGTGCTAGAAGAAGATGGGTTTCAGCAAAATCAAGGAGAAAGGTTACTTTTATAAGCAGCACGTTTAAGGAAGTGATGCAGAAAAATGAAATTATTTAATCTTCAGGCTAAATACTTGTTCATTAATTACTCCACAACAAAGAAATAAATGTCTTTTTCATGATATTCTTTCATTTGGGATTTATAGGTTGACCTTTAATAAAAGTCTGTGAAAGAAAATAAAAATGTGAATAAAGACAAAATGATGCAAGGCAATATAATGGATTAAATCATGAGTCAACTACGTTTAACAGAGATGCTAATAGGTACGTGTCTGCATCCCTGATGCATAAAAATCCAAAAGGACGCAGTAAAATCGTATCCATGCATCCCAGTGTCTTTCTTTCCCCCCTCACCATTTCAAGCTAACTGTAAATGTTACATAATTATTAGATACCTAATATTTGTGCAATAGTGTAGAAATCAAAATGGCGTTATAAGCTGCAGCCCACGGCCTTGAAGAATTTGAATGACAAGGCTTGACCTGTCCTGATCCTTCCTTCCGGTGGATACCCTGAGAATCGGTGGAGAAGACCCTCTTCCGGTTTAGATTAGATATAGATTTTAGTCGGCGAGAAACCACGACGGTGGTGAGTCGTGTTATACACGCTCCGACTCGATCTACGCAGGTAGTCTGGTGGGGATTTCGAGAATAAAATATGATCAAAGTAAATCGAAGTCTTGTGTTATTATCTAAAAACTAACAATGACACAGGGCTTCTGATAAAGAGAAATCCCCAATGGAAGACCAGACACGAAGTTCCAAGAGAAGTCCAGACGTTAGAAGAGACTGACATAGGAGAACCTCAGATAGAAAAGAAGAATAGAAGAAAGTAAGAAGTAATGAGAAGGGTATGCAACATAAATACATTTCAATAGTTTCTTAGAAACGAATTACACAGGATAGGTTACAAGGTAGGAGTTAGACAGCTATAATTGGGACTCATAAATTTCCAGCCTTGTTGAAAGTATTTAATCCTGCGTCCTCATGCAAAAAATCTAAAAGGACACAGTAAAATCATATCCATGCATCCCAGTGTCTTTCTTATTTTCTCCTTAGCATTTCAAGCTAACAGTAAATACGTTTCAATAGCTTCCTAGCAACGAATTACACAGAATAGGTTATAGGATAGAGGTCAGACGACTTTAATTATTTCCCCAGATCATAAATAAAAACCCTACAATTTATTAATAAATTTGAATTAGGACACATGAATTTTCATTCAAAGCAAATATGTGTGTCTCAGGATGCACTAAATAAAAAAGCTATCAGCATCACTTTAAACTAATTGCATTGGGGATGGGGGAGGTCCTGTGGTGCAGTGGCTAATGTGATGGGCTGTATTATCATAGTAAGGAGAGTTCAAACTATTTGTGCTATTGTTATAACAGAAATAGATATCTCTCTTGATTCACAAATTTTACTAACACAATACATCCATTTCTCTGAATGTTTGAGATGAGGCTTGAAGATTAGTATTATCTGCGTTATTCGGACTATTGACACCATCTTCATTGTTACTTGTACAACATTTCGGCGATATGCCTCCGGCTTCTTCAGGTATTTCTTGTCGACTCGAACCT
>CM042143.1:12805211-12812711 GCA_023376005.1 Doryteuthis pealeii
AAGAGAGAGATACACATTTGAAGAAGGACTTAAGACTGAGGACACCCAAGGACAACCAGAGGATCTTCTCTAAGAATCGTGCCATAACTTATCACAAAGGATCTCAGCTGACAGCATTTCTTCTTGGCTAAAGGATGGCCACAAAAATCATAGCACCATATTTCCTACATCTCCAGAACTGCTCACAATCCAAGGGATAACAATTATTTTTGTCTCCCTACGTTATATATATTTACCAACCCCTCCACACGAGCAGGATGCGACACAAGGTCAATTTCTTAAGCAGAGTTCAGCAGATTTGAATTCAGAGTTTTCCTTCTCCTAGACCGGTTGCCTAACCAAGGTTAAAGAGCCCAGTCTGCCCTACTATTTACCCATAGCTGGAGGGAGAGTAGGATTCATACCTTTCCCAAGGATATTAGCGCTAAATGAAATGTAATTACCACGTTCAGGATTTGAACTCGGGGCGACGAGTCTATTTGCCATGACTTTAACCATTACACCACGCGCTTCCTACGTTATAAGGCAATCCCTCGGACAAAATAAAGTTTAAGAATTGTTGATAGTATTGTCTTTAGTAAGAAATTTGGAATTTACACTTTATCATTATTATAATTTTATTAAGAGGGAGAAAGAAAGAAAGAAAGAAAGAAAGAGAAAGATGTAGGGGCGAAAGAAAGGAAGAAAGGGAGAGAGGAAGAAAGAAAGAAAGAAAGAAAGAGAAAGAGGGAGGGGCGAAAGAAACGAAGAAATGGAAAGAGGAAGAAAGAAAGAAAGGAACGAAGGGAAAGAGGGGGTTAAAAGAGGAAGAAAGGAACGAAGAGGGAGAGAAGAGATAGATGGAGAGAGGGGAAAAAGAGAAAGCCGAAGAATGAAATAAGAAAGAAAGAAAGAAAGAAAGAAAGAACGTAAAAGAAGGGAAGAAAGAAAGGAAGAAATGGAAAGATGGAGAGAAGAAAGAAAGAAATGAACGAAGGGAAAAAGAAAGAGGGAGAGAACAGAGAAAGGGTAAGAAGGAAAGAAGAAGAAAAAAAGAAAGAACGCGAAAAGGGTGAAAAAATGATTCAAACTTAAGAAAGCAATTTTTCATCTGTTAATTACTTAATCGGTGATACTGATAAACGTCCATTTACAATCACTGAAGAAGGACCTGTAAGACTGAGGAACACCAAGGAACAACCAGAGGATTCTTCTCTAAAGATCGTGCTCTACTTAACACAAAGGATCCAAGCTGGACAGCATTCTTGCTTGAAGCCTAAAGGATGGCCACAAAAATCATAGCACCATATTTCCTACATCTCCAGAACTGCTCACAATCCAAGAGAAGACAATTATTTTTGTCTCCCTGCGTTAGCATTGGTGAAGAAATGATTAAAACTTAAGAAAGCAATTTTTCATCTGTTGTGTATAAGATTATGAAGTCATGGATTTTTGGAAGCAGATTATTCAAGTTTATTATATGCACTAGCAAATATATGCACCCTCCGGGTGCAAGTATTTAAGTTTAAATGTAATAAAATATTAGATTAAATCAGACAGGCTATGAACAAATTAAAATTCAAATAAAAAATTTGAAACGGAGGGGGTATAATCGGAAAATAGAACAACTGAAACTTACTCTTTCATCACTTGTTTTTCAATGCTAAATTTTCCTAATTTAACTATTTAGTTAAAATAGGAAGTAAGAATAAAATTACAGTTATTTCTTCTTGTTAATGAATTTCTTTTAGGATTTATTGAAGAGATTTTTACTCATATTCATTAAGATAAAACCAAACAATTAGAAATCAATAAACCAAGCACATTTTTATTAAATCAGTTTTTTTAATATCAATATGAAAATTAGCTTTACGTTTACACTGAAAACTGGTAATTTGTTGTATATATAAAAACAATTGCATGTTTTAGTATTTAGGTAAGGCCAACAGTATTAATAATGTCAAACAGTTTTATTATTAATTGTGGTTTAAATAGAAATAGAATCATGGAGAATGTGATGTAAATAACTATGTTAATTGTGACTCGATTAGTAATATAGTTTCGGTTACAGACAGAAAAACACACAATCTCCATTATAATAAGATATGTTTATAGTTTGGGTAGCAATTTGAATATTATTTCATGCATTTTTATGCACTAGATATCCAAACAAAAAAGGTGTTAAATAAATCTGCACGAAAACCTTGCATCAACCAGAGTTTGTAGATTTCACAGAGTTTAATCTATCGTAATATTTTGACCTTCAAACTGAGGTCACTTATAAATATCTTAGTATATTTGCTTAATAACACAAGAACAAATATTGATGATAGAGTTAAGAATTGATTTTTAATATATCATTTTAAGAAAAGATAAATCAAATATATATAATATATATATATATATATATATATATAATATATATATATATATATATAGCAAATATATGCACCCTCCAGGTGCACGTATTTAAGTTTTAATGTAATGAAATATTGTATTAAATTAAGACTAATGAAACTAAATAAGAATACAGATAAAAAGATTTGAAATAGAGGAGGGTATAATCAAAAAATAGAACAACTGAAATTTACTCTTCCATCACTCCCGTCCTTCATTGTTATTTTTTCTGATTTAAGTATTTAGTTAAAATACGAAGTAAAGAATAAAATGACACTTATCTTTTCTTGTTAATGGATTTTATTTAAGATTAATTGAAGAGATTTTTGCTTATATTCATTAAAATAAAATCAAACAGTTAGAAACCAATAATACTAAGCATATATTTATTAAAATTACATTTCTAATATCAATATGCAAATTAGCCTTCCCGTTCACACTGTAAACCGCTATTTTGTTGTATATATAAATACAATTGCATGTTATTAGTATGTAGATATGTTAACAGTATAAATAATTTAAAACAATTTTATCAATAATTGAGGTTAAAATAAGGATAAATTCATGGTGAATGTGACGTCAATTACTAAGGGAATTGTGACTTGAATAGTGATTTAGTTTCGGTTACAGACAGAAAAACACACAATCTCCATTATAAAAAGAAGATATATATAAATATATATATATATATATATATATATATATATATATATATACAGGGTGTTTGGAATGAATTTGACATATTCATATTTGGTTATTTTTCTCTGTAGGCTGGAGGTATTGACGCACACTACACATCATTTAAAAGATTAAACCCTTCTTCATTCATATACGTGATGACAGATAGAATGGATGACTCAACCCCACCTGAATCATAGAAGAGAATAACTTGTATCATGATGATCTGCACCGGCCATCAAAATAAGGAGATTATGGTTGCAGCCCAATGCTCCCTGAACACTGTAAAAATAATCAGGCATGAACTGGAGAATTGAAATGGAGACTATGAGGCTATGACTAGAAGAAAGCAACATAACAGATGATCTGATTGCGTTCGTACAGCAGAATTCCTAAAAAATCTGCAGAAAAAAGTGTTGGAGGACCCCCAGATGCATACGTGGAGTTGCTAAACACTGTAGTCAAGCACTGGATAACAAGGGTAGCCAATGGTAGGCCATATATATGGCAGCATGATTCGGCCCCCTGCCACACTTCTGGAAAAGTCAAAAATGGTTGTCGGAAAATTTTTACGACTACACAAGTCCCAATGTTTGGCCTCCGAACTCCCCAGATCTTAACCCCATGGATTATTATGTATGTGGCGCTGTTGAGAAAGACACCAATCACCGTGCCATTACTACAAAAGCTTAGTTAATCAACAGAATTAAGGTAGCTTTTGAGACCCTTCCCAGTGAAACTGTAACATCAGCTTGCTCCAGGTTCCGGAGCAGGATTGAGGCTGTAATCGACCCTTAAGCGGATTTAACAGGCTGAATTCAGATTTTTACTTCTCCTAGTCTGTTTTTCAAACCAATGTAAGAGAGTCCAGTATCTGCTACTATTAATCTGTAGCTGATGGAAGTTAGATTCTTACCTTTTCCAAGGGTATTAGTGCTATCATAAATGCAAACAGCCTCGTCCAGTTTTTGAACTCGTCTTGCCATGTTTATTTTGTTTAGTTTTGGATTTTTGTGTCTAATATGCAGTGCTTCTAAGATTTTTAGTCGTTATTTACATGATTGTGTTTCTATAATGGTAGTGTTATCGTTAAGTATTTTCCGGAATTTATTATTGGGACAAGTGTGTGATTTTAGATGTTGGGCTTCATTGTAAGCCGTCTGGAAAGGGTAGTTGTGGTTACACCAATGTATATATTTTTGTTAGAGATACATTCTCCTAATGGACATTTAAATAGATATACCACATTGGTTTTTTGTAACGGTGCAATTGAGGGGGGAATTATTTTTAATGATTAGGTTTGATGTTTTAAATTTTTTATAATATACTATAAGTTTGATTTTTTTTACTAGGGTCATTAGGGAATATATTATTTTTAATTAATGTTTTTATTATGTTTATTTTTTAATAATAAATTCCGGAAAATACTTAACGATAACACTACCATTATAGAAACACAATCATGTAAACAACGACTAAAAATCTTAGAAGCACTTCATATTAGACACAAAAATCCAAAACTAAACAAAATAAACTTTGATAATAGCACCAACATTCTAAAATGCCTATAATTACTATAAAATTATAATAGCAAAAGTAGTAATAATAATGACAATAATAATAATAACACTAATAATAATAACAACAACAATAATAAACACACATATATATATATATATATATATATATATATATATATATATATATGACTAAAAAGTGCTTACTTGCAATACTGTCTGTATGAGTATGTTTTACGATGCAAAACGTACTGACACAATCATCAGACAGGATATTCTTTTATTATACATAAAGATAGATAGAGAAAATGATAAGGAGTCTAATACCTTTATGAATCTACAAATAAATTCACAACTAAGAGTAGATAAATAAGATTTAGTTGTTTAAAAGATACGTTTATATATGTATGGGCATGTGTTTATATTATAAGACCATGTGCACACACACACACACACACACACACACACACACACACACACACACACACGCGCGCGCACACACACACATATATATAAATATATAAACATAAGTTCATATATAAATATATATCACCCAAAAAGTGCGATATACATATCGGTTTAAAATAAATGAGAAATTCTGGGGAAGCCAGCTAGTGTAGTGGTTAGAATGTCCACCTGTCAGCCTGACAGGTAGGGTTCGATTCATGCACAAAGCACTGCCCTGTCTATAGCTCTGCTGAGGCCTAATAAGCTGAAATGTACATACAGAGATCGACTTTTTCTCGATTTGTTTACGCTTTACATTTAAACCGATATGCACGCCTAATTCATTTAATTATAATTAATTAATTAACAAATTAAGTATGACTTTAATTAAGCACATCATTCCCCACAAATATATATATATGTATATAAATAAACTTATGTTTATATGTTTACATACAAAAGATACATAAATAGATCAGTGGCTGTAAATCTTTGTTAATCTATAAAGAAATTAATATTTAGCTAAATGCAAACATAAACAAGAAACATTTATAGATAGTGATTCAAATGTGTGTGTGCGCGTGTATATGTGTGTGTGTGTGTTGTGTGTGTGTGTGTAGATATGAAATGTACTCTATTGATACCTTCTGTAATTTTGAGTTGAGTCATTATCATTCAAAAAACTTGTTTGGACTACTGAACTTAGTCTTTTATGGCAGCTACAACAAAGATAGAACAGATCACATAATGGATCAATCACCAAAACATAAATACAATAACCAAAAAAAAACCCCAAAAAACCCAAAAAAACAAACACCAAAAACAAAAAACAAACAAAAACAAAACCCCAAAAAGTAAAAGAAAGGAGATAAAAAAAAAGCCCTCCCTAGCCCCCCCCCCAATAAACATCCTAAAACAAAAGAATGTATCATATAGAGAAATATACTTAATGCTTTTTCCACTTCCTTGGAGGGAAAAACAACATTTACGGTTTAGCTCAGTCAGTAGAGTGTTCGGCTAGGAATCTCAAGGTTCTTGGTTCGATACTGGCTCTCGCCAACTCAGCGTATGAGTAGCACAGAGATCTGTGCGTAAAGTAAGCAGCTGATGCTAGGTGTGGCGCTCCACCTCAGATGCTCAAATATTCTCCTTGGTCTAGCGCTAGTGAAAATGGGATAGACTCCCTCGCTGTCTGGCTGATACCGACATTAGGCCGCCCCGACGACTTTACTTTTTTTTTTTTTTACATTATCAGCAACTAATTTACATGACTTATTAAATACAAATCTAAATATTCTTTTTCTTGGAATTTTTAGATGAGGCTTGATAATTAGCATTATTTGGATTATTCAGACTATTGTCTTCATCTTTATTGTTATCTGTACAAAGTTTTGGCTGATGTGTCCCCCGGCCTTCTTCAGGTATTTATTGTCGGACTCGGGGACCTTCTCGGACTCGGGAACCTTGTTTTTCGAACTCGGGAACTTTCTTGTCGTATTCGGGAGCCGTCACGAAACTTTGAACCTAAACCCTTTATTCAGTCCACGGGGTTATCCAGTTCTCATTCCGTTCACCGTAGCCGTTCTAACTGCCTGCAGAACTTGTCCATTCAAGGGCCAAAGTAAAGTGTACCAAGGTAACAGACTGCTCAGCTACTTTGATCCTGTCCTCAGACATCACAGGTTGCCACCGTGGTCAACAGGTGGTCTCCATTGTGGGCATCTTACTCCTCTGCAGGAGTGAAGTCGGCATATTCTACTGTCCCAGCGACAGGGGGGGGTAATATAGATGAGGCTTTTGGTAGCAAAATCATTGGTATGTTAATGATGCTAAGGCACTGATGAAATATCTCAGTATGATTTTACAAACTTATTTTCTTTCTCATTACATTGATTTTCATTCCAAAGTTCACTCAACACTGTCGACTGGGGTGTTAGAATGCACCGACTGCACCTCTACAGAGGGGTAAGACTCCCCCAATTAGGGTCATCTGTTGGACATGGGTGGCGACCCGTGATGCTTAAGGACGGAGTCTCGGTGGATGAGCAGTCCATGACTTGCAACACTCCACCTAGACCCTTACTTAGGGGAGACGGGCGCTTGGAGAGGCCCCCTCCAATCAATCGGCTGGTCACGTCAAGCCCTAGCACCTATATGATTGTCCCAACCCTATTGCCCTTATGGCAAGTCCCAACCTTTTTTATCATATGGGTGCTAGAAGGCGGTGGCTGAGGGTCTACATGTCCTGGGAATGACGTTAAGCTCTATCTGATGGTGAGGTTCCAGTTCTGGAGGTTTGGTGAATGTGGAGCACCCCTTCACCCCCATTGCTCCCTGATCGACTCTGACCCGGAGAGGTAGTACCTGTTAGGGTCCCATCTATGGGTTAAATAGAAAAATGTATTTATAAAAAAATTGAGTATCCATTAAGAATGACTTTATTTCAAAATGTTATCGGTATTAAATAACCCACTGAGGTTGA
>CM042143.1:12817711-12831577 GCA_023376005.1 Doryteuthis pealeii
TATATAGAGCTATTATATAATATAATAAAAAAATATAAAGGTTTTATATATTTAATCTAATGAGATAGGAACGGCCACGACCAATGGTTTCTTGCATGCGTGCGTAAGCGCAAACATTCGTCAGGTGACGTTGGGGTTTTAAGTTCAAATGACGAATGTTGGCGCTTACGCACGCATGCATGAAACCATTGGTCGTGACTGCTTTTATGTCATTAAATTAAACTGATTGTTCCTATGTCATTAAATTGAATATATAAAACCATTATATATTTATTTATTATATATATATATATATATATATATATATATATATATATATATATATATATATATATATATATATATATATATGGTGATTTCCCTTTTTTCATAAAAGAGGTCATTTCTACAAGTTTGGTTATGAGCATGCTGATGGCTCAGGAGTCCAGCTCTTATGCGCCCTGTCACACAAATGACACATGAGACCCCAGTATTCTCTTGTATGGGACCGTATGTGACTGAGAAGCCCAGTGTAAGTTATAGTGGTGGCCTAGAGTCGGTATCAGCCAGTCAGCAAGGGAGTCTATCCCCTTTTCACTAGCATTAGACCAAGAGATTGTTTTGGTGTCCAAGGCGAAACACTACACCTACTATCAGCTCCTCATTTTACCACACATATCCCTGTACTACTCATACACTGAGTTAGCAAGGGCTGGTATCGAACTAGAAACCTTGTGGTTCCTAGTCGAACACTTTACCGACGGAGCTAAACCACCCCTTACTTTTGACCTTGTGTCACACCCTTACTTTAGGGAATGGGTTGGGTAAATACTACATGAATATACCAAATATTGTGCTGTGTAAACACTCTGAAGCTTCCTATATTTGATTTCCAATTATTGATTTGGCCTCAATCCACTTTGGGGATTGATACTGGATTGATTTATTCTCTTTTTCCATATCAAATTATGGCATACCAATGATAGAGAGAGAGAGATTAAATGAAAAAAAGGGTTTAGGGAATTTTCAAGTGCTTGCTCAAAATGATATCAAGGAAAAGCAAAAATCAACTTTATTGGTTATGCATATGGTAATCCTATCCGTTAGGATTTGAAACATTATCAAGAGTGTATAAAACCCATACAAATGTGTTACACACACAGATTAACAAATTCATTTTACACATTAGCACACACCTGAGTATACACACACATAATCAAGTTATCATTGAATTCTTATACACATTTTAAGAGAGATGAAAGTATTCCTATAAGAATACACATTTCTTTTTCTTTTTCTTTGACATAATGTTTGTTCTTTCTCTGTAGTGCCTTTTACTCTTTGAGAAGAATCTAAGAATATTTTGTTTGCAGCAAAAACTGAAATAATCCAAAAATATTTCTACAAAAAATAAGAATTGATTCTTGGTTATTCTGAGCTGATCTGTGTCTGTAAATAGATTTTATCATAAACTTTTCTAAGATTTTATACAATTTACCTTGTAAACCTTGTTAGGTTAAACAAAAAAAAAAGAAAAAAATGATTTTACTTCTTATGTTTTGGTTGAGTGACAAGAAAATTTTTAAGAGTCCTAAAAAGTGAGTCCAACAAAAAAAAGTCAAGTAAAAAAAAAAAAAAGAAGAAAAATGGGGCAAATGACTATATTTGGAGAAATGTCAATATTGCACCCAGTGTGTCAAAAACAGTGATGCAATCTTTTGCAATAGTTTGTCATTTTTGCCTTGGTTGAACTTGACAGTGTTTTCTATTCTGTTTCCTCACTTCATCAAAACAGTTGGGTCTCTTCTTTTTGCTTGTAACGTTTTTTTCTTTTGATCTTTTTTTTTCTTCTGATTTTTGCTGATTATTTACTTTTAGCAGAAAGACTTTCTAATACTTGACCTCTTATCTTTTAACATTTCATTTCCATTTTTTCTTCTCTCTCCAAACAATAAAGCACAAAAATTTCAATGTAAAGAAAATAAAAAATAATCTATTTTTGTTCAGAATTATATATGTATATACCAACCCCTCCACGGTGACACAAAACCTATAGTCTCAGCATGTGTTGCATACTGGCTTCAAATTCTATATGTTATATAGCGCCTTCTTCGCTACTCTCAATCGTATACGTTAGTACTGGGGTTTTCACTGTACCCAAAGCGTCAGGTGATAATTTAGTCAGGTGATAATTTAGCCTCTTAAAACTTTATCTTTTAACTTCTTCCTTCAAGAAGGAAAACTCCTATCTTGTTTTGATACTCACTCGTTGAGCAAGAAGGACATATTTCTTAGCTCTGTTTCTTTTCATTGAGCAGAATAGAGACATTTAGTCCAGCGTTCTTATCATTTATTACACCTCAGCTCAGTGTTAGTGTATCTATGGATGTACTAATGCATTATATGGACTTCGTATAGATTTCAAACTAGTACCCACTCACAAATCATCCGAGTGAGACGGATAAGACATGCTGGACACACTGAAGGAGCAAGGACCAACTTATAAGCAAAATTCCCGTGTGGAAGCCAACACATGGACATGCTAATGTGGGCGGCCCACCAAGGACCTACATTGACCAACTATGGATGTAATAATGCATTATAAGGACTTTGTATTGGTTTCAAACTAGTACCCACTAATTTTTATATTAGTATATCACGGATATGCTAACGCTAATACTAAACCTTGGTGACTGGAGATTCAATTAAATAACCTCCTAACACCAAATATCCCTGAAAAAAATGTTGGTGTTGATGGTATTCAAAAGGAATAAAGAAAATATTAGACACGTTTTAACAAAATTTGCGTTTTGGAAGTTAGATTTTAACTTTTAAGTACTGAAAATGAACACAGTAAAATAAAACTACTGATGCCGAGAAAATTCAATTTGGAAATTTGAACGATATGCATAAACTAATTTGGAAATGCATGATGCTATCATGGACTTATTTTCTAGTTGGAAATGTTCGGGGTTTGTTTTTGTTTTTGTTTTCTTTCTGCCTTGACATAGACTGTTAACAAGTTGTGATCAGTTTTCCAGTTGGGCTATTTTTCTCTAAGTTAAATATACTGGTTACAGATTTGGCTTAGTGATAAATGGTTTTCCAAACGATGCTTTCTTTTATGGTGGACACTCTTTGCCCTTTCCATCACAGTGAAGGTTGATACACTCACTCTATCTTTTTATTTTCATTTTTATTAAGTTATGTTTTGTTTCTATGTTTCTTGAAATTGTTCATATTCTTTGTTTTGTATTGTTTTGTTTTGTTTTACGGCATATCAACCTCAGTGGGTCATTTAATGCCGATAAAGTTTTTAAATAAATCAATTCTTAATGGATAATACAATTTTTTTATGAATACATTTTTCTATTTAACCCATAGATGGGACCCTAACAGGTACTACCACTCCGGGTCAGAGTGGGCCAGGGAGCAATGGTGATGAAGGGATGCTCCACATTCCCCAAACCTCCAAAATTGGAACCTCACCATCAGATAGAGTTTAACGTCATCCCTAGGACATGTAGACCCGCAGCCACCGCCTTCTAGCACCCATATGATAAAAAGGGGTTGGGGCTTGCCATAAGGGCAATAGGTTTGGGAAAATTATATAGGTGCTAGGGCTTGACGTGACCAGCCGATTGATTGGAGGAGGCCTCTTCTACCGCCCGTCTAGCCCAAGATAGGGCCAAAGTGGAGTATTGCATGCCATGAACTGCTCATCCACCTGGGCTCTATCCTTAAGCATCACGGGTCGCCACCCACGCCAACAGGTGGCCCCATTGGGGGAATCTTACCCCTCTGCAGAGGTGCAGTCGGTACATTCTAACGCCCCAGCCGACAGGGCGGTCATATTCTTTTAAAGCATATGAAAACTCTCTCTCTCTATATATATATACAAGTAGTAAAGTTTAACAAGAACGTTTTTGCTTAGCTACTTTGACAGCTCATCAAATTTCCTTTGACAACAAATAAAGTCAAATTAAAGTGAGATTGCTGGTGAATGAGCAGAGAACATTTTGTGAAACAATCTTTAATTGCATCATCAAATGTGCAATCAAATAGACACAAAATGCACACATAAAATTATATAGTTCCTATATTTTAAAGAGATGATTGAAAATATTATGTATTATTTTCATAGTCGAGGCTTCCAAATCATTAGGAATTGTCTGATATCATTTCTGAAGCATCTAGACAGTAAACATATATTTTAACTCTTAACATCCTGTTGAGAATTCCAGAGCCACATTCTTATAAGGATTAATAATAATAATAAAAATGGCCTTTTCATTTAAGTTTACCAGAGTTATTTCCCTTGAATTAAAGACTTCTTATTATGTTTAGTATTACTTTTAAACAAAGGCTATTGTTTGGAGTGGATTAGGAAAATGAATGTGACTTCTGGCCAGGCGGAATGAGGTGGTATAGGACATTAAGAGTTAAAGACAAAAAAGAGAAAATAAAATGTTGAAAATTATGGCACAGTTCTGGTTTCAAATCTCTTTATCTGCGTTTTTATTTAGTTACATTAGCCTTTCTAATTTAGTATATGTTATGACCTGTTTAAGGGTCAATAAATAATCACTCAACACGGAGATAAAATGCAGAGAACAGATGTATACAGCAATATGTGAATGTACAATTGAGGAAGGTTTCCTTGTTACAGCATACACGAAGAACATGTATCTGCTACTTCTCACTTGAGTAGCTTTGCTCTGTTAGATATACCCTTTGGGTAAGTCTATGTTTGTGTCATAGGTGAGTCACTTACAACAGTATATTACATTAAAACTTAAATACTTGCATATACTTGCTAGTTGTATTAATGTAGTTGATATATCCGGGTTAAGGGATATATTATGAAGTTGGTAGTAAGGTATATAATCGCAGTAGTAGCTGGTGTGTCGAATGGCAGTACGTCTTCCGAGCAATCGTGGTGGTATTCTGACTAGTAAGCTAGTAGGCTTAGGCACTTGTACCACCGCAGTATTGAATATTTATAGAGGACACTCTCCAATCATATTATAGTGAGGGGGTACCAAGATATTTACATATTAATTACGTCAGTAGTATATAACAATTAAGGAAAACTGAATTCAAGCGTATTCTAAGCCTCACCGAAAAGGGCAGAGAAAAAGGAGTTTTAGAGTTTTAATAAAAAAAGAAGAAAACTTTGTTTTGTATTTCTTGTTGTTTGCCTGGAAATAAGTAGGTGCAATATCTCATCTACTGAAAGCAATATCAACATACTCGTAGTAGAGTAAGCAGCAAGTGGCATTGGTCTCTACACGAACTCAGATAAGTAGTCACATACTTTGGTAGCAATATCTCATCTACTGAAAGCAATATCAACATTCAACAGTCATCATTTTAGTATGCTCAGAGAAGTGATGCTGAAATGAGAGGCTAACAAACAAGTGTGTCAGATACAGGATTTTATTCTGTACTGAGGTCTGGGGTAACAGCAACAGCAGGCAAGTATCAGCAGTAATTGATCTGCATGACCAACTTGCTAACACTAACATTACGATGAGATACCCAAGGTATTTACCCACCCCCGTCCGCTATGACTAGGATGTGACACAAGGTCGCAAGTACGGGATTTAGTATGCTCAGAGAATTGTGAATAAGTCATACTGAAATGAGAGGCTAACAAACAAGTGTGTCAGATACAAGGATTTATTCTGTACTGAGGTTCTTGAGGTAACAGCAGTAGGGGCGAAGCGGGGCAAGGTGGGGCGAGGTGAGTAGAGTATCACCAGCAGCAGAGTTGGGCCCACCGTAATGGTACAGCAGTGTCCTTGCTATGGTGTATATAAAAATACTTACCCAGCCTTTGGGCCCTCTGTCTAGTGGCTTTAACCTTTGGACCAACAAGATATATACTATTAACATGATCCCAGGGGGCCATCCCCCAAACAGCACCTATTCCATCGTCTAAAAGGAGCAGGGTTAGGTTTATTGCCCAGTGCCTGAGGTATCTCGAAAGAAGAATGCTGAGGTATACATGCAATTTTTACACTAGCCACTGCATGAGCTTCAGTTTGTGTGAGGTTGCCCACAATAATCAGACTTTGTGTTCATCTAAATATCATTCATTGATAAATAAACACTGAACATTTCATTAAAATCCGATAATTCCCTGATTTTTGGTAAATTATTTTCTGTAGGCCCCCCCCCCCTACAGAAAATAATTTACCAAAAATCAGTAAATTATCGGATTTTAATGAAATGTCATTTGTCAAAAACGCAGTTTAGCTTCGTTTTGGGTATCCCTACGTTATATCGTCTTTGTTATCCGATAATTCCTCCGATATTAACAACTTTAATAAGAGAAAAGGTGAATACGAACAACTACTTAGGGGGGGGGTTGTGATAAATCTCTTTACATTTGTCTATTTATGGCTTTGCCATATTGAGCTATCAAGTAAGCCAGACAACATCACAAACAATCAACAGCGACTGCTGCATTGGGCATCGATTTAGATATTAATAAATTTCCAAGCTCATAGTTTACCTTGACAATATCGGAATTATTCTGATTATTATTACTAGCTTATATGCCGCCCAATATATGATATTTATCAATGAATGATCTGAATATCAGAAAATACTTTCTTCTTTCACCAATCCCTCTCCACAAACAGAATGCAAGGCTATTTCTCAGAATTTTTTAGATGAGGCTTGATATTTAGAATTATTTGGATTATTCAGACTGTTGTCCTCATTTTATGATTACAACAAGAAGGTTCCCGATTACGTCAAAAGGGTTTCCGAGTTTGAATAGAAGATTCCCAATTCCGAAAAGAAGTTTCCCTGATAGGTATGGATGGAAAGAGTGAAAAAGAAATCAGTGCTGTTAGCATGCCTTGACAATCATGATTTTTAAAGTGAAACTAATAATCTTCACTTGTTTTTTCTTCTTCTAATGATGAAGAATTTTGTTGCGATAAACTGATCTTTATTTACATTTATTAAGCATCAGCATCTAGTGCTAAACGGATATTTACAAACACAGAACAAATACGTACAAACGATTTACGAGACAAAAATTACACTAAATAGAGGAGGGTCAATTCGGTATAATCAACGCAATCAAGTGAGTCTGCTGATGAAGGCGACCCAAGGATTGAAACGAAACAAAAATGAGAATCTAGTTTTCTTATGTACAAAAAGCAACCAAATGATCTACAGAAACATCCATATCGGGTATCAGAACATCCTTATATAAGTAAAGTAAAAGTAAAGTCGTCGGGTGGCCTAAAGTCGGTATCAGCCAATCAGCGAGGGAGTCTATCCCCTTTTCACAGGCGCTAGACCAACGAGATTATTTTTGCGTCTGGGGTGGAGCGCCTCACCTACCATCAGCTCCTTACTTTACCGCACAGATCTCTGTGCTACTCATACGCTGAGTTGGCGAGGGCCGGTATCGAACTAGGAACCTCGTGGTTTCTAGCCGAACGCTCTAGCGTTCAAAAATGAACTAAACATTTCAGACTTGAATTATGCAGTTAAAATATTATTGGAACTAGCAAATATATGCACCCTCCGGGTGCAAGTATTTAAGTTTTAATGTAATAAAATATTGTATTAAATTAGAAAGGCTAATGAAACTAAATAAGAATACAGATAAAAAGATTTGAAACAGAGGGGGGTATAATAAAAGATTTGAAACAGAGGGAGTATAATAAAAAATGGAACAACTGAAACTTACTCTTCCATCACTCTCGTCTTTCATTGTTATTTTTTCTAATTTAAGTATTTAGTTATAAGAGGAAGTAAAGAATAAAATTACAGTTATTTTATCTTGTTAATGGATTTCATTTAAGATTCATTGAAGAGATTTTTACTTATATTCATTAAAATAAAACCAAACAGTTAGAAATCAATAATACTAACACATATTTATTAAATTCGATTTTTTAATATGAATATGCCTTCCCGTTCACACTGTAAACCACTATTTTGTTGTATATATAAATACAATTGCATGTTTTTAGTATGTAGATATAGTTAACAGTATTAATAATGTAAGACAATTTTATTAATAATTGAGGTTTAGATAAAAATAAAATCATGGAGAATGTGATGTCAATAACTAAGAGAATTGTGACTTGAGTAGGAATATAGTTTCGGTTACAGACAGAAAAACACACAATCTCCATTATAATAAGATATAATGCATCAACTAAGACGGCATTTCAGGAAAACATTAAGTCATAATGTCTACTCAAATATAATTTTCTCAATTAAAACTTTTTGACTGTGTATTAAATCTCAGTATGCTTACAAATTAGTCAGAATGGCTAAGGAAATCAACACACATCTTATTATAATGGAGATTGAGTGTTTTTCTGTCTGTAACCGAAACTATATTACTACTCAAGTCACAATTTCCTTAGTTATTTACCTCACATTCAACATGATTTTATTTTTTATCTAAACCCCAATTATCAATAAAATTTTTTTGCATTTTTAATACTATTAGTCATAACTACATATGAAGAACATGCAATTGTATTTATATATACAACAAAATAGCGGTTTACATGTGAACGGGAAGGCTAATTTGCATATTGATATTAAAATTTTAATAAATATGTGCTTAGTATTATTGATTTCTAATTTTTTGCTTTTAACTTAATGAATATGAGCAAAAGTCTTATGGATACATCTTAAAAGAAATTCATTGACAAGAAGACATAATTGTAATTTTATTCTTTACTTCCTATTTTAACTGAATAGTTAAATTAGGAATATTTAGCAATGAAAGACAAGATGAAAGAGTAACCTTCAGTTGTTCTATTTTTTTTATTATCCCCCCCCCTGTCTAAAATCTTTTTATCTGCATTCTTATTTAGTTTCATTAGCCTTTCTAATTTAATATAACATTTTATTACATTAAAATTTAAATACTTGCACCCGGAGGGTGCATATATTTGCTAGTACAAATAACTAATGAATGTTGTTAATTTCTTAGCTTAACTTACAGGAAATAGTTGAACAAGAAAAGAAAGAAGGCATTGTATATTATTTAAACAAAGAAATCCCTGATGCATGAAAATCTAAAAGAACGCAGTAAAATCATATCCATGCGTCCCAGTGTTTTTCTTTTTTCTTCCCTCACCATTTCAATCTAACTCTAAATACATTTTAATAGTTTCTCAAAACTCACTCATATAACTATGTTAGATTTTAAAGTGACTATTTTAAAGGAAACTAATGTAATTTATGCCTTGAGAATAAAGATAGAATAAACATTTCTGAACTGAGAATAAAGTTAGCGGTCTGATGAAGCTCATGGGTATATTCAGATACCTATGAGTGGAAATGGTAACATAACTGCAAAATAGCTGATTTTTAAGCTTTTTCTTTATTAGTTATATTGCTCTCTTTATTAAACAATTAATCATCGAGCTCTCAATTGGACCTGAACTGTCTAACATTTTACCGTTGGAAGAAAGGACCAGCTTAGAATCATCCTAATACCAAATTACCTGGTAACCCACCTATATATATATATATATATATATATATATTATATATATATATATATATATGATTTATATGAAAAATATATATGAAAAAGGTGATTTACCGGTGAAATTACCAAAAAAATACACACGTGCAACTGGCTGTAATTAATCAATATCTTGATTAATTCAGTGGATTTAACCCTGAAGATCCTTATGGTGAAACTCGAGTAGGTTATTACTGTGTACTATAATAATATAATATAATAAATATATATATATATATATATATATATATATAATAGTGATAGATATGTACTTAGACTGAGACAAGTAGATAGAAACCAACCAACCAACCAACCAACCAACAAACAGTGTAACTAGTGATAAAACCCATTAATGTCTGATGTCATATCAGAGAAATATCTTGTCCGCCATTCCAGTACAAAAACATTTCTTGCAAAATATCTTCTCAGCCAGTTCTAACTGATTAGATAAAATAAAAAAAAATGATTCTTAGTCAACAACTTTAAACCTATAATTAATTGTTCCTTTCTTTCATATATTTTTTTAAAGAGAGATTCTTTAAAAACTTTTTCTTCTTTTTTCTACTGAAAAACTATTTGGCCGAGCAGATGCGACTTTTTCTTGGAATTTACATTTCAAAATTTCAGCAGATGATTAATCATTTAGAACCAGTAATTTTTGTCTGTGAGCAATTATTGATGGCGAGATGTCAGGAATTTTCATTTTTTTTTTTCAAAGAATTGGTATCCTTCCAGTAATGCAAATCAGAAAAGAACTGAGAACTCAATTGTTGGAAAACTGTATGATTACTAACTTGATGGACCACTGTTACTTATTAGAAGAAAAAAAACAACTAAAAAAAAAACTAAATGTAAGACTGTTCATGTTTTCATCTTTGAAGCCTAGAGAAAATGGCTGACTGAACAATGGCTGTAGTCAGTCAATTTCTTCTTTCTAGTATTTAATTGCACTAAGAGAGGAAAAAACATTAAAAATCTTTTTTCAAATGAACTAATGAAAAAAAATGTTTCTTGGAAAAAAAAAACTGCCATTTTTTGATGATATTATTTTTTGTTCTTTTATTAAACAATGAGGATTCTGACTAAAACTACAAATCTTAAAATTGATATGTTCTACGTTGTATTCCAATAATATGTCATATAAACTGTCAGACGATTAAAATCAACATATATATTATGATGTTTGGCACCTCACATGGTGTAATGGTTAACAAGCTTTTTATGAATATAAATTGTAGTTGAAATAATAATAAAAAAAAAAATGGAAAATTCACAAACCTCGTGGCCTGAGAAAAAGTGGCGCCCGAGAGTGACTCTCTTTGCATAGAGTGCAAACCAGAAGTGAGAGGCATTGTGGGATTGGGTGGATAACTAGTCGAGCTCGTGGGACTATTACAGAATTGTAAGAAAGTGACGGACAGAGAGCGTAGAGCTAAGAGAGAACGTGGCCGAGTGTGATAACCCAAGCTGATTCAATTTCATACATATTTACCAACGGATGTTTTAGAAAAATTGACATCCTTACATAATCTAATAACTTGTCATTCAAATTATAACAGTGTAGCGATTGACTGCCCCTGTTTGGATCGATGTGGGGTCCAGAAGAGTTATCTTCCCTTTCCACCAGGTTTTCGCCAGTAGAAGGCCAGAGTATTTAAGTAGTAGCCTGGGAAATTCTAACTCATTTTTCTGGTATTTCTCTGAATGTTTGAGATGAGGCTTGAAGATTAGTATTATCTGCATTATTCTTTATACATACAGAGATTGACTTTTTCTCAATTTGTTTACGCTTTACATTTGAACAGATATATTCGCCTAATTCATTAATTATCTACAAATTAATCTTCAAATTAGGTATGACTTCAATTAAGAATTCTCCCAAGTATTATATAATATATAATGATATATGAAATTTATAATATTTGTATATATGTATTATATAATTTATAATATTTTATATATGTATTATATAATATATATATATACTATTGTTGTATACCAATAAACGTATATGTTGTATACTCTCTTTATTCTTCTTCTTATCATCTTTAATATCTGTTCTTCTTCTAGTGTCTGGACTTCGTCTTGGGGACTTCGTGTCTGGTCTTTTATTGGGGGTTTCTCTTTATCATAAGCCCTGGGTCATTGGTAGTCTTTAGATAATAACCCAAGACTTCGATTTGCTTTAGATCATATTTTATTCCGAAATCCCCACCAGACTTACTTGCGCAGATTGAGTCGGCTGGTCGCTTGACGCAAGTTACTCGCTCCGTGGTTTTGGCCAATACTGATTAAAACTAACTCTTTCTAATCTAAACTAGAAGAGGCCTTCTCCACCGATTCTCACGGTATCCACTGGAAAAGAGGGATCAAGGTTAGATCAAGACGTGTTACTCAATCCTCCATGACATCGTACTCAAGGCTGCTAGCCGTAACTTATTCAGCCATTTTGGTTTCTACACTAACTATACATAAGTGTTAGGGTACTATCAACTATGTAACATTATATATGTATTATATAATATATCATAATATATGAAATTTATAATATTCGTATATATGTATTATATAAGTCGACGGGGCGGCCTAAAGTCGGTATCAGCCAGTCAGCAAGGGAGTCTATCCCTTTTCAATAGCGCTAGACCAAGGAGATTGTTTTTAGCATCTGAGGTGGAGTGCCACACCTACCATCAGCTTCTTACTTTACCGCACAGATCACTATGCTACTCATACGCTGAGTTGGTGAGGACCGGTATCGAACTAGGAACCTTGTGGTTTCTAGCCGAACGCTCTACCGACTGAGCTAACCCGGCCCCTAATGTATTATATAATATATATAATATATGAGCAAGTAAAGTCGTCGGGGTGGCTTAAAGTCGGTATCAACCAGACAGCGCGGTAGTCCATTCCCTTTTCACTAGCACTAGACCAAGTATATTGTTTTGGGGTCTGTGGCAGAGCGCCACATCTACCATCAGCTCCTCACTTTACCACACAGATATCTGCGCTACTCATACGCTGAGTTGGCATGGGCCAGTATCGAACCTTGTGGTTCCTAGTCGGACGCTCTACCGTCTGAGCTAGATCGACACTATGATGATATATAAAATATAATATCTTTATATATGTACTATATAATTTATAATATTTTTATATATGTACATATTAAGCTTTATTTTTAGCCGACAATTTTTGGGAGAATATGTGCTTAATTGGAGTACCTAATTTTGAAAATTAATTAATTAATAATTAATGATGCCCGCCTAATTCATTAATTATTAATTAATGCCCGCCTAATTCATTAATGCCCGCCTAATTCATTAATTATTAATCAATTAATTTTCAAAATTAGGTACGACTTCAATTAAGCACATATTGTCCCCAAAATATTAAAATATATAAAATATATAATAAAATAAAAAATAAATATATAAAAAAAATGATAAATATAAATAAAATAAAATAAAAAAATAAAAATATATAATATATAAAATATATAAATACATATTAAAAATCATTATCAAGTCTGTAAAAATATTTTGCTAGAGACTTTTTTTTTTTTTTTACAGTTGATTGAGAGTTCAATGAAGTCGATTCAGAGCAAACAAAAAAAAAGGTTTTAGCATATTGGCAGAGGTTCACTATTTATAAACAAATTTTCTGAACACTTGAACTGCTGCCCACTCTTGAGATTGATTGTTTATTGCGTGTTTGTCAAAATTATTTCAATTGCTAGAAGAGATTGGCAGGCGATCCTCATCTCAGATCAGCGTGTCCTTCAAATCTTAGACTCTTTTCATTCAGACACTTGGTGTCAATACTACAATGTATACTACATTGTATATAGTAGGAATTTTGTTTATAACTCAGCGAATTAGTAGCACAGGGATCTGTGCAGTAACGTGAGGAACGTTCCGCAGTAGGTGTGGTACTCCACCTCAGACACTAAAAAACAATCTCCTCGGTCTAGCACTAGTGAAAAGGGGATAGACTCCCTCACTGTCTGGCTGATACTGACTTTAGACCAACCCAATGACTTTACTTACTTTTAGTATAAAAGTATTAATCCGGAGTGGATGTATCGGTCAGGGTCCCACAATATTCAAAAGTCTCATAAAAAAACAACTACCCAAATATATTGTTAATATAAATGTACAATGAATGCAATTCCCTAACCTTTAGGCATGAATAACCCTTTATGTATAATAGTATTAATCCGGAGTAAAAGTACCAGTCAGGGTCTTATCGATATTCAAAAAACTCATAAAAGGCAACAACACAAAATATGTAAATATAAATGTACAATGAATGCAATTCCCTAACTATTAGGCATGAAATAACCCTAGTTATTGACACATTGGTAA
>CM042143.1:12831677-12889643 GCA_023376005.1 Doryteuthis pealeii
AGATGAGATTATCAGATTGAATACTGGAAAGGAGTGTGTAAGTCATATGAGACCTAAAATGCTGTGAAAGAGAAAGACTGAGATTGCGGGATACTGAGAGAGAGAGAGAGAGAGAGAAGAGAAGAGAGAGAGAGAGAGAGAGAGAGAGAGAGAGAGGGGTGGGGGGAGAAAATAATATGACCAGATTTGAATACTGAAAGAGTGTGTAAGTCAATTATGAGACTAAAATGCTGAGAAGAGAGAGAGAGAGGAGAGAAAGAGAGAACGAGAGAGAGAGGAGAGAGGGGGGGGAAGAAAACCAATATCAGATTTGAATACTGAAAGAGTGTGTAAATCATTAATGAGACTAGAATGCTGTGAGAGACTGAGATTCGGGATACTGAGAGAGAGAGAGAGAGAGAGCGAAGAGAGAGAGAGAGAGAGAGAGAGAGTTATCATGAGGTTGAATTTATATGTGTGTGTGTGTGTAGGAATTCATGTTATTATATTTTTTTAAATTCTTGTTTATCTTGCATGAAGTCTGTCTTTTTGGAAGCACCTTAAGAATTTAAAAATCAAATTTACTATAAATTTGATAATAACCATATAATATATATATATATATATATATATATATATATATAATAAATACATATATGTATATGTGTGTATACATGTATATAAATATATATATGTGTTGGCAACCTTCCGTCTGTTTTAGACGATGGCGTAGTGTCCATTTTTATTTTTTTATTTTTTTACGTACACCTCCGTGGGTTTCCTGAACAGGCCGATCTTTGAATGGCAGTCTCTGGAACAGTGATTGCAAAACAAAAGGTGATGCTTTCTGTAGGCGTTGGGGGTGCTGTTGTCTCTTTTAGCTCTCCTTTCTCTCCTTTCGCTCGTTGTTTGACGAGGAGGCGCCAGGTCCTCTCGGTCTTCTGCGCAAGCCTCCCATGTTTATGTCGAGTGACATGTCTTCATGTCTTTCTTGCAGACATCTTTGGAGCGTAGACGTGGTCTCCCTACCGGTCGGGTGCTCTCCACTAATTCACCATACAGTAGGTCTTTTGGGGATGCGGCCTTTGTCCATCCTCCTGATATGTTGTCGTTGTGAAGTCCACGTAACTTCTTTGTTGGAATATCTAGTGAGTCTAGTTCTCAGCTCAGTCGTAGAGCGTTCGGCTAGAAACCACAAGGTTCCTAGTTCGATACCGGTTCTTCGCCAACTCAGCGTTATGAGTAGCACAGGGATCTGTGCGGTAAAGTAAGGAGCTGATGGTAGGTGTGGCGCTCCACCTCAGACCCCAAAACAATCTCCTTGGTCTAACGCTATTGAAAAGGGGATAGACTCCCTCGCTGACTGGCTGATACCGACTTTGGGCCGCCCCGTCGACTTTTTTTTTAATTACTAGTTCTCAGTGTGAATATATCATATTTGTATCTATGTTATTCATATATAACTATACTATTTTATTTTTGGGGATTTGTGTGAAGCATGGATTGTGAAATGAATAAGAAACTCAGTTGGTGTTTAGGTGTTAAGTTTTCCTTTTATTTCATTCTATATTTCGGAAGTTCGACCTTCCTTTGTGAAGTTATGATCTAGATTCAAGCAGTGTAGATTAATGTAAACCCTTAATTTTTCCTTTCGTTCCAGCCACGAGCATTTCTTCACTGTTATGGCATACAGTATGAGGGCTTATTCCTTGTCTTGGTCACCAAGAGTAAATCCGAAGTACGCTTTATAGGCTCGCTTCACGAACAATATTATATTGTGTCTCTGATGAATAAGCATGAAGTATCCACAAATATAGCAGAAAGCACTTGGATTGTGTGGTAATGTGCGACAATTTCAGAGTTACCTACCCTTGTCTAGGGAGTCAACTCCATTGCTTCATTCAGTCAAATCGCCATCTTTGTAACGCCACGTGTGTTCTTCGAGTTGAATAAACCTTAATCGCCTAAAAGGTGTTCTCTTCAGTTTGTTATTCACCACAGATTGTTCACACATTGATGTCCCCTTGATCAAATCTGACAGAAAAAAAAAAAAAATTTAAATATCCCTATTGATACCAGAAATGCGTAATTTGTTTAGCGGCAAAATGATAAAATGTAATACCTCAAATTGTGTGAACCTCTTATACATGAAATCTAGAGCATACAGAACCAAATTGTTTTCATATTTGAAATCAGCAGATCAAATACTAAGGACAGTAAAAAAAAATTTTTTTCAACTGAAACTTTCAAAAATTTGCTTTGCTCGCGGACTAGATCTCTTTGTGATCGTAAAATATATGAACAAACCTATGTATTTAATAGTTTAAAACAGCCCCCGTTACAGCACCTGTTAAAGTGGCCGAGGGGTTAAGTTTTCTTACCAACGCCTTTTGTATTGTCCAGACAAAAATAGAAGTCAGTTTGTGATCCTTCGGTTCCCGCCAGTTACACAGTGGGAGATTTACTCTGATGCTCTAAATTTGTATTTAAAGCTAACTAGTTTGATATTCTATTGTTACTAGCAAATATATGCACCCTCCGGGTGCAAGTATTTAGATTTTAATGTAATGAAATATCGTATTAAATTAGAAATGCTAATGAAACTAAATAAGAATGCAGATAAAAAGATTTGAAACAGAGGGGAGTATAATCGAAAAATAGAACAACTGAAATTTACTCTTCCATCACTCTCGTCTTTCATTGCTAAATTTTTCTAATTTAAGTATTTAGTTAAAAGAGGAAGTAAAGAATAAAATGACAGTTATCTTTTCTTGTTAATGGATTTCATTTAAGATTCATTGAAGAGATTTTTGCTTATATTCATTAAAATAAAACCAAACAGTTAGAAACCAATAATACTAAGCATATATTTATTAAAATGTGTGAACAATCCAAGTGCTTTCTACTATATGTGTGGATACTTTACGCTTATTCGTCAGAGGCGCAATATAACATTTTTTGTGAAGCGAGCCTATAAAACGTACTTCGAACTTACTCTTGGTGACCAACACAAGGAATGGGCCCCTCATACTGTATGTCATAACAGTGAAGATATGCTGTGCGACTGGATGAAAGGGAAATGTAAGGGTTTACCTTTTGGAATTGATGTCCCCTTGTTGTCATAATCAAATTTGATATAGAAAAAACAAACAAAATTAGATATCCCTATTGATACCAGAAATGCGTAATTTGTTTAGTGGCAAAATGATAAAATGTAAAACCTCAAATTGCATGAAATCTTGAACATACAGAACAAAATTGTTTTCATATTTGAATCAGCAGATCAAAAATAATAAAGAACAATAAAAAAAAACCCTCATGCCACTGAGACTTTCAAAAAGTTTCTGTCCTGTGTTATTAGTATTGGATAGAAATATAACTGTGCGCCAAATTATTTATATTAGAAAGAAATACCTGATATCTTATTTTTAAAAAGTATGGTCGTCAGGGACGCCTAGAGGAGGTCAGGGAGGCCTAGGGTTATTTTATGCCTAATGGTTAGGGAATTGCATTCATTGTACATTTATATTTACATGTTTTGTGAGTTTTTTGAACATCGAGGAGACCCTGACTGATACTTTCACTCCGGATTAATACTATTATACATAAAGAGGGTTATTTCATGCCTCAAGGTTAGGGAATTGCATTCATTGTATATTTATATTAACAATATATTTGGGTAGTTGTTTTTATGAGACTTTTGAATATTGGTGGGACCCTGACCGATACTTCCACTCCAGATTAATACTTTTATACTAAAAAGTAAGTAAAGTCATTGGGTTGGCCTAAAGTCAGTATCAGCCATACAGCAAGGGAGTCTATCCCCTTTTCACTAGTGCTAGACCAAGGAAATTGTTTTTAGCATCTGAGGCGGTGCCACATCTACCGTCAGCTCCTCACTTTACCGCACAAATCCCTGTGCTACTCATACGCTGAGTTGGGTGAGAGCCGGTATCGAACCAGGAACCTTGAGGTTCCCAGCCGACTGAGCTAAACCGGAGATTGTTTTTAGCATCTGAGACGGGGCGCCACACCTACCGTCAGCTCCTCACTATAACTGAGTGAAAATAAATGATTACTATAGACAAATAAAAAACGTGATTTAAAAAATGAATGATTGCAGTGGAAGGTTGAAAATATAAATAGTTATGATAATAATCAAACACTTACAAATCAAATTTGAACATTAAATAATCCATAAAGAGTTGATATGCCATTAAATAAACCAAACCATTAAAAGATCTTGGAAAAATCCACTAGTACAAAATTTATTAACTATATTTAATTGATTGATTGATTTATTTGTTCTCGTGAGATTTTTTATTTTCCCTGAAGTCAAAACTGCCCTGAGCAAGAACCCACATCTCACTCAGTCAACGCATTGTCACAAACTCTCCTAACAGCAAATGCAGCCCTCATAAACGGTCATATACCTTTACTGCTCCCCTGTGTCAAAGTAACATTACAGCTCTCATGTTGGAATGGAGTGATGATGCATTGATAATAAAAGTAATAGTTGAATACTTATCTCTGGACGATTGCTACTTTGAGAGGCTCGAATCTGGTTGCTGGGTTGATGTTGAGTTGGCTGGCAATTATTTGATGTTTGGAGTCTGGAAACCAACTTGGGATGTTATGGACATCTTGCCTTGTGCCATTTATAGTTTTAGTAATAACACAAGGCGAATTATTTGTTCTCAGGAGATTTTTATTTTTCCCGAAGTCAAAACTGCCATGAGCAAGAACCCACATCTCACTCAGTCAACGCATTGTCCCAAACTCTCCTAACATTCTCACCTCTCACTCTTCCTCTCTCACACTTCACATAACACTTCTTGACCAATAAAAAATATCTTGCGGCATTATGCTGATATTATAAGATGTAAAGTTCCTATAATAAGTTGGAAGGCTCAGAGTAACCTTCCAACGTGGGTACATGTGTGTACATGAATTACTCCGACAAAGAATTCACAAGATAACAATAAACATAGACTTAAATTTGTGAGCACGTACAAAAATACACACAAAACAGGAATACATATACTCATCACAAAAAGCACAGCAATATATAGACAACAAATACATAAACATATATATGAAGAATGTAGGACTTACCTCCTAAGGAGGTGCTACAAAGTTTCTGCAGGAATGTCACTTACTGATAGCTGGTAGGGGGCTAAGCCCCACACTTAATGGTAAAGGCACAAGCACCGAAACCATGTGAAGAGGTTGCCGGTTCCAGAGGAAGAGAGTTAGAATTTCCCGGGCTACTCTTTAAATACTCTAGCCCTCTACTGGCGAAAACCTGCCGCAAGGGAAGATAACTCTTCTGGACCCCCCACATCAATCCAAACAGGGGCAGACAATCGCTACAGTATGTTGACCTGCCGGGTTATTTTATACCTACAGGTTAGGGAATTGCATACAGTGTATGTTTATATTTATAATGTTTATGTAGTTTCTTAAGGTTGTTTGATTGATTGATTGATTGATTGAATGATTTTAATGGCATGTCAACCGGTTGGGGTTATTTTAAGCCTAGAGATTATGGTATTGTGTATGGTTATGTTTACACTTATTTCTGTAGTTTCACATTATTTTTGCACACAGTCATATGATATCAGGTATTCCTATAAAATATGATTAACTTACAAATAGATCCATAGGTGGATAAGGTGGACCTGGTAGTAATGGCAATAAAGGGCTAGTTGAAACTTCTTGGAGCTCTAGAACAGGAGCCTCACTACTAGATGCTGTTTAGTGTCATACCCAGGGCACCCCTTTTTGATGGGGAGGGTCTAACCAACACCGTATATATTCTAAGCATTGCTGTCAAGGTGGTAAATTATATTTAAACTGTGTTATCAATGATATACTATAATTAATACAGGAAGAACTAGGAACCTTGTGTTTTCTAGCCGAACGCTCTACCGACTGAGCTAACCCGGCCCTTTAATATTGTAAAGTTTGGTAATAAATAAAAGCTAATAATGTGAATTTGGAGTGAATAATGTTCCTCTAGAAAAACAAAATAAGATTTTTCAAGAATACTAAATTGATATTTTAGGGATCAAAAATGGAACTGATTGGTTTATGTTTATGTTTGTTTTGTTTTTACGGCATATCAACCTCAGTGGGTCATTTAATACCGATAAAGTTTTGAAATAAATCAATTCTTAATGGATAATACAATTTTTTTATAAATACACTTTTCTATTTAACCCATAGATGGGACCCTAACAGGTACTACCACTCCGGGTCAGAGTGAACCAGGGAGCAATGGTGATGAAGGGGTGCTCCACATTCCCCAAACCTCCAAAACTGGAACCTCACCATCAGATAGAGTTTAACGTCATTCCCAGGACATGTAGACCCGCAGCCACCGCCTTCTAGCATCCATATGATAAAAAGGGGTTGGGCTTGCCATTAGGGCAATAGGGTTGGGAAAATCATATAGGTACTAGGGCTTGACGTGACCAGCCGATTTATCGGAGGGGGCCTCTCCGACCGCCCGTCTAGCCCAAGATAGGGCCGAAGTGGAGTATTGCGTGTCATGAACTGCTCATCCACCTGGGTTCTATACTTAAGCATCACGGGTCGCCACCCATGGCCAACAGGTGGCCCCATTTGGGGAGTCTTACCCCTCTGCAGAGGTGCAGTCGGTGCATTCTAACGCCCAGCCGACAGGGCTGGAAACTGATTGGATAAAATGAGTTGATATTTCTTATTATAAATCTTACAACAAAAATAAACTTCAGGAAACAATTAAATGAGGTGTGATCAGAACATATCAAGACTAAATCTAAACAAAACAAAAGAAGTCAATAAAAAAAAAATGGCACACAGTTATATAGTAAATTGGTTTGGTTTGTTTTGGTTTGTTTTGTTTTACGGCACACCAACCTCAGTGGGGTAATTTAATGCCGATAAAGTTTTGAAATAAATCAATTCTTAATGGATAATACAATTTTTTTATAAATACACTTTTCTATTTAGCCCATAGATGGGATCCTAACAGGTACTACCACTCCGGGTCAGAGTGGACCAGGGAGCAATGGTGATGAAGGGGTGCTCCACATTCCCCAAACCTCCAGAACTGGAACCTCACCATCAGATAGAGTTTAACGTCATTCCCAGGACATGTAGACCCGCAGCCACCGCCTACTAGCACCCATATGATAAAAAGGGGTTGGGGTAATCATATAGGTGCTAGGGCTTGACGTGACCAGCCGATTGATCGGAGGAGGCCTCTCCAACCGCCCGTCTTGCCCAAGATAGGTCCAAAGTGGAGTATTGCGTGTCATGAACTGCTCATCCACCTGGGTTCTATCCTTAAGCATCACGGGTCACCACCCACGGCCAACCGGTGGCCCAATTGGAGGAGCCTTACCCCTCTGCAGAGGTGCAGTCGGTGCATTCTAACGCCCCAGCCGACAGGGCGGTATAGTATAAAGTATTCCTATCAAATATATATGTTTTACACATAGTTATATGGTTTCACGTATTTCTATATGATAAAAATAAATTGCTCACCGCTATATGGTTTCTGTTATATCAATTTAATGCTAATACTTTTTTCATAATTATATGGTTTTTAATATTTCTTATAGTCTCACAAATCTTCAAGTTGAACCCAAAGAGGACTGAAGACAAATTTAAAGCAAACTTCAGGGAAGTGATAACAGTAAATCTATCTCCAAGTAAAGTTAGAGAATATATTTACTGCCTCCCTCCAGTGTTTAAATGTAACACAAGTCCGGTTAATGAGGAAACCCCTACCAGGAAACGAGCCTTCTGGGTGGACTGGTGCAAAATTAGTCCAAGGTATTCCTCATTTATGGAGAGGTCTCTGGCACATGCAATAAAGCTGGCCCTTAGCCCTTTAGAGAATAGGGATAAGTGCTGGCTGGAGGGATGGTCTTTGGAGACTGGCCGGATTCAATTTCAAATGACACACATCCCAGCAAGTGTGTCTGAACTGAAAGACGGATAGGTACATAGGAACAATATTATATATATATTATATATATATATATATATATAATATATATATGTGTGTGTGTGTGTGTGTGTGTGTGTAAAAATGGAAAAGGAATTGAATCCGACAATATGAGGAAAAATGAGTAAAGAAAAGAAAAGTAAATGGATAAAATGAATTTAATCGATCACTTACGTATGTGTTTCGGTCAGTTTATGTGTGTGAAAATATTTCGCACACATACAAGAATCGACCTTCATCAGAGTGAACATTTATTTTTATGAAATTGTTGTTTTTTCCCAACGAATTTTTTCATAAAAAAATAAGTCTGACACAAAACTTCTACCTTTCAAGGAAAGGCTAGGGGAGTAAACCCCGAAAACAAATCAGGAGCCGAGTTCCCTAAGGTTGGTGCGATGTTGAAATCCCATCAACTCATGCGATGAATAAAGCTTATTATACAATAAGGAAGCGCGTGGTGTAATGGTTAAAGTCATAGGAAATGGACTCGTCGCCTCGAGTTCAAATCCTGGACGAGGTAATTGCATTTCGCTTATTGGGAAAGGTATGAATTCTACTCTCCTTTCAGCTATGGGTAAATAGTAGGACAGGCTGGGCTCTTTAACCTTGGTTAGGCAACCGCTCTAGGAGAAGGAAAACTCTGAATTCAAACCTGTTGAACCCCGCTTAATAAATTGACCTTGTGTCACATCCTGCTCGTACGGAGAGGTTGGTAAATATATATATATACATATATAATACAATAAGCGTTGGATTTTTTGGATATAAGGCGTGTGCCAGACGGTCACTACTAAATATAGACTCGTTGACTACCAGGTGACCACCGATGGCAATCTATTATCCAATCACTGGCCGTGCTGCTGCTGCTGTTGTTGTACTTATACTAGTCTGATTCTTAACCTTGGCTCATTGCTATTTGAATTCTCTTGGACGTCGGACTTACAAAGAATACTATAACACCGGATTATTATTGGCTTGCTTACTTATTTACTACATCTGGAACCAAGGATGGCGGCCAGATACTCAACTTTCAGCTATGGGTAAAAAGCATCTCGCTTATTGGGAAAGGTATGAATTCCACTCTCCTTTCAGCTATGGGTAAATAGTAGTTCAGGCTGGGCTCTTTAACCTTGGTTAGGCAACCGCTCTAGGAGAAGGAAAACTCTGAAAATTCAAACCTGTTAAACTCCGCTTAATAAATTGACCTTGTGTCACATCCTGCTCGTGCGGAGAGGTTGGCAAATATATATATAAATAATACAATAAGGAGAAAAGAAAAAGCCCAAAGAATGATGTATTCCCAATTCTGTGTCTTGAGAATATGTCCCATTATCTTACAGATCGTATAGCAATGTATCTATTATACATCAAAGTTATTGTAATTTTATCTTTAATATTTTTTATTACTAGTATCGCCAAACAGATCAGCACAAGAAATAATTGTCATATCTACAGACATTACTGCTACTGATAATGTCCACAAAAGCCAAAGGGCTTTATTCTGTGTATTGCTTTCTAGATCTTTACAGCTTCCTGGTTTTATATTACAAGGACAATAGAAACGGTGCCGCCTTTGTGGCTTTTTGGTCTGGGAACAGTCAAGTTTCTCATGAATGTTCAGTCATTGGTGTAAATTTCAGAATTCTATTGTACACACCATGCAGATGATTTCTTGGTTTGGACACCATTGACTATTGTAATAAATTGTACACTGACTTCCCAAATATCTGCAGCTGTAGGAATAAAACTTTTTATTCTCAGTATAACTTCTTTCACTTATTGTTTTTTGGGTTTTTTTTTTCCTTATTTGCAATGGTTTTCCTTTTGGTGTTATTTCTACCGGTAGTATATAAAGGCATTCAGAACCAAACTATCTTCCTTTCAGACTCTATAGCCGTCAGAACAAACACAATTGGTGTCTCTGTCCTTTTAAGACTCGGGCTTGGTTGAATAGTATAGTAGGTCAATTTTGAAACTGTAACATATCCCATGTGGTGAAATTTGAAAATTAACATAAGGAATTACCTCAAAATATTTTTCTTCAAAACTTTGTCTTCGTTTCAGGAATAAGATTTCAATATTCTAAATGTTATCACTGTTAAAACTTAATGAGATAAAAAGCATCATATCAGAGGTGTTGGTGGTCATGCGGGATATTTTCAATTTGGTTTGGTTTGTTTGTTTTTTACGGCATATCAACCTCAGTGGGTCATTTAATGCCGATAAAGTTTTGAAATAAATGAATTCTTAATGGATAATACATTTTTTAAAAAAAATTCATTTTTCTATTTAACCCATAGATGGGACCCTAACAGGTACTACCACTCCGGGTCAGAGTGGACTAGGGAGCAATGGTGATGAAGGGGTGCTCCACATTCCCCAAACCTCCAGAACTGGAACCTTACCATCAGATAGAGTTTAACGTCATTCCCAGGACATGTATACCCGCAGCCACCGCCTTCTAGCACCCATATGATAAAAAGTGGTTGGGGCTTGCCATAAGGGCAATAGGGTTGGGAAGATCATATAGATGCTAGGGCTTGATGTGACCAGCCGATTGATCGGAGGGGGCCTCTCCGACCGCCCGTCTAGCCCAAGATAGGGCCAAAGTGGAGTATTGCATGTCCTGAACTGCTCATCCAGCTGGGCTCTATCCTTAAGCATCACGGGTCGCCACCTACGGCCAACAGTTGGCCCCATTGGGGGAGTCTTACCCCTCTGCAGAGGTGCAGTCGGTGCATTCTAACACCCCACCGACAGGGCGGATTTTCAATTTGAATTCTAGTTATAATATTTTATTCGTTTTGTTTAAAATGACAATATTTTCAGTTTTAAATTGCTACATTTTCTAACCAAATTTGATAAAAGGGATTTTTGGTGCATTTTAACCAACAAAATGTGATGCTATTTCCTTAAACAATGGTGCAAATTTTTGGTATAAGTATTTATTATACAAACGCACCACCTTCGCTGTTTCAGAGAATTTGATATTTAAATAAAAAAGTTTAAAATCAACTTACCCTATTATACGGTGTGTTTGTTTTGTATAACTGCATAATTTTTAAAACTATTTGTTTGTTTATTTGTTTGTTTGTTTACAATCTTTTATTATTACATTTCTGAAGAAAAAACATTTTTTTCGAAACAGTCATAAATTGACTATAAAATGAATAGGCCTGTTAGAATTCTACCTGCTTATGTAACATATGGGGGCCGTATATATTAGTGAGTCGTGATCTCTCTCATATAATCTTAGTTTTACTGAATCAATTGACTGAGTACAGACTGTCTAAAGATATTCTCTAAAATATCAACTTTTTGGGAAGAGTTTATGTGTGTCATCTATCGAAATGGCTAAATGGCTTCAAGTTGATGTGCTAAATTATAGTGAGCACATTTGTTTTATAATATATATATATATATATATATATATATATATATATTATATATATATATATATATAATATTATTATTAGTAGCAGAGGAAAAGAGTTAAGGGTCTACCATGGTTTCAATCCAAATGATTTCATCAGGAACCTACCCAATATTTAACTCAGTTGATGTAATTCCTTAGTTAAACTGATTTAAAGAAATTACATCAGGTAGGGTTCTGATGAAATCATTTGGATTGAAACCATGGTAGACCCTTAACTCTTTTCCTCTGCTACTAAAAATAATATTATTTTTATTATTACTCTATCTTTTTTATATATATGAGCACTTTTGGATAATTTACAAATGCCACTGCAACGAAAAAGGGTAAAGTGGCAACTGGGTAAAAAGCTTCACATTATCTAAAATAATAACAAATACCATCCATAACTTTTTTACTTTATATATAAAAAAACAAAATGTAATAAATAATTAATCATTTATGAAATACAGAATATAAAAAAATAATTAATCATAAAAATTCCTTTTCTAAAAATCTTTTGAATACCAACCGTCACATTGTTTTAATACCCATCCCCTTTCGAATAAGTTAATTCGTCTTGTTGCCAACATCTCAAAATCCGCTACAATAAAGAGTTGACCGACAAAAAAAGTTATACACATCGTCATGACCGACAAAAATATGGCGCGAATGCCCACATTGGTGAATAATGTAACAACTTTCATTCTTTTTTGCAAAATTAAGGCTTTTTGTTTTTGAACTGATTTGACATGTATTTCCGACCCAAACACCACGGAGTAAATGATCTCTGATGATGATCTTTGTAAAATCGAAATATTGATCAATATCAGCTATGATTATATTATGAATTGTTTTCTCTTTTAACAGCATTGTGTGATGTTTTCATTCCACCTTTTCATAATCATATATATATAATATATAATATATATTATAATATATATATATATATATATATATATATATTAGTTAAGAATTAATGTAAAAATGAATTAATGAATATAATAAAAGTTATTCAGGCTATTATTTTTGGCTAGTAGTATGGTTATATTGATTATTTCAGTAGACTAATTGATCGGTAAGCCTTGTCTCCTGACTATAAGCGAAATTAATGTTTAATATATAGATATATTTAAATAGCTTTCTTAAGAGTTTATTTATCTTTAGCGGCAAAGGCAAAACAAGTGAATTACTTATATAAATGGAGGCGTGTGGTCTAATGGTTAGAGTCATGGGAAATGAACTTGTCGACCCGAGTTCAAATCTTGGACAAGGCTTGTATTTCACTTAGCGCTAATACCCTTGGGAAAGGTATGAATCCAATACCCTATATATATATATTTCTGGTGGAGTGGCCTATTGTCGGTATCAGCCGGTTAGCGAGGGAGTCTATTCCCTTTTCTCTAACGCTAGACAAGGGAGATTTTTTTACTAAGGTCGAGCGCAACACCTACCGTCATTTTACCATATAGATCAGATTACCCAATCTGTGCTATTCACGTGCTGAGTTGGCAGGGACGGGTATCGAACCAGGAACCTTGATATTCCTTGGCTGGTGCTCTACCGATCTAAACCAGCCACTATATATAAATAGGGATATCTAATATTCTCTCTCCAGCTATTGGTAAATAGTAGGGCAGACTGAATCAACAACAACACTGACATAGCTACAGCTTGGAAGAACGTTTTGCTTTATCTTATCAGTGAGGTCAGATTTCCAAAGATCAATAATATGTCTATGGCAGACCATGCTCTTTTTATGCATATATTTCTGTCTCTGTAGATGAGATATTACTACCTAGGTATAGGAATTCATTTACTAATTTCAGGAGCTTACTGTCGAGCGTGGAGACATCTTCATCTTGGTTTGTAGCACATGAATTCTGTTTTATCTGAGTTATATGGAAGTCAATGCCACTGGCTGCCTTCTCTAAGTTATGCAGCAGTGTTTTGGCTTGTGCAGGTGTCATCATCATGTCGCGCATGTAGCACGGGTATCGACAACAATCTTACGCCAACCCTCCCTATCATTCATTGCACCTGGAAGCTCCTCTGCGGAACAGCCAGCATCTTCACATAGCTGGTCAATGTAGGTCCTTGCTGGGCGCACCACACTTGCATGACATGTGTTGGCTTCCACAGGAGAACGTCGCTTATGAGCTCGTCCTTACTTCTCCAGCAGTGTCCTGCATGCCTTGTGCGTCTAACTCGGATAGTTTGTGAGATGGGGGGGTAGGTGACCGTACAGCTGTTTCATTGTGGGGTGCTGTTTCCATGACTGTTTCAACACTGCTCGCAGCATCCTTTTGCAGCTCCCATCTAGCTTATTCTCAAGACGTTTAGTTAGGGTCCAAGTGGTGCAGCCATATAACAGCACCAACACAACCACAGCCTGGAAGAACTGTCACTTCAGCTTTTTAGGGAGATCGGACCTCCATATGACTGATAATCTATTTGTGGCCAACCATGTCTTTGCTATCCGCGTATTAACATCGCTCTCTGTGGAGGATATATTACCTCCCAGGTAAGTGAATTGTTTCACTGGCTTAAGAGGCTTGCCATTGAGTGTAGTTGCTTGAAATTCTAGGTCATTTGCATAGAGTGCATCTGTTAATAGTTTCTGCTGGGTATCATCTGCTCCTTGCTTTTATATATATATAATATATCTTTAAATTGTCAAAAAGATCCTTTTTTTTAAAAACCCTGTATAATACTGTTCTGTTTATTAATGCATATAAAAAGTAGCATTTCTTTTTTCTTTAAAAAAATCATGTCTCTTGAATTAAAAAACCAAAAAAAAAACCAAAACAAATGGATTGTTTGGTTGGTTGGATTTTATGGCATGTTAACCCTTGTATTATTTTATATCAAAGACGTTTTATTCATTCTTGATAGTATTCAAATAGTTTTTTCAAACTTAAGTTTTAAAACAAAAAACAAAAACAAAAAAACTCTTTTAAAAATACATTTTTTTCTATTTAACTCATAGATAGGACCCTAAACGGTACTAAATCTCCAGATCAGAGTGGACCTGGGAGTAATGTTGATGAAGGGGGTACTCCACGCTCCCTAGAGCTCTATAATTGAAACTTCATCATTAGATGCAGTTTAATGTCATACCCAAGACAAAAAAAAAAAAAAAAAGAAAGAAAAAAAGAAGAAACATACATATTTGATGTGTAGTAGAAGAGTAAGCGACATACACCTGTTCACTGTTACAACTATGAAACATACATTACATCTGTTACATTACATATGTTACATCTGTTACATCTTAAACATAATAATCATTCTTCATCCTGCATTTCTCTCTATAAAGTTTTCATATGCTTTCCAGTGATGCTGAGTATTTAACTCATATATAGGACCCTAGCAGGTACTAAATCTTCAGATCAGAGTGGAGCTGGGAGTAATGTTGATGAAGGGGTACTCCAGGCTCCCCAGAGCTCTAGAATTGAAACTTCATCATTAGATGCAGTTTAATGTCATACCCAAGACAACAAAATAAAAAAAGAAAAGAAAAAGAAAAAAAGAGAAACACCTTAGACATCATCATCATCATCATCATCATCCTGACTAAGAAATTATTAATTCTTTTTACATATCCCAATTTGATGGGAAAAGAAATATAAGAGAAATAAATAATGCGACTATGGATACTTTTTATTTATGTATATAGATAAGTCTATACAAGATATGCTCTTTCATGTAGATTTATTGCCTAAGGTAAACTCATTTTCATGCAAACACACAAAAAAGATACACGTTACTTGTACTGCTGCATTGCATCCCTCGAGAACAATATTGAAAAGATATCTGCAAAGAGAAATATACGCTCATTTATATGTACATATATTTTCATAAGTTTACAGATGTTTATAAGGTGAGTGTAGAAAATATTAGACACCCTATAACTCAAGTGGAGAATCTCACCCTCAGAGAAAATGATATTCAATATTAATCATCAGGAAAAGTAGCAGAAAAAAAGAACTAACAGTTTTTATTGGATATGAAACGTAATACTCGGTAATAACTTCAACTTGGAGCCTAGCTCTTCATAAATGGATGGTTGGTTGGCTGGTTGGTCGGATTTACGGCATGCCAACCCTTATTGGGTAATTTTATGCTGAAAACGTTTATTTTATTCATACTTGATGGCTACATCGTTGATAGTAAACAAGTTACAAAAAAGGAAATAAGTTGAGGAGCAGAGCAATGCATGTCTGGAATTCAGCAAATGTCACCCTGCGGCAGCAGTAATGATGATAGTCGACGGTACCATTGTTAGAGAGAGAAGAGAGAGAGAGAGAGAGAGAGAGAGAGAGAGAGAGAGAGAGAGAGAGAGAGAGAGAGAGAGGCCTAATGATCAGATTTGAATTAGGTATCAGTCAAGAAAACAAAAGTGGTACAGAATATCAACAGGTGGAGTGGGGGAGGGGTTTCAGAGAGGAAGGGCTGAGTTTTTTTTTTGCAAAAACACCCTGACTAGATTTCATTGGGATCTCTCTCGGTCTTGGGTGTATCCTGTCCCAATAGATTTTCACTTATTTTGTTTTTTCAGATTTGAATATTCTCTACACAACTCTGTAATAACCTCAACTTGGAGCCTAGCTCTGCATTAAATGGTTGGTTGGTTGGCTGGTTGGTCGGTTTTTACGGCATGCCAACCCTTATTGGGTAATTTTATGCTGAAAACTTTATTTTATTCATACTGATGGCTACATCTATATATATAAAAAGAAAAGTATGAGATGTTATTCAGATTCGAAAATCTGATATACACCTTGACAACCTTATAACTAAGAAACACACCAAATTTGGTTATTGGTCTTTTTACTGATTAAGGGATATAAATTTCTTTTTAAAATTTCTAAAAGAAACAAAACATTCTACTATGCAAATTCTCGGCGATTTTTTTTAATCTGATAAATCATTCTCCTCTTATTTTCTCTCTTACTCCTGTTTTTCTCCTCACTCACTCTCTGGTGTTCCTAATTTTTTTTTTAGTCTGGTCATTGGACCGGTACTTCTGCTAGTAAGATATAAAGTTCTTATAATAAATTGGAAAGTTCAAAGTAACCTTCCAACGTGGTACATATGTGTACATGAAACATAGACTTTATTCTGCAAGCACGTGGAGAATACATACATGACAGGTATACATATACTCATGACAAGGTTCAATGTAGATATAAAACATAAACATTCATAAAGAATGCAGGAGTAAGTCCTAATGAATTTTATACAGAGTTACATGTGGAAATAAGTCACTTACTGATAGTTTGCTGGGGAGGCAAAGTCCCCCACCACCACTTAAGGAGCAGAGGCACCAAGTGCCTAAACCATGTGCAATGATTGCTGGAACCACAGAAAGATAGTGATTTCCCCCCGGACTCATGCCTAAATAATCTAGCCATTTATTGGCGAAAATCTTCTGCAGGGAAGATAACCCTTCTAGACCCCAAATCGATCCCAACAGGGGCAGGGGCAGACAATCGCTACATGTATTCAAATTTGTGTTATCAAACTCAATGTTTTTTTAAAACACATTTTTTAAAAACTATCTCAAAATTTATACTACCACTCTAGGTCAGAAATGGACCTAAAGAGCAATTGTTATGAAGGGGTACTCTACACTCTTTGTGACTAGCCTAGTATACCTTGTGTAGAAAGTGAATGGGTTGGTCCATGACCAATTATACACGGATGTCTGAGAACATCAGAGTGATTGTCGAGCCATCAAAGGCCCTTCGGAGCCTGCTCGAGAGCGCTTAGCTTGGCAAAAATTAAACAGCGTCGATCCCAGGCAATACCTGCCCCTTGATTTAAAGGGGCAGGGTTGGGTTTATTGCCCAGCGCTTGAGGTGCACCCCTCGAGGGGGAATGCCGACGGGATCGACGCATTTTTTGTGTCTACCACCCATGAGCTTCGGCTTGTGGGTGGGCCCACATAAAAATGTCCTTGTGTCACGCCCTTATAAGTGGAATGAGAGGCAAATATCCGGAGACTTCAAAGGTTATTCGAACGGTCTACCTCAAGGTTTTAGGACTCTGTTGCGAGTTACTCTATGTCTGGCGCACATGTAGTTTCAATGTACTAGTATACTAAATACTGTATGATCCAGTATAAAACAACGCTCTAGAGTTTCAAAATTGGAACCTCACTATTAGATGAAGTTTAACGTCATACTAAGGCCCTCAACTACCACAGGGCAAATAGGGTTAGGATAATAAGCTACGGTTTTGACGTGACTAACTGCCCGTCTAGCCTAAGTAATGTTCAAAGTAGAGTGGTGAATGAATGGAACGTTGATTTTTTTTCAGAATACAAGGTGTGTCATAAAAGTATCGATATTGAAGCTGTATTTACCAAGATAGAAATGAGCAATGAATGGAACGTTAATTTTTTTTTCAGAATACAAGGTGTGTCATAAAAGTATCGATATTGAAGCTGTATTTACCAAGATAGAATGAGCAATGAATGGAACGTTAATTTTTTTTCAGAATACAAGGTGTGTCATAAAAGTATCGATATTGAAGCTGTATTTACCAAGATAGAAATGAACAATGAATGGAACGTTAATTTTCTTTCAGAATACAAGGTGTGTCATAAAAGTATCGATATTGAAGCTGTATTTACCAAGATAGAAATGAACAATGAATGGAACGTTAATTTCTTTCAAAATACAAGGTGTGTCATAAAAGTACCAAGTTTAAAGCTGTATTTACCAAGATAGAAATAAACACTGAATGGAACGTTAATCTTTTTCAGAATATAAAGTGTGTCAAAAAGTACAAAAAAATTTCGATACTCTTTTGACACAACTTGTATACTGATACTGTTGTTCCTTAATCTTCCGACCGTTATCATCCTTACAACACCCTCTGGTTAAAAATGAGACCATCCAAATCGTCCATGATCAAATGCAGAAATGTAAATCCTGATTATCTGGTATCACTTAATCACCAAAAATCTTATTTCTTATGAATGTCGTCTCCTCAGCTAGATAATGAATCATTCCATTTTATTATAAAGAGAAGAAACAAAAATTGTGACATGCGCATTGAATTTCATTTGAGTCACCAAAGTTTTGGATCAGTCTAAAGTGGATAAGTTGGAATATCTCACTGTTTTATAAACTTTCAAATGGCCTCAGAAGACAGACCGCATTTTGCATCTGTCACCTTTTTTAAACGCCTGTTCACATCATCAAATCACGGATTTCCTGCAGTTGTGACTGCCAGGGTACTTTGATGGTGATATATTCATTCATTGGAATCCATTTTAAACAGGTTTTCTGGGAAATTTATCCAGTTAGGTTCCAACTTAGATAGCCGATGAAGCATTAATATTACAGGCTTGGAATAGTGTAGGTAAGATAAGTTCAGAAGCAGTTAGGAATTTTCGTCATGTGAACATCTTTATTTAATGGTCAGAGATTATGGCTTTTAGTTGATTCAATTTCTGATAAGCTGAAGGCATATGCTAGATGGTAAAGGTTGTATAGTGGCACTCCTTATTGGAGATGCTAGAAGGAAGTTTATTCCTTTGGTCACAGCGGAAATATTAAAGCACATTGTTTTTGATACTAACATTGTTACATTATATTTGATGAACTCTTATCTTCAGCATGTTTGCTAATTTCAAACTTTACAGGAGACGGCATTGTCAGCAGCCTAGGCTGGTTGGTTGGTTTTTTAATGGTAACTCTTGTAGGTTTATCTAATGCCAAATCCTATTATATATATATATATATATATATATATATATATATATATTATAATTTTTTAAAACTTTATATGTATTAATAAATTGGTAGAAATGATTTTATTAACTTCATGTGCATTAATAAATTGGTAGAAATTATTTTATTAACTCATGTGCATTAATAAATTGGTAGAAATGATTTTTATTAACTTCATGTGCATTAATAAATTGGTAGAAATGATTTTTATTAACTTCATATGTATTAATAAATGGTAGAAATAATTTTTATTAAATTCATGTGTATTAATAAATTGGTAGAAATAATTTTTATTAAATTCATGTGTATTAATAAATTGGTAGAAATGATTTTTTATTAACTTCATGTGTATTAAATAAATTGGTAGAAATAATTTTCATTAATTTCATGTGTATTAATAAATTTGTAGAAATGATTTTTATTAACTTCATGTGTATGAATAAATTGGTAGAAATGATTTTATTAACTTCATGTGTATTAATAAATTGGTAGAAATAATGTTTATTAAATTCATGTGTATTAATAAATTTAGAAATAATTTTTATTAAATTCATGTGTATTAATAAATTGGTAGAAATAATTTTTATTAACTTCATATGTATATTAATAAATTGGTAGAAATGATTTTTATTAACTTCATGGGTATGAATAAATTGGTAGAAATTATTTTTTTTTTAACTTCATGTGTATTAATAAATTGGTAGAAATAATTTTTATTAAATTCATGTGTATTAATAAATTGGTAGAAAATGATTTTTATTAACTTCATGTGTATTAATAAATTGGTAGAAATGATTTTTATTAACTTCATGTGTATTAATAAATTGGTAAATGATTTTTTTTTAACTTCATGTGTATTAATAAATTGGTAGAAATGATTTTTATTAACTTCATGTGTATTAATAAATTGGTAGAAATGATTTTTATTAACTTCATGTGCATTAATAAATTGGTAGAAATGATTTTTATTAACTTCATGTGTATATAAATTGGTAAAATGATTTTTATTAACTTCATATGTATTAATAAATTGGTAGAAATGATTTTATTAACTTCATGTGTATTAATAAATTGGTAGAAATTATGTTTTTTTAACTTCTAATGTATTAATAAATTGGTAGAAATAATTTTATTAACTTCATATGTATTAATAAATTGGTAGAAATAATTTTCATTAATTTCATGTATATTAATAAATTGGTAGAAATAATTTTTATTGACTTCATATTATAATTAATAAAAAAGTAAAGTTGTCAGAATGGCCCATTGTTGGTATTAACAGAACAACGAAGAAGTCTATCCTCTTTTCACAAAACGCTAGATCTTGGAGATTGTATTTTGCATCTGACGTGGTATGCCACACCTACAATTAGCTGCCCACTTTACCACACAGATCCAAGCTGTGCTACTCATGTGCTGAGTTGGCAAGGGCTGGTATCAAACCCAGAACCATGTGAGTAAGGGGCAAAGTGGAGAATATATAAATATATGTCGGAGGAGGATGATACATAACTTCGGTCTTATCCAGGTTTATTTCCATCCCAAATGCCTTTGAAGAGTCTGTGTGATTATGTCATGGGTTATTGGTGGTTGTGTGCTAGGAAGGCAGTGTCGTCTGTATAGATGAGTTCACACACCAGGATGCGTTTGGTCTTTCTTGCAGATCTGAATTGTTTGATATTAAACAGGTCTGCCCCTGGTCTACTCTGTATCCATATTCCTTGGGTGGAGTTAGTGAAGGCATCAGATAAGACCATAGAGAGAAAAAATTGAGAACAGAGTGGGTGCAAGGATACAGCCTAATGTCTTCTGATGACTCTGAGAATCCCTATCTTAAAATGACTAATAATATATAAAATATATTATATTCACTAGCAAATATATGCACCCTCCGGGTGCAAGTATTTAAGTTTTAATGTAATAAAATATCGTATTAAATTAGAAAGTCTAATAAGAATGCAGATAAAAAGATTTGAAACAGAGTGGGGGTATAATAGAAAAATAGAAATGAAATGTATTCTTCTATCACTCCCGTCTTTCATTGCTGAATTTTACTTATTTAACTATTATTTAAATTAGGAAATAAATAATAAAATTACACTTATTTTTCTTGTTAATGGATTTCATTTAAGATTCATTGGAGAGATTTTTGCTCATATTCATTAAAATAAAACCAAACAGTTAGAAATCAATAATACTAAGCACATATTTAATAAAATCACATTTTTAATATCAATATGCAAATTAGCCTTCCCGTTCACACTGCAAACCGCTATTTTTTGTATATATAAATACAATAGCATGTTATTAGTATGTAGATATGGACAACACTAATAAAAAGGTGAAGCAATTTTATTAATAATTGAGGTTTAAAATAAAATAAAATCATGAAGAATGTGATGTAAATAACTATGTTAATTGTGACTCGATTAGTAATATAGTTTCGGTTACAGACAGAAAAACACACAATCTCCATTATAATAAGATATGTCATGGCTACAGCTTGGAAGAATTCTCACTTTATGTTATCCTACTGATAAGATCTTTACATGCACATATATATATATATACATGGAGGCGCGTGGTCTCATGATTAGAGTTGTAGGAAATGGACTCGTCGACTTGAGTTCAATTCCTGGATGAAGCTGTTTGCAATTTACATGGTGCTAATACCCTTGGGAAAGGTATGAATCCAATTCTCCCTCCATCTATGGGCAAATAGCAGGGTAGACCGGGCTCTTTAACCATGGCTAGGTAACCAGTCTTGGAGAAGGAAAACTTTGAATTCAAACCTGTTGAACTCCGCTTAAGAAATTGACCATGTGTCGCATCCTGCTTGTGTGGAAGGCTTCGTATATATATATATATATATATATATATATGTGTGTGTGTGTGTGTGTGTGTGTGTGTATTTGGGCAGAATTCTTTCATTTATGTATATATATGGTATAATTTTTCAAATTATATTAATGGACGTGGAGAATGGAAGGAGGAGAATTGATGGGAAAGTGCTATAGGAATTTTAGAATGTGTGTACTGTATTGGAAATTAATTTTGTTTAAGGATGGTTTGTATTGTTTTATGTATAAAGCTTCTAGTATTTGGAGTTTTTGTTTATTTTTTTCTTTGTGCAGAATGTGTGTATTTTGAAAAACTGGAAAACATCACCCCTGATGATGGCACTTCGAAGTGCCGAAAGTACTCAGGACATGAACTTTGGTGGACTAATCCACAAATTCCACCCAAATATTAAAAAGTTGGCCAGAACAGAACTTGAAAAAAATCACAAATAAAATTGTTAAACAGGGAGATGTGTCTTCAACATATATATATATATATATATATATATATATATATATATATATATATATATATATATATATATATATATATTCTTACCTCTTTTATGCTGTGATATTAAAAAAAAAACAAGCACATAATTTCTTTATGGTGTTAGAAACAAAGAAGTAAACTTCTGTTTGAAACAATATAAAATCTGCCCTTTTTAAGTTTTCAGAAGATCAAGATCAACAACAACTGAAAGAATAGATATTTTGGTTTCCATCTAAATCATGAAAAAGATAAATAAGTGATAAAAAAAGGGGAAATAAAATATTTATCTGAGACTCTTAAGGCTGAAATAATCTTTCCATAATAAATTAAATCTTGGCTTTCAGATAGAATAATGATATATTTTTACTGAAAAGGAACAAATAACTGATATTTTTGTTGAATATGATTTACAGGATAGATAGGGTTATCTTCTTTTACTAAAAAAAAAAAAGGTCGGTTTAGCTCAGTCGGTAGAGTGTTCTGGCTAGGAATCACAAGGTTCATGGTTTGATACCAGCCCTTGCCAATCAGCGTATGAGTAGCACAGGGACGGAATAATGATATATTTTTTTACTAAAAAAGGAAGAATAAACTCGCCAACTCAGTGGTCTGTGTGATAAAGTGAGGAGCTGATGCTAGGTGTGGTGCTCTACCTAAGATGTTAAAATAATCTCTAATCTAGAACTACTGAAAAAGGGGATAGACTCCCTCACTGTATGGCTCATACTGACATTGTGTCTCATATTACCAAAATATTTTGCAAGGAGGGCTCCCTGTGGAGTATTTGACTGCTGGACTCTGATGTTGTTGTGAGTTCTAATTCCAGTTGGCTATGTTTACCATCGGACTAATACTCTTGGAAAGGTATGAAACCCCTCACCCCCAGTGATAGTTCAGAAGCCAGTTTAGCTCAGTTGGAAGAGCACCACCTTGGAAACACAAGATGCTAACTCAGCGCATGAGTAGCATGTTTGGTAAAGTGGGGAGTTGGTTGTAGGTGTGGTACTCCACCTCAGATGCAAAGACAATGTCACTGGTCGAAAGACTAGAATTGACTACCCGGCTTCACTTGGGTAGAGGTTTTTTTTTCTAAAGTTAGTCTTGCAGATCCTTTATTACTTATCATAAGTTATCCTCGCTGGATGCCCCATAAAAATTTTCCACGTAAATATATAACAATATAGTAAGAAATTTTAATTCAATAATTTACAATTTAAAAAAAAATGATATAAATGAGGTGATTAATTCAATCAATTAATCAAGATCATATTTCCAAGCAAAAAAAAGAAAAGAAAAAGAAAAAAAAAAAAAAAAAAAGAAAAAAAGAAATAGAAAAAAAGAAAAAAATATACAAAAAAAAGAAAATGAAAAATAACGCGCTAATGACTTTCCCTTCTGTTACTATGCAAATTTTGATTTTTAAATATCTTCTCAAATATGAAAAAATCTCTATCATTTTAGCACAAAAAGCAAGCTCTAGTGATCATCATCATCATCATTATCATTATCATGTCGCGCATGTAGCACGGGTATCGACAACAATCTTACGCCAACCCTCCTTATCACCTGGAAGCTCCTCTGCGGAACAGACAGCATCTCACATAGCTGGTCAATGTAGGTCCTTGCTGGGTGCCCCACACTAAGATTAACACAAGAGTTAAAGAATTTTGGCGAAATTGTAGTAAAGCCTAAATGGTGAAGACTCAAGTGATAGTGAATCTGTATATATATTTACTTTGTTGTTAATTGTTTTATTTTCGTACTTTCCTCTGGACATATCACCATTAGATACTGACAATAGATCACTCCGCTGACTTTACTTTTTACTTAGTACTACGTTTCTTCTACAAGGATGGCATTAGAATTAAATAACCCACGAAGGATGATGAGCCATTAAATAAAAACAAACAAACTAATATATTTCAAAACTTTTGTCTCACCCTAATATTTCTGAAGTATTTGAGTTTAATGATGTCTGCAGGAGAGACATGAGGATATGCCTTATTGACACAAACACAGGAAGAGAGGGGTGAGGTTGAGAGGAGAGTAGCCTCAATAACAAAGAGAGCCAGAAAGAGGAAGAAAACACAGCAGCCCCAGAAAGCATCAGAGTTGGTGTGCATTCAGTGCACCAAAGACTGTCACTCAAGAATTGATCTGCAGAGTCACTTGTGCAGATGCAGATAATTTGTTTTGGACATTACGCCATCGTCCTTAGTGGAATCAAGTTCTATCTATATTTTCCCGAAAGATGCTCAATATTAATTCATTAGATGTGACAACTAAATATAAAGACTTGAAATATACTCAAAGATGTCTGTATTGTCTTTTATTTATGATATTCAGAATTATAAATGTTATAAGTTTTCTAATATTTAGTATGGAACTTTCATTTCTACCCCAGAAAGAAATTGGAATTTTTTTGTCCAGCAAGGGAGACAACCATAGGATAGAGAAAAGTTATTGTCATAAATTGTGATTGTAAAGTTGTGTTCAGATATAATTTATCTTTCTCTATATCACTAAAATGTTCATGTCTGTGTGCGTATATATATATATATATATATATATATATATATATATATATTATATAATATATGTGTGTGTGTGTGTGTGTGTGTTGTGTAAAACATAAATCTTTCTTTCTTGTGACTATATATACATATATCTATAAATATTTTTTTCTTTCTTGCCACAATATATATATATATATATATATATGTGTGTGTGTGTGTGGTGTGTGTGTGCACTCATAATTCATCTATATATATTATACTAAAATTCTTATGTTTGTGTGCATGGGTTAGCTCAGTCGGTAGAGCGTTCGGCTGGAAACCACAAGGTTCCTAGTTCGATACCGGTCCCGCCAACTCAGCGTATGAGTAGCACAGGGATCTGTGCGGTAATGTAAGGAGCTGATGGTAGGTGTGGCGCTCCACCTCAGATGCTAAAAAAAACTATCTCCTTGGTCTAGCGCTATTGAAAAGGGGATAGACTCCCTCGCTAACTGGCTGATACCGACTTTAGGCCGCCCCGACGACTTTTATATATATATATGTATATGTGTAAGTGTGCATAACAAACAAAATAGCACCTCATTCTGGAATTTTTTATTAAATCTATACTTTTAAAATACTTTTAGAGAATAAGGCAATTTCCCATTCAATTTGCAACTGGTCAATTAGTTCACACTGGGAACCAGGTACTGCACGCAGGATTTATGTGTGTGTCAAGCATGGGCCTGAAAACAAAAATAGGATATGGCCTGGAATGCATTGAACTGACCTTTGGTGACCGGAAAATGCAGGTGTACATTGACACTGCGTATGCACAGAAAATGTGTAGGTGTAGCCCATAACCAGGGAAAACAGGCTGCATGGGCAAAGGAAGTGTGTCTACAGGAAAACTGCGTCGGTGTCACGATCAAAGAGGCGTGACCTTGTTGAGTTGAACAATTATAAAAAAAATCCCCTTAGAAATTTGGTTCACAGCTAGAGATCAAAGATTAAGATCGCTTGCAGTCAGAACTCCAGAAGCTCTGTGTATGATATCTTCTGCAACAACTCTAGTCTACACACAACCAAAGAATAAAATATATTTATATTTTTATATTATACAAGTTTCGCGTTTCTTGTTTGGTTCCATGACTGAATAGTAACACACTTAAAATGAAAAACTCCTAGAAACCAAGCTCAATAGCAACATCTCAATCAAAGGAATAAAATCCTGGCCTCCCCATTATAAGATACTCTGGTTTCCATCTAAAAATGGACCAAAAGAGGAACTCAGAACAGATTGATCAAAGGACTAGAAAATTAATGACAATGCATAAGAACTTTACACCCTAGAGCGATAGAGATAGACTATATGATCAAGAAAGAAAAGTGGAGAGAGTCTTGCAATAGAGAGACTGCGTAAATATCACAATCCAAGGACTCGAAGAATACACAAAAATGAGCAAAGAAAAATGACTTTGGGAGGCAATAACAGCAGATGCAACATAGAAACAAACATAAAAATGACGATAATAAGAAAACAAAGATAGGAAGAAAAACAATTATATGGATACTTTAAACGAAAAATCACACATGAAAAGACTTGCATGGTTAAGAAAAGGTAACTCAAGAGGAAACTGAATCGCTATAATTGTTGCACAAAATAATGCTATAATTGTTTGAGTTTATTTGATATAAGGCTGGGGCAAATGGTCACTCCTAAATAATAGACTCGATGACTACCACGTGACCTGGGTAGATTTCTATTGTCCAATCACTGGCACTGGCTTGCTGCTGCTTCTGCTGTATTATAGTAGACACTATTCTGATTGCTTATTTCATTGACATTTGGATTCTCTTGGACGAAGGCTTACAAGGAATTTTAAACACGCGGATTCTTATCTTGGCTTCTTACTTACTTATTACATCTGGAACCTAGGATGCCGACCAATACTTAACAATAATAACAATTGTATCAAAGAAAAATTGAAAGAACAACACAAACGGATAAACGTAGATTGTGTGGTGACAGAGATGAGACAATAACCATGTTGTATTAAGCGAATGTAGTAAACTAGCACAACGATTTTGTGTTGGTACTGAACATTATCTCTAATCATTCAAATTCTCAATAACAATACAGTTATAATAAAGATAATTATGAAGTGCTAATTAGAATCATTCCATCTTTCCTAAATAGAAGAATTATATTATCTTTTGCCGATTCCTACGATACAGCTGTTGATTTTTCAAACTATACGATGTTTTGGCCTTTCTATTTTTAATATATTTTTCTCCAGATATCAATATATCTATATTCAAAATATTTACCTATAAATAGTCGAAGTTAATGAAAATATTTTACCAGTTTATTGAAACAGAGAAGTTTATTTTTGCTAATTTATTGAATATACATCTTATTATAATGGAGAAAAAATGTGTGTTTTTCTGTCTGTAACCGAAACTAAATCACTACTCAAGTCACAATTCCCTTAGTTATTTAATCACATTCCACATGAATTTATCCTTATTTTAACCTAAATATATGATAAAATTGTCATAATTATTATATACTGTTAACGCATTCTACATACTAAACATGCAATTTATTTATATATACAACAAAATAGCGCTTTACAATATGAAGGGAAGGCTAATTTGCATATTATATTAAAAATGAATTTTAATATTGTGTTAGTTTTATAGTTTGAAACTGTTTGTTTATTTTAATAATATAAGAAAAATCTCTTCAATGAATCTTAAATGAAATCCATTAACAAGAAAAAATAACTGTCATTTTATTCTTTACTTCCTCTTTTAACTAATACTTAAATAGAAAAAATACAATGAAAGACGAGAGTGAGTGAAGAGTTAAATTATGTCTGCTGGTACAATGAGAAATTGATGGGTTCAATAGATCATCAAATATATTTCTAAAATTCTCATTATATAAGAAATAACATCAATGAGAGGAATACAAAAAGGTGTCACCACACATCAAGAGAAAGTTAGAAATAATATTATTAAGAAAAAGACAAATTTGAACAAAAGGAATTGAATGATATAAAAATCTGACATGAAAACAAATTCCTGATTAAAAAACCCCATAAAATTAAGAACAATGGAGAGTGTCTTGAAAAACATGACAACATGTCATGAGATACGGAAAAGAAAAAAACACACATGTTCAGAAAATATGGAAAAATCCATTTAAATAGTTGTGTAAAGCTTAAAACAGTTTGTTATGGACCAATTACATAAAAAATATTGAATATATATATATATATATATAATCTATATATAGTATATATATATATATGAGGAAGGGTGGATGTGTGTTTAGGATCCGACGATATCTGTAGATAGAAGGAAAGTGGTCAAGAAATATTCAACTCAAAACAAGTCACAGGGTGGATACGTTTCGTCTGTATTCACAGACTTCCTCAGTCATCTGAGCTTTATAAAGCAAAGATCCCCATCCTACCCATCCTACCAAAATCCGCTCCTCCTTATCTCACATCACTACACACTCACCCCCTTGACCTCCCGGCGCCGCACCGCCATCCACCGCCACGCTGTAATTTAAACGTATGCTTTGCTTTAATAAAGTCTCAGATGACTGAGGAAGTCTGTGAATACAGACGAAACGTTTCACCCTGTGACTTGTTTTGGAGTTGATCATTTCTTGACCATTTTCCTTTCTATCTACAGCATATATATATATATATATAATAATAATTAATTAATTAACAAAATTAGGTATGACTTTAATTAAGCACATAATCTCCAAAAACTGTCGGCCTTCTTTCTTTGTCCACTTCAACGTATGCATAAGTCACCCAAAAAGTGCAATTAATATATAGTTTAAAATAAACGAGAAACTTTGGGGAAGCCTACAGTGTAATGGTAGAGTGTCGCCTGTCAGCTGACAGGTAGGGTTCGAATCACGCACAAAGCTCTGTCTGTCTATAGCCCTGCTGATGAGAGCTAATGGGCTGAAATGTACATACAGAGATCGACTTTTTCTCGATTTGTTCACCGGTTTACATTTAAACCGATATGCAGCCTAATTCATTTAATTATAATTTAATTAAATTAGGTATGACTCTAATTAAGCACATAATACCCAAAAAATTGTCGGCCTTCGCCTTTTCAAACACATTGTTTGTTCACTTCATATATATATATATATATATATATATATATATATATATATATTAAGCACAGATATAAGAATACATACATACAGATGGTGCAGAAGTCTTTGCCATTCAATATATATATATATATAACAATTTAAATCGTTTTGAAAAATTTGTTAATATAATATCTCCAAAGTGTTGTTGTGCATATATAATATAATATTATATATATATTATATATTAGAGAGTAAGTAAACAAACAAATTGTGTTTATTGATTATGGCTTTTTTAGCCGACAATTTTTTAGGGATATGTGCTTAATTGAAGTGATACTAATTTTGAAAATTTAATTAGTTAAATACTAATGAATTTAGGGGCATATATTGTTCAAATGTTAAGGCTGAAACAAAATCGAGAAAATGTCAATCCCTGAATGTACATTTCGACCTATTAGGTCTCATCAGCAAGGTATAGACAGGGAGACTGCTCCGTGTGTGACTCAAAACTCGACTGCCAAGCTGACAGGCGAGGACTCTAACCATTACACTAGCTGGCCAATCCTAGATTCTTCGTTTTTTGAATTATTTATATTCCACTTTTTATTGACTTGCTACACGACAGTATGAGAGTAAGTAAACAAACAAATGTGTTTATTTTGATATGGCTTTTTTTAGCCGACTGTAATCGATAAATACTATAACAGTTGCTTAAAGAAAAAAATTAATATATATATATATAATATATAATATATATCTATTATATATGAACCGCTAGGATTACTAAAGCTAAAATGTAACAAGTGCTCAAATCCTAAGTAGAGCAAATAACAAATTTAAAACCTAATGAGTCATATATACCTACTAATAGTTTTGCTTAGTAGCTCATCAGGGCAAGAATAATAACAGAGAGAGAGAGAGAGAGAAGAGAGAGAGAGAAGAGAGAGAGAGAGAGAGAGAGAGAGAGAGGAGAGAGAGGTGTGTGCAATAAATGTATTTTTTGTGCAAATGCCTTATTTGGTGTCGCTCAACCTCCAAGTACAATATCTTATATTCAAAATGTATGCTCAAAGTTTTCCATTTCCTACTTTTTTTATGACTTGGTATTTAAATGTACATTTCATGGAGGAGGGATGGAGAGAGAGAAGGAGGTGAAATTGACCATACATGTCTATGTTATCTCGAAAGTGACTGGTTTGAAGCTGAAGTAATATCTCCATTACTTAAGTGGTCCTTTCACACAATAAATATTTTTTTTTTTTCTTTTAAAAAAAACGAGTGTCTTGTATATCTCACGAATACATAAAGATGGAATGGTACTAATATAGACAGCTTCTCAGACTTTGCTCCTTTGTCATTCCATTCTTATCATAACATATGTTTCTCCCTCAGTTAAAGCAACAGAAAAATATTTATAATGTTTAAAGATACTTAAGATGAATTTTCTTTTAAAAATAAGAAATACCGATTGCATTTTGTAAGAAAGCACTTCTTAAAATCAATAATAAGAGTGTTTTTCAATTTTGAAGCAACGTGAGATATCTTCGAAAACCGATATAGTAAATACTAAATATACAAATGTCTAGTTGATTCTGAATGTTTGAGTTAATTATATTTTTAAAAGCTATCATAAAAAGTTGAAATATAAATGTGGCTAAATTTGCAAATTGGTCGAAAATTAAAACGAAAAGTTTATTGCTAGTCCCCATGACAAGTTTTAACCTACAGTCTATGAATGAACTTTTTGCGAATTCTGTACGGTTTTAGGGGTTTGGGATAAGGTTTTTTTAATTACGTATTGCTTAAAAAATACAACAAAAACAAAATTACTATACATTTAATTAACCATGAATTAATTATTGAACCCAAACGGTAGACACATTAGTCTGCAGTTTGTTTTGTGTTCGTATTGCAATGTATATATTTCAATATTAAGTGTGAATTTTGGGAACCTATAAACCTAATGTCTTGATTTGGCTAGAATATCTACTATTTTACTTATGTATGATTTTTTACCTAGACTCATATTGTGTTTTTTTTTCTCAATCTGATCGGCTTCTTAATTATGGGTTCCCATATTGTATTCATTTCTCTTGTTTAGTTCTTCATTATTTCTAATGGCTTCTTCTGAGTTAACTCTTTCACCATGAAATTAATTAACTACAAGACGTATTTTCTTGCACAAGATTTATTTGCCCATAACTCTCGCGTGGAGCTGAGTCCAGCCGAAGTAGGACACGTATATACTATTCACATCTCGGCTGCACCTGACTTAACTAGTTCAATTACGTGACGTGCGAGATTCCTGCTTTTACACGTCTGGTGTTTTCCCACGGAAACTGCGTCTACATGCTGATTTGAAAGCCTATTCTTCATGTACTTGTCAATAATTTTATGCTACCACTAGATTATGCAACAATCATACCTGACACAGTTATTAGCTTAGTTTTATATGTGGAATTTGCTGTCTGGTTAAAGAAGAAGATTATGTTGAAAAATGAATATTTGTTGATACAGAACAAATCCATATTACCATTAGACTACGTAAAGAATAAAAACAACCTCCGGGCGATGTAAAATAGATTTTCAAACATATTGCTGAGGGGTAGGAGTAAAAAATTCAATGTAGCGAGTTTGTACCTAAGTAAGTAAAATCATCAAATTCATTAAAGGTTAAAAAATAAAACAATTTGAAATTAAACTTTAAATATGTATTAATAAAACAACTATATATATTATAATACCAGTTATGTATTTAAAACTTGTTTTTAAAAACAATTTGAACTGTCTAATGTTGCATGTTCAAATTTGAGTGTATTTATTCTGTTATCGATTCGGTAATGTGACGTAAGCAGTGATGTATTTTTGTTATAGACAATACCGGAAACGAATCTCCATTATTAATAGATTGTATATATATATATATATATATATATATATATAATATATATATTATATATATATATATAGTTGGTTAGTATGGGAGCGTGTAGATCAGCTTTTCATTTAATGGCAGGAAAAATTTTATTTTTTATTTTTATGTGATACAATTTTATCCGTTTCAATTTATTTTTTGTGTATTATGTTTTTTTTGCGATCGATTATGTCAAGGTTAAAAAAGCAGGTCTTTGTTTATTGTTTCGGTGTGTGCTATGATTGCGCTGATTCGCATAGACGTGCAGGTTTTTCATGTGTATGGGTTTGGTCAAAGTGCGTTGTTGAAATTGAATGTGTGGTTGTAGTCTGCATGTGTGTGAATAAGCGATTAATATACATATATATATAAAAAGAAGTGTTGTTATGGTTCCAGTTGATGCATACCTTTCGCAAGGATATAAGAACTATGTGAAATACAAGCAGCTAGTTCACGATTTACCTTGTGTTGCATGTCCGCTTACCTATGAAAATAACCATTACAGCACACACGAGGTTTGTGCTATGATTGCTGATTCGCATAGCCGTCACAGGTTTTTCTTGTGTATGGGTTTGATCAAAGTTGCGTTGTTGAAATTGAATGTGTGGTTGTAGTCTGCAGTGTGTGTGAATAAGGCATTATTATATATTTATAAAAGGTGTTGTTATGGTCCAGTTGACGCGTACCTTTCCAAGGATATTAAGAACTATGTGAAATACAAGCAGCTAGTTCACGATTTTACTTGTGTTGCCATGTCCCTTACCTACGAAATAACCATTACACCATCAAACCTTCATATATTTTAACTGTAACAATTCCCATATGAACTTTGACTCTGACATTTATATGAACTGTCATCTGTGACTATTATCTAAGCTTTGAATTGTGAACTTTATAATCATATAAAAAAAAGAAAAGAAAAGGAGAGAATCCTTAAAAAGAATATGTTGTGTGTTAATTAATTCCGGCTAAACCAGGATTGCAGCCGCTGCTATTTATTTTATAATAAAAAGCTATTTGTTTTTGTTTGTTATAAATGTATGATATTGTGTTCGTGTTTTCTTTGGCTTGCCCAGGGTCCATTCTGTTTTCTCGGCTTATTCACTACTTTCTGGAGCGGAAGTAGAAGCTTGATTTTCCCCCTTTTATCTCTTCTGTGAAACCGTTAGCGTTTCATACCTGGGACTTTATCGTTTATTTGATTTCTAAGGAGATGGTGTGTTAATCTCATTTTTATCAGGCTTTCGATAAATATTGATAAAGTGTACATACATTTACTTGTAAATAAATAATTAAAATTGGTATTTTAAACGTAACGAAAGAACATTCAAAAGAATTACAGAGAAGGTGGAATCAAGGTATAGGGAAAAAGTTATCATATGATCAAGACAAATTTCTGAAGGAAATGAAGAAGAAATATCAATCATTATGTCCATATCCACTTAATAACTTAATTTTTGTTTCATTGAGTTAATATTCGCATAATAGGCAGGGTAATATAAATCAATCTTCTTCTCTATCTTTTTCCCTCTTTCTCTCTCTTTCTTCGTTTTCTCANGCGCAAGGCCATCCAGGTTTTGAGTGTTTAATGTCGATGTGACATGTCTTCATGTCTTTCTTGCAGACATCTTTGAAGCGTTGACGTGGCTGTCTGTCTACCGTCGGTGCCCCCTCCACTAGTTCACCATACAGTAGGTCTTTGGGGATGCGGCCTTTGTCCATCCTCCTGATATGTTGTCGTTGTGAAGTCCACGTATACTTCTTTGTTGGAATATCTGGTGAGTCTAGTTCTCAGCTCAGTCGGTAGAGCGTTCGGCTAGAAACCACAAGGTTCCTAGTTCGATACCGGTCTTCGTCAACTCAGCGTTATTAGTAGCACAGAGATCTGTGCGGTAAAGTAAGGAGCTGATGGTAGGTGTGGCGCTCCACCTCAGACCCCCAAAACAATCTCCTTGGTCTAACGCTATTGAAAAGGGGATATACTCCCTCGCTGACTGGCTGATACCGACTTTAGGCCGCCCCGACGACTTTTTTTTTACTTACTAGTTCTCAGTGTGAATATATCATATTTGTATATATGTTATTCATATATAACTATACTATTTATTTTTGGGGATTTTGTGTGAAGCATGGATTGTGAAATGAATAAGAAACTCAGTTGGTGTTTAGGTGTTAAGTTTCATTTTATTTCATTCTATATTTCGGAAGTTCGACCTTCCTTTGTCAAGTTAAGATCTAGATTCAAGCAGTGTAGATTAATGTAAACCCTTACATTTTCCTTTCCTCCAGCCACGAAGCATTTCTTCACTGTTATGACATACAGTATTCGGGGCTTATTCCTTGTCTTGGTCACCAAGAATAAATCCGAAGTACGCTTTATAGGCTCGATTCACAAACAATATTATATTGTGTCTCTGATGAATAAGCATGAAGTATCCACAAATATAGCAGAAAGCACTTGGATTGTGTGGTAATGTGAGACAATTTCAGAGTTACCTGCCCTTGTCTAGGGAGTCAACTCCATTGCTTCATTCAGTCAAATCGCCATCTTTGTAAACGCACGTGTGTTCTTCGAGTTGAATAAAACCTTAATCGCCTAAAAGGTGTTCTCTTCAGTTTGTTATTCACCACAGATTGTTCACACATTGATGTCCCCTTGATCAAATTTGACAGAAAAAAACAAACAAAATTAAATATCCCTATTGATACCAGAAATGCGTAATTTGTTTAGCGGCAAAAGGATACAATGTAATACCTCAAATTATGTGAACCTCTTATACATGAAATCTAGAGCATACAGAACCAAATTGTTTTCATATTTGAAATCAGCAGATCAAAAATACTAAAGACAGTAAAAAAAAAATTTTTCAACTGAAACTTTCAAAAATTTGCTTTGCTCGCGGACTAGATCTCTTTGTGATCGTAAAATATATAAACAAACCTATGTATTTAATAGTTTAAACACCAGCCCCATTACAGCACCTGTTAAAGTGGCCGAGAGGTTAAGTTTTCTTACCAACGCCTTTTGTATTGTCCAGACAAAAATAGAAGTCAGTTGTGTGATCCTTCGGTTCCCGCCAGTTACACAGTGGGAGATTTACTCTGATGCTCTAAATTTGTATTTAAAGCTAACTAGTTTGACATTCTATTGTTACTAGCAAATATATGCACCCTCCGGGTGCAAGTATTTAGATTTTAATGTAATGAAATATCGTATTAAATTAGAAATGCTAATGAAACTAAATAAGAATGCAGATAAAAAGATTTGAAACAGAGGGGAGTATAATCGAAAAAAAGAACAACTGAAATTTACTCTTCCATCACTCTCGTCTTTCATTGCTAAATTTTTCTAATTTAAGTATTTAGTTAAAAGAGGAAGTAAAGAATAAAATGACAGTTATCTTTTCTTGTTAATGGATTTCATTTAAGATTCATTGAAGAGATTTTGCTTATATTCATTAAAATAAAACCAAACAGTTAGAAACCAATAATACTAAGCATATATTTATTAAAATGTGTGAACAATCCAATTGCTTTCTACTATATGTGTGGATACTTTACGCTTATTCGTCAGAGGCGCAATATAACATTTTTTGTGAAGCGAGCCTATAAAACGTACTTCGAACTTACTCTTGGTGACCAACACAAGGAATGGGCCCCTCATACTGTATGTCATAACAGTGAAGATATGCTGTGCGACTGGATGAAAGGGAAATGTAAGGGTTTACCTTTTGGAATTGATGTCCCCTTGTTGTCATAATCAAATTTGATAGAAAAAAACAAACAAAATTAGATATCCCTATTGATACCAGAAATGCGTAATTTGTTTAGCGGCAAAATGATAAAATGTAAAACCTCAAATTGCATGAAATCTTGAACATACAGAACAAAATTGTTTTCATATTTGAATCAGCAGATCAAAAATAATAAAGAACAATAAAAAAAAACCCTCATGCCACTGAGACTTTCAAAAAATTTTCTGTACTGTGTTATTAGTATTGGATAGAAATATATGAAACCATATAACTGTGCGCAAATTATTTATATTAGAAAGAAATACCTGATATCTTATTTTTAAAAAGTATGGTCGTCAGGGACGCCTAGAGGAGGTCAGGGAGGCCTAGGGTTATTTTATGCCTAATGGTTAGGGAATTGCATTCATTGTACATTTATATTTACATGTTTTGTGAGTTTTTTAACATCGAGGAGATCCTGACTGATACTTTCACTCCGGATTAATACTATTATACATAAAGAGGGTTATTTCATGCCTCAAGGTTAGGGAATTGCATTCATTGTATATTTATATTAACAATATATTTGGGTAGTTGTTTTTTTGAGATTTTTGAATATTGGTGGGACCCTGACCGATACTTCCACTCCAGATTAATACTTTTATACTAAAAGTAAGTAAAGTCATTGGGTTGGCCTAAAGTCAGTATCAGCCAGACAGCGAGGGAGTCTATCCCCTTTTCACTAGTGCTAGACCAAGGAGATTGTTTTTAGCATCTGAGGCGGGTGCCTCACCTACCGCCAGCTCCCCACTTTACCGCATAAATCCCTGTGCTACGCATACACTGAGTTGGCGAGAGCCGGTATCGAACCAGGAACCTTGAGGTTCCCAGTCAACTAAGCTAAACCGGAGATTGTTTTTAGCATCTGAGACGGGGCGCCACACCTACCATCAGCTCCTCACTATAACTGAGTGAAAATAAATGATTACTATAGACAAATAAAAAACGTGATTTAAAAAATGAATGATTGCAGTGGAAGGTTGAAAATATAAATAGTTATGATAATAATCAAACACTTACAAATCAAATTTCAACATTAAATAATCCATAAAGAGTTGATATGCCATTAAATAAACCAAACCATTAAAAGATCTTGGAAAAATCCACTAGTACAAAATTTATTAACTATATTTAATTGATTGATTGATTTATTTGTTCTCATGAGATTTTTTATTTTTCCCGAAGTCAAAACTGCCCTGAGTAAGAACCCACATCTCACTCAGTCAACGCATTGTCCCAAACTCTCCTAACATTCTCACCTCTCACTCTTCCTCTCTCACACTTCACATGACACACAAGTGTGTCTGAACTGAAAGACGGATAGATACATAGGAACAATATATATATATATATATAATATATATATATATATATATATATATATATATATATTAAGTGTATATATAAGTATATAAGTGTATTTTGGCAGAATTTTTTCTTTTATACAAGTTTTGTTGAACTGTACAGACAATTCCTGCCGGACAAGTTTTTCTTTGATCCGTTCCAATTTTCGGGCCATCTTTCTGGTGTCGGGGTGTAACTGGTATTTTGTAGGAATTCCTACAACCTCCTACTACCAATGTTTATTACCTCCCACTTCTAATTCCTTGCTACTACTCGTTCTCGTTAAAAACGAGACACGAAATCATATCATCGTTTCCCACCTGAGGATGGCAAATTGTATTGCCGAAAGCGCTCATTTTGAAACCTTTGGGGGACTGTTATGCCAGTTACACCCCGACACCAGAAAGATGGCCCGAAAATTGGAACGGAACAACGAAAAACTTGTCCGACAGGAATTGTCTGTACAGTTCAAAAAAACTTATATATATATATATATATATATATATATAATATATATATTATATATGTTTTTTTAATGTCTTTTTTTAAAGGCGTTATTACGAAGCATCTAAAAATAAATAAATAAGTGAATGAACTCGATGTTACGGAGTATTGGTTTCACTTATTTTTTTATTATTTGTTATCATAAATTTTCGGTTTTCAAATGAATGTTGCTCCTGTTCAACGGATCTTTTGTCTTTGTTGTTATTGACAGCGGCAAGAATATGGGAGAATAAGTGCTTAATTGAAGTCATATCTAATTGAAATTTAATTAGTTGATAATTAATACATTAGGCAAGCACATCTGTTTAAATGTAAAGGCGTAAACAAATCGAGAAAAAGTCGATCTCTGTATGTACATTTCGGCATATTATGCCTCATCAGCAGAGCTATAGACAGGAGACTGCTCTGTGTGTGATTCGAATTGTCGGCTATCGCCATCTCAAACAGACTATAAAACCTGTTTGTTTACTTTCATATATATATATATATATATATATATATATTATCTTGGACGTCGGACTTACAAAGAATGCTATAACACCGGATTCTTATTGGCTTGCTTACTTACTTACTCCATCTGGAACCAAGGATGGCGGCCAGATACTCAACTTTCAGCTATGGGTAAAAAGCATTTCGCTTATTGGGAAAGGTATGAATTCTACTCTCCTTTCAGCTATGGGTAAATAGTAGGGCAGGCTTGGTTCTTTAACCTTGGTTAGGCAACCGGTCTAGGAGAAGGAAAACTCTGAATTCCAACCTGTTAAACTCCGCTTAATAAATTGACCTTGTGTCACATCCTGCTCGTGCGGAGAGGTTGGTAAATATATATATATATATATATATAATATATATATATATATATATATATATATATGATACAATAAGGAGAAAAGAAAAAGCCCAAAGAATGATGTATTCCCAATTCTGTGTCTTGAGAATATGCCGCATTATCTTACAGATCGTATAGCAATGTATCTATTATTGGGAAAGGTATGAATTCTACTCTCCTTTCAGCTATGGGTAAATAGTAGGGCAGGCTGGGCTCTTTAACCTTGGTTAGGCAACCGATCTAGGAGAAGGAATCTGTTAAGTATCTGGTCGGCATCCTTAGTTCCAGATGTAATAAGTAAGTAAGCAACCCAATAAGAATCCGGTTTTAGAGTATTCTTTGTAAGTCCTACGTCCAAGGGAATCCAAGTGTCAATGACATAAGTTTAGAATGGTGCCTCTATTAATACAGCAGAAGCAGCAGCAGCAGCAGTGCCAGTGATTGGACAATAGAAATGCCTTTGGTGGTCACGTGGTAGTCAACGAGTCTATATTTAGGAGTAGGCTTCTTTCACCCGCCTTATATCTAAAAAACTGCAACAAACTCTGAATTCACACCTGTTAAACTCCGCTTAATAAATTGACCTTGTGTCACATCCTGCTCGTGCGGAGAGGTTGGTAAATATATATATATATATATATATATAATACAATAAGGAGAAAAGAAAAAGCACAAAGAATGATGTATTCCCAATTCTGTGTCTTGAGAATATGCCGCATTATCTTACAGATCGTATAGCAATGTATCTATTATTGGGAAAGGTATGAATTCTACTCTCCTTTCAGCTATGGGTAAATTGTAGGGCAGGCTGGGCTCTTTAACCTTGGTTAGGCAACCGGTCTAGGAGAAGGAAAACTCTGAATTCAAACCTGTTAAACTCCGCTTAATGAATTGACCTTGTGTCACATCCTGCTCGTGTGGAGAGGTTGGTAAATAAATATGTATATATATATATATATAAAATACAATAAGGAGAAAAGAAAAAGCTCAAAGAATGATGTATTCCCAATTCTGTGTCTTGAGAATATGTCCCTTTATCTTACAGATCGTATAGCAATGTATCTATTATACATCAAAGTTATTGTAATTTTATCTTTAATATTTTTTATTACTAGTATCGCCAAACAGATCAGCACAAGAAATAATTGTCATATCTACAGACATTACTGCTACTGATAATGTCCACAAAAGCCAAAGGGCTTTATTCTGTGTATTGCTTTCTAGATCTTTACAGCTTCCTGGTTTTATATTACAAGGACAATAGAAACGGGCCGCCTTTGTGGCTTTTTGGTCTGGGAACAGTCAAGTTTCTCATGAATGTTCAGTCATTGGTGTAAATTTCAGAATTCTATTGTACACACCATGCAGATGATTTCTTGGTTTGGACACCATTGACTATTGTAATAAATTGTACACTGACTTCCCAAATATCTGCAGCTGTAGGAATAAAACTTTTTATTCTCAGTATAACTTCTTTCACTTGTTGTTTTTTTGTTGTTTTTTTTTCCTTATTTGCAATAGTTTTCCTTTTGGTGGTATTTCTACCGGTAGTATATAAAGGCATTCAGAACCAAACTCTCTTCCTCTTAGACTCTCTAGCCGTCAGAACAAGCACAATTGGTATCTCTGTCCTTTAAGACTGGGGTCTTGGTTGAATAGTAAAGTAGGTCAATTTTGAAACTGTAACATATCCCATGTGGTGAAAGTTGCAAATTAACATAAAGAATTACCTCAAAATATTTTTCTTCAAAACTTTGTCTTTGTTTCAGGAATAAGATTTCAATATTCTAAAATGTTATCACTGTTAAAACTTAATGAGATAAAAAGTATATCAGAGGTGTTGGTGGTCATGGGGGATATTTTCAATTTGAATTCTAGTTATAATATTTTATTCGTTTTGTTTAAAATGACAATATTTTCAGTTTTGAATTGCTAAATTTTCTAACCAAATTTGATAAAAAGGATTTTTGGTGCATTTTAACCAACAATGTTTGATGCTATTTCCTTAAACAATGGTGCAAGTTTTTGGTATAAGTATTTATTATACCAACGCACAACTTTCGCTGTTTGAGAGAATTTGATATCTTATTATAATGGAGATTGTGTGTTTTTCTGTCTGTAACCGAAACTATATTCCTACTCAAGTCACAATTCTCTTAGTTATTGACATCACATTCTCCATGATTTTATTTATATCTAAACCTCAATTATTAATAAAATTGTCATACATTATTAATACTGTTAACTATGTCTACATACTGACAACATGCAATTATATTTATATATACAACAAAATAGCGCTTTACAATGTGAACGGGAAGGCTAATTTGCATATTAATATTAAAAAATCAAATTTAATAAATTTAGTATTATTGATTTCTAACTATTTGGTTTTATTTTAATCAATATAAGCAAAAATCTCTTCAATGAATCTTAAATGAAATCCATTAACAAGATAAAATAACTGTCATTTTATTCTTTACTTCCTCTTTTAACTAAATACTTAAATTAGAAAAAATAACAATGAAAGACGAGAGTGATGGAAGAGTAAGTTTCAGTTGTTCCATTTTTTATTATACTCATTCTGTTTCAAATCTTTTATTATACCCCCTCTGTTTCAAATGTTTTTATTTTTATTTATTAGTTTCATTAGCCTTTCTAATTTAATACAATATTTTATTACATTAAAACTTAAATACTTGCACCCGGAGGGTGCATATATTTGCTAGTTTAAATAAAAAGTTTAAAATCAACCCACCCTATTATATGTTTGTTTTGTATAACTGCATAATTTTAAAAACTATTTGTTTGTTTATTTGTTTGTTTGTTTACAATTTTTTATTATCACATTTCTGAAGAAAAAAGACAAGTTTGTATATTTTTAACATTTCGTTTTTCGAAACAGTCATAAATTGACTATAAAATGAATAGGCCTGTTAGAATTCTACCTGCTTATGTAACATATGGGGGCCGTATATATTAGTGAGTCGTGATCTCTCTCATATAATCTTAGTTTTACTGAATCAATTGACTGAGTATAGACTGTCTAAAGATATTCTCTAAAATATCAACTTTTTGGGAAGAGTTTATGTGTGTCATCTATCGAGATGGCTAAAGGGCTTCAAGTTGATGTACTAAATTATAGTGAGCACATTTGTTTTATAATATATATATATATATATATATATATATATATATATATATATATATATATATATATATATATATATATATATATATATAAGAGAGTTTCATAATTTGCTTGAAGCATTGTGTATGTATTGGTTAGGAGGTTGATTTAGAAGGCTATCACAATGCAGTTTGGAATAAATAAAAAATAATAATACAGTAACAATGGTGTTGTGTGTTGACCTGTATTTTTATTATTTCTTGAATTTTCGAGGTAATATCTCTTTATCAAAAGAATTGAACTGAAGCAGTCCAGCTATGGCATTTCTTCCCAAAATGAATTATTTTTTGAAAAAATTCTTCCCAAATGAATTAATTCTTCCCAAATGAATTTTATTTTGAAAAAAAAAAAAATTTGGGAAGAAATGCCATAGCTGGACTGCTTCAGTTCAATTCTTTTGATAAAGAGGTATTACCTCGAAAATTCAAGAAATAATAAAAATACAGGTCAACACACAACACCATTGTTACCGTATTATTATTTTTTATTTATTCCAAACTGCATTGTGATAGCCTTCTAAATCAACCTCCTAACCAATATATATATATATATATATATATATATATATATATATATATATATATATATATATATATATTATTAGTAGCTGAGGAAAAGAGTTAAGGGTCTACCATGGTTTCAATCCAAATGATTTCATTAGGAACCTACCCAATATTTAACTCAGTTGATGTAATTCCTTTGTTAAACTGATTTAAAGAAATTACATCAGGTAGGGTCCTGATGAAATCATTCGGATTGAAACCATGGTAGACCCTTAACTCTTATCCTCTACTAATAAAACTAATATTATTATTATTATTGCTCTATCTTTTTAATATATATGAGCACTTTTGGATAATTTACAAATGCCACTGCAACGAAAAGGGTAAAGTGGCAACTGGGTAAAAAGCTTCACATTATCTAAAATAATAACAAATACCGTCCATAACTTTTTTACTTTATATATAAAAAAACAAAATATAATAAATATTTAATCATTTATGAAATACAGAATATAAAAAAAATAATTAATCATAAAAATTCCTTTTCTAAAAATCTTTTGAATACCAACCGTCACATTGTTTTAATACCCATCCCCTTTCGAATAAGTTAATTCGTTTTGTTGCCAACATCTCAAAATCCGCTACAATGAAGAGTTGACCAACAAAAAAGTTATACACATCGTTATGACCGACAAAAATATGGCGCGAATGCCCACATTGGTGAATAATGTAACAACTTTCATTCTTTTTTGCAAAATTAAGGCTTTTTGTTTTTGAACTGATTTGACATGTATTTCCGACCCAAACACCACGGAGTAAATGATCTCTGATGATGATCTTTGTAAAATCGAAATATTGATCAATATCAGCTATGATTATATTATGAATTGTTTTCTCTTTAACAGCATTGTGTGATGTTTTCATTCCACCTTTTCATAATCATATATATATATAATATATATATATATATATATATATATTAGTTAAGAATTAATGTAAAAATGAATTAATGAATATAATAAAAGTTATTCAGGCTATTATTTTTGGCTAGTAGTATGGTTATATTGATTATTTCAGTAGACTAATTGATCGGTAAGCCTTGTCTCCTGACTATAAACGAAATTAATGTTTAATATATAGATATATTTAAATAGCTTTCTTTAAGAGTTTATTTATCTTTAGCGGCAAAGGCAAAACAAGTGAATTACTTATATAAATGGAGGCGTGTGGTCTAATGGTTAGAGTCATGGGAAATGAACTTGTCGACCCGAGTTCAAATCTTGGACAAGGCTGTTTGTATTTCACTTAGCGCTAATACCCTTGGGAAAGGTATGAATCCAATACCCTATATATATTTTTCTGGTGGAGTGGCCTATTGTCGGTATCAGCCGGTTAGCGAGGGAGTCTATTCCCTTTTCTCTAACGCTAGACAATGGAGATTGTTTTTACTAAGGTCGAGCGCAACACCTACCGTCGTTTTATCATATAGATCAAATTACCCAATCTGTGCTATTCACGTGCTGAGTTGGCAGGGACCGGTATCGAACCAGGAAACTTGCTATTCCTTGGCTGGTGCTCTACCGATCTAAACCAGCCACTATATATATAGGGATATCTAATATTCTCTCTCCAGCTATTGGTAAATAGTAGGGCAGACTGAATCAACAACAACACTGAGATAGCTACAGCTTGGAAGAATGTTTGCTTTATCTTATCAGTGAGATCAGATTTCCAAAGGATCAATAATCTGCCTATAGCAGACCATGCCCTTTTTATGCATATATTTCTGTCTCTGTAGATGAGATATTACTACCTAGGTATAGGAATTCATTTACTAATTTCAAGAACTTACTGTCAAGTGTGGAGATGTCTTCATCTTGGTTGTAGCACATGAATTCTGTTTTATCTGAGTTTATATGGAAGTCAATGCCACTGGCTGCCTTCTCTAAGTTATGCAGCAGTGTTTTGGCTTGTGCAGGTGTCATCATCATGTCGCGCATGTAGCACGGGTATCGACAACAATCTTACGCCAACCCTCCCTAACATTCATTGCACCTGGAAGCTCCTCTGCGGAACAGCCAGCATCTTCACATAGCTAGTCAATGTAGGTCCTTGCTGGGCGCCCCACACTTGCATGACCATGTGTTGGCTTCCACAGGAGAACGTCGCTTATGAACTCGTCCTTACTTCTCCAGCAGTGTCCTGCATGCCTTGTCCGTCTAACTCGGATAGTTTGTGAGATGGGGGGGGGGGCAGGTGACCGTACAGCTGTTTCATTGTGGGGTGCTGTTTCCATGACTTGTTCAACACTGCTCGCAGTATCCTTGTGCAGCAACCATCTAGCTTATTCTCAAGACGTTTAGTTAGGGTCCAAGTGGTGCAGCCATATAACAGCACCAACACAACCACAGCCTAGAAGAACTGTCACTTCAGCTTTTTAGGGAGATCGGACCTCCATATGACTGATAATCTATTTGTGGCCGACCATGTCTTTGCTATCCGCGTATTAACATCGTTCTCTGTGGAGGAGATATTACCTCCCAGGTAAGTGAATTGTTCCACTGGCTTAGGAGGCTTGCCATTGAGTGTAGTTGCTTGAAATTCTAGGTCATTTGCATAGAGTGCATCTGTAATAGTTTCTGCTGGGTATCATCTGCTCCTTGCTTATATATATATATATCTTTAAATTGTCAAAAAGATCCTTTTTTTAAAAACCCTGTATACAACTGTTCTGTTTATTAATGCATATAAAAAGTAGCATTTCTTTTTTCTTTTAAAAAATCATGTCTCTTGAATTAAAAACCAAAAAAAAACAAACCCCAAACGATTGTTTGGTTGGTCGGTTGGTTGGATTTTATGGTATTTTATATCAAAGACGTTTTATTCATTCTTGATGGTATTCAAATAGTTTTTTCAAACTTAAGTTTAAAACAAACAAAAAAAAAACTCTTTTAAAAATACATTTTTTTCTATTTAACTCATAGATAGGACCCTGACAGGTACTAAATCTCCAGATCAGAGTGGAGCTGGGAGTAATGTTGATGAAGGGGTACTCCACACTCCCCAGAGCTCTAGAATTGAAACTTCATCATTAGATGCAGTTTAATGTCATACCCAAGACAAAAAAAAAAGAAAAGAAAAAGAGAAACATACATATTTGATGTAGTAGAAGAGTAAGCGACATTACACCTGTTCACTGTTACAACTATGAAACATACATTACATCTGTTACATTACATATGTTACATCTGTTACATCTTAAACATAATAATCATTCTTCATCCTGCATTTCTCTCTATAAAGTTTTCATATGCTTTCCAGTGATGCTGAGTATTTAACTCATATATAGGACCCTAGCAGGTACTAAATCTTCAGATCAGGGTGGAGCTGGGAGTAATGTTGATGAAGGGGTACTCCACGCTCCCTAGATCTCTAGAATTGAAACTTCATCATTAGATGCAGTTTAATGTCATACCTAAGACAACAAAAAAAAAAGAAAAGAAAAAGAGAAACACCTTAGACATCATCATCATCATCATCATCATCATCCTCATCATCATCATCCTGACTAAGAAATTATTAATTCTTTTTACATATCCCAATTTGATGGGAAAGAAAATATAAGAGAAATAAATAATGCGACTATGGATACTTTTTATTTATGTATATAGATAAGTCTATAGAAGATATGCTCTTTCATGTAGATTTATTGCCTAAGGTAAACTCATTTTCATGCAACACACAAAAAGATACACGTACTTGTACTGCTGCATTGCATCCCTCGAGAACAATATTGAAAAGATATCTGCAAAGAGAAATATACGCTCATTTATATGTACATATATTTTCATAAGTTTACAGATGTTTATAAGGTGAGTGTAGAAATATTAGACACCCTATAACTCAAGTGGAGAATCTCACCCTCAGAGAAAACGATATTCAATATTAATCATCAGGAAAAGTAGCAGAAAAAAAAGAACTAACAGTTTTTATTGGATATGAAACGTAATACTCTGTAATAACATCAACTTGGAGCCTAGGTCTGCATAAATGGTTGGTTGGTTGGTCGGATTTTTCGGTATGCCAACCCTTATTGGGTAATTTTATGCTGAAAACGTTTTATTTTATTCATACTTATATCTGTGTAAATGTGTGTGTGTAGCTGCTAAAAACGGTATAACTGCACTGATGAGAGGTGATACCTCGAAACACGTGTCTGTAGTTTACTCTATTATACGCTCCTAATTTCAGTTGAGCACTCTATTTAGAAGGGATTTAATTGCAAATTCACCGTATTCGGCGTTAAGCTAAATCTCACTTTGTTTACAAAGTTTGAGACCTCTTGATGAATTCATTTCCGCTTAGAAATGTAGCAATTAAATAGCCTGCTATACTTGGCAGCTGATTGTGGCCGTATGAGTAAGAGGTTTGGCGAGCGTAAGTTTGTTCGGGTCTCGAACCCGGCCAGAGGTAGCTGCTAAAAACGGTATAACTGCACTGATGAGAGGTGATACCTCGAAACACGTGTCTGTAGTTTACTCTCTCTCTCTCTCTCTCTCTCTCTCTCTCTCTCTCTCTCTCTCTATATATATATATATATATATATATATATATATATATACACACACACTTTGCATATAGATTTACAGACACCTTTGAGAATGTGCGTGAGTGTGTATGTACACACGCAGTGAAATGATACATAGATAAAAAAAGATGTTGGTTGCTTAGTTTTAAGGCCTTGATTTAAAGGGTCGGGACTAGGTTTATTGCCCAGCGCTTGAGGCGCCCCCTCGAGGGGAAATTCCGACAGGATCGACGCATTTTTTGTGCCTACCACCCATGAGCTTCAGCTTGTGGGTGAACCCACATAAAAATGTCCTTGTGTCACGCCCTTATAAGTGGAATGAGAGGCAAATATCCTGAGACTTCAAAGGTTATGCGAACGGTCTACCTCAAGGTTTTAGGACTCTGTTACGAGTTACTCTATGTCTGGCGCACATGTAGTTTCAATGTACTAGTATACTAAATACTGTATGATCCAGTATAAAACAATTCTCTAGAGTTTCAAAATTGGAACCTCACTATTAGATGAAGTTTAACGTCATACTAAGGCCCTCAACTACCATAGGGCAATAGGGTCAAGATAATAAGCTAGGGCTTGACGTGACTAACTGCCCGTCTAGCCTAAGTAAGGTTCAAAGTAGAGTGTTGAATGAATGGAACGTTAATTTTTTTTTAGAATACAAGGTGTGTCCTAAAAGTATCGATATTGAAGCTGTATTTACCAAGATAGAAATGAGCAATGAATGGAACGTTGATTTTTTTTCAGAATACAAGGTGTGTCCTAAAAGTATCGATATTGAAGTTGTATTTACCAAGATAGAAATGAGCAATGAATGTAACGTTAATTTTTTTTCAGAATACAAGGTGTGTCCTAAAAGTATCGATATTGAAGCTGTATTTACCAAGATAGAAATGAGCAATGAATGGAACGTTAATTTTTTTTCAGAATACAAGGTGTGTCCTAAAAGTATCGATATTGAAGCTGTATTTACCAAGATAGAAATGAACAATGAATGGAACGTTAATTTTTTTTTAGAATACAAGGTGTGTCATAAAAGTATCGATATTGAAAGCTGTATTTACCAAGATAGAAATGAACAATGAATGGAACGTTAATTTATTTTCAGAATACAAGGTGTGTCCTTAAAAGTATCGTATTGAAGCTGTATTTACCAAGATAGAAATGAACAATGAATGGAACGTTAATTTTTTTTTCAGAATACAAGGTGTGTCCTAAAAGTATCGATATTGAAGCTGTATTTACCAAGATAGAAATGAGCAATGAATGGAACGTTAATTTTTTTCAGAATACAAGGTGTGTCCTAAAAGTATCGATATTGAAGCTGTATTTACCAAGATAGAAATGAGCAATGAATGGAACGTTAATTTTTTTTCAGAATACAAGGTGTGTCCTAAAAGTATTGATATTGAAGCTGTATTTACCAAGATAGAAATGAGCAATGAATGGAACGTTAATTTTTTTTCAGAATACAAGGTGTGTCATAAAAGTATCGATATTGAAGCTGTATTTACCAAGATAGAAATGAGCAATGAATGGAACGTTAATTTTTTTTTCAGAATACAAGGTGTGTCCTAAAAGCATCGATATTGAAGCTGTATTTACCAGGATAAAATGAACAATGAATGGACGTTAATTTTTTTCAGAATACAAGGTGTGTCCTAAAAGTATCGATATTGAAGCTGTATTTTACCAAGATAGAAATGAACAATGAATGGAACGTTAATTTCTTTCAAAATACAAGGTGTGTTCATAAAAGTACCAAGTTTTAAAGCTGTATTTACCAAAGATAGAAATAAACACTGAATGGAACGTTAATCTTTTTCAGAATATAAGGTGTGTCAAAAAGTACAAAAAAATTTCGATACTCTTCTGACACAACTTGCATATTGATACTGTTGTTCCTTAATCTTCCGACCGTTATCATCCTACAACATCCCCTGGTTAAAAATGAGACCATCCAAATCGTCCATGATCAAATGCAGAAATGTAAATCCTGATTATCTGGTATCACTTAATCAACAAAATTTTATTTCTCATAAGTGTCGTCTCCTCAGCTAGATAATGAATCATTCTATTTTATTATAAAGAGAAGAAACAAAAATTGTGACATGCGCATTGAATTTCATTTGAGTCACCAAAGTTTTGGATCAGTCTAAAGTGGATAAGTTGGAATATCTCACTGTTTGTAAACTTTCAAACGGCCTCAGAAGACAGACCTCATTTTGCATCTGTCACCTTTTTTAAACGCCTGTTCACATCATCAAATCACGGATTTCCTGCAGTTGTGACTGCCAGGGTACTTTGATGGTGATATATTCATTCATTGGAATCCATTTTAAACAGGTTTTCTGAGAAAATTTATCTAGTTAGGTTCCAACTTAGATAGCCGATGAAGCATTAATATTACAGGCTCGGAATAGTGTAGGTAAGATAAGTTCACAAGCAGTTAGGAATTTTCGTCATGTGAACATCTTTATTTAATGGTCAGAGATTATGGCTTTTAGTTGATTCAATTTCTGATAAGCTGAAGGCATATGCTAGATGGTAAAGGTTGTATAGTGGCACTCCTCATTGGAGATGCTAGAAGGAAGTTTATTCCTTTGGTCACAGCGGAAATATTAAAGCACATCGTTTTTGATGCTAACATTGTTACATTATATTTGATGAACTCTTATCTTCAGCATGTTTGCTAATTTCAAACTTTACAGGAGACCGCATTGTCAGCAGCCTAGGCTGGTTGGTTGGTTTTTAATGGTAACCCTTGTAGGTTATCTAATGCCAAATCTTATTATATATATATATATATATATATATATATATATATATATATAATTTTTCAACTTTATATGTATTAATAAATTGATTGGTAGAAATAATTTTTATTAACTTCATATGTATTAATAAATTGGTAGAAATGATTTTATTAACTTCATATGTATTAATAAATTGGTAGAAATAATTTTATTAAATTCATGTGTATTAATAAATTGGTAGAAATGATTTTTATTAACTTCATGTGTATTAATAAATTGGTAGAAATGATTTTTATTAACTTCATGTGTATTAATAAATTGGTAGAAATGATTTTTATTAACTTCATGTGTATTAATAAATTGGTAGAAATGATTTTTATTAACTTCATGTGTGTATTAATAAATTGGTAGAAATGATTTTTATTAACTTCATGTGTATTAATAAATTGGTAGAAATGATTTTTATTAACTTCATGTGTATTAATAAATGAAATGATTTTTATTAACTTCATGTATATTAATAATGGTAGAAATGATTTTTATTAACTTCATGTGTATTAATGAATTGGTCGAAATAATTTTTATTAAATTCATGTGTATTAATAAATTGGTAGAATGATTTTTATTAACTTCATGTATATTAATAAATTGGTAGAAATGATTTTTATTAACTTCATGTGTATTAATAAATTGGTAGAAATGATTTCTATTAACTTCATGTGTATTAATAAATTGGTAGAAATGATTTTTATTAACTTCATGTGTATTAATAAATTTTAGAAATGATTTTATTAATTCATGTGTATTAATAAATTGGTAGAAATGATTTTTATTAACTTCATGTATATTAATAAATTGGTAGAAATGATTTTTTATAACTTCATCTTCATGTATATTAATAAATTGTAGAAATATTTATTAACTTCATGTGTATTAATAAATTGGTAGAAATGATTTTTATTAACTTCATGTATATTAATAAATTGGTAGAAATGATTTTTATTAACTTCAATGTGTATTAATAAATTGGTAGAAATGATTTTATTAACTTCATGTGTATTAATAAATGATTTTTATTGGTATAATAAATTGGTAGAAATGATTTTTATTAAATTCATGTGTATTAATGAATTGGTAGAAATAATTTTTATTAACTTCATATTATAATTAATAAAAAAGTAAAGTTGTCGGAATGGCCCATTGTTGGTATTAACAGAACAACGAGGAAGTCTATCCTCTTTTCACAAACGCTAGATCTTGGAGATTGTGTTTTGCATCTGACGTGGAATGCCGCACCTACAATTAGCTCCCCACTTTACCACACAGATCCAAACTGTGCTACTCATGTGCTGAGTTGGCAAGGGCTGGTATCAAAGCCAGAACCATATGAATAAGGGCCAAAGTGGAGAATATATAAATATATGTCGGAGGGGGATGATACATAACTTCGGACTTATTCAGGTTTATTTCCATCCCAAATGCCTTTGCAGAGTCTGCGAATCGTGGGATTATGTCTTGGGTGTCTTGGTGGTTGTGTGCTAGGAGGGCAGTGTCGTCTGTATAGATGAGTTCACGCACCAGGATGCGTTTGGTCTTTCTTGCAGATCTGAATTGTTTGATATTGAACAGGTCTGCCCCTGGTCTACTCTGTATCCATATTCCTTGGGTGGAGTTAGTGAAGGCATCATATAAGACCATAGAGAGAAAAATTGAGAACAGAGTGGGTGCAAGGATACAGCCTAATGTCTTCTGATGACTCTGAGAATCCCTATCTGAAAATGACTAATAATATATAAAATATATTATATTCACTAGCAAATATATGCATCCTCCGGGTGCAAGTATTTAAGTTTTAATGTAATAAAATATCGTATTAAATTAGAAAGTCTAATAAGAATGCAGATAAAAAGATTTGAAACAGAGTGGGGGTATAATAGAAAAATAGAAATGAAACTTACTCTTCCATAACTCCCGTCTTTCATTGCTAAATTTTACTTATTTAACTATTATTTAAATTAGGAAATAAAGAATAAAATTACATTTATTTTTTCTTGTTAATGGATTTCATTTAAGATTCATTGGAGAGATTTTTGCTCATATTCATTAAAATAAAACCAAACAGTTAGAAATCAATAATACTAAGCACATATTTAATAAAATCACATTTTTAATATCAATATGCAAATTATCCTTCTGCGTTCACACTGCAAACCGCTATTTTTTGTATATATAAAATACAATAGCATGTTATTAGTATGTAGATATGACAACACTAAATAAAAAGATGAAGCAATTTTATTAATAATTGAGGTTTTAAATATAAATAAAATCATGAAGAATGTGATGTAAATAACTATGTTAATTGTGACTCGATTAGTAATATAGTTTCGGTTACAGACAGAAAAACACACAATCTCCATTATAATAAGATATGTCATGGCTACAGCTTGGAAGAATTCTCACTTTATGTTATCCCACTGATAAGATCTTTACATGCACATATATATACATACATGGAGGCACGTGGTCTCATGATTAGAGTTGTAGGAAATGGACTCGTCGACTTGAGTTCAATTCCTGGATGAAGCTGTTTGCAATTTACATGGTGCTAATACCCTTGGGAAAGGTATGAATCCAATTCGCCCTCCATCTATGGGCAAATAGCAGGGTAGACCGGACTCTTTAACCATGGTTATGTAACCAGTCTTGGAGAAGGAAAACTCTGAATTCAAACCTGTTGAACTCCACTTAAGAAATTGACCTTGTGTCGCATCCTGCTTGTGTGGAAGGGTTGATATATATATATATATATATATATATATATATAAGATTTTTGGATGTTTGTTTATTTTTGAAACGTTGCTGATAAAGTATATATTAAATTTTTACTTGAAGGCACTTACAACGCATGTATCGCATAAAATTCGATACTTTTTCTTAGAGAAAATAAACTTGACAAGTGTAATCCCAGTAAAGGATGGCTCGATGTGTAGAATACCGTACAGACTGTTTCGACTTTATTAAGTCTCATCAGCGGTATATACTAACGATTTCCCTCCGACAGAAATCGAAACCGGGACTTCAGCAGACGCAGTGAAACACTAGTGAAACACTTTTATCGCCTCGGCCACAGTACACATATATATACTTTATCAGCAACGTTTCAAAAATAAACAAACATCCAAAAATCTTATTCACTTCGCCGAAGGGCATTCGGGCTGTTTGTTGTTATTATTCTCTCAATAGCGCCCCCTTACCTATTATGGTAGCGGTGCGTAGTATCGCTTGACAAGCTTAATTCCGCTAGGATGGTCAGCTGTGTACTGTGGCCGAGGCGATAAAAGTGTTTCACTAGTGTTTCACTGCGTCTGCTGAAGTCCCGGTTTCGATTTCTGTCGGAGGGAAATCGTTAGTATATACCGCTGATGAGACTTAATAAAGTCGAAACAGTCTGTACGGTATTCTACACATCGAGCCATCCTTTACTGGGATTACACTTGTCAAGTTTATTTTCTCTAAGAAAAAGTATCGAATTTTATGCGATACATGCGTTGTAAGTGCCTTCAAGTAAAAATTTAATATATATATATATATATATGTGTGTGTGTGTGTGTGTATTTGGGCAGAATTCTTTCATTTATGTATATATATAGTATAATTTTTCAAGTTATATTAATGGACGCGGAAGCAGGAAGGAGGAGAATTGATGGGAAAGTGCTATAGGCATTTTAAAAATGTGTGTACTGCATTGGAAATTAATTTTGTTTAAGGATGGTTTGTATTGTTTTATGTATAAAGCTTCTAGTATTTGGAGTTTTTGTTTATTTTTTTCTTTGTGCAGAATGTGTGTATTTTGAAAATCTGGAAAACATCACCCCTGATGATGGCACTTCAAAGTGCCGAAAGTACTCAGGACATGAACTTTGGTGGACTAATCCACGAATTCCACCCAAATATTAAAAAGTTGGCCAGAACAGAACTTGAAAAAATCACAAATAAAATTGTTAAACAGGAGATGTGTCTTTTGTTTAATTCAACATATATATATATACATACATACATATATATATATATATATATATATATATATATATATATATATATATATACCCTCTTTTTATGCTGTGATATTACAAAAAAAAGCACATAATTTCTTTATGATGTTAGAAACAAAGAAGTAAACTTCTGTTTGAAACAATATAAAATCTGCCCTTTTTAAGTTTTCAGAAGATCAAGATCAACAACAACTGAAAGAATAGATATTTTGCCTTCCATCTAAATCATGAAAAAGATAAATAAGTGATAAAAAAAGGGGAAATAAAATATTTATCTGAGACTCTTAAGGCTGAAATAATCTTTCCATAATAAATTAAATCTTGGCTTTCAGATAGAATAATGATATATTTTTACTGAAAAGGAACAAATAACTGATATTTTTGTTGAATATGATTTACAGGATAGATAGGGTTATCTTCTTTTACTAAAATAATAAAAAGGTCGGTTTAGCTCGGTCGGTAGAGTGTCTGGCTAGGAATCACAAGGTTCATGGTTTGATACCAGCCCTTGCCAACTCAGCGTATGAGTAGCACAGGGACGGAATAATGATATATTTTTTTACTAAAAAAGGAACAAATAACTCGCCAACTCAGAGCTCTGTGTGATAAAGTGAGGAGCTGATGCTAGGTGTGGTGCTCTACCTAAGATGTTAGAATAATCTCTAATTTAGCACTAATGAAAAGGGGATAGACTCCCTCACTGTATGGCTCATACTGACATTGTGTCTCATATTACCAAAATATTTTGCAAGGAGGGGCTACCTGTGGAGTATTTGACTGCTGGACTCTGATGTTATTGTGAGTTCTAATTCCAGTTGGGCTGTTTACTGTCGGACTAATACTCTTGGGAAAGGTATGAAACCCCTCACCCCCCCCCCCAGTGATAGTTCAGAAGCCAGTTTAGCTCAGTTGGAAGAGCACCGCCTTGGAAACACAAGATGCTAACTCAGTGCATGAGTAGCATGTTTGGTAAAGTGGGGAGTTGGTTGTAGGTGAGGTACTCCACCTCAGATGCAAAGACAATGTCACTGGTCGAAAGACTAGAAGTGGCTACCCCGCTTCAGTTGGGTAGAGGGGTGATTTTTTAAAAAAGTTAGTCTTGCAGATCCTTTATTACTTATCGTGAGTTGGATCCTCACTGGATGCCCCATAAAAATCTCCACGTAAATATATAACAATATAGTAAGAAATTTTAATTCAATAATTAAAAAAAAAAAGATATAAATGAGGTGATTAATTCAATCAATGAATCAAGATCATATTTCCAAGCAAAAAAGAAAAGAAAAAGAAGCCCCCCCCAAAAAAAAGAAAGAAAGAAATAACAAAAGAAAAAGATATACAAAAAAAAATGAAATAACGCACTAATGACGTTCCCTTCTGTTACTATGCAAATTTTGATTTTTAAATATCTTCTCAAATATGAATAAAATCTCCATTTTAGCACAAAAAGCAAGCTCTAGTGATCATTATCATCATCATCATATCGCGCATGTAGCACGGGTATCGACAACAATCTTACGCCAACCCTCCTTATCACCTGGAAGCTTCTCTGCGGAACAGCCAACATCTTCACATAGCTGGTCAATGTAGGTCCTTGCTGGGTGCCCCACACTAAGATTAACACAAGAGTTAAAGAATTTTGGCGAAATTGTAGTAAAGCCTAAATGGTGAAGACTCAAGTGATAGTGAATCTGTATATATATTTACTTTGTTGTTAATTGTTTTATTTTCATACTTTCCTCTGGACATATCACCGTTAGATACTGACAATAGATCACTCCGCTGATTTTACTTTTTACTCAGTACTACGTTTCTTCCTTTTCGTCGCTTCCTGCTTTTCACTTTAAATGAACTCATTCTGTGATAAATTCTCCCATTTGTGAGGGGGGGGGGAGGTAAGAGATGGGACGGGAGGGTACAAGGGAGGGAGGGGGTGAATTTGGATGGGGTGTGGGATGACGTTTTTCTTTGGTTTACAAACGGGGGCGAAAGCAATACAGGTCAGAGGTGACAAGGATAAAGGGACTGCGTTTAAAGACAGGAGGAAATGGTGAAGAAGAAGAAGAAGAAGAAGAAGAAGAAGAAGAAGAAGAAGAAGAAGGTTATTGATGATGATGATGATGATGATGATGATGATAGAAGGGATGGACAAAGGAAAGGAGAATTAAAGTAAAAAACAAAAAAAATGTGAAGAAAAAAAAGAGAACGGATTTACATGAAATAAAAAGGGAAGTAGACAATAAAGAAAGAAGAAAGAAAGAAAAAAAGAAGTGTAATAATAGAAAGAAAGAAAAAAGAAAGAAAGTTACAAATAGAAAGAAAGAAAAAAGAAAAAAAGAAGTGTACAAATAGAAAGAAAGAAAAAAGTAAGAAAGAAAGAAAGGTACAAATGAAAAAAATGAAAGAAAGAAAGAAAGAAAGAAAGAAGGGTACAAATTGGAATTAAATAACCCACGAAGGATGATAAGCCATTAAATAAAAACAAACAAAAAACAAACGAATATATTTCAAAACTTTTGTCTCACCGTAATATTTCTGAAGTATTTGAATTTAGTTAGACCACGCCTACGATTTAATGATGTCTGCAGGAAAGACATGAGGATATGCCTTGTTGACACAAACACGTGGGAGGGTGATGCATAAAATAGAGCAGCCTGGCACCTTAACATTAAGCAAGGCACGGAGAGAGGAGAGGGGTGAGGTTGAGAGGAGAGTAGCCTCAATAGCAAAGAGAGCCAGAAAGAGGAAGAAAACACAGCAGCCCCAGAAAGCATCAGAGTTGGTGTGCATTCAGTGTACCAAAGACTGTCATTCAAGAATTGGCCTGCAGAGTCCCTTGTGCAGATGCTGATAATTTGTTTGGGACATTACGCCATCGTCCTTAGTGGAATCAAGTTCTATCTATATTTTCCCGAAAGATGCTCAATATTAATTCATTAGATGTGACAACTAAATATAAACACTTGAAATATTACTCAAAGATGTCTGTATTGTCTTTTATTTATGATATTCAGAATTATAAATCGTATAAGTTTTCTAATATTTAGTATAAAACTTTCATTTCTACCCCAGAAAGAAATTGGAATTTTTTTTGTTCAGCAAGGGAGACAACCATAGGATAGAGAAAAGTTATTGTCATAAATTGTGATTGTAAAGCTGTGTTCAGATATAATTTATCTTTCTCTATATCACTAAAATTTTCATGTTTGTGAGCGTATATATATATATATATATATATATATATATATATATATATATATATATATATATATATATATATATTATATATATGTGTGTGTGTGTGTGTGTGTAAAACATAAATCTGTCTTTCTTGTGAATATATATACATATATCTATAAATATTTTTTTCTTTCTTGCTACAATATGTGTGTGAGAAAAACGTACATTTTTCTTTCTTGTGACTATATATACATATATCTATAAATATTCTTTCTTTCTTGCCACAATATATGTCTGTGTGTGTGTGTGTGTGTGTGTGTGTATGTGTGTGTGTGTGCAGTCATAATTCATCTATATATATTATACTAAAATTCTTATGTTTGTGTGCATGTGTATATATATATATATATATATATATATATATATATGTGTGTGTGTGTGTGTGTGTGTGTGTGTGAGTGTGCATAACCAAACAAAAATAGCACCTCATTCTGAATTTTTATTTATTAAATCTATACTTTTAAAATACTTTTAGAGAATAAGGCAATTTCCCATTCAATTTGCAACTGTAATTACCTGGTCAATGAGTTCACACTGGGAACAAGGTACTGCACGCAGGAAATGTGTGTGTGTCAAGCATGGGCCTGAAAACAAAAATAGGATATGGCCTGGAATGCATTGAACTGACCTTTGGTGACCGGAAAATGCAGGTGTACATTGACACTGCGTAGGCACAGAAAATGTGTAGGTGTAGCCCATAACCCATGAAAATAGGCTGCATGGGCAAGGAGGTGTGTCTACAGGAAAACTGTAAAAAGAGGCGTGACCCTGTGAGTTGAACAATTATAAAAAAACCCTTAGAAATTTGGGTTCAGCAGATAGAGATCAAGATCAAGATCGCTTGCAGTCAGAACTCCTGAAGGCTCCTGTTTATGTACATCTTCTGCCAACGACTCTCAGTCTACACACAACCAAAGAATAAAAATATAATTTTATATTTTCATATATACAAGTGTTCGGTGTTCTTTGTTTGGTCCAGTGACTGTATATAACACCCGCCCTGTCGGCTGGGGCGTTAAAATGCACCGACTGCACCTCTGCAGAGGGGCAAGACTCCCCCAATGGGGCCACCTGTTGGCCGTGGGTGGCGACCCGTGATGCTTAAGAATAGTGCCCAGATGGATGAGCAGTTCATGACTTGCAATACCCAT
>CM042143.1:12889743-12920168 GCA_023376005.1 Doryteuthis pealeii
CAAAGAGAGAGATCAGTCCTGTGGAAGGTTTAAAATAAACCGAAACGTTTAAGCGTCGACTTATTTGCATTAATAAATTCATCTTATTTTGGAACACTTCGTTTTTCAAAATTTCTTCATAATATATATATATATATATATATATATATATATATATATATATATATATATATATAAATGTAAGGTAATCCAAATGACTGGTTGTAAGGGATGATTCTATTTGGGATCTTTGAAATCTCACTGTACGACCATACTGTATGCTCTTGTAGGTGCAAACATATACTCATTCAAGGATTTTTATGAATCCCTAAAAAGAGCTCCATGTATGATAATCAATAAACTAGACTATATACAGACCAATATCTAACTTTCAAAAAAACTTAAACCGTCATCCCATTATATTTCATTTTAACTAGGAACTCAAGTTATTTTGTTTTGTTTTTTTTTAAGTTTAAAAAAAAGTATATATATAATATATATAATATTATAATATATATATATATATATGTATATACATATATATATATATACATATACATATATATACATATACATATATATACATATACATAATAACATATACATATATATATAAAATTTTAAAAAAAAACAAATGATGTTTGTTATGTAATTGCTGACAGAAATCTGTTTCGACCAAATCGATAAACTGGTCTTCATCACGAGCAACATAGACGGGAAAAGAAAGATATCCGTTAAAAGACTGTTTACAAAAACGAACGCTATATTCAACCGCTGAAAATTTTTTTTCCCGTCTATGTTGCTCGTGATGAAGACCAGTTTATCGATTTGGTCGAAACAGATTTCTGTCAGCAATTACATAACAAACATCATTTGTTTTTTCAAAATGTTAAATTTCATACTGTCGGATTAATTTCCATCTATTTTTCATATATATATATATATATATATATATATATATATATATATATATATATGCAGTCATCCACAGACACCATGTTTTGATGTATCATATCTCTTCAGTGTGGCTAGACATTAGCAGGCTACCTCCTGCCGGAATGTAAACCTGATAGATTTATCATCAGGCAGACTTAACCACTCAACTATCAGTGCCTACCGACTGGAAAGAGGATTTTAACTGAGTGCTATTAAGAGAAACGGTGATGATGTGGAGAAGTAAGGATGTGATCCACAGAGGCCCAGCTTCATTTTGATGTATGATACATGTTCTTGTGTTGGTAATTATACCTGTCCTAAACATAATGGCAATACTATTTGAATCACCCTCATAATAATAGATGTGCAAATAAGTGAATAATAAAGTCTGCAGAAAGGCCTATTGTTGGTATCAGATGAACAGCGAGGGAGTCTATCCTCTTTCACTAATGCTAAACAAGGGAGATTGTTTTTGCTGCTGTGGGACATTAAAGCTACTGATAACTCCATGATGCTTTTCTATACGGATTAGATTACGCAAAAAATAAAATTAAACAATTTAAAAAAAAATTGAAATAGATCACTAAGTAGGACTGATTCTATTCTAGTAGTGACTACCCCATGCAGATATTTAAGAGGTTTGAATTCAGAGTTTTCCTTCTCCTAGACTAGTTGCCTAACCAAGGTTAAGAAGCCCAGTCTGCCTTACTATTTATGCATAGCTGGAGGGAGAATAGTTGGATTCATACCTTTCCCAAGGGTATTAGTGCTATGTGAACTGTGGCTTCATCCAAGATTTTGATCTGTGCCACTCAAGTGCTAAGTTGGTGAGGACCTGTATCAAACCCGGAACCATACAATTAATAAGTGAATACTTTAACCAGTTATAAAATGTACAAATAAACTGCATCTATTAATAATGGAGATTCGCTTCCGGTTTTTGTCTGTAACAGAAACTACGTCACTGCTTACGTCACACTGCCTAAAATAGTCATAAATAGAATACACTCTAAATTTGAGCATGAAATGTTAGACAGTCCTCATTGGTTTTTTAAACAAGTTTTGATAAATACATACCTGGTATTATCTATCTATATATAGTTTGTTTTATTTTAATATATATTTAAAGTTATCAGAACTAAGTTTCCATTTCAAATTTTTTATTTTTTTGCTCCTTTAATAAATTTATTTTATTTTTTACTCCTTTAATGAATTTGATGATTTTACTTTACTTATGATACAAACTCTCTGGTGTTAAATTTTCAATTCCCATCCCCTCAGGCAATATTTATTTTACGTCGCCCAGAGTGCGTTTTTTATTTATTTTGCTACTATATTCTTAGATAAGTAGACTAATTTCCATTATTGTCTTAAAATACATACCAAGCTGATGCTATATTTATAAATGTTAGGAATTCCTGAACAGTAATTCCACCATTATCTGTTGAATATTCTAGAAATATGTATGTAACTTACACAAAAGACAGAAAGAAAATACTAACAACAACAACAACAACAAAAAAGAAAGAAAGAAAGAAAGAAAGAAAAAAAATAAATAGAAATTTAAAAATAGGAAAATCTTTTCTCACATTACAAAAAAAAAAAATAAAAAAAAGAAAGAACGAAGAAAAAAAAAATAGAAATTAAAAAAAAATAGGAAAATCTTTTCTCACATTACAAAAAAAAAAAATAAAAAAGAAACAACGAAAGAAAGAAAAAAATAGAAATAAAAAAAGAAATAGGAAAATCTTTTCTCACATTACAAAAAAAAATAAAATAAAAAAGAAACAACGAAAGAAAGAAAAAAATAGAAATTAAAAAAAAAATAGGAAATCTTTTCTCACATTACAAAAAAAAAAATAAAAAAGAAGAACGAAAAAAAGAAAAAATAGAAATTAAAAAAAAAAATAGGAAATTTTCTCACATTACAAAAAAAAAAATAAAAAAGAAACAACGAAAGAAGAAAAAAATAGAAATTAAAAAAAAATAGGGAAATCTTTTCTCACATTACAAAAAAAAAAAAAGAAAGAAAGAAAGAACGAAAGAAATAAATAAATGGAAATTAAAAAAAAAATAGGAAAATCTTTTCTCACATTACAAAAAAAAAAAAAAAAGAAAGAAAGAAAGAACGAAAGAAATAAATAAAATGGAAATTAAAAAAAAAATAGGAAAATCTTTTCTCACATTACAAAAAAAAAAAAAAAAGAAAGAAAGAAAGAACGAAAGAAATAAATAAAATGGAAATTAAAAAAAAAATAGGAAAATCTTTTCTCACATTACAAAAAAAAAAAAAAAGAAAGAAAGAACGAAAGAAATAATAAAATGGAAATTAAAAAAAAAAATAGGAAAATCTTTCTCACATTACAAAAAAAAAATAAAAAAGAAACAACGAAAGAAAGAAAAAAATAGAAATTAAAAAAAGAAATAGGAAAATCTTTTCTCACATTACAAAAAAAAAAAAAAAAGAAAGAAAGAACGAAAGAAATAAATAAAATGGAAATTAAAAAAAAAATAGGAAAATCTTTTCTCACATTACAAAAAAAAAAAGAAAAAAAGAAAGAAAGAGAGAAAGAAAAAATAAATAGAAATTAAAAAAAAAAGAAAAAGAGAAAAATCTTTTCTCCCATTACAAACAGCATAAAGTCTTGTATGATTCAGCCATGTCCAGACATTTCTAAATTAGCCAATCATATGGCTTATATCAATTTTTGCCTCATTTGATGATAGTGGAAACTCCACAGCAGGTGAGATTTCATCTCTTTGGGAAATAAGGTAATAAACTTCATTAATGGCCATCATCAGACACTGGACATCAAAATGCCATTGCTGCTGCTGCTGCTGTGGTTAGCTAAAGCCAAAAGTATTGATAACATGATCAGGAAAAATCTGACTGCAGACATTAAGAAATGATAACTGAACGTAATTTTCATAGCCAGACTGGAGATGAATTTCGTGTTAATAATCTTTTCCGTTTTTATTGTGTTGTTGAGAGTCTGTAGAACAATATTTACTTATAGACTACCATTAGTCTCTGCTGTTGAAAGCTGAGCAGATTCTGTATATATATATTGTTATGTATTAGAAATACATTAACGAGAAGATTTCGAGTGGTTGTAATAATAGTTTATTATTACAGTAAATACAAATAACAAAAATGGCTCCCGGCCGGCAAGGTAAAAAGTCTCTGCGCGTAAAAGAAGGATTGGTAAAGATTACTTATCTTCTGGAGAGTTGTAGCACGTGGGTTTACATCCGAGAATACGAAACAACGTTCGTGGTTGGAGATCGCCTCACATCACATACTGAGCTAATCTCCTGTTGTTCTTTTATACGTATTCATTTGCATACGTAAGGGATTATCCGGTTACTTCCCTTTACAACACACACACACACACACATATATATATATATATATATATATATTATATATATATATATATATATATATAACTTTGCCTGAAAAGTAATATTATCAGTTCTTATCAGTGGTTATGGTAAAGTTGCTTGGTAAGTTATAAACTTCTATATGAATAAAAACAAAATAAGAACAATAATTTCTCTGTTAAGCTGTATTAATTACTATTCTATTTTACTGTTGCCCTTGACCAGGATGGAACTTGCAGCCGAGAGATAACTGTCATTTGGAACTGTCTTAATCCGAACTATTCATCCACTATGCTATGTGTCCAATTGGACACCTTAACACCCGTGTCTCAGCAATGGTTAGCAGAATGAGAACAGGATACCCCCGTGGATTGAATAATGGATTGGGTTCAAAGTTCTGTGATGGCTCCCAATTATGACAAGAAGGTTCCCGAGCGAGTTCAAAAAGAAGGTTCCGAGTTCGAGAATGCTCCTGAGTCCAAAAAGAAGGTTCCTGAGTTCGAGAAGGCTCCTGAGTTCGACAAGAAATACCTGAAGAAGGCCAGATGGCACATCGGCCCGAAACATTGTACAGATAACAATAAGAGTGAGGACAATAGTCCAAATAAACCAAATAATACTAAGAACAATTATATAGAAATAACTTTGCTTTCCCTCTATCTCACAAAACACACGTGCAAGCCATTCCAAAGAGAAGCAATGGGGAACTCCTAAGTGTAGTGATTATCTTCCCTTCTTTGTTTGGGGTAGAGATTAGGAAGGAATTATCTTCCCTTGTTGCCAGGGTTTGCCACTAGGGGACATTATAACCAAGCTATTTAAATGCTTTTATAGGGCCGGGTTAGCTCAGTCGGTAGAGCGTTCGGCTAGAAACCACATGGTTCCTAGTTCGATTACGGTCCTCGCCAACTCAGCGTATGAGTAGCACAGGGATCTGTGCGGTAAAGTAAGGAGCTGATGGTAGGTGTGGCGCTCCACCTCAGATGCCAAAAAACAATCTCCTTGGTCTAGCGCTATTGAAAAGGGGATAGACTCCCTCGCTGATTGGCTGATACCGACTTTAGGCCGCCCCGGCGACTTTACTTTACTTTTTTATTTAAATGCAGCGGCAAATGAAACTCTCTCTCTCTCTCTCTCTCTCTCCTCTCTCTCTCTCTCTCTCTCTCTCCTATCAAGGACCCCCTCAAGATGTAATAGGAATTTTTGTCCCCATCCATTTGGACTAAGGGGGTTTTGTCCCCCAACATAAGGCTTATATGTGTGTCTTTACGCAGCCCCTTTTGTATACTCTATCTTCATAGAGGTTTTTTTGACTCACCAGCCATGATTTAGCCGCATTAACCACATGTGCCTTTTTACATTCCAATGTCACCACATGGTGATGGTTTTCCTATGAAATAAGTGACAACCTTTTTATTTAGGACTTTCATCCATTCAGTTAACTGTTCACTCGTCAACAACTCTTTTTCTCTTAGGAATTTTGTCCTAACTTGTTTTGTATTGTAAGTGTTGAATGTTGCCAAAGAAATAAAGTCTGTGTTTGTTATATATCTCTTTGTTGGAATTTTTTTTATATGGTTTGTTTGTTTTGTTTTATGGCATATCAACCTCAGTGGGTCATTTAATGCCGATAAAGCTTTGAAGTAAATCAATTCTTAATGGATAATACAATTTTTTTTATAAATACATTTTTCTATTTAATCCATAGATGGGACCCTAACAGGTACTACCACTCCGGGTCACAGTGGACCAGGGAGCAATCGTGATGAAGGGGTGCTCCACATTCCCCAAACCTCCAAAACTGGAAACTCACCATCAGATAGAGTTTAACGTCATTCCCAGGACATGTAGACCCTCAGCCACCGCCTTCTAGCACCCATATGATAAAAAGGGGTTGGGGCTTGCCATAAGGGCAATAGGGTTGGGAAAATCATATAGGTGCTAGGGTTTGACGTGACCAGCCGATTGATCGGAGGGGGCCTCTCCGACCGCCCGTCTAGCCCAAGATAGGGCCAAAGTGGAGTATTGCATGTCATGAACTGCTCATCCACCTGGGCTCTATCCTTAAGCCTCACGGGTCGCCACCCACGGCCAACAGGTGGACCCATTGTGGGAGTCTTACCCCTCTGCAGAGGTACAGTCAGTGCATTCTAACGCCCTAGCCGACAGGGCGGTTGATACATGTTCAATCGTTAAAATGATCTAAACATCATTAACAATATATAACAAATGTTTATGTGATTTCTAAATATTTTCGAGAATTTTACCTTCGGGATTACTTTTAGTGTTGCTGCTAGAAAATGTGGAAAACAAACTCTTTGATTAATAGTTAACTTTGTTAAATTCCAACAATGTTATGCTTCATAATTCTTTAAAAAGAACTTCCTCCACCAACCAACCAACCAGCCAAACAATTAAATATTGGTAACATTTTTATTTGGAGAACAATCTCTTTGATGAATACTTTCTTTTATTAGAGTCCAACAATTTTGTGCTTCATAATTCTTTGAAAAAAAAACAAACTTCAAATCCAACCAACCAACCAACCAATTAAATATTAGGGACATTTTTATGTGGAGAACAACCACTTTGATGAATGCTTCCTTTTATTAAAGTCCAACAATTTTGTGCTTCATAATTCTTTAAAAATTATTTGGCTCGCAGCAAATAGAAATGATGAAATAAATTACGCTGAATTTACTTACTTTATTAGGGCCAGGTTAGCTCAGTCGGTAGAGCGTTCGGCTAGAAACCACATGGTTCCTAGTTCGATTGCTGTCCTCAATGGTAGGTGTGGCGCCCCACCTCAGATGCCAAAACGATCTCCTTGGTCTAGCACTAGTGAAAAGGGGATAGACTCCCTCGCTGATTGGCTGATACTGACTTTAGGCCGCCCCGACGACTTTACTTTACTTATTAGGTATATTAGTTTCATGCCTTTTCCTAAAGTATTGGCTCTAGTAGCCAAAGTAGGAATATTGTAGTTGACTTGCAAATTCTTTATTTAGCCATGGAAGGCCCTGTCGGCTGGGACTGAAGAATACACCGACTGAACCTCTGCAGAGGGGTAAGATCCTCCAAATGGGGTCACCTGTTTGCTGTGGGTGGCGATCCATAATTATTAAGGCCGGAATCCTGTTGAATGAGCAGTCCATGACATGCAACTCTCTACTTTGGCCTTACTTAGGCTAGACGGCCGGTCGGAGAGCCCCCTCGGATCAATCGGTTTGTTACGTCAACCCTATTGAAAAGGGGATAGACTCCCTCGCTGTCTGGCTGATACAGACTTTAAGCTGCCCCATCGACTTTACTTGCTACTTTACTTAAAGTTAAGCAATGATTCGAGGGGCCATGGTATGTGGGTGATTTTTGAAAATTGAGCAATGATCGTCAGGAGAGTGTTATATTGATAAGCAAGAAAACATTTCCTCTCCTACTTGCTCGACAAAATTAACTCTTTACCTACTTTAAGCCGCTCGCAGTGACTTTGTCATTCTACGCATACCACATCTGTATTGTACATTCTGTATTGCTAATGGCCACTCCCATTTGCACTTCTAAAGAGTCTGCATAAGGTGAAACTAAAGATGTTTGGAAGTTAGTCAAATATACAATTGTCTGATAATTTCACTGGGCAAATTACCAACACATTGATTCTAATGTTGACAACAGTGGCCCTCATATCAACTATTAGAGCCATCACAGTATTCAGTACTAATCAGAATAAACTATCAACATCACCTTATCTAATCAAAGGCAGTTGTCATCACGAACAACAATGCATTTTATTACAACTAAGAAAATCAATAACCATGACTATCAATTATGTCTATATATATTTACCAACCCCTCCGTATGAGCAGGATGTGGCACAAGGCCAATTTCTTAAGCAGAGTTCAACAGGTTTGAATTCAGAGTTTTCCTTCTCTGAGGCTGATTGCCTAACCAAGGTTAAAGAGCCCAGTCTGCCCTACTATTTATCCATAGCTGGAGGGAGAGTAGGATTCATATCTTCACCAAAGATATTAGCGCTAAGTGAAATACAATTACCACATCCAGGATTTGAACTCAGGGCGACTAGTCCATTTCCCATGACTTTAACCATTACACCACGCGTTTCTTATAATATACATACATCGCAAATATCAGTATCGTAAATAGATTATTGAATCTATTTCTTTGTGAATATCATTTATGTTTGTTATTTTATAATGTCTCAATAATGCTAATCACAGGCTAACTCAGAAACTCCTGAAGAAGGCCGGAGGGCACATCGACCGAAACTTTGTGTATATAACAATAAAGCTGAGGATAATAGTCCGAAAATTCAAATAATACAAATTATCAAGCCTCATCTAAAAAATTCACACAAATACTAAACTCTAAATGTTTCTTATAATATATATTTACCAACCCCTCCGCATGAACAGGATGTGGCACGAGGTCAATTTCTTAAGCGGAGTTCAACAGATTTGAATTTGGAATTTTCCTTCTCCTAGACTGATTGCCTAACCAAGGTTAAAGAGCCCATGGGAAATGGACTCGTCGCCCTGAGTTCAAATCCTGGATGTGGTAATAGTATTTCACTTAGCGCTAATACCCTTGGGAAAGATATGAATCCTACTCTCCCTCCAGTTATAGATAAATAGTAGGGCAGACTGGGCTCTTTAACTTTGGTTAGGCAACCAGTCTTAGAGAAGGAAAACTCTGAATTCAAACCTCTTAAATCTCTGCTTGGTGTGGTCACTACTAAAATAGGCTCAGTGATCTATTTCAATATAAAAAAGACACCTGACGGTACCATAATTCTAACCAAAAAAGATGTCTTCAGAAAATTTCCTTTTTAGATGTGATTCTTCTTGTGATTGTTTTTGGTTTGGTTTAGTTTGTTCTACAGTATCTCAAACTCAGTGGGTCATTTAATGCCAACAAATTTTTAAAAAGATTCATTCTTAATATATATTCAATTTTTGTTATAAACAGATTTTTCTATTGAACCCATAGATGGGACCCTAACATGTACTACCACTCCAGGTCAGAGTGAACCAGGGAACAATGGTGATGAAGGAGTGCTCCACATTCCCTAGACCTCCAGAACTGATACCTCACCAGATAGAGTTTAACATCATTCCCAGGACATGATGACCCTCAGCTACCTCCTTCTAGCACCCATATGATAAAAAGGTTTGGGGACTTGCTACAATGGCAATAAGGTTGGAAAAATCAAAACTTTTTGTCATGTTCTAATTTATATCCTAATATGTATTTAGCCAATCCCTTCACCAAAGCAGGAGTGGTAGTACATGCTAGAGTCCAATCAATGTGTTAGATAGATGAAAAAATGAGTTTAAAAAATGTGTTAAAAAAAAGAATAGGTTTTTTTAAAAAACTTTTGAATACCCATCAAGAATGAATAAAACAAACATCGTTAGCATAAAATAACTCAAGGGTTGATATGCCAAATCCAACCAACCAACCACACCAGCCAGCACATGTCCCCTCGTTTACAGAGGTAAAGGCTGGATGTATTGCCTGGCTCGTGAAGCATCTTAAAATGGTAATGCTAGAAGAACTGGACCATTTTTGACTCACCTCATGAAAATTTGAACAGAGGGCTTTGAGTAAAAATATAAGAACTTACCATGCACCAAAAATTGCAGTTTATTCAGCACATTGTGAAATGCTAAAAGTTAATTGAGTTCATAGGGAAAATTACAGTTAATTCAGTTCATAGAGAAATGATAAAGATTCTAATTAATTCTGTTCATAGAGAAATGCTAAAAATTCTAGTTAATTTAGTTCATAGAGAAATGCTAAAGATTCTAGTTAATTCTGTTCATAGAGAAATGCAAAAGATTCTAGATAATTCTGTTCATAGAGAAATGCTAGAAATTCTAGTTAATTCTGTTCATAGAGAAATGCTAAAAATTCTAGTTAATTCAGTTCATAGGGAAATGCTAAAAATTCACTTACGGTGTCTAAGTGTCCAGTCATTTGAGAGTTTAAACATTTGACGATGTTCAATAATGGAAAAGTTTATTATAATAGCTGTGAGGTATTAACTTGTGATGATTTGCCATTATTAGAAATACCCAAATGACCGATTAAGTTAAAAGGGAAGTCCTTCGAATACAATCGTCTTTAAAAGAACAGTGATGGTTTTGTTCATTATAGGATTAACAGCTTTTGGATACAGTTCTTTATTAGACTTGCTCAAAGCATCTTGATTTGGTGCCAATGTTTTGATGAACAGAAATGGAATCACAAGCAATAACATTCTAACAGCTTATTAATTTTTGGCTTCTGAAAAGGAATATTTGATCTACAATGGCAAGTGCTTCTCGGTTTGAAATATGACAGTCTAAAGTAGAAGCCAATTATTAATATACTGATTCAATTCTGTTCTCTCGGGAGAAGAAAAATATTTATATTTCTTCTGTACTGTTTGCTTATTAAAGATTTTGTACAATTATGATTGGATAAACAATATGAAAAATTCAACAAAGGTTTTTAAGGGGAAGATTTGGATAATTTGCTTATTGTAATTTTGTCAGAAAATATATTTTTTCTTATTTATTTAATTCCATTAGAAAATTACTTTAATTTCTTTGAGGGTTTTACATTTCTGAGAAAAATTAACTTTAAAAATAGGATTGAGTGAGGTGGCTATAAATACATGGTGTTTAAAAAAATTCTATTTGGTTTCTTTGTTTTGAATATAAATTTATCTTTAGGCAATCTTATAGAAAGTTGCATTTAGTGTTTTTGTACTTGTATTAAAAGTTTAAGAGAGATAATTGTTGTAGTTTGTTACAAATGATTGGTACAGTAGAGTTTAGTTGTTTTATGGCATATAAACTCATTATGGGGCATTTAATGCCAGTTTAGCTCAGTCGGTAGAGCATCCACGTAGAAACCACAAGGTTCCAGGTTCAATACCAGCCCCCACCAAATTCAGCATGAGTAGCACATTTTAAAATTTCAATTGAAATGCAAAGTAAAATAAACAAACTGTTAACATTTTCTTCTCAACTTAAAAAGTTGGTTAGATTAACTAAAAATAAGAAAAAGAAAAATTCTTTTTTTTCGCCTTGAAATATTCTGGAAAAGAAAAGTGACATAAAAAAAAGTGAAATATTCTGGAAAAGAAAAGTGACATAAAAAAAAAGTGAAATATTCTGGAAAAGAAAGTGACATAAAAAAAAGTGAAATATTCTGGAAAAGAAAAGTGACTAAAAAAAAGTGAAATATTCTGGAAAAGAAAAGTGACATAAAAAAAAGTGAAATATTCTGGAAAAGAAAAGTCATAAAAAGTGAAATATTCTGGAAAAGAAAAAGTGTCATAAAAAAAGTGAAATATCTGGAAAAGAAAAGTGAAAAGTGACATAAAAAAAGTGAAATATTCTGGAAAAGAAAAGTGACATAAAAAAGTGAAATATTCTGGGAAAAAAAAAAAATGAAGAATGAATATGTATTCTCAATGCAATGAAATTGCATTGTCTCTCAGAATATATAAAAACCAAAAATAATCCTGACCATGAAAGACAAATCAATAGAATTGCATATCAACTCTCTTAGGTTATTTTATGCCAAAGCCATCCTTATAGAAGAACAATAGTGGTACTGTTTAATTCATAGCTGGGTGGATGAGAGGGTTCATACTTTTCCCAAGGGTATTAATTGGAAAGTGAATGTAATAGTGTTACTGGAGTTTGAACTCGCTATCTGTAGGATAATATTACTTATATATATATTTTACCAACCCCTCCACACGATCAGGATGTGACACAAGGTCAATTTCTTAAGCAGAGTTTAACAGGTTTGAATTCAGAGTTTTCCTTCTCCTAGACTTGTTACCTAGCCATGGTTAAATAGCTAAGTCTGCCATGCTATTTATCCATAGCTGGGAGAGAACTGGATTCATACCTTTCCAAATGGTATTAGCACCATGTGAAATGCAAACAGCTTTGTCCAGAAATTGAACTCTGATTGACGAGTCCATTTCCTACGACTCTCACCATTAGACTACGTCCCTCCTTAACATTACTTATTTAGGATTTAAGGTGGTTTTAACTTCATTAACTAATACCACTTTCTTATAATGCATTAGGAAACCTCAGAAGGCCACAAAATACAGGTGAATTTATATATTCATATAAAAAAACGCCCTGTCGGCTGGGGCGTTAGAATGCACCGACTGCATCTCTGCAGAGGGGTAAGACTCCCCCAATGGGGCCACCTGTTAGCCGTGGGTGGCGACCCGTGAGGCTTAAGGATAGAGCCCAGGTGGATGGGCAGTTCATGACATGCAATACTCCACTTTGGCCCTATCTTGGGCTAGACGGGCAGTCGGAGAGGCCCCCTCCGATCAATCGGCTGGTCACGTCAATCCCTAGCACCTATATGATTTTCCCAACCCTATTGCCCTTATGGCAAGCCCCAACCTCTTTTTATCATATGGGTGCTAGAAAGCGGTGGCTGAGGGTCTACATGTCCTGGGAATGACGTTAAACTCTATTTGATGGTGAGTTTCCAGTTTTGGAGGTTTGGGGAATGTGGAGCACCCCTTCATCACCATTGCTCCCTGGTCCACTGTGACCCGGAGTGGTAGTACCTGTTAGGGTCCTATCTATGGATTAAATAGAAAAATGTATTTATAAAAAAATTGTATTATCCATTAAGAATTGATTTATTTCAAAACTTTATCGGCATTAAATGACCCACTGAGGTTTATATGCCGTAAAACAAAACAAACCAAACCAAATGAACATGTATCAAATATGAATAAGTCGTCCAAATTCATAATTACAGCTATACACCTTTCTTCACCAAACAGCACTATGACAGCCTCTATGTATTCGTATGGGCTTAGTGTAAGGGTTATAATTCCAAGCACAGGAATCGGTGACTCGAATTAAAATTCACGATACGCCTTTGCTGGTCCATTCATACTAATAGCCTAGAGAAAGACATAAATCCATCCCCTTTCTTCTTAGTTACGAGTAAGTAGTCGGGTAGACTTGGTTCTTTAGCCTGGATATGACAACCAGTATAGGAAAGGTAACTCAAAAACGACTCATGCGGAAGAATTTGTAAAAAGCAGAAAAATATACAGACTTTTAGTGGTTTGAAGGCATCAAAAGTAAACCACCCCCAGGTTTTTTTTATTGGCTTTTTATTTATGCCCATTCTCCCAAGGGAAGACCAGTCCATTCTAACTACACACAGGGGAATATCACTCTACTTATACATCTATGAGTAATCCTCTTTTCTTAATTTGAGCTCTTATTCCTGCCAAACCTTTTCTGTGTATATACCTGCATGAAAGCAGACATTCTAATTAGGAAACAAGTGAGAAATTTAATTGGTTCATAAAGGTGTAAATAATATGGTGGCTTTTTTTTGCTTGGCTCCTTAAAGTTATCTTTTATTACAATGAGCACCTAATTAGAATATCACTATACTAGCTATAATATATGAAATGAGTTTTGTTAGTCATTACAACTCAGCCAGGGGACATTTATTTACTTAGTTAATTATGACACAATGTATTAATTGAGAATGGAGGGCACCCGGTGAGGATTAAACTCATTTAAGAAATAATCTTCATAATGAGCTTGCTGGTCATGCACCCATGCAATTGTTATCAATATTCTCCATTTAATATCAGATTTTAAAAATATAATTCTCTATTCAATTGAAATATTTATACTTACGAAATTCACTCATTTATAAACTATTGTTAAACTTATTACTGGTATTATATATATATATATATATATATATATATATATATATATATATATATATATATATAAGCGTATCTGAAGCTTGCTCGTACCTCAAATTTTAGCTCTCAATTCAAATCAAAAACTCGTCCGAGTAACAGTCTTCTGCCAATTAGTTATTATTGGTTTTATCCCTGTCTATAAGACCTTTGATAGTTGGCAGCAATTACAAGTGTTCCTCTTGTGGCAACATAAACAATTGAAGATCAATGTTTCATTATCCAAAGTCATAAATTTTTAGACTTAAATTGTTGGCAATATTCTTGGCTAAATCCAGTTTTTATTACATCGAACTAGCAAAAATATGCGCCCCCTGGTCACAAGTATTTAGGTTTTAATGTTAATAAAATATATCAATTTAGAAAGACTAACAAAACTAAAAAAAGAATGAATACAAAAATACTACACTTATTTCAACGTTATTTTAATTAATTTCTATATAAAATCATGTATAGGGTTGGTTTTAATACATTTGAGAATAATATGATAGTATTAGAAATCAGTAACAACAAACAATTATTGATTAAACCCAGCTTTGTGAAAACCATTATGCACATTATTCCCACCATATACTATGTAAATCTTTATTTCTTAGAGAAATATAACACATATTTCAGGATTTTAAATGCATTAATAATATGGGCAGTTTTGTAGCAAATCTTACCCAACTTGACTTTAATAGAGACATCATTAATAAATAAGATGCTAATTAAGATTAAATAATGACTAATTCATAATCGTTGAGAATATAACTTAAATAACTAAGGAAATCGTGACATCAGTGATGACGTAGTTTCAGTTACAGACAGACAGTTACATAATCTCCATTGTAATAATATATTTTCTTAAGAAACTTTATGTTAATTTCTTTTTTCATTATTCTTAAAGTTATCTGAGGGTCTTTAAAATAAATCTTTATTTTACTAATTTATTTCATGGGAATATTTTCCTTTGGGGTTAGAATGATGGGATGGGTATACTGAAGCCAAACTTTATACACCTTATTTTTCTGTTGTAGGATTTAGTTGGACGCATAGATCAATACTCAGCTGTATTGCAAGTTCAGTCTGCTCTGAAGATTTGTTTGTTTGTTTTGTTTTGTTTTACAGCATATCAACCTCAGTGCCGATAAAGTTTTATGCCGATAAAGTTTTGAAATAATCAATTCTTAATGGATAATACAATTTTGTTTACAAACTCATGTTTTTCAATTTAACCCATAGATGGGACCCTGACAGGTACTACCACTCCGGGTCAGAGTGGACCAGGGAGCAATGGTGATAAAGGGGTGCTCCACATTCCCCAAACCTCCAAAACTCGAACCTCACCATCAGATAGAGTTTAACGTCATTACCAGGACATGTAGACCCGCAGCCACCGCCTTCTAGTACCCATATGATAAAAAGGGGTTGGGGCTTGCCATAAAGGCAATAGGGTTGAGAAAATCATATAGGTGCTAGGGCTTGACGTGACCAGTCGATTGATCGGAGGGGGCCTCTCCGACCGCCCGTCTAGCCCAAGATAGGGCCAAAGTGGAGTATTGCATGTCATGAAGTGCTCATCCACCTAGTATCTCCTTAAGCATCACGGGTCGCCACCCACGGCCAACAGGTGGCCCCATTGGGGGAGTCTTACCCCTCTGCAGAGATGCAGTCGGTGCATTCTAACGCCCCAGCCGACAGGGCGGCTGCTCTGAAGAAGAACTGCAGACTTGAGTAGGTAGGTAATTTATATAGCAGTCAGAAACGTTCCATTATGCAGCTGGAGCCAGCTCATTCTCTGGGTTCTGATTGGCTTTTAGTTTTAGTGTGGATACTTTGATCATCACTTGACTTCACTGTGTGCTTGAGTGTGGCGTCTGTATTTAGTAAACCTCCCACCTGCCTTAGTCTGCCAAATAGACGCTACCTCGGAACCTTCTTGCAAAGGTGTGTATCATATCTTTATTCTACACAGGTATCATTGGGAAATAAGAAATGTTTTGGTAAACAGGTCAGACTTTGGCCCATTTACAAAAACTTTTATTATTCCCCAATGACACCTGCATCGAAAAAATAAGCTCTAAAAAATTTGGCTTTGAGTTGCCCTTACTATGCTTTTAACCTTGACAAGGCAGGGGTTATTTCTTTGGTAATCTTGAACTTTAAATGACTAAATTCCTACCATGAAATTGTATTTGTGCATTATTAGGAATCAACATAATTGTTATTAAAAAGACATTTTATGATATTTTTGTTAAAAACATGCAGAATTAAGTCATTTTAAGACTTAAATGAGAGTTAAGTTTCTTTGTTCTTTTTCCGAGAAGAAGCTTGTAAACAATGGCTGCCATCTTTGAATCAACGTAATTTTCACGGAGAAAACATGATGTTTTCGAAATCCATTTCAATGCATGTTTTTAACGCCAAAATATCATAAAATGTCTTTTTAATAACAATTAAGTTCATTTCAAATAATGGGCAAGTACAATTTTATAGTTGGAATTTAGTCACTTAAAGTTCAAGATAACCATTTCTTTCCCCTCCAAAAAAGATTATATATGTAAGGCCCCTTAAGTTTTAATTTCAGATAGTATTAAAAATTAAAAACAAAAGTATTTTCATCGATCAATTTTTGTTGTAATCGCGACTTGGACCCTCACAGGATGACATATTAAATTCCCTACGTAAAAAGACTTTGTGTTAATCCAGCCATTCTGAAAAGAAAAAAAATGTCTACTATTTAAAATATTAAATGCAAAAATAATTCCATGCTGTCATCATTTAAATTTCATTTTTAATTATCTTTACGAATATAGACCAAATCTTCATTATTTTTGCTCCAAAAGCACAATCTGGTGATAGTGAATGTGTATATATATATATTTACTTTGTCGTTAATTGTTTTATTTTCATAATTTCTTCCGGACATACATACACACAAACTGCCCTTTATATAGGTATAGATATATTTTTCCACTATCCTCCTGAACCATGAGCGTGTAGAATTTGAAAGTGGGTGGGTCAGCCCACAGTGGAATAGTCCCCTCACCCACTGACAAACTACAATATTTACGGAGATTCTATGATTTTCCTCTCTTACCAAATCTTTGAACAACCAATTAACTTCATGCTAACATGACAGTGAGCAGTAAAAATCTTGAATATGCAAAATTTTTATTGATACTTCCCGCCATTCTTGTAAAGCATTAAATCATGATTAGTGTAGTCTCTCTTTTTTGGGGGATTTTTTGTTTTTTGTTGAAGTTTTCTTTTTAGTTTTTGAATAGTGAAAAGCTTGAATGATTTTGAAATTAACAGGTTCTTGCATTGCAAAAAAAAAAATGTTTAGTAAAAAAAACAACAACAAAAAAAACAATTTAAATCACTTAAATGGCAATGATTTGTATTTAAATTGTAAAACATTGGAATTAATAGTAGAAATTCAATTAGAATAAACATTAATTCTGATTAGCCAAAGCTTAAAAAATTTGGAAAAGAAATTTGAAAGACAATCTCATGGATATTATTAAATAGGTAATTTCATTTTGGTTTTATTTTAAATTTCGTTTTGTAGAAATTGATTGTATCTTATAAAACATCGAGATAGACGGTTCGCGTAATGGTTCCGTAATCTTCGCAGTCCCAGGGTATTTGCCTCTCACCCCACTTATGAGGACGTAACACAAGGACATTTGGGAAGCGGGTGGTGTAATGGAACTCGTCACCCCGAGTTCAAATCCTGGATATGGTAATTGCATTTTCCCTTTGCGCTAATACCCTTGGGAAAGTTATAAATCCTACTCTCCCTTCAGCTATGGGTAAATAGTAGAGCAGACTGGGCTCTCTTTATCTGGGTTAGGCAGCCGGTCTAGGAGAAGGTAAACTCTGAATTCAAACCTGTTGAACTCCGCTTCAGAAATTGACCTTGTGTGACATCCTACTCGTGCGGAGCGGTTGGTAAATACACAAGGACGAAGCTCATGGGTAATAGGTACAAAAATTCGTTGATCCCGTCGGCATTCCCCTTCTACTGTGATAATACAATCCTGCACAGGCACCAGTTATGATACAATCCTGTGTCGTACCCTCTCAGGGTCACTGTCCTGGGATCACGGTACCAAATATAATACGATCCTGCACACGTGACTAAATATGATCTCTTTTCCCGCGTCGTACGGGACTAGTTTTGGGGAGAATCCGGCTACGGGGCCGTATGTGTTAAGATCCTGGGTCTCCGGTGATAGTATGCTGTGGTAAAAATCACATATTCATTAAAATCAAATTTTAAATATCAATATACAAATTAACCTTTCCGTTAACACTGTAAACCGCTATTTTGTTGTACATGTGGCGTTAGTTTCGTATTTGCCTGGGGAGTTGTCAGTTCGTTTAGTTCACTGGTTCCCGCTAGGGGCCTTTGGATATTTAAGCGGCTGGATTGAACGTCTCTTCCTCTTTCCCTGTTTCCCTGTTGCTCGACCTATGAGACAGACTCTGGTCTACCCCCCTCCTCGTTGGGGCTTCGGCCCTCACCGCCGGACTAATCACTGTAAGTGATTTATACAGCATGGTCTATTCTTAGTCTCATGTCTGTATTTTTATGTTTTTCCCTTTTACTTTTGTATGTATGTTTATGTACACCTATGTATTATGTACCCTGTTTATCCATGTGCTGTACCATATTAAATGTTTTGTCAATCAACCCTTGTCGGAGTTTTATCTGCAAGTATATATTCACCTTGAACCTTACCTACATATAAATACACTTGCAAGTTATTAGTATGTAGACATGTCCAACATATCTAACTCCGGTTTCAACTGGACCTTACAAACTAACATCGTTGATCCGATGCAACAACTGCCCCCTTCTTTGGCAACCTCTTAAAGACATTTACACAATTGTATACTAACATTTAATACCCAAACCAATAAACTGTTAACCCAATTATAAATTCTATAATTGCCTTGTCTCCTTCCTTTACGACAGAGATACTATTTCACCCCAGTATTTCTGTTACTTTTCCAGAGAATTTCTCTAGGCGGAGATATTAGGTATGCATTGAGGTACAAGGACACTTATTTTTGTTGTATTTGTCTCAGCAATGTCCAGAAGTTGTCCGGTAAGGGCGCTGTGATTCTGTGATATCTGCTAGTGCCAGCTAGTTCTGTTCCCTTTGCCTATCGGACCTGTTCTGCTGAATCAGGGTTCAGTGTCTCTGCCCCTATTCTCCGGACTTCCAGGTGAGGGCAGATAACCCAATTTCCAATACTGCTGCTAGTGACCGGTGAAACAGGATCACCATTCCCTTAATAAATTTCCACACTACTTAAGTATTAACCATAAACATTTGTTATGTATATTACAAAAAAAAAAATGAAAAAAAAAAAGAAAAGTTTTATATCTGTCTATATATCTTTCTGGCCTAATTCTGAAACCCTTTGATTTATTTAAAGTAAACTTTTAGAATTTAGTTCTGGCTTAAAATGGAATCTTTTTGAATGGCGCCAGTTGTTTACAACAATGTACACACATCAGACATGAAAGCAGACGCTTTTTTCACCATAGACTAAATTCTGTTGTCTCCTTCGAGGTGAAACAAACATATTTTCCCTCATATACTGAACTAACGTCAATTCGGTTAAATCCTACTTAACGGACCTAAATTCCACCATCGTATGTCACCCCGCTGAAAGAAAAAAATTCTAAAAATCAAAGAATTAACCGAATTTAATGAAATTGTCAGTGTTGATATATTAATGAATAACAGATATTATGCGCCAGTTATTTTATTTAAAGACATTTACATTTTTCAGGTCAATTAACATTGAAGCACGTATCTTCCACAGATTCTCAAAGATATGTGGTTCAAAGTTAATTGACCTGAAAAAAATCTAAAATTCTTTAAATAAAATAACTGAAAATTTTATTAAATTTTTAAATAAAATAACTGAAAATGTCATTGAATTCATTTAATTCCCTGATTTTTGGTATTTTTTTTCTTTCGGCGGGGTGACATACGATGGTGGAATTTAGGTCTGTTAAGTTAGATTAAACCGTTAATTCTTCCTTGTGTTTCTTTTACATGTCTAAAAAATGTATATGGTCTTTTTTGCTGGGCACCATATATTTTCCCACATTAACAGTTAAATACGGATGAAGAAAACTCAACAAACAAATGAGGGTACAAACATATATTCAAAATATAAGTTGCAAACTTAATGTTGTTGCGGCCAGATTTATCTGCTAAAATCCATTGTAGTGAGTGAAGAGACTTACCTCGTGCAAGATAGGGAATCTTCAGGCCTGAAGATTCGCTACTGCGTGAAACTATAGTCGAAGGATTTTAAACCATTCGGTTTTAAAACATATATTTAGCTCTCTTTATTGTGCATTTTTAAATCGATTTTAATTAAGAAGTGAATATATTTGTTTGCTTCGTGGATTGGCAATTACCTGTTATATATATATATATATATATATATATATATATATATATATATATATATATATGAGAAGTAAATACACACGCGGTGTGTTTATGATATGGCTTTTTTAACCGACAATTTTTGTGAGAATATGTGCTTAATTGAAGTCGTACCTAATTTTGAAAGTTAATTAATTAATAATTAATTAATTAGGCGGGCATACCTATTTAAATGTAAGGCTAAACAAATCGAGAAAAATCAATCTCTGTATGTACATTTCGGCTTATTAGGCCTCACCAGCAGACCTATAGATAGGAAGTCCGGTTGGTGTAGAGGTTACGGTACTCGCCTGTCTGCTTGACAGTCGGGTTTCGAATCATGCACAAGGCTGTCTTCCTATCTATAGCTCTGCTGATGAGGCCTAATAGGCCGAAATGTACATACAGAGATTGATTTTTCTCGATTTGTTTAGCCTTACATTTAAATAGGTATGCCCGCTTAATTAATTTATTATTAATTAATTAACTTTCAAAATTAGGTACGACATCAATTAAGCACATATTCTCCCATATATATATATATATATATATATATATATATATATTATAAAATGCTATCAATTTTTCTGAATCTCCCTGTGCTTTTAGTATGACGTGGCCGTAATTTGCCGAAATGGACATTCATGTATATTCCTTTCCAAGAAATGTCTTGTATATTTCCATAAACCAAATACACCCTTTTTTGGTTGACACTGTTTTGTTCCCATTCTTCTCCAACATTTTCCCACTGGCTAGTAGCACGACTATTGTCCATATCATGTTGGACTTTCATTCTCTTTTCTTCCTTACCATAATACTATCCTCGACTGTGTTATCTTTTATTATATTTCAGTTTGTCCCTTCTTCACGCCTCAGATGAATTTTTGTCTTGTCCAGACTTTTGTCATTAGTCTGGGTTTACTTATTGTCCCGTGTGTAGATAATGTTATATTGTCATATTTCTTTTCACTGGCTGTTTTGTTTTGTTGCATCAGTTTTACTATCTTGTTGATTCTAATTCCTTCTTTGCCTGATTTTTTGTAGTTTTTTCTTATGTGGCTTCATGTCTGTGCCAATATAAATTTGCTCTATCAAGAGTGGTGTATTTTCCTTATATGTGGGCTTTATTTCATTGCCTAGTGGAAGTAGGATAAGTTAATCTAACATTTATTAGACTTTGGATTTCTAAACTCTTTCCAAGTCTGAGAAAATATAAAGAACATCCAATATTTTGTTTCTATCAATATACTTAGTCGTATTAAGAAAAATTATCAAACTTTCCACAATTTCATTCTCACTAAGAATATACAAATACAGGAATTCGTGAAAAGTTAGCTTGACCAAAAAGGAGTTGATATATCACAAGGAAGCGTATGATAGCAAAATATGATAATTGAATTATTACAACGTTTAATATGCTTACTTAAGAGCTATTGCTAAATAGTTCAATATGTAAAAGGTATAATCTTGATTTAACTCTCCCCCCCTCTCTCTCTCTCTTTCCTTTTTGTCATCTTTTCATTATGTTCGATTGAAACAGATTAGCGCTATCGCTTCCGCGCACTTACCCCTCCCTCTATCTTTTCCGTACTCTCTTTATTTCTTTCTTATTATATTTTTTGTGGAGCATGTCCTTTTAATTCCTTTATAATAAAAACAGAATAGACCATTATTTAGCTGACGTGACGCCACTCATAAGAAATACAAATTCCGTCATTAAGTAACACCAGATAATCAGGATTTACATTTTTGCATTCTATCTTGTCTGATATGGACGATCTCATTTTTAACGAGTGGGTGTTGTAATTTAATTATTACAATGTTTTATTTGTTTACTTAAGAGCTATTGCCAAATAGCTCAATATATAAAAAGTATAATAATCTTGATTTAACTCTCTATTTTTTTTTCTTTTTTCCCTTCTTTTCATCTTTTCATAATGTTCGATTGAAACAGATTAGCATTATCCCTTCCGCACGCTCATACCCTACTCTATATATTTCCTCTACACACTTTCTTTCTGTCTTTCTTTCTTTCTTCTTATATTTTTATCTTCAGTGTAACATGTCCTTTTAATATAAAAAAAAAACCCTGTATGGTACATTATTTAGCTAAGGTGACAACACACGTTGAGACGGTCTCATTTTAACTAGAGGGTGTTGCAAGATGATAACGGTCGTACTTTTGTACCTGATTTATGGAGGTGCGTGGTGTAATGGTTAGAGTTGTAGAAATCGTCGACCCGAGTTCAAATCCATGACAAATACTCTTTGGGGAAAGGTATGAATTCATATATTCTCCTTCCAGCTATGGGTAAATAGTAGGGCTCTTTAACCCTGACTAGGTAACCAGTTTAGAAGAAGTAAAACTCTGAATTCAGACCTGTTAAACTCCGCTTAAGAAATTGACCTTGTGTCGCATCCTTCTCGTGCGGAGGGGTTGGTAAATATATATTTTGTACCTGATAACCTTTTTATTCAATATGCCGGTGCATGTTGTTCTTGTATGTTTTGTCAGAGTAAACTAAATGTTAAATCAATAAAATAAAAATAAAAATTAATCAATAATAATTAGACTTCATTTCAGCAATTCAAACAAAAATTTATGATTTGAGTCTTTAAACATTAGTGTAATTCTCTTATAGTGGCAGGTTTGTTTATAGTGTGTTCACCCTGTGGATTTCTTTTCATGGTATACATGCCTGCAAGGAAGGAATTGAAACTTTGTTTAGTTTGGTTGGAGCACCCAAAGGACTTGTAGTATTATGGCCCAGGTGTTCCTTCAAGAAGACAATATTCTGCACATGCTAGTCATCCAAGGAATTGTACCACATGAATATTTCGGATTTTACACATAACTAAATGACCATTAGAAATATTGTTTTTCATATATTAGTATTTATTTTTAACTTTCTCAATTTGCTACACTATTTAATCCTGGGTATGATGATAAGCTGCATCCAATGGCGAGACTCCTGTTTTGGAGCCCTGAGGAGTGTGAAGTACCCCTTCATTACCATTAATCACAGGTCCACTCTAACCCAGAGTGATAGTATTTATTAGAGTTCTATATATGGATCAAATAGATCTGTTTGGAAATAATTTGTATTGGTAGGAATGCTTGACACCATATAACTGTGCAAACCATTCATTATCTATTATTTTCACTCCTTTTGAGTTTTTCACATCAGAGTTAGCTGGTGGCATTTCACTGGAATCTGAGTGACAACAAATCTCCTCAGGTCTCCATGGCTCTTCTGACTATTCTAGCCGATTGCAGCAATGCAGTAGTCTGGATGGTCTCAATTCTTCCTCTGGTTTCCAGATCCTCCAGTATTTTTCTAAGTTTATTGGGACCGTTCCAAGTGCACCGACTACAATTGGTATCACTTTGACTTTCATATTCCATATCTTTTTCCATTCTCTGGCAAGGTCCAGGTATTTGTCCATCTTTTCATTTTCCTTCAGCTTCACCCTGTGATCTGCTGGAACCGCAAAGTCCACCAGTTGACACATTCTCTTTTTTCTTTGTTAATCAACACGAGGTCTGGTCTCCTGACTGGGATAGGGTGATCCGTCTTTATCTCAAAGCCCCAGAGAATTTTATGCGTTTTATTATTATTATTATTATTATTATTATTATTATTATTATTATTATTTGTTCAATCCTTTGTTTGCACACGATTATATATCAAGTATTCCTATCTAATACAATGGTTTTAAGTGCTATAATTTTCATAATTTATACACAATTGATAGTTTCAAGTCACTATTTCTCTTCAATAATAATAATTTGTTTGCACTGTTATATGGTTTCAAGTATTACTATTTGATATTGATAATTTTCAAAACAGATATATTTAGCCCATAGATGGGACCTGAATTCTAAGTAGGGATACTCGACACTTCCCAGAGTTCCAAAACTTACCACCAAAACGCTTTTTAGTGTCATACCAAAGATACCCCATTTTTTAGGTTGTTTTTCCCTTCTGAAGAGGTTACAGTCAGCTGGTTGACAAGGCTTGAAATAAAGAATCATATCTGTGGGGACTAAAATAAAATGAAAATAAAAAAAATGAAAAAAATAACAAACTCCCGTGAACCTCCACCGGAAGAACCCTCCGCGCATGTGCGAGAAAAAGGAACTACTTCCGACCCCAAAAAGAATGCTTCGGACATTCAGACTTAGTCTCTTTCTGGGACAAGACACCACTACTGGCCAGTGAGAAATTTCCTTGTCACGAGGTGGCTATGACCCGTGAATAAAACCTAAATCATAAACCACCTTCTGTCATTGTTTCCTTTTTTTTCGTTCCTTGAATTCCTTCCTTTTCAGCGCGACCTCCAAGTAAGATGGGGTTAAAAGCAAACTCCAAGAACATACACCACTATATGCAGCTACCTTAAACCTAAAACACAAAATCTCTTTTAACCCTATATATTTGTTTGAAAATATTGTTTATTTTTGAAAACGAAACGACAATCAATTTCATATTTTTACTACATAAAAAACTGCATTTATGTTGTATTATTTTCATGGGTTTAATATTTTATTTACAAAATATTTTTTAAAATAAGGAATAATTTGATTGGCTGAATTATTTTCAGAAATGAAATAGGATAGATATATATATTCAGTCCAAGGCATAAATTGATGTTTACATGAAGCTAAAGAAATTCAAAACAGACTGAAAAAAGCAGCATTTTAGAATTTCATGATTCGATACTTTTTCAAAAATTGTAAGTATAAACACACTTGACAAATGAATTCAAACAGCAATAAGAAAACAGAATTTACACAGATAGATTGAAAAATTGCTGTATCCTCAAAGACAATAACAATTTTGATCTAAATAGGGGGGAAGAGGGGGAGTGGTGGTGGAGGATGTTGAGTAACTGGCCGCCATCCTAAATAAATACTTTGGGTTGTTTTTTTTCCCGGGTCCCCCTAATTTTGACACCTTTGTGCAAGTTCAGCCATGAAACCTTATTCTTAAATGTAGTTTAACGCCATACCTAGGACACTAAGATCTTCAGCCACCCCCTTCTAGTACATATATGATAAAAAAGAGTGAGCTTCTGCCATTAGGCCTATAGGGTTGGGAATATCATATAAGTGCTTGGGATTGACGTGACGAGCGGATTTTCCAACCGGCCAGTCTAACCTAAGTAAGAGACAAAGTGGAGAGTTATATGTTATGAACTGCCCTCCCGCCAGGATCCGTCCTTATGTTGAGTAATTGGCCGCCATCCTTGGTTCCAATTGTAAAACAACTTAAAGTAAATAAGTAAGTAAATCAATAAGTCCTTGTGGGATAGTGTCCTTTAGGTCCGACGTCCTAGATGGTCCGAGTGTGAATGAGCTAAGATTAAGAATCAGGCTAGTATGAATACACCACCAGCAGCAGCAGCACTGCCAGTGATTGGATAATAGGAATCTTTCCCAGGTCACGTGCTTATAGGCGAGTCTATATGTAGAAGTAGCCATCTGGCACACGCCTTATATCCCCCCAAAATTCCAACAGAGAACTCTCAAATTAGTTTTGACTAATGAGAAGAGAGACCCTTTAGTGTGAATTCAATGTTTTCCTTCTACTAGATTGGTTGCCATACCAAGGTTAAAGTGTTACATATTATGTGGTAGCATGAATTGTTGACGGACCCTGTAGCGAGAATTCAAAGGGGCCATTGGTTTTCAGATGAGGGAATGGAAAACTACCAGGACGGTTGTAACCCCAACTGACTCCAAGAGGCGCGAATCTCGTGCATCGCGTGATAGTTAGAAAATCAGTTTAAACTTCAGATTGACGCAGAGTAGACATGAGGTTGATTCTCCCGCGCGGCGCATAAGAATGGGTTAAATAAATCTTGATCAAGGAAAAAAAGTCTTGTGAGTTGATTAATTGCATGACTAAAAACAAGCCCATAAAAGAAGTCCTTAGAAGAGACTAGACAATATGACGGCCAAAAGAAGTAGGAGAGGAAACATGGTGACTAGAGGTAGCAAGAAGAAATGAAGAACAAGTAAGTCTCAAATCTCAGTCTCTGTCTGTCTGTCTGTCTGTCTGTCTGTCTCTGTCTCTGTCTGTCTCTCTGTCTCTCTGTCTGTCTCTCTCTCTTTGTCACTCGAGTTTCCTCTCTCGATTATCTCGACGATGTTCAATGGGGTATACAACAAGAGCCTAGTCTGCCCTACTATTTACCCATATCTGGAAGAGCATTAGTTGGATTTGTACCTTGTTCAAGGGTATTAGTGCTGTGTGAAATGAAAACAACCGCATCCAGGATTAGAACTCATCATGCCATGTCCATTCCCTACAATGATAACCATTACACCACGTGCCTTCAACCAAATACAGATTGGTTTGGTTTGGTTTCTTTCTTTAATGGCGCATCAACCTTTTTGGATTATTTAATGCCAAAGCCATCGTTTTTTAATGCATGGCAGAGTTAATCCTTCTACCAAAATCGGAACACAATCGTTTATTTTAATTTCTGGCAGTTTCACCGTTTCATTATCGCATTGTTCACAACATATCGAGCTTGTGGATAACCAAATAAAGTGAATGTCACCCTATCTGATGATTGCTACCTATTTCCTCTTCCTATCTTTTCCCCAGAGTGTACCATAATGGGAGGTAACTCTCTTCTTATTTCACAAGGGAAGTAACACTAGATATTTTTGTTAGGATGATCCTAACAATATGCATGAGAACAACATGGGGAAAACTGGTAATATCAAAGAACAACACACACAAAATTCAATTCTCTTGATAGGACTTGACATGAATTTGCATTTTAAACAATACTAAAAAAAGGAGAGGAGAGGGAAATATGTTTCTAAAACAGTATAGGCTCGGTATACCCAATTTGTCGAAAAATCCGTGTTTTTATAAAAACAAATTTACCTGATTTTTGGTATTTTTTTAAAAACCCCTGTTTGAAAAAAAAACCCCAAAAAAAATCAGTTAAAAAAATGCATTATAAAATTCACTCATTGATAAATCAACAGTGAAACTTTCATTAAAATCGGATTATTCCCTGATTTTTGGTAATTTTTTACAATCGGGTGGGTTAAATTTATTTTGTATACACGGATTTTACGCCAACTTTAGCGGCCATGTTAATTTATATTTGATCAAAATTGACCAAAAAATAGTTTTAAATATATTAGAAATAAATTACACGTGTAATATCATTTTGCTTTTTTATGCTCATTATGTCACTACTTTTCGACTTAGACAAAAATGTGTCCTCAAATAATCGATTTAATTAATTTTAATTCGTTTTTAAAATGAAAAGCAGACGAAAAGTTGCGTATGCCTAGTATAGGAAAAATATCTACTTATCTGCTTGTGGGGATAAAGATATTCATATCCTTTTGTCTTACATCTAAAACTGTTCTGCCTCTGTTAATGAAGCTAGACTTCAGATTTCTATAGTATCAATTCCTGATTGGCTAAATTATTTTCAGCAGTCCTCAGAATAGATATTTTTAGTCAAAGACAAAAATTGATGTAAACATCAATTTTTGGTGTTTGTAAAAATTCAGTTTGAAATTCCAACATGGTTACTAACTATGAGAGACAGCTGAAGATGACTTAGTGACAATAAGAACCACCTATGAGGTATATCTGTGAATAAGCTGAACCCCCCCCCCAAGACTCAACAATTAGAGTATATATAAAGTCATCGGAGTGACCTAAAGTCGGTATCAGCCAGACAGCGAGGGAGTCTATCCCCTTTTCACTTACGCTAGACCAAGTAGATTATTTTAGCACCTGAGGTGGAGTGCCACACCTACCATCAGCTCCTCACTTTACCGCACAGATGCCTGTGCTACTCATACGCTGAGTTAGTGAAGGATATATATATATATATATATATATTTCACGGAACAAATGAACATGCTACTATCAAACACACTCGCCTACCCGGATTTTAACAGCATGTTAAACCCACTATAACACTTGAACATTTATAACTCTTCTATAATGCTCCCTTTCTAATAATGTATCAACAATTTCTTCAAATAAGAAATTTTCTCCTGAAGATGACATAAGGTCGAAACTAGTTGAGATTAAACAACATACAAGAAATATTCCTGATTGTCTTAATAATAATTTTTTGTTCACACTATATATAAATATATATATTGATATGCATTGTTCAAGAGATTCACGACTTATAAATAAGAGAGAAGCAATATATATATATATATATATATATATATAATATATATATATATATGTGTGTGTGTGTGTGTGTGTGTGTAAAATATACATTGTTCAGATAAAACATGTGCGATTATAAAGCGAACAACAAAGAATATATATATTATATATATATATATATATATATATATATATATATAGTTGCATAATCTATGTGGTAGCATAGATTATAAACACCCGTAATATATATATAATAATATAATATATATATAATTTATATTATATATATATTATATATATATATTATATATATATATATATATATACATATTAATACGGTATAATCTATTCAACCACATAGATTATGCAACATTTATAAATTTCTTCACCCCATAATCTATCCTGATGAAGGTTTAAATAAACCGAAACGTTTAATCGTCGATAAATAGATTCATCTTACTTTTTGAAAATCGTTTTTCAAATTTCAATATATATATATATATATATATATATATATAATATATATAAATATATATATTATATATATATATATATATATATATATATACCAACTAGCTTTTTTCTCTAAGACTTCATTAAAGTACAAGTGGTGAAGCCATACAATAGCACTGACACAGCTTCTTATCTCATCAGTGAGATCAGATTTCCTTATGATTGATAATCTGTCTATAGCAGTTCATACCTTTCCTATGTGTTTGTAAGTCAAATGTTCAGAATTATTTCATATATGAGCTCCCTACTTACAAACAGGACAGGTTTCTGGAACTTGTTTGTAAGTCGAAATGTTCAGAATTATTTCATTAAGAAAAAGTATCACAACATAGATGAAAATCTTTTGATAAAATCTTATTTGTCTTTTTTTTTTTGTGATCGTGTTTTTTTTTTTTCTTTCTGTTTAAAAAGGCTCACGTCACTGTGCTATGTTGGTGATACTTTCATAAAAACAACACAATTCTTAATTATAAGTAAGTAATTATTATTATTTTAGAAATAGATTAATGGCATCACATGTAATCTATCTATACTATGTAAAAGGCAGTTATGTGTTATGTGTATGTCCAGAGGAAACTTCGAAAAAAACAATTAACGACAAAGTAAATAAACAATACACATTAATAATCACCAGGGCTTGGTTTCTGAAGCAAAAATAATAAATATATAATTTATTATTTCTCTGATGTTTGAGATGAGGCTTGAAGATTAAGTATTATCTGCATTATTGGGACCTATTGTCCCAATCTTCATTGTTATTTGTACAACGTTTCGGCGATATACTAATGATTGATTAAACAACTCCCACCCCAGCTATGGTTAGCGGAATGAGAACAGGATACCCCCGTGAAATAAATAAAGGGTTAGGTTCAAAGTTCCGTGATGGCTCCCCGAATACGACAAGAGAGTTCCCGAGTTGAAAAGAAGGTTCCCGGAGTCCGAGAAGTTCCCGAGTCCGACAAGAATACCTGAAGAAGGCCGGAGGGCATATCGGTCGAAACGCTGTACAAATAACAATGAAGATGGGGACAATAGTCGAATACGCAGATAATACTATAATAATTTATATTCGTGAAGATAATTTAAATAAGAATTTAAATGATAACAACATGGATTTTTTTTCGTTTAGTATTTTCGATAGTAGACATAAACATTTCTTTTCAGAGTAGCTGGATTTTTTTTTTTTTTTTTTTTTTTTTTTTTTTTTAT
>CM042143.1:12920268-12955268 GCA_023376005.1 Doryteuthis pealeii
ACGGCCTAATTCATTTAATATAATTAATTAATTAACAAATTAGGTATGACTTTAATTAAGCACATAATCTCCCAAAAAATTGTCGGCCTTCGCCATTTCAAACACATTGTTTGTTCATTTCATATATATATATATATATATATATATATATATTATATATATATATATATAAGCACAGATATAAGAATACATACATACAGGATGGTGCAGAATTCATTTGCCATTAAAACACATATATATATTATATATATATATATATATATATATATATATATATATATATATATATATATATATATATATAACAACTTTTAAATCATAGGGTAAATACATTTTTCTTTTTAATATTTGATGTAACTCTTGGAACTCCATTTGAAATAATTGTGAAATATAATATCTCCCAAATGAAAGTGTTGTTGTGCCACCATTATATATATATATATATATATAATATATATATATATGTATATATATATATATATATATATATTATATATATATATGAAAAGTAAGTAAACAAACAAATGTGTTATTTGATATGGCTTTTTTTAGCCGACAATCTTTGGATATGTGCTTAATTGAAGTGATACCTAATTTTGAAAATTAATTAGTTAATAACTAATGAATTTAGGGCGGGCATATATGTTCAAATGTAAGGCTGAACAAATCGAGAAAATGTCAATCCTGAATGTACATTTCGACCTATTAGGTCTCATCAGCAAGGTTATAGACAATTTCGCTTAGTAGCTCATCAGGCAAGAACATTATAACAGAGAGAGAGAGAGAGAGAGAGAGAGAGAGAGAGAGAGAGAGAGAGAGAGAGAGAGAGAGAGAGAGAGAGAGAGATGAGTGCAAAAATATTTGTGTGCAAATGCATCTATTTGCTGTCACCTCAACCTCCAAGTACAAATCTTATATTCAAATGTATGCTCAAAGTTTTCCATTTCCTACTTTTTTATGACTTGGTATTTAAATGTACATTTCATGGAGGGAGGGATGGAGAGAGAGAAGGAGGTGAAATTGACCATACATGTCTATGTTATCTCGAAAAGTGACTGGTTTGAAGCTGAAGTAATATCTCCATTACTTAAGTGGTCCTTTCACACAATAAAATATTTTTTTTTTCTTCTTTAAAAAAAAAACGAGTGTCTGTATATCTCACGAATACATAAAGATGGAATGGTACTAATATAGACAGCTCTTCAGACTTTGCTCCTTTGTCATTCCATTCTTATCATAACATATGTTTCTCCCTTCAGTTAAGCAACAGAAAAATATTTATAATGTTTAAAGATACTTAAGATGAATTTTTTTAAAAATAAGAAAAATACCGATTGCATTTTTGTAAGAAAGCTACTTCTTAAAATCAATAATAAGAGTTATTTTCAATTTTGAAGCAACGTGAGATATCTTTCGAAAAGATATAGTAAAATACTAAATATTACCGAATGTCTGTTGATTCTGAATGTTTTGAGTTAATTATATTTTTAAAACTATCATAAAAGATTGAATATAAATGTGGCTCTATTTGCAAATTGGTCGGAAAATTAAAACGAAAAGTTTATTGCTAGTCCCCCATGACAGTTTAACTACAGTCTATGAATGAACTTTTTGCGAATTCTGTTACGGTTTTAGGGGTTTGGGGATTAAGGTTGTTTTTAATTACGTATTGCTTAAAAAATACAACAAAAAACCCAAAATTACTATACATTTAATTAACCATTGAAATTAATTATTGAACCCAACGGTAGACACATTAGTCTCAGTTGGTTGTGTTCGTATTGCAATGTATAATTTCAATTAAGTGTGAATTTTGGGAACCTATAAACCTAATGTCTTGATTTGGCTACAATATCTACCTATTTTACTTATGTATGATTTTTTACCTAGACTCATATTGTGTTTTTTTTTCTCAGTCTGATCTGGCCTTCTTAATTATGGGTTCCCATATTGTATTCATTTCTCTTGTTAGTTCTTCATTATTTCTAATGGCTTCTTCTGAGTTAACTCCTTTCACCATGAAATTAATTAACTACAAGACGTATTTTCTTGCACAAGATTTATTTGCCCATAACTCATCGCGTGGAGCTGAATCCAGCCGAAGTAGGACACGTATATCCTACTTCACATCTCGGCTGCAACTGACTTAACTAGTCAAATTACGTGACGTGCGAGATTCCCGCTTTTACCAACGTCTGGTGTTTTCCCACGGAAACTGCCGTCTACATGCTGATTTGAAAGCCCTATTCTTCATGTGCTTGTCAATAATCTATGCTACCACATTTAGATTATGCAACATAGTTATAGCCAATCATAAGGCTGACACAGTTATTAGCTTAATTTTGATATGAGATTTTTGCTGTCTGGTTAAAGAAGAAGATTATGTTGAAAAATGAATATTTATTGAATAAAGACAAATCCATATTCATCATTAGACTACGTACAAAATAAAAACACCCTCCGGGCGATGTAAAAATAGATTTTTCAAACATATTGCCTGAGGGGTGGAGTAAAAAATTCAATGTCAGCGAGTTTGTACCCTAGGTAAGTAAAATCATCAAATTCATTATAGGATTAAAAAATAAAACAATTTGAAATGTAAACTTTAAATATGTATTAAAATAAAACAAACTATATATAGATATACAATACCAGTCATGTATTTATTAAAACTTGTTTTAAAAAACAATGAGGACTGTCTAATGTTGCATGTTTAAATTTTGTGTATTTATTCTGTTATGACGATTTGGGGTAATGTGACGTAAGCAGTGACGTAATTTTTGTTACAGACAAAAACCGGAAACGAATCTCCATTATTAATAGATTGTATATATATATATATATATATATATATATATATATATATATATATATCAAGATAAGTGGACAAGTTAGAGGACATATGATAGGCATAGGGGATAGGGAGAGGGGTTGGAGTTGGTTAGTATGGGAAGTGTAGGTCAGCTTTTTCATTTAATTGGCAGGAAAATTTTTATTTTCATTTTTTATGGGATACAATTTTATCCGTTTCAATTTTATTTTTCGTGTATTATGTTTTTTTTGCGACCGATATGTCAAGGTTAAAAAAGGTTTATTGTTTCAGTGTGTGCTATGATTGCTGATTCGCATAGACGTCGCAGGTTTTTTATGTGTATGGGTTTGATCAAAGTTGCGTTGTTGAAATTGAATGTGTGGTTGTAGTCTGCAGTGTGTGTGAATAAGGCATTAATATATATTTATAAAAAGGTGTTGTTATGGTTCCAGTTTGATGCATACCTTTCCCAAGGATATTAGAACTATGTGAAATACAAGCAGCCTAGTTCACGATTTTAACTTGTGTTGCCATGTCCCTTACCTATGAAAATAACCATTACAGCACACAACGAGGTGTGTGCTATGATTGCTGATTCGCATAGACGTCGCAGGTTTTTCTTGTGTATGAGTTTGATCAAAGTTGCGTTGTTGAAATTGAATGTGTGGTTGTAGTCTGCAGTGTGTGTGAATAAGGCATTAATATATATATATAAAAAAGGTGTTGTTATGGGTCCTGTTTGATGCATACCTTTCGCAAGGATATTAGAACTATGTGAAATACAAGCAGCCTAGTTCAAGATTTTAACTTGTGTTGCCATGTCCCTTATCTACGAAAATAACCATTACACCACACACCTCCATATATTTTAACTGTAACAATTCCATATGAACTTTGACTCTGAACATTTTATATGAACTGTCATCTGTGACTATTATCTAAGCTTTGAATTGTGAACTTTATAATCATATAAAAAGAAAAGAAAAGAAAGGAGAGAATCCTTAAAAAGAAAATATGTTGATGTGTTAATTAAATTCCCGGCTAACACCCAGGATTGCCAGTCGCTGCTATTTATTTTATAATAAAAAGCTATTTGTTTTTGTTTGTTATAACTGTATGATATTGTGTTCGTGTTTTCTTTGGCTTGACCAGGGTCCATTCTGTTTTCTCGGCTTATTCACTACCTTTCTGGAGCGGGAAGTAGAAGGCTTGATTTTCTCCCTTTTATCCCTTCTGTGAAACCGTTAGCGTTTCATACCTGAAACCTTTATCGTTTAATTTGATTTCTAAGGAGATGGTGTGTTAATCTCATTTTTATCCGGCTTTCGATAAATATTGATAAGTGTACGTACATTTACTTGTAAAATAAATAATTAAAATTATATTTTAAACGTAACAAAAGGACATTCAAAGAATTACAGAGAAGGTGGAATCAAGGTATAGGGAAAAGCTTATCATATGAATCAAGACAAATTTCTGAAGGAAATGAGGAAGAAATATCAATCATTATGTCCATATCCACTTAATTAACTTAATTTTTTGTTTCATTGAGTTAATATTCCATAATAGGCAGGGTATATAAATCAAATCTCATCTCAACTGATATAAATCAAGCAAGAGCGGAAGCCAATCTGAAAAGTCCATTATATATTTTGCACCAAATAATCAATTAAACGGTCTTTCTTCCTTTCATTTGATCTTTTTTCTTATCTTTTCTTTATGCAGAGAAACAATTCTACAACATTGATCTTAATTTATCTATTTTGGTGTAAATGTATAAATCACATAAAAGAAGGTAGATATCTCAGTGGTTAGAGCTATGAATCTAAGCCCGTGAGGACAGAAAGTTTGGTTCTCAATATTTGATAAGTAACAGGCAAACAGGAAAAATTATAATCATCATCAGATCATGCTGACAGCATGGAATCCAGGACACTCTCAACTTCCGCCTGTCGCTATCGGTCATCACCCCTGGTAAGTCTTCTACACGGCATCTGGAATCCGCACAGTACTGGTCTGTCCACTGGTGCAGCAAAACTATAGCAGCTGAAGAAGCAAGGACAAAACCTTAGTGATGTTCTCCTGTGGACACCGATTGCTGCTTCCAAGATTTATATTCTTTATCCAGAGAAACAATTCTACAGCATTGATCTTAGGTAAATATCTCAGTGGTTAGAGCTATTAATGTAAGCCCGTGAGGACAGAACATTTTGGTTCTCAATATTTGATAAGTAAAAAAACAAACAGACCAAATCATAATCATCATCTAGTCATGCCGACAGTATAAAATCCCATGAGGGTAATTCCATGTCAAATCATCCAGGTCATATCCCCAACCACCTTCAATTTTTCTGAAATTTGTCCTGGAGTGGATTATATTAAAGTCGTCGTCGGGGCAGCCTAAAGTCGGTATCAGCCAGTCAGCGAGTGAGTCTATCCCCTTTTCAATAGCGCTAAACCAAGGAGATTGTTTTTGGCATCTGGGGTGGAGCGCCACACCTACCATCAGCTCCTTACTTTACCGCACATATCCCTGTACTACTCATACGCTGAGTTGGCGAGGGCCGGTATCAAACTAGGAACCTTGTGGTTACTAGCCGAACGCTCTACCGACTGAGCTAACCCGGTTGAGCTTCCAATTTTGAAATTGGCCGAGTTATGTCAAATTTTAGCTATCCAAATTGAGGAGGGTGTTAAAAAAATGGCGACTTTTTGTAATCTATTTTTGTCTTTAAAATGAATTCTAGAGCTTCCCTACTCTTAAATTTTGGTTTATAAAAGCTTTTTAGTCTAAGGAATTTAAAATTCCATCAAAAAAGTATTGAATTTAACCAATTTTAAGTTATTAATGATTTCTGATTTTTTAATAGCAAGAACAATAGGCGGGAAACTCCCAATGTGACATTACATCAATGCCAAAATGTTTTATTTTAATTTTATTTGAACATTATTTGTATTAAAAAGAAAGCTACAGCATCAGTTAAAATTTTCACTTTTATGTTTTAAGTGTTTCCATTCAGCCATTGAATAAAGTCTATATTGTGTTAGTATAACATTCAATTCTAAGACTAACAACAAGAAGAAAGGAATTAATATTTCCTCTAATTCAAACAATTTATTGGCTAGCACATGAAATAACAAATAACAATATAAAGTCCTTCCTGTATATAAAGTTGAGTTTAAGGGACTTACCGGCGCGTTGGAGAAGATATCTTAGGGTGGTTTCTTTGAACCCCTGAATTCGCTGCCTCCTGCTGCCACTGGTAGAATCTGTCTGCCTTGGCTTTTTGGATATTGCGCCTAAACTCTGGGCTATCACGTGATTGGTATATCCAATCACAGAGCCTCTCCCTCACTCACTCTATATACAGGAATAACCATTTTACTGACCCAACATCTATATGGAGCAAAATAACTGTCAGAGTGCAATAGAAATGATCAGGATTATGTTGGTGGTTGGATATGTTAAGTATCTGGTCGGCATCCTTAGTTCCAGATGTAATAAGTAAGTAAGCTAGCCAATAAGAATCCGGTGTTAGGATATTCTTTGTAAGTCCGTCGTCCAAGAGAATCCAAGTGTCAATGACATAAGCTCAGAATGGGGTCTCTATTAATACAGCAGAAGCAGCAGCAGCAGTGCCAGTGATTGGACAATAGAAATGCCTTCTCAGGTCACGTGTTTATAGGTGAGTCTATAAGTAGAAGTGACCATTTGCCCCATGCCTTATATCATAAAAATCCAACAGGATATATTTGAAATGATATAGAAACAATACATTTCTTTTGTATGAATTATATTGCCTGCAAAATTCTGAATTCTGAAATTTTTCTGGGGACTTTCTTGCATTGACATAGTCCACAACTGGACAAAACTTCAGATAAGTTGAAGTGGGTGGGAGACAATTTTACTTTTTTCTGGATGATTTGACATGGAATTACCCCTGACCCTTTTTCTTGCTAATGATCATCACTCATGACAGGTCTTCTACATGGCATCTGGAATCTGCACAAAACTGACTGATATAGTCTTTTGCTGGTCGATCTACTTTGGTCTGTTCATGCTTAGGTATCCACAGGAGAACATCACTCCTAAGAGTGTTAAACTAAAAGTGAATGTTATAACATGACTTGAGTTCGAATTCGCTTACTATGTTGTCGTAGTCCAACATGTTAACCATTACACCATGGGGACTCCCTTCTATTAGTTTTAAGTGATGCAAATGTATAAAGTCTTTTAAACAAGTTTTGTGAAAGACTACAGACAAAGTTTGTTTGAATAAATTTTTTTTTTCTTTTTTCTTTTCAGCTGTTTTAAAAAGACAACTAATGTCACGTTCAATCTTGCATAGGAATTGACCAAAATTTTCTTCCTGACTACGTTCAACTGTTACTGATTATTCTAAAGGTCAAAGTTGAAATGCTATTGGTTAAAAGTGCCCTGGAAAAAAGATTTTGACAATTTTTTACACAAGATTGAACCTAACGGAGCAAGTCACCAATAGGCACCCCAGTTGCAAGCTGTTTTCATTGGAACCATAGTAAAAACATTAATAAGAAAAAGAAAAAAAGTACTTCCTGCATATAAAGATTATCTAATATTTGCTTTGTCTTTGAAAGTATTTTCTGAGTTGGAAAGATGCTCAAGTGAAAGAAAATGGATCAAGTCACCAATAGGCACCCCAGTTATAAGCAGTTTTCATTGGAACAGAATTTTGCTTTTCACTGGTTGTTAAATCAACAACACGATTTTTTGACATTATAATTTCATACAAACCAAAGACACGTTTTTATACTAAAATAATTTTTGATTTCAATAAAAAAAAGTTATTTCATGTTGTTGTTACCATATTTGAAAAAATAATTTTGCACTAAAGATAAACTTAATATTGTTATTTTAAAAAATTATAAAACTTTCAATGATAGACACGTTTTTATATTAAACTAGTTTTTATTTAATCAGAATAGGAATACAACAAGTGCAAAGCAAAATTCCATTCCAATGAAAAGAACTCACAACTGGGGTGCCTATTGGTGACTTGATCCAACCTAACATTTGTAAAAAAAGAAATACTGAAATAAATCATGTCTCTAATATGTATTTCCCAACCCATCCACCTCAAGAAGGATTTGACACAACATCTTTTTTAAGCAGGCTTTACAGGTTTGAATTCAGGCTTTTCCTTCTTCTAGGCTGGTTGCCATGCCAAGGTTAAAGAGTTCCGTCTACATTTCTTTTCATCCATAGCTGGAGGGAGAATAGTTGCATGCATACCTTTCCCAAGAGTATTTGTACAATGTGAAATGCAACCAGCCTTATCCAGGATTTGAACTTGCGCCACTATGTCCATTTTTAATGACGGTAATCACTACACCACAGGCGCCTTGATATTTGACAAAAATTACTTACAAGAAATATTACAGCCAAAATATAGCCCATTTAAAGCATAGACTTATATGTGATAGGAAGCGCGTGGTGTGATGGTTAAAGTCATAGGAAATGGACTCGTCAACACGAGTTCAAATCCTGGACGTGGTAATTGCATTTCACTTAGCGCTAATACCCTTGGGAAAGGTATGAATTCTACTCTCCCTCCAGCTATGGGTAAATAGTAGGGCAGACTGGGCTCTTTAACCTTGGTTAGGCAAGGAAAACTCTGAATTCAAACCTGTTGAACTCCGCTTAAGAAATTGACCTTGTGTCACATCCTGCTCGTGCGGAGGGGTGGGTAAATATATATATATATATATATGATAAAGATATCAAGAAGATTTTAAAAAATTAGTTGCCCTGTCAGCACTGACTGTATCACCTACAGAGGATTAAGTCCTCCTTCACTGGCAATAAAAAAAATATTTTCCAGTTTCCCACCATAGACATGAAGGAAATTTATAGTGGGGAGCCACATCCAATTTGAAACTCATGTGTGGCCCTTTCAAAATATTGCTTGATCCTAATGACATTACCCAGATATGCGAGATTAGTTTGCTTACAAGATATGCGAGATTAGTTTGATGAGACACTCTTGGGGTAGTTGTAGTAAGGTTGTATAGGGTGATTATTATTATTATTATTATTATTATTATTATTATTATTATTAGCAAATATATGCACCATCCAGGTGCAAGTATTTAATTATAGAATATTATATTAAATTAGAAAGGGTAATGAAATTAAATAAGAATGCAAATAAAAAGATTTGGGACAGAGGTGGGTATAATCAAAAATAGAACTACTGAAACTTACTCTTTCATCATTCCCATCTTTCATTGCTAAATTTTCCTAATTTAACTATTTAGTTAGTATATATAATATATACAATAATAATATATAATACCAATAAAATAATATCAATCAAAATTTGTGAGAATTTAACTTTTTGATATAAATTTTAGGTATATGTCTTATTTGTAAATAATACCAATATTGTCCACTAAGGGTTTTAGTAAATATCTACTTGTATGAAATTCTTTTTTTTTTTTTTTGGTTTCTCTGATAAAACTTGTTTGTGTTTTCCTTTTTTAATATTTACTTTGTCTCAATTCAAAAAAAAAAAAAAAAAAAAGGCTATAGTTGAAAGTTTTGGGTAATCTATTTCAACAATATGAGATATTACTGAAGTTTGTGTACTCCTCTGTCTCAACTCACTGGAAAAGTTCCATCTCATATTGCCAGCTTATAATTGGAGACGCATCAATCAAAATGTTTTGAATTTCCAACATAAAATATGCGAGAAGAGTCCAAGCCAAATAAAAAAAAACAAACCAAAAAGCCCCCACCCCCCACAAAACTATAGCCTTTCAAGTATCAATCTTTTTTAAGTCTGAAGTTTCTATGAATGCTAAAAAAATTCTTCACAGTTAAATAGTGGAAACATAAAATGTCTCCAAATTGGCAGTATTATACAGAGGTGCGTGGTGTAATGGTTATAGTCGTAGGAAATGGACTCGTTGACCCGAGTTCAAATCCTGGCCGAGGCTGTTTGCATTTCACATAGTGCCAATACATTTGGGAAAGGTATGAATCCATATATTCTCCCTCCAGCTATGGGTAAATAGTAGGACAGACTGGGTTCTTTAACCTTGAATTGGTAACCAGTCTAGGAGAAAGAAAAACTCTGAATTCAAACCTGTTAAACTCTGCTTAAGAAATTGACATTGTGTCGAATCCTGCTCGTGTGGTGGTGTTGGTAAATATATATATATATATATATATATATATATATATATATATATATATATATATGTCTTTAGGTTCGGGAATTGCAATCATTGTATAGAGTGATAAAAAAACAGACTTTTTTGAAAGTCAGGCCTGTTTTTTTTTGGTCACCCTGTATATATATATTTCTATAAATATATATAGCTCTGTGAATATATATATATATATATATATATATATATATATATATATATAATATGATATATTGAAAAAACAAAGGATGTTTACAAATGCATGGGCTCATCAGGAGAGAATGTGCAAACCGTTTCGGGGCCTTCCTCTCTACGGTTTTAAAAAGCAACATCGGCCCTCCTCTTTTGCTTTTTAAAACTGTAGAGAGGAAGGCCCCGAAACGGTTTGCACATTCTCTCCTGATGAGCCCATGCATTTGTAAACATCCTTTGTTTTTTCAATATATCATATTCACACTGTCGGATTAAGCTCCATTTTATTTCATATATATATATATATATATATATATATATATATATATATATGTGTGTGGAGAAAGGTAGACAAACACAGGATGTTGTACAAAATGGATGTTTATTATGGGTATCCATTTTTATAACATCCCGTGCTCGTCTACCTTTCTCCACATACGGTCAGATTGATTTCCTCTTATTTCTCCCACCCCCACACACACATATATATATATATATATATATATATATATATATATATATATATATGCAGTTTTTTATCACCATGTACATTCATATTTTCATTTGCTGTGTAATCTTAAGAGTTTTTGATGATTGTTTTGTTTGGCATATCAACAATTTTTGGGTCCTTTAATGCTGAATCAAGTCACTTTTGCTTAAGGGGTCACCTGATAAACTACTGAACAGGATTATCATTGCTTAACTTTGATAATCTAGTGGAACCTAATGCTTTCAATGTTACTTGACGATAATAAGAGTTTTTAAAACTTTGTCACGAAGAATTAAGGTAATAACTAGTTATCTATTTTGTCATCTCAGCTGTGAGTGGCAACAAATAATGCTTTAGGATGGAATCCTGGTGACTGAGCAGTCTATGACACGCAACATTCCACTTTAGCCCATACTTAGGCTAAATGGAGGGCCAGAAAAGCCCTCTTTGATCAATTGGCTGATCATGCTAAGCCCTAGCACCTATATGGTTATCCCAACCCTATTGCCCTTATGGCAACCCCCAACTCTTTTTATTATATATGTGCTAGAAGGTGGTGGCTGAGGGTCTTAGTGTCCTGGGTATGATGTTAAACATAATGGTGAGGTTCCTGGAGCTTTGGAGAATGTGGAATGTTCAGTACACCTTCATTGCCATTGCTTCCAACTAAACACTGACCTGGAATGGTAGTACACGTTAGGGTTCCACCTATGGGTTAAATAGAAAAAAATTGGACACATAGCCTACTGGATAAAGGAGTTAGGTTTTATTATTACTATTATTATATTATGTCTAGAAAACTATCTGAAGATTAGAATTAGATTTTGGAGCGTTATATCAAAACTTGGGCTGAAACAATACAAAACCCAAATTACTATACATTTAATTAACCATTGAAATTAATTATTGAACCCAACGGTAGACACATTAGTCTCAGTTGTTTGTGTTCGTATTGCAATGTATAATTTCAATTAAACTTGGTTTAAAAAAATATTTCTCAACATTAAATGTATAGTCATTTGGTTTTTTTTTCAAGCAATACGTAATAAAAACAACCTTAATCCCAAACCCCTAAAACCGTAACACAATTCGCAAAAAAGTTCATTCATAGACTGTCATGGGGGACCACCAAAAAACTTTCCGTTTTAATTTTCCGACCAATTTACAAGTTTAGCCATAAATGTATGTATAAATGCATACAGTTGTTATATACCCATGTTGCGGGTATGTAAACAATGAGTTCTTTTGTGTGTGTGTGTGAGAGAGAGAGAGAGAGAGAGAGAGAGAGAGAGAGAGAGAGAGAGAGAGAGAGAGAGAGAGAGAGAGAGAGAACTTACTTTCTACTTCGCCGTGATGTCTACATCTAGTCTAGTTTCTCTTGTTAGTTTTTCATTACTTCTAAGGGCTTCTTCTGGACTAACTCCTTTCACCATGCAAAAACAACCTTAATCCCCAAACCCCTAAAAACCGTAACCCAATTCGTAAAAAATTAATTCATAGACTGTAGTTAAACTCTCATAGGGGACCACCAAAAAACTTTCCATTTTAATTTTCCGACCAATTTGCAAATAGAGCCACATTTATATTCAATCTTTTATGATAGCTTTAAAAATATAATTAACTCAAAACATTCAGAATCAACTAGACATTTGGTAATATTTAGTATTTTACTATATCTTTTCGAAAGATATCTCACGTTGCTTCAAAATTGAAAATAACTCTTATTATTGATTTTAAGAAACAGCTTTCTTACAAAAATGCAATCGGTATTTTTCTTATTAAAAAAAAAATCATCTTAAGTATCTTTAAACATTATACATATTTTTCTGTTGCTTAACTGAAGGGAGAAACATATGTTATGATAAGAATGGAATGACAAAGGAGCAAAGTTTGAAGAGCTGTCTGTATTAGTACCATTCCATCTTTATGTATTCGTGAGATATACAGACACTCCAAACAACTTTCCATTTTAATTTTCCGATCGTTGTGCAAGTTCAGCAAAAACTTGTAATTAGACACAATTTGCATTTTAGAGAAATAACACAATTTTTGCAGTCAGCAATTTCTAATAACAAAATCTATTATAATCCAAAAAACGTAAATGTTTGTCTTCATCATGGTTTGTCGAGCACAGATTAACCCAGTATGTTTTTAAATTCTTCCAGAATAACAAGTAGATTTTGTCTGTCAGTATTTAGATCTGACATTCATCAATTTGTTCAAAAGAATCATAGATAAGATTATGAATTCTTTGAAGTGTTCCAAAAATGGGTAAACCATTATTTTCTTTCTGACAGTAAGAAAAACATAGACCATAGAATATTTTGGGTGATTTTTCTTTTCTTTTTACATATCCAACTTCAATCATAGAGACTTTCAGAATTCTTGTCAAAAATATCAAGTTAGTTGTTTTGGTAAGTTTTCTTAGTCACTGTAAACATAGATTAACCCATTGTGTCTGAGAGGAGCTTTTTAAAGATAAATCATGCAATTAGTTTAGTTTGTTTTGTTTTACGGCATATCAACCTCAGTTGGTCATTTAATGCCGATAAAGTTTTGAAATAAATCAATTCTTAATGGATAATACAATTTTTTTATAAATACATTTTTCAATTTAACTCATAGATGGGATCCTAACATGTACTACCACTCCGGGTCAGAGTGGACCAGGGAGCAATGGTGATGAAGGGGTGCTCCACATTCCCCAAACCTCCAAAACTGGAACCTCACCATCAGATAGAGTTTAACGTCATTCCCAGGACATGTAGACCCGCAGCCACCGCCTTCTAGCACCCATATGACATGCAATTAGTTTTCATAACAGGTTGAATTATAAAAGATTAAATATGAATTATTTCTCGGAATTTTTTAGATGAGGCTTGATTCTTAGTATTATTTGGATTATTGCTGGATACCAAGTCACATCGGAATCCAAGGAAACGAAATAGCAGACTCAGCAGCAAAAACAGCTAAAAATAACCCACTTGATACACACTTTAAAATACCTTTTACAGACTTAAAAAGAACCATAAACATATACACAAAAAAAAAATGGCAAAATTATTGGAATAACTTCCAAAACAACAAACTACATGAAATAATGCCACAAATAGGAAAACTTCAAATAAATCAAACCAAAATATCCAGAAAAGAAGAAGTAATATTATCCAGACTAAGAATAGGACACTTATACATTACCCATTCATACCTCCTCAAAAAAGAAGCAGCCCCATATTGCATTCCATGCCAAAAACCCTACACAATCAAACACATTTTAACAGAATGTAGCAACCTAAAACAAATACGAAAAAAATACTACCAAACAACAAATCTAAAACAGATATTCTACCAAATAAACCCAGAAAAACTACTCGGATACATAAAAGAGGCACACATCTACAACAAAATCTAAAAATCTTCCCCAAAAAATGAAAACACAAAAATATATGTTAAAAAGAATCATCTAAAAGTTCCATTCACAAAAAAATGTATCAAAAACAAAAAATCTTTAGAAAATTAAACATTATCATCAATTCATTTAAAAAACGTAGTCGGCATTAAATGACCCATTGAGGTTGATATGCCGTAAAACAAGAACAAAATCAAATATTTGGATTATTCGGACTATTGTTCTCATCTTCCTTGTTATCTGTACAACGTTTCAGCCGATGTGCCCTCCAGCCTATTTCAAGTATTTCTTGTCGGACTCGGGAACTTTTTCGGACTTCGGAACCTTCTTTTCAAACTCGGGAACCTTCTTGCCATAATCAGGAACCATCACGGAACTTTGCAGATCTAATACTACTGAATAGCAAATTCGATCCTCACAGGATGACTCATAAAAATCAGCACGTAAAAAAGATCCTATTTTAATCTGGCCTGGTGAGAATTATTTTTTCGTCAGAGTGGAGGGAATGCCATTACATAATGATATAGTAAGACATTTTAATTCAATAATTAACAATATCTTTTAAGATAAGATATAAATGAGGCGATTTGCTAAATTGATATTTCAAATAAGAAAAATATGAAAAAAATTAAATAAACTATAGAGGAGAAAAAAAACAAACATGGTTTAATAATCGTTTGCAGATCAACTACTACTGAATAGTGAGTTTCTATATAAAATACTTCAAAGGATTGATTTTAATACGTTGGAGAATAAAACAATATTATTAGAGATCAATAATACCAAGTAATTATTTATCAAACCCGATTTTGTTAAAACCAGTATGTAAATTAACCACACTATATATCATGTAAACCTTTATTTTCTTAGTGATATGTAAGACACATTGCAGGATTTTAAACACTGTGGGTTGTTTTGAGGTAAATCTAAGTTAGGATTTCATAGAGACATCGTTAATGAATAAAATTGGAAGTTTGCTATTTTTTCATTCTCTTCTCTTAAATATACAAGCAAGAATATGCACCCTCCAGGCATATTTAAGTTTTAATGTAATGAAATACAGCATCGCGCTTTCATTGTGGAAACGTTTATCAAAACAAACGAATCTGTAACTGCAACACAAAGAATGTTCCGTTTGCACTTCAATCTTGGTAGACATGATCCCGTACCAGCTCGAAACACGATCTTGTTATGGGTTACCAACTTCAGAGCTACTGGGTCTGCATTGAAACGAAAATCAACCGGCCGACCTCGCACCGTCAGAACTCCAGAAAATGTGGCAGCAGTAAGAGCTTCAGTTCAACAGTCTCCACTCCGTTCCACATTTAAACGCGCCCAGGCTCTTAGACTTTCCGAAATAAATTTGCGAAGAATTCTTCACAATGATCTTCAAGTGCATCCATACAAAATGATGTTGATAAACGTTTCCACAATGAAAGCGCGATGCTCACCAGTCCAATTCATGACAGCAACTGAAAAAGAAACGAAAAACAATGGCATTATAAAGAAACAAAACAAAATGGCATTATATGAAACAAAATGGCATTATATGTACTTTTCGAAAATAAAAACACTTTTTTTTGTTTCTTTACTTTATTTGCCTTTTATTTAACGTACAAATGTGTCAGATCATTGTTTCTTTACTTCATTTGCATTTTATTAAACCTACAAATGTGTCAGATCATTTTGCCTGACCCTGTATATTAAATTAGAACGACTACCAAAATTAAATAAGAACGCATATAGAAAGATTACACTCATTTTAATTATATTTTAATTGTTTTCTATATAAAATCATTCATAGGATTGATTTTAATACATCGGAGAATAAAACAATAATATTAGAGATCAATTATACAAAGTAATTATCTATTAAACTGGCTTTGTTAAAACCAGTATGCAAAAAAACTCCACTATATATTATGTAAAACTTTATCATGTTCTATCATCTCTTGTTTAATGATCAAACAAGACTTTCTTGTTTTTTATATTCTTTATTAACAAAACTTCAGCCCAAAGGGTTAAACTGAGCGGATGAGAATCAGCATTTTGAGAGGGACAATCCTTAGACGTCTGCTCTCACTAACTGTTTAGCTGGCCACTGCTAACTAAAACTGATTTCTGTCTCACACCTTCTATTGGCGTGTTTTGGAAAGGGTTAAGTAAAGGTTATTCATTACCCGTCAATAACGCTAATGGTAATTTTCCACTCAACTCCATCCGATTTTGAATTTTCAATGAACTCCATTGAAATTCTAACTACATTACTTACACAATTCATAGGCAACCCATGAATTATGTAACACTTTTCTGAATGACATAGAGCATCCCATTGTGGTGTAAAGGTTGGAAAGCTAGTCTCACAGATCCGTTACAACTGAATTGCGAGTTTGATCCTCTCTGGATGGCCCAGACTTGTGACCTTGTCTCACATTCCCATATTTATTTAACATATTAGTCAGTCCCTAATGAATGGGTTGGGTAAATGCCTTATTTTTCAGCTGACATTGATGTAAATGTAAGTAAAGTCGGCGGGGTGGCCTAAAGTCGGTATCAGCCAGACTGCAAGGGAGTCTATCCCTTTTTCATTAGCACCAGACCAAGGAGATTGTTTTTTCAGCAGCTGAGGTGGAGCGCCACACCTACAACATTTCATGTTTACTTAACAGCTATTGATAAATAGTTCAATATGTAAATAATAGGATAATATTGAATTAACTCTCTCTATGGGGGTTGTAAAATATTTACATTAATTTGCTGATAAAAATCTGGGGGTAGACGTTTAAAATATCTACATTAATTTGCCAACAAAAAGTGATTACTTTTTTGATTATTAATAATTTTGACTCTTATTATCTTTCATCTTCCTAATTCTACTTGCTTTGTCAATCATTATTATTAATAATTTTGACTCGTATTATCTTTCATCTTCCTAATTCTACTTGCTTTGTCAATCAATAATAATATTAATAATTTTCTATTTCTGATTTGCTTTGGGTTCATCTGTTTGATACTGTGCCATCTTTCTTTGATATTTTCTCACTTAGTCTATGCACTCTGTTTTGAATGGCCAATGGCGCTACTGACATTGCCTACTCTCTTTGACTTGGCATATTTCTTATATCAATGTATTATCTAGATTCCGTGTGGACTTCTTTGTGGATTGTACCCTACACCAACCTTGTCAGTTTCCATAGTAGCAACCACCACCTTCATCTAAAGAGATGATTCTGCATCTTCTATGGCCTTTTTGACCGCTTATCACAGAATCTTTGATGCAATTTTACTAGTGGATCTCAACAGTTGTACAGTATTTGTATGTATTTACCAATACCTCTACACGAGAAGGATGTGACACAAGGTCTAATCTTAAGAGGAGTTTAACAAGTTTTAATTCAGTGTTTTCCATTCCCATAAATCTGATATTCTAATTCCCTCTCTACTCATAGTGTTATATACCCCATCGTTGAGTATACATTAGAGAGAGTTCAGAGTGAGTTCTTCAGAGTGAGTTCTTCAGAGAGAGAGAGAGAGAGAGAGAGAGAGAGAGAGAGAGAGAGAGAGAGAGAGACAGACAGACAGACAGACAGACAGACAGACAGACATAGATTAGACTTACTTGGTTCCTTTATTTCTCTTTACTGCTTCTACTGATTCTTGCTATCTTCTCTGGCTGTTTCTTCTTCTTCTTCTTCTTCTTCTTCTTCTTCTTCTTCTTCTTCTTCTTCTTCTTCTTCTTCTTCTCTGGCTCACATTTCGTCTAATTGCTGTCTTCTAACTGCTTCTTCTTTTTAACTTTTTCCTGGGCTGATTTTAGTCATTGCAATTAATTAAATTAACAAGACATTTTGTTTCTTGATCAAGCTTCTTTATTTAGTCTAGCCCATTTCACTGCGCGGGGAGACCGGCTTCACAGCACGACTAATGTCTAAGCTCTTTAATGGCTGGGCTGAATCTCTACTCTAACAAGTCACATGTTTCTCATGGCGCACGAGATGCGTGCCTCTAGAGGTCAAGGTTACCAACAGTCATACATTTTTCCACTGCCCCCCCCGAATTCAACTACAGGGTCTGTCAACAATTTATGACACCATAAATTGTAGCAATAGTTTCTTTGTCTCATGATTTAAATGACACAATTTTTGGCAGATGATTTGCCAACTTTAATTTTTGATTAAGCACTAATTAGTAAAAAGGATCCAGTCTTTATATATATATAATTGTTTTTTTAACTATCTAATGAGATATTGCCAGTCAGTCCATAACATCACTATGGTGTTATATAAACACTAATTAGTAAAAAGGATCCAGTCTTTATATATATATATATATATATATATATATATATATTTATATATATATATATATATATATACCAACACTTCTGCATGAATAGTATGTGACACATGGCTGATTTCTTAAGCATAGTTTATCCGATTAGAATTCAGAGTTTCTCTTTTCCTAGACCTAGACCAAGATTAACAAGCCCAGTGTGGCCTACTATTTACCCATAGATATTTTCCCACTTAGTCAATGGAAATACATCATTAAACATTAGTAAAATAAATCACTAATTAGGACTGCCTATTCTAGTAGTTGTTGTATACCTCTTTTCCTTACTTACTTCTATTCTTCTTCTGGCGTCTTTGACATCTTAAGTTCTTCTAGCGACTCTTCTAGCGTCTGGACTTCTTCTTGGTGGTCGGTCGCACTTAACTCATTTCTTCTTCTAGATCAGTCTTGTTACCAAGACATTCATTAATCACAAGACCGTGTTATTTTCTTAAGCTTTTATTTACTTAACTAAACATTTCATGAAACTAAGCGTAGAGCGCATATGCAGTGAGTTCCAGTTAAGGCAGGACATCTTCTCTGCCTGACATCCAAACTGAAACTGAGGACCCAACTAGGTCCCACGTGACTTTACGTGGCTTACGGGCTTCCTTTAATATTCCATGGAGGATCCCTCCCGTGATATGAAAAGGGACCATCCCTTTAGAAATACAGGGGATTGACAATAATCTTATGCAACCGCATAGATTATGTAACACTAGTGACTACCTCAAGTGGAGTTTAACAGGTTTGGATTCAGAGTTTTCCTTCTCCTAGACTGGTTGCTTAGTTGATCTCAAGAGTTGTACAGCATTTGTAATTATCTACCAATCCCTCTGAATGAATAGGATGTGACACAAGGTCTATTTTTAAGAGGAGTTTGAATTCGGATTTTTCTTTCCCTAGAATCTGATATCATTCTAATTCCCTCTCTAATCATAGTTTCTTTGTCACATGATTTAAATGGCACAATTTTTGGCAGATGTTTTGCCAACATTCTTTTTGAGACTCTACAGAATAAAACTTTAATTTTTGATTAACCACTAATAAGTAAAAATGATCAATGAGAATGTCATTTTAGCCGGTCTATATATATATATATATATATATATATATATATATATATATATATATATATATACCAACTCCTCTGAACGAGTAGTATGTGACACATGATCCATTTCTTAAGCAGAGTTTAACTAAGGTTAACGAGCCAGTCTGTCCTACTATTTACTCATAGATAGAGGGAAAATAATTGGATGCAGACCTTTCCCAAGGGTATTAGTGCCGTGTGAAATTCAAACAGCCTTGTCCAGGATTTGAACTTGAGTCGATGAGTCCATTTCCTATAGCCATTATGTCACATGTCTCCAGTATATGTGTCTAATGTTTGTATATGTGTGTGTCGTTGGAGAAAAATGTAATTCAAAGTCTTTGTTTATCAAAAAACAAAAGAAAATACATAACTAAAGTAAGAAAAGATGATTGATCGAATTTTACATTTTTCCTTACTTGACTGAGTGTTGATGTTAACTTTCTACTTTTTCTCCCCTGTATTTGCACCCCCCCGCCAAAAAAAAACTGCATTTTTATATCTTCCTTCTTTGGTACTTGATTCTTGTGTTCTTTTTCCAGTTTCTTATGTACTTTTTACATTAGTAACTGATGTAATGAATATACAAATACCTAGGTATCCCCTCACTGTAATCTGATTGGTTAGTGTCCACCATAAATACTCAACACTGTAGTGGTACAGATGCCTACTACAAAGACTACCACTATTACTACGACGACTACTTGGAAGACTACTACTGTTATTGCTTCTACTCAACGCACCAACTTTATACTTACCTGCGAGTATACCTTACTACAACTTAATAATATACCCCTTTACCCCGGATATATCAGTAACTTTGAATTTGTTTTTTTAAAATCTTACTCCATCTTTCTTTTCTTTTCTTTCATTTTTTCTTTTCTTTCTTTTCATTGTTTTTTTCTTCTTTTTCTTTTAATTGTTTTTTCTTTTTCTTTTTATTATTTTTTTCTTTTCTTTCTTTTCATGTTTCTTTTTCTTTTTTTTTCCTATCTGCTCCCAATAAAACTTTTTTGCCAATGGAATCCAAGCACTCCAACACCAATAGAAGAGTGTGTGAACTACAATGAGGACTATGTTGAAAAATAAATCTCATTACTAATTGAGGTTTAATTTTCAACATAGTCTCCATTGTAGTTCACACACTTCTTCCATCAGTGTTGCACATTTCATGAGCATATCTTGGTCAGTCTATGAACTTTTCAGCGGACTTCCTATGTTGTAATGGATGAGCCATCCTTACACATATTAGATTTTACTTTTAATAACCTTTTTTGTTTTAAAAATAACAGAGAGTTTGTCTTATGAGCTACAAGAGATAATACCCCAAAAGTATGGTATCTAAAGAGCTGGGGATGTAGGAAAACTATTCATGTGGCTATTGTCAACACTGTTGTATTTGTTGTGCATGCACCTGTGTGTGTCTTGTACACAGCGAGGTGCGTGCAGGGACAGGTACAAGCTCATGCACAACAAACACAACAATGTTACCAATAGCCACAAGAACAGTTTCCATGCGTCCACAGTGCTTTGGAGGCCTTAGGTCTCGAAAGACTATGATAAAAGTTTTTGTGTGCCCCTGAGGTTGCAGCGCCTCCTGTGACTAGGAAGTCCTATGTTTGAGAAACATTCTCGACCACAGATTTTGCATTTGTAGGTTGTCCCTGTAGATGATGATGTTCCGATGCTTTGTTGCCGTTGCTTTCTTATGGACCTCTTAGCTTCATGATGTTGTATCAGGGTGAATTCTGACGTGTACATAGAGGCCTGTACACGTCAGAATTCACCCTGATACAACATCATGAAGCTAAGAGGTCCATAAGAAAGCAACGGCAACAAAGCATCGGAACATCATCATCTACAGGGACAACCTACAAATGCAAAATCTGTGGTCGAGAATGTTTCTCAAACATAGGACTTCATAGTCACAGGAGGCGCTGCAACTTCAGGGGCACACAAAAACTTTTATCATAGTCTTTCGAGACTGAATTGCCAATGAGATGAGTTTTAGGATTACCCTCGTGCAATGAAATTAAAAATTTCAACAGGGTAAATAGTTACAAAGAAATTGTCTATTGACAATTTAAAGTTGAAACAGAAAATATAATTGCTGAAAATGGTGTCAAATATAAAGGTTAATTTATTTGAAGCTGGAAATGAAGTAAATGAAATAAGTAAAAACAGATAAATTAGAATATGAAACACCCATGGGGATTTGATAAATGCCTAGTCAACAAAATGTTGCAGTTCTCAGTTGCCTCTCAGCATTGTCGACATTGTCCATATATATGGCAATCATTTCTCCTAGGTATGAAAGAAATTTTATTTTGAATCTAAAAATTGAGTTTCTTTTCTTTGGACAGTATGTAAAATTGGGATTGGAATTGAATTCGACGATATGAGGAAGAATGAATAAAGAAAAGAAAGAAAAAAAAATATATGTTTAAAATGATTGACATAACTGACAATAAGCAATAAACGTTTCTATGATTTCTAAATATTTTGGAAAGAAAAAAATATATATGTTTAAAATGATGCAAACATAACTGACAATAAGCAATAAACGTTTCTATGATTTCTAAATATTTTGGAAAGAAAAATATATATATGTTTAAAATGATGCAAACATAACTGAAAATAAGCAATAAACGTTTCTATGATTTCTAAATATTTTGGAGACCTTACCTTTGGGATTACCCTTCTACAAATATCCTGTGACATTTTTTTTTGCTGCAAAAATGCAATTTCAATGAATGAATCTTGAAATGTGACCAAATGAGTTTTCTTTCTTCAATGTAGTCCCCACATTTGGACAACAACATTCTTACATTGGTGTTGCAGTGCTTAGATCCCATTGATGAAAATCCTTCTAGAGAGCAGATATGTCATCATATGAACTTTTCAACCCAGCCTCATATTATTCACCCAATCACATGATATTACAAGAAGAAGTAGTATTGTTTGGTGATAGGAGTAAATTTATACTTTATATAATGTAGTTCTCCCATCTGGTCCATACACGTCTTCTGTCAGTGTTGCAGTGCTTAGATCCCATTGGTCAACATCCTTATAGAGAGCAGATATGTCATCATATGAGCTTTTCAACCCAGCCTCATACTATTCACCCAATCACATGATATTACAAGAAGAAGTAGTATTGTTTGGTGATAGGAATGACTTTATACTTTTTTCTCTCATTTTATCTTTTACAGTTTCTTTTTGTCTTTTTTTTATTATCGAAAATAACCGGTAATTTTCACCTTTAGTTGTTAAAATTCCTAGCATAAAATTGTGCATGTGCATTATGTGAAATGAACTTAATTGTTATTAAGAACACATTTTATGATATTTTTGTGTTAAAGCATGCTGTTGTATTGTTTTCGAAACGATTCTAAGATTTGTAAATTTCACACGGACACATTCAAAATGGCTACCGTCTTGTTTCAAAGTGAAAGTCAGTTGGCTAAATTCCTAGCATAAAATTATCTGAAATGAACTTAATTGTTATTAAGAACAGATTTTATGATATTTTTGTGTTAAAGCATGCAGTTGTATTGTTTTCGAAACGATTCTAAGATTTGCATATTTCACACGGACACATTCAAAATGGCTACCGTCTTGTTTCAAAGTAAAAGTCAGTTGGCTAAATTCCTAGCATAGAATTATCTGAAATGAACTTAATTGTTATTAAGAACACATTTTATCATATTTTTTTGTTAGAGCATACAGTTGTATTGTTTTCGAAAAAGTTTCTAGGATTTGTTTATTTCGCACGGAGACTTTCAAAATAGCTAACGGCTTAGTTCAAAGTGAAAGTCAAGGGAGGTTACTCTAATTACCCCATTTGCTATGAATTTTGACAACTAAAGGTGAAAATTACCAAATAACCTTTATCATAATGAATAACTGAGCAACATCCTGCATTGTTTGCATGACAGATGCTTATGGTAATTCAAAAAAAAAGAAGATAAATAAAATCTATATAAAAATGCATGACTGCTGGATAAGTTTCAGTCATGAAATGAACTTGTGCCTCTTTCTTTTCTTTTTTTCCTATTTATTTACTGATTTAATTTCGCAAAGAAAAGCTGACATATGCCCTCTGAATGTTTCTGTGCAAAACAATATTAAAAAAAAATATTAAAAAAAAAATAATGAATGAATAAGGGTTAGGAAATGAAACCATTGTTGTCTTTTTAAATTCGTGAATGCTTCAGGCATTTGCATAAAAAAATAAAGAAAGAAAAATTGGTATCTAATACTGAATAGAATTTGTACAGAAAGATGAAGTGAGACACTGAATTGAGGTAAGTGGGGGAAAAGATAGAATTGTGTAAAATAATGATGAAATTGTCACATATGATTCTTGCCATGTTCGCAAATTAAAAAAAAAACATCTTTGTAGAAGAAATGTGTAAGACTACACTTACTAAATTTAAGAACGCTTTTTAAGAGATTTACTTCTTAATGATAACAATAATAATATTTGCAATGGTTATATATTTAGAATTTCTGATGCTCAAATATATTAATTAGAGAAAACGTGTCTTCGTAATTCGATCTTGTAACCTGAGATCACAACTACAAATTAACCAACTCAACTACTTGTACCTATGACCAACCAAAACAATCCGCTCTCGCTTCGCACATTTTCAATGTCTGACATCAAATTCAGTTGTTCTTTTTTGTAGTTATACCCATGGCATATAGTGTCTAGATCTCTTGGTATTTCTACTCTATTCACCGCAATTTTATTTGGGTTGAATAAGCAGATTTAAGTGTGGGACCATTGGTCAGTTGAGTTTGCATTTTTTTTCTCTAAATAGGCCTGAGCTTTAAGTGGAGATTTAAAAGGTTTGAATTCAAAGTTTTCCTTCTCCTGGACTGGTTGCCTAACCAGGGTTAAAGAGCCCAGACTGCCCTACTATTTCCAAAGGTATTAGCACTATGTGAACTGTGGCTTCATCCAGGAATTGAACTCGGGTCCATTTCCTATGACTCTAACCAGTAACTACACAATTTAATGGATTGTAAAGAAATTCAACAGGCACGGAAATTGCACTACTGTCAACAAGTTACACTCAAAATAATTGCCATTAGCATTGATCACAGCCTCAATCCGGCTCCAGAACCTAGAGCAAGCTGATGTTACGGTTTCCCAGGGAACGGTTTCAAAAACTACCTTAATTCTGTCGATTAACTGGACTTTTGTAGTACTGGCACGGCAATTGGTGTCTTTCTCAACAGAGCCACATCCATAATAATCTATGGGGTTAAGATCTGGCAGGGGGCCGAATCCTGCTTCCATACATATGGCCTACCATTGGCTACCCTTGTTATCCAGGGCTTGACTACAGTGTTTAGCAACTCCATGTAGGCATCTGAGGGTCCTCCAATATTTTTTTCTGCAGAATTTCGAGGAATGCAATCAGATCGTTGATTATGTTGCTTTCTTATAGCCACAGTCTCGTAGTCTCCATTCCAAATCTCCAGTTTATGCCTGATTGTTTTTACAGTGTTTAGGGAGCATTGGGCAGCAACCATAATCTCCTTATTTTGAAGGCCGGCACAGATCATCATGATACAAGTTATTCTCTTCCATGATTCAGGTGGGTTCCAGTCATCCATTCGATCTGTCATCACGTATATAAATGAAGAAGGGTCCAAGCTTTTAAATGATGTGTAGTGTGTGTCAACACCTCCAACCTACAAAGAAAAATAACCAAATATAATATGTCAAGTTTAACCCAAACACCCTGTGTACTTATATTTATTCACCAACCCCTCCACACGAGTAGGATGTGGCACATGGTCAATTTCTAAAGCGGAGTTTAACATGTTTGAATTCAGAGTTTTCCTTCTTCAATATAGGTTAAAGAGACCAGTCTTTCCTACTATTTACCCATAGCTGGAGGGAGAATATTTGAATGCTGACCTTTCCCATGGGTATTAATTCTATGTGAAATGCAAACAGCCTCATCCAGGATTTGAACTCAGGTTGCTGAGTTCATTTCCTACAACGATAACCATTACACCACAGCCACCTCCATTATTTATCCAACAATTCATCATTACATTATTCTACACAAAAATATTCAAATGCAAATCACATTCTCTTTTCAATCAGGAGATTTCAACTGTTACTGTAGTGAGAGAGGAGACCTACCTCGTGCAACACGGTATGACAGAGAGAGTGGCGGGCATGAAGACTTGCCGTATTTTTGAAGGAAGCGGGCCAGGCTTTGCCTGGCGTGTAGGACTGACCTAGAGTCGAACCCGCTTCCTTCAGAATGTGAGAGCTGTGGACGATCAGTGAAATAAGAAATAGCATAGTGGCCCGGATGTAGGTGGTCACGCCGTGCTGACGAGTGTCGCACGTGCTGCACGGACAATTATGAGTGAGGAGCCCGGATGTGGTGAAATTGAAGTGTATTTAAAGGACTTATTCTCACAGACCAGGGAGAACGACTGCAGTAGTATTTTGTTGTCGAGACGAGCGGGACAAAGAAATAATTTTGGACTTTGGAGCGTGATACAGTTGGGAGTGTTTAGACTGTCGATTGGAACCTTGTGTCAGACTTGACTGTGACCCCCCCACACATACACACACTGATTAGAGTTACGTTTTTATGGGTCATCCTTTAGCCTTCAAGCAAGAGCGCTTGTTCAGTGGAAATCCTTGGTAATCCTTTGGTTCTTCTTAGTATTGTAAGTTCCTTCGTCAATGATTGCAAATGGACTATGGAAAGTATCAGTGATTAAGTAGTCAATCAGCCACGCATTATGACGCTGTTGATTGGCAGAGGAATCCTGCTTAGTCTATAAATTTAGGTGGTGTATTGCAGGACACCTTATATTAAAAAATATCCCAACACCAACTTTATTTAACATGTTTGAATTCAGAGTTTTCCTTCTTCAATATAGGTTAAAGAGACCAGTCTTTCCTACTATAAATGATGTGAAAATAAAATGGAAATTAATCCGACAGTATGAATAAGATATAATGAAAAAACAAACGATGTTTACAACTGAAATAGGCTCATCAGAAGAGAATAGTGTGTGTCAGTACCACCAACAAAATAAAACACACATACAATTATATATCAAGTATTCTTATCTAATACAGCTAATTTGTATGGTTTAATGTATTCCTATCTAATCTTCTTATTATAATGGAGATTGTGTGTTTGTCTGTCTGTAACCGAAACTATATTACTACACAAGTCACAATTCCCTTAGTTATTAATGTCACATTCTCCATGATTTTATTTTTATTTAGACCTCAAGTATTAATAAAATTGTTTTATATTATTAATACTGTTGGCTTTATCTTCATACTAATAACATGCAATTGTATTTATATATACAACAAATTAACAGTTTACAGTGTGAATGCTAGGCTAATTTGCATATTGTTATTAAAAATGTGATTTTGATAAATATGTGCTTGGTATTTTGTTGATTTCTAATTGTTTGGTTTTATCTTAATGAATATGAGCAAAAATTATCGGGGATAAATCTTAAAAGAAATTCATTAACAAGAAGAAATGACTCTAATTCTATTCCTTAATTCCTATTTTAACTAAATAGTTAAATTAGGAAAATTTAGCAATGAAAGACGGGAGTGATGGAAGAGTAAGTTTCAGTTGTTCTATTTTTTTTTTTATTATACCTCCCTTTGTTTCAAATCTTTTTAACTGCATTCTTATTTAGTTTCATTAGAAAAATAACCAATTGTAAATATGTCAAATTTATCCGGAATACCCTGTATATATATATGTATGTGAGCATGTATGTTTTTATCAAAAAAACATGTCAATAATGCTTTGTATTACCATAACAATGACATTAACTACTACTCAATAAACATAGTCACATCTATATATGAGGGTGAGTCAGCCCCATGAAAGAGGGTTTGAGAGGCAAAAATTATTCCAGTGACGAGGAAGTGAAATGACCAAATATAGGTATGTCAAATTTATCCTGAACACCCTGTAGGTATTTACCCAATAAATAGGATGTGACAAGATCCTAAGAAAGGGTCATCCAGTGAGGATTGAACTCACTAATTCAGTAGCAATGGACTTGCAAGACTAACTTGCTGACTATTACACCATGATGGGATGCCCTATTAAATTTGGAAGCTTGTACAATTTGTTTGATAGGTAGGTAAGACTATTATATTCTCTTATGCTAGGAAAGCTTATGAATAGATTATAATACTTAAATTCTCTTATACTCATCCTACCAAGCGAGAGAGAGAGAGAGAGAGAGAGAGAGAGAGAGAGAGAGAGAGAGAGAGAGAGAGAGAGAGAGAGAAGTGTGTGTGTTGTTTCATTGTCTGAACTAACTTGAGTGACTGGTGCACTTGAAGCTTGGTGGATTATTGATTTATTCAATGTTATCTCAAATAAGGAATGGTTATCCAATCTGAGACCTTGCAGAATTCTTCTGGAAACAATTCTGGAATTAAAACAACCCTAAAGCTACTGCCTTTCACATATTTCGTTTGTTTTGCAGTGAGGAAATTTATGGCATGTCAACCCTTGTGGGTTATTTTCATGACGAAGGCGTTTTGTTTTTAACATTATTGATGGGCATTCAAACTTTTTTAAATTGCTCTTATATCCTCATCCTATCTTAAGCAGAAGAGAGATGAGAGAGAGAGAGAGAAGAGAGAGAGAGAGAGAGAGAGAGAGAGAGCGTGTGTGTGTTGTGTGTTTGTGTGTGTGGTTTCAATTGCTTTTATATCTGCATCCTATCAAGCAGGAGAGAGAGAGAGAGAGAGAGAGAGAGAGAGAGAGAGAAGAAAAGAGAGAGAGAGAGAGAGAAAGAAGAAGAGAGAGAGTGTGTGTGTGTGTGTTTCATTGTCTGAAACTACCTTGAGTGACTGGTGCACTTGAATTAAAACAACCCTTAAGCATACTGCTTTCAATCATTTTGTTTGTTTTGTAGTGTGGATTTTATGGCATGTCAAGCCTTGTTGGGTTATTTTATACCGATAAATTATATTGGATTATTGATTTACTCAATGTCATCTCAAATGAGGAATGGTTATCCAATTTGAGAACTTGCAGAATTCTTCTGGAAATCATTCAAAAAGTAATGCCATTTTCTTTTGTTACATAATCTATGCGGTTGCATAAGATTATTGTCAATCCCCTGTAATTCTGAGGGGATGACCCTTTTCATACATGGCCGGTTCCTTCCATGGAAAATTACAGAAGCCCGCCAAAATACGTGAAGTCTCGTGGGACCTGTTCGGTCGCCAGTTTGCAGTTAGACGTCAGGCAGAGCAGTCGGCCATTTTAGGTCCTGCCTAAAACTGGAACACACGCGCGCTATGTTAGTTAGGGGATTATGTATAGTTAAAGAAATAAAAGTTTGGATAATTAATATATTCTTGTGGTTAATGAATGTCTTGGTAACAAGACTAAGAAATGACGACCAACCAGCAAGAACATAGTAACAGAAAACCAACCGAAGTCCCCAAGTCAACTCCAGACGTTAGAAGATGCCAGACCAAGTCAAGATGATAGAAGAAATACCAAAGACGATCAGAATATTAAAGACGGCCAAGAAATAGAATTAAAGAAAGAGGTATGCAACATTATAATTATTTAGTGCCAGTGAAGAAGGCGCTATGCAACACTTTATTTCATGCAAATTTTTTTATAAAACTAAGGCCTACATTGAGATCCTAACGAGGCTCAGGGCAAGAATCTGACGAATAAGACCCAATTTGCCAATCGACAATGTCCTCCTTCTGCATGACAATGCTCGACCAGACACAAGCATCATGACAAGGGAGAAAATCGCCTTATTTGGGTGGACAATTTTACCGCATCCTTCATACTCACCAGATTTAGCGCCTTCGGACTATGATTTCTTCAATCTCATGAAAGAGAGTTTGAGAGGCAAACATTATTCCAGTGATGAGGAAGTGAAATCTGTAGTGAAGAATTGGCTCAAAGAACAGTCAATAGAATTTTATGGAGCAGGGATACATGCTTTAATTTAAACGTGGAACATTGCTATTGAGAGAAACTGTGACTATATGGAGAAGTAGGGATGTGATCCACAGAGGACCATCTTCCTTTTCATGTATGATACATGTTTCTGTGTTGGTAAGTATACCTGTCCTAAACAAAATGTCATTACTTTTTGACTCAGCTATGTGGAGAAATAGGGATGTGATCCACAGAGGACCAGCTTCATTTTGATGTATGATACATGTTTCTGGGTTGGTAATTATACCTGTTCTAAACAAAATGGCATTACATTTTTTACTTACCCTCATATATATATCATTAGATATTAATATTGATAATATGAGTGCTATATTTATCAGTAAACAGCACTCAATATCAGGGATAAAGTATTTATATCTAAGTTAGTGTAGTGTGGACATAGAGTCAACGGTGCATGTTTACTGACAGTTTCTCGGCTATGCAATTAATGAAAAACTGTCTGTAACCAAGCGGTTGACTTCATGTCCCCACTACACTAATTTATATATATATATATATATATATATATATATAATTTTTCTATTATTATGATTATTATTTTTAATTTATTTTATTATTATTATTATGATTATTATTTTTAATTTATTTTATTATTGTTATTATTATTATTATTATTATTTTTAATTTATTTTATTATTATTATTATCATTATTATTTTTAATTTATTTTATCATTATGTTTATTATTATTTTTATTTTTAATTTATTTTATTATTATTATTATCATTATTATTTTTAATTTATTTTATCATTATGTTTATTATTATTTTTATTTTTAATTATTTATTATTATTATTATCATTATTATTTTAATTTATTTATCATTATGTTTATTATTATTTTATTTTTAATTTTTTTATTATTATTATTATCATTATTTTTAATTCATTTTATTATTATGTTTATTATTATTTTTAATTTATTTATTATTATAATGATTATCATTATTTCTAATTATTTTTAATTTTATTTTATTATTATTATTATTATTATTATTTATTATTATTATTATTGTTATTTTTACTTTATTTTATTATTATTATCATTTTTACTTTATTTATTATTATTATTATTATTATTTTAATTTATCTTATTATTATTTTTTTACTTTAATCTTATTTTATCTCATTATTTTTATCTTATTATTATTAATATTTTTTTACTTTATCTTATTATTATTGTTATTATTTTTTTACTTTATCTTATTATTATTATTATTTTTTTATTATTATCTTTATCTCCTTTTATTTCCTTTTTTATCTATAGTTTTTTTATACACCATTATATTATCTATTATATTCTAATGTTTAAATATTAAAATTTTTTAATTTACTTCTCTAGTTATATTTTAATATAATATTCTGTCCTTTTCTGTCCTGTCCTTTTTTGTCTGTCTGACTACCCTACTCTAAGAAGCCAAACTTGATATGTATCGCTTTTTTCTCATTCTACTTCCTGTCACCATAGTGACAATTTATACTGTTAAAAATTTTTAATATATTTTTTGTTTTTGTTTGAATTCATTTTTTAAAATCCTACTTTTTGTTTTTTGTGAAGTGCATTTTCAAAAGTGAATTGATTCCCATCTGATGAGACTGGATTTTGGGGAGCTATATTAAATCAACTTAGATTTATAAAGGCCCCAATTTTGGTCGAAATAAATTTATTATGGAATTACGGTGTTGAGTTCTTCCTTCCTTTCTAAGATAAATATTGCTCTGTATATAATCTAAAAAGTTTCTTATACATTGAGCTCTCTTTAGTGATTTAAAGATTCGCTGTATTTATACATACTGGATCATACAATAATAATACAGCGTATCTTAGAAATCACATATAGAATCTACCCTTACTACCAAGTTTTGGATAAATCTCTTATGTATATATATATATATATATATATATATATATATGAAATTTAACATTTTGAAAAAACATATGATGTTTGTTATGTGATTGCTGACAGATCTGTTTTGACCAAATCGATAAGTTGGTCTTCATCAAAGAGCGACATAGATGGGAAGAAAGATATATCTGGAATTTTACACCTTGAAGACTTTCATCTATAACTCTACGAACTTAACACCAGAAGTAAATTTTGGAACTCTTAACATCTTTCTTCAAATTACACTGTGGACTTGTATATTTTTAACAGCTGAAATATATACTATACTATTTTGATACCCACTTTACATTTTTTATATATTTTTACAACAAACTCTTTTGAGTTTTACTATAAACTATAATGCTTCTGATTTTTAAAAATTAAAAATAAAATTTATTTTATTTTAAAAACAGAACATGCATTTTTCAAAATTTCAGCGGTTGAATTCAGCGTTCGTTTTTTGTAAACAGTCTTTTTAACGGATATCTTTCTTCCTATCTATGTCGCTCTTTGATGAAGACCAACTTATCGATTTGGTCGAAACAGATCTGTCAGCAATCACATAACAAACATCATATGTTTTTTTCAAAATGTTAAATTTCATACTGTCGGATTAATTTCCATCTATTTATATATATATATATATATATTATATATATATATATATATATATATATAGAGAGAGAGAGAGAGAGAGAGAGGTGGTGTAATGGACTGATATAGACAGATTATCCATAAGGAGGCAATTAGTGTAATGGTTATCATCATAGGAAATGGACACAGCAAGACGAGTTCAAATCTTGAATGAGGCTGTTTACATTTCACATAGTGCTAATACCCCTTGGAAAGGTATGAAGCCAACTATTCTCCCTCCAGCTATGGGTAAATAGTAGGGCAGTCTGGGCTCTTTAACCTTGATTAGGCAACAAGTCTTGGAGAAGGAAAACTCTGAATTCAAACCCGTTAAATTCTGCGTAAGAAATTTGCCTATTGTCAGATCCTACTCATGTGGGTGGTGTGGGGGTTGGTAAATATGTATATCATTAGATTGATTGATTGCTTTTAACAGCATGTCAACCCGTATACGGTTATTTTATTATTTATACCTGTTTATATTTACATTTTTGTATAGTTATTTAAGTGCGTTTTTTTGCACACAGTCCTATCAAATATGAATCATTTTTAGACAGATCTATTTGACCCATAGATGGGACACTAACAGGTAGTATCAGTATTGATCAGGGTTAAGCTGTGACTAATGGCAATGAAGGGTTCCTCATACTCCCCAGAAAACCAGAACTTGAGCCTCACTATCAGATGTAGTTTAATATCATACCCTAGACACAATATATATTATTAGAATCAACAGTATACTCGTTATTTTTATGATTCCAAGTTTTCTTTTCTCCCTGTGAAGTGAAACAACTTTAAAAAATGTGATTAAAAATAAATGTTACAATTTTGTGGCCATCCTTAGAGAAATGAGAGACAATAAGAAAGAGAAAGAGAAAAGAGAGATAATCGGAAAGAGAAAGATAAAAGAGATAATCAGAAAGAGAAAAAAGAAAGAGAGACAACCAGAAAGAGAAAAGAAAAGAGAGACAACCAGAAAGAGAAAAAAGAAAAAGAGACAATAAGAAAGAGAAAGAGAGACAATTGGAAAGAGAAAAGAGTGACAACCAGAAAGAGAAAGCGAAAAGAGAGATAATCGGAAAGAGAACACGAAAAGAGAGATAATCAGAAAAGAGAAAGAGAAAAGAGAGACAGTCAGAAGAGAAAAGAGAGACAACCAGAAAGAGAAAGCGAAAAGAGAGATAATAAGAAAGAGAAAGAGAAAAGAGAGACAACCAGAAAGAGAAAGAGAGACAACCAGACAGAGAAAAGAGAGACAACCAGAAAGAGAAAAGAGAGACAACCAGACGAGAAAAAAGAGACAACCAGAAAGAGAAAGCGAAAAGAGAGATAATCGGAAAGAGAACGCGAAAAGAGAGATAATCAGAAAGAGAAAGAGAAAAGAGAGACAGTCAGAAAGAGAAAAGAGAAAAGAGAAAAGAGAGACAATCAGAAAGAGAAAAGAGAGACTACCAGAAAGAGAAAAGAGAGACAACCAGAAAGAGAAGCGAAAGAGAGATAATCGGAAAGAGAACACGAAAAGAGAGATAATTGGAAAGAGAAAGAGAAAAGAGAGACAGTCAGAAAGAGAAAAGAGAGACAACCAGAAAGAGAAAGCGAAAAGAGAGATAATAAGAAAGAGAAAGAGAAAAGAGAGACAACCAGAAAGAGAAAAGAGAGACAACCAGAAAGAGAAAAGAGAGACAACCAGACAGAGAAAAGAGAGACAACCAGAAGAGAAAAGAGAGACAACAGACAGAGAAAAAGAGACAACCAGAAAGAGAAAGCGAAAAGAGAGATAATCGGAAAGAGAACGCGAAAAGAGAGATAATCAGAAAGAGAAAGAGAAAAGAGAGACAGTCAGAAAGAGAAAAGAGAAAAGAGAGACAATCAGAAAGAGAAAAGAGAGACTACCAGAAAGAGAAAAGAAGGACAATCAGAAAGAGAAAGAAAAAAGAGAGACAATCAGAAAGAGAAAAGAGAAAAGAGAGATAATTGGAAAGAGAAAGCGAAAAGAGAGATAATTGGAAAGAGAAAGAAAAAAGAGAGACAATAAGAAAGAGAAAGAAAAAAGAGAGACAATAAGAAAGAGAAAGAGAAAAGAGAGACAACCAGAAAGAGAAAAGAGAAAAGAGAAAAGAGAGACAATCAGAAAGAGAAAAGACAAACAAAGAAAAAAGAAAGAAGAAATGAGAAATGAAAATAATAAAGAAGAGAATAAAGAAATAAGTTAAACCAGAGAAATATGAAAAACAAAAAAATGTGAAAATAAATTTTGGCACTTTCAGAGGAAGAATTAGAAATTCTGGAAATAGAACTTGGTCAAAAATGAGAATATGATTGTAGCAGAGAAAGTGGCAGAAATTTTCGTATGCATTCTATGCCAGAATTATTTTTTGCCATTTTACTGCCAATACGGTTTTTTTTTTAAATATCAAAGAAATAGTAAAACAGAAATATAGAGTTTTTTTCCCTCCTACCTTTCCTAGTGAGTAGTTGTCAGATAGATATTGTTAAAAGTAATGTTATAGCCAATCATAATTTAGCTGCTTTTATAATAGATATTCCTGTGTGTTTAGTGATGAACAACCAAGAGCTAGATTATCATCATCATCATCATGATGATTTAGATCATGCCTTCCCTATGCATGTATTAACATCACTTTCTGTGGATGAGATATTACTACCTAGGTATGTGGACTGGTCCACCAGTTATAGATGCTTACCATTGAGTGTGGAGATGCTTCGTATTTTTTAAAACACATGAACTCAGTCTTATATATATTTACCAACCCCCCGCTCGAGCAGGATGTGACACAAGGTCAATTTATTAAGCAGAGTTTAACAGGTTTGAATTCAGAGTTTTCCTTCTCCTAGACCGGTTGCCTAACTAAGGTTAAAGAACCCTGTCTGCCCTACTATTTATCCATAGCTAGAGGGAGAGTAGAATTCAT
>CM042143.1:12960268-13037204 GCA_023376005.1 Doryteuthis pealeii
GCTTCCTTGTGGGAAATTTATGTATTTATCAACCTCTCTGTATGAGCAGGATGCAACACATGGTCGATTTCTTAAGTGGAGTTTAACAGGTTTGAATTCAAAGTTTTCCTTCTCCTAGACTGGTTGCCTAACCAAGGTTAAAGATCCCAGTCCACCCTACTATCTTACCTGTCGTTGGAGGGAGACTAGTTGGATACATACCTTTCTGAAGGTTATTAGTGCTATATGAAATATAAACAGTCTCATCCAGGATTTGAACTCGTGTTGAAGTGTCCATTTCTTTCATAAGTAACCATTATATCACATGCCTCCATAAAATAATACTAATAAAAATCATGAGTACGGCTTTAAAAGATACCAAATGTTTACGCACACCATGTTAGCTCAGTCGGTAGAGCGTTCAGCTAGAAACCACAAGGTTCCTAGTTCGATAGCAGCCCTTGCTAACTCAGCATATGAATAGCTCAGAGATCTGGGTGGTAAAGTAAGGAGCTGATGCAAAAACAATCTTCTTGGTCTAGCACTATTGAAAAGAGGATAGACTCCCTCGCTGATTGGCTGATACCGACTTTAGGCCACCCTGACGACTTTTCTTTTTAATTTGATATATATATTATCAGGAAAGCAAGAGCCAAAAGTTCACCTGGCATAAATGGTCTATAAACAAGGCTTACATAAAAGACAATCACTAGATCTAGTGCTAGTGAAAAGGGGAGAAACTCCCTCACTGATCGCCTGATATCGACTTTACTTACTTTACTTATTCTCAAATATTTCATTTGAGCAAGTGTTACGTTGCTTTAACTTTAGAAAGTAATCCAAGACAATTTGATGGGATTGTAAGTTACTAAGCCCTGATGATCCTCAAAGTAAGTTACTCAATAGTAAGCTCAATCCAAGTGATTTATTTTGAGTCGGAATATGTTTGAATATATCTGGTAAAGTTCTTTGACAAATTTGATATTTGGTCAGAATCTTAAGACATCAGATTAACGATGGTCAGAGAGGAACCATTATTTGAGAATCGCATGAAGTGCCAAAGCTACAATAGTACAAGCGGTAACAAACATTAATTTGCTCCTGGGTTGAAGAATGAGAGAAAATCCGGAAATGTTATTGATGAACGACATTGGGATACTTTCTGTCAATTGGCTGCTTATCTATTACGACCAACCACTTGTTCATATCTATGTCTCTTCTGTATTTGATTTAGGATGCTAAATTAGGTTTCATGCCAAATATACCCTGTGACCATGTCCAAAACAGGATTGAGAATTCACTCAGTGGCATCCACAATCATTTTCAGTAATGGAGTCTTTGCATCTAAAATCTTCCTTAGATACGACTGTAATACAGAAGAAGTATAGGATCTTGAGCTGGTTGTTAAATTATTGATTTAAAGCTTGAAAATTCTGTTACAGCCTGCTTATTCTGAAGTTTAGAAAGATTTCTTGCCTTCTACAGTGAAGCATTAAAAATATGTGATCCTCTTGGCCTTGTACCAGAGTAAGCAAAAATTGACAAGAAAATAGTTGACTAAGGGTGAGGACTTTGTGGTGTGGTGGTGAATATTCTTTACTGCGACATCATAATAAAAGAGATCAAACCCAAGTTGCACTATCACATTCAATTTCAGACTAATACACACAGGGAAAGACACGTCTCCTGTTTAACAATTATATTAACAATCTTTTCAAGCTGTCTGGCCAACTTTTTACATTTGGATGGAATTAGTACGCCAGAGTTTTTATCCCAAGTACTTTCGTTACTTCGAAGTGCCATCATCAGGGGTGATGTGTTTGTGTTCCAGTTTTTTTCAAGTTAGTAGTAGTGAGAGGAACTAGTAGAGGAACTCATAGAAATTATATTAAAGGGTATGGGGGTAGGAGAATTGGTTGGAAAAGTGTTATAGGCATGATGTTACTTCGATGGCACTTCGAAATGCCAAAAGTACTTGGGATAAAAAACTTTGGTGGACTAATCCATGGATTCCATCCAAATGTAAACACTTTTTCTACCAATTCTTCTCCTTCCAGCCCCCACACCCCTTAATATGATTTCTACAAGTTCCCCTCCTAGTTACTCTCACAAAAAAAAGAACACAAATGCATCACCCCTGATGATGGCACTTCGAAGTGCTGAAAGTACATTGGATAAAACTTTGGTGGACTTATCCATGGATTCCATCCAAATGTAAAAAAGTTGGCCAGAAAGCTTGAAAAGATTGTTAATAAAATTGTTAAACAGGAGACGCGTCTTTTGTTTAATTCTACATGTATAAATGAAAGAATGCTTCCCAAATACACATATAATATTTATATAGACTAGCAAATATATGCAACCTCCGGGTGCAAGTATTTAATTTTTAATGTAATAAAATATCGTATTAAATTAGAAAGGCTAATGAAACTAAATAAAAATGCATATAAAAAGATTTGAAACAGAGGGGGTAGAATCGAAAAATAGAACAACTGAAACTTACTCTTCCATCACTCTCGTCTTTCATTTTTATTTTTTTTAATTTAAGTATTTAGTTAAAAGAGGAAGTAAAGAATAAAATGACAGTTATTTCTTCTTGTTAATGGATTTCATTTAAGATTCATTGAAGAGATTTTTGCTTATATTCATTAAAATAAAACCAGTTAGAAATCAATAATACTAAGCACATATTTATCAAAATCAAATTTTTAATATCAATATGCAAATTAGCCTTCCTATTCACACTGTAAACTGCTATTTTGTTGTATATATAAATATAATTGCATGTTGTTAGTATGTAGATAAGGTTAACAGTATTAATAATGTAAAACAATTTTATTAATAATTGAGGTTTAAATAAAAATAAAATCATGGAGAATGTGATGTCAATAACTAAGGGAATTGTGACTTGAGTAGTAATATAGTTTGGGTTACAGACAGACAAACACACAATCTCCATTATAATAAGATATATGTTCATAAGAATAAAGATATGCCTAGATATATATGTATTATTAATGTGTATAATAAAGGAAGGCAACACCAAAAAATGTTATTACATTGATTACAAAAAGAAAGTGCCACAGGTGATATTTACTGTGTTCTGTGGATGATATTAAATAAGCAGAAAAATATAAAACCTTCTATGATTTTTGTTTGCTATTTGCTAACTGAATGTCTGTAGCATCCTACATATTTTTACAGATATGTCTTTGTTCTTTACATGTAGTTAACATGGTATATATATATATATATATATATATATATATATATATATATATATATATATATATATATATGGGAGAAATGTGAGGAGGTTAATCCGACAGTATGTGGAGAAAAGTAGACAAACACGGATGTTATGGAAACTGGATATTTATTGTCGACGATGCAACGTTTCGGCCATTTAGACCATCATCAGGACCACAGCCCAGTTCTAGCTTCAATGAAGGACATTTTCAGAATGGTGAAAAACAGTAGGTTGTCAGTAGGGGCAGGCGTGGCTGGGGGGATGGGCAGTGGATTTTCTTCCCTCTAAATGGGGAGTGTTATATGAAGATGCAGGTGTTAGGTCAAAATGTTAGATGATAAGGGATGGGTCAGAAAATGAATGTGTATGTGTGTTTGGGAACTGGATTTGTCATTAGTTGTATATGTGTGAGTTTTATTTTTGCATCGTCGACAATAAACATCCAGTTTCCATAACATCCCGTGTTTGTCTACTTTTTCTCACACACACACATATATATATATATATATATATATATATATATATATATATATATATATATAACTTTCAAAGAAAGAAAAACTTAACAAACCGTCATTCCCTAAATTATTTCGACCAGAAACTCAAAATTTTTTTTTTTTTTATGAATATTTTTCTAACTCCTGTCATTTATAAAACATCCATTAATTTTCTTCATCCCATAATCAGTCCTGAGGAAGGTTTAAAATTAACCGAAATGTTTAAGCGTCGACTTATTTGCATTAATAAATTCATCTTATTTTGAACACTTCGTTTTTCAAATTTCTTCATACATATATTATATATATATATATATATATATTATATATATATATATAAAATGTAAGGTTGTAAGGGATAAGGGATGATTCTATTTGGATCTTCAAAATCTGACTGTACAACCATACTGTATGCACTTATGGGTGCAAACATATACTCATACAAGGATTTTTATAAATCCCTAAAAAGAGCTCAATGTATGATAATCAATAAATTAGATTATATACAGACCAATATCTAATTTTCAAAAAAACAAAAACTTAAACTGTTATCCCGTTATATTTTATTTCAACTAGAAACTCAAATTTTTTTGTTTGTTTTTAAATTTTTAAAAAAGTTATATATATATATATATATATATATATATATATATATATATATATATATATATATGTGTGTGTGTGTGTAAAGATAAATCTAATGAGTCAGACGAACCTACTATTAGTTTCGCTTAATGCTCTACAGGCTAAGATCTTAGCCCGAAGTGCATTAAGCGAAACTAATAGTAGGTTCGTCTGACTAATTAGATTTATCTTTATTATTTGCTCTACTTAGGTATTGAGCACTTTTTACTTATTAGCTATTCTCCTAGCGGTTATATGAATATATATATATCTTATATACATATATATACATATAAATTGTTTTTTCTTTTGGCCAATACTGTACCAATAGATTATTTTTTGTTGGTACGACTATCTTGGTCTTTTCTTTTTTCAAAAATTTTTTCTCCCCGGTTGATGTTTGGTAGTATATTTTTACAATTAAACTATTTGCTGGGTTTTTTCTTACCGCAAGGATTTACCAACACGCTTGGTATATTATATATATATATATATATATATATATATATATATATATATATATATATAAATATATATATGTAGTCATCCACAGACACCATGCCTCTTCAGTGTGGCTAGACATTAGCAGGCTACCTCCTGCCGGAATCTAAACCTGATAGATTTATCATCAGGCAGACTTCTTAACCACTCAACTATCAGTGCCTACCGACTGGAAAGAGGATTTTAACTGATTGCTATTAAGAGAAATGGTGACAATGTGGAGAAGTAAGGATGTAATCCACAAAGGACCAGCTTCATTTTGATGTATGATACATGTTCCTGTGTTGGTAATTATACCTGTCCTAAACATAATGGCAATACTATTTGACTCACCCTCATAATAATAGATGTGCAAATAAGTGAGTAATAAAGTCTGCAGAAAGGCCTATTGTTGGTATCAGATGAACAGCGAGGGAGTCTATCCCCTTTCACTAATGCTAAACAAAGGAGATTGTTTTTGCTGCTGTGGGACATTATACCTACTGATAACTCCGTGATGCTTTTCTATACGGATCAGATTACCCAAAAAAATAAAATTAAATTAAACAAGATTTAAAAAAAAATTGAAATAGATCACTAAGTAAGATCCTATTCTAGTAGTGACTACCCCATGCAGATATTTAAGAGGTTTCAATTCAGAGTTTTCCTTCTCCTAGACTAGTTGCCTAACCAAGGTTAAGAAGCCCAGTCTGTCCTACTATTTATGCATAGCTGGAGGGAGAATAGTTGGATTCATACCTTTCCCAAGGGTATTAGTGCTATGTGAACTGTGGCTTCATCCAAGATTTGAATCTGTGCCACTCATGTGCTAAGTTGGTGAGGAACCGTATCAAACCCGGAACCATACAATTACTAAGTGAATACTTTAACCAGCTATAAAATGTACAAATAAAATTAATCTATTAATAATGGAGATTCGCTTCCGGTTTTTGTCTGTAACAAAAACTACGTCACTGCTTACGTCACACTGCCTAAAATAGTCATAAATAGAATACACTCTAAATTTGAGCATGCAATGTTAGACAGTCCTCATTGGTTTTTTAAACAAGTTTTGATAAATACATACCTGGTATTATCTATCTATTTATAGTTTGTTTTATTTTAATATATATTTAAAGTTATCAGAACTAAGTTTCCATTTCAATTTTTTTATTTTTCACTCCTTTAATAAATTTATTTTATTTTTTACTGCTTTAATAAATTTGATGATTTTACTTTACTTATGATACAAACCCTCTGGTGTTACATTTTCAATTCCCATCCCTTCAGGCAATATTTATTTTACGTCGCCCAGAGTGCGTTTTTTTTATTTTGCTACTATATTCTTAGATAAGTAGACTAATTTCCATTATTGTCTTAAAATACATACCAAGCTGATGCTATATTTATAAATGTTAGGAATTACTGAACAGTAATTCCACCATTATCTGTTGAATATTCTAGAAATATGTATGTAACTCACACAAAAGACTGAAAGAAAATACTAACAACAAGAACAAAAAAGAAAGAAAGAAAAAAATAACTTACACAAAAGACTGCCTGAAAATACTAACAACAACAACAACAAAAAAAGAAAGAAAGAAAGAAAGAAAAAATAAATAGAAATTTTAACAAAAGAAGGAAAATCTTTTCTCACATTACAAAAAAAAAGAAAAAAAAAAGAAGAAAGAAAGAAAAAAAAATAAAATAGAAATTTAAAAAAAAGAGGAAATCTTTTCTCACATTACAAAAAAAAAAAAAAGAAAGAAAAAGAAAGAAAAAAATAAATAGAAATTTAAAAAAAGAAGGAAAATCTTTTCTCACATTACAAAAAAAAAAGAAGAAAGAAAGAACGAAAGAAAGAAAAAATAAATAGAAATTTTAAAAAAAGAAGGAAAATCTTTTCTCACATTACAAAAAAAAAGAAAGAAAGAAAGAACGAAAGAAAGAAAAAAATAAATAGAAATTTAAAAAAGAAGGAAAATCTTTTCTCACATTACAAAAAAAAAAGAAAGAAAGAAAGAACGAAAGAAAGAAAAAAATAAATAGAAATTTAAAAAAAGAAGGAAAATCTTTTCTCACATTTAAAAAAAAAAAAGAAAAGAAAGAACGAAGAAAGAAAAATAAATAGAAATTTAAAAAAAAGAAAATCTTTTCTCACAACAAAAAAAGAAAGAAAGAAGAAGAAAGAAAAAAATAAATAGAAATTTAAAAAAAGAGGAAAATCTTTTCTCACATTACAAAAAAAAAAGAAGAAAGAAAGAAAGAAAGAAAAAAATAAATAGAAATTTAAAAAAAGAGGAAAATCTTTTCTCACATTACAAAAAAAAAAATAAAAAAAGAAGAACGAAAGAAAGAAAAAAATAGAAAAAAAAAAATAGGAAAATCTTTTCTCACATTAAAAAAAAAAAAGAAAAAAAAAAAAAAAAGAAAGAAAGAAGAGAAGAAAAATAAATAGAAATTAAAAAAAAAAAAGAAAGAGAAAAATCTTTTCTCCCATTACAAACAGCATAAAATCTTGTATGATTCAGCCATGTCCAGACATTTCTAAATTAGCCAATCATATGGCTTATATCAATTTTTGCCTCATTTGATGATAGTGGAAACTCAACAGCAGGTGGGATTTCATCTCTTTGGGAAATAAGGTAATAAACTTCATTAATGGCCATCATCAGACACTGGACATCAAAATGCCATTGCTGCTGCTGCTGCTGCTGCTGCTGTTGTTGTTAGCTAAAGCCAAAAGTATTGATAACATGATCAGGAAAAATCTGACTGCAGACATTAAGAAATGATAACTGAACGTAATTTTCATAGCCAGACTGGAGATGAATTTCGTGTTAATAATCTTTTGCGTTTTTATTGTGTTGTTGAGAGTCTGTAGAACAATATTTACTTATAGACTACCATTAGTCTCTGCTATTGAAAGCTGAGCAGATTCTGTATATATATATATTGTTATGTATTAGAAATACATTAACGAGAAGATTTCGAGTGGTTGTAATAATAGTTTATTATTACAGTAAATACAAATAACAAAAATGGCTCCCGGCCGGCAAGGTAAAGAGTCTCTGCGTGTAAAAGAAGGATTGGTAAAGATTACTTATCTTCTGGAGAGTTGTAGCACGTTTACATCCGAGAATACGAAAACAACCTTCGGGGGTGGAGATCACCTCACATCACATACTGAGCTAATCTCCTGTTGTTCTTTTATACGTATTCATTTGCATACGTAAGGGATTATCCGGTTACTTCCCTTTACAACACACACACACACATTAAATGGGGGTTCAGTTTATTTTATGGTAGGAATTTACGAGCAAATAGTCCTTCATTACCCAATTCAAAACAAAGAAACCAAATAGAATTTTTTTAAACACTGTGTATTTATAGCCACCTGATTCAATCCTATTTTTAAAGTTAATTTTTCTCGGAAATGTAAGACCCTCAAAGAAATGAAAGTAATTTTCTAATGGAATTAAATAAATAAGAAAAAATATATTTTCTGCCAAAATTACAATAAGTAAATTATCCAAATCTTCCCCTTAAAAACCTTTGTTGAATTTTTCATATTGTTTATCCAATCATAATTGTACAAAATCTTTAATAAGCAAACAGTACAGAAGAAATATAAATATTTTTCTTCTCCCGAGAGAACAGAATTGAATCAGTATATTAATAATTGGCTTCTACTTTAGACTGTCATATTTCAAACCGAGAACAAGCCTTGCCATTGTAGATCAAATATTCCTTTTCAGAAGCCAAAAATAATAAGCTGTTAGAATGTTATTGCTTGTGATTCCATTTCTGTTCATCAAACATTGGCACCAAATCAAGATGCTTTGAGCAAGTCTAATAAAGAACTGTATCCAAAAGCTGTTAATCCTATAATGAACAAAACCATCACTGTTCTTTTAAAGACGATTGTATTCGAAGGACTTCCCTTTAACTTAATCGGTCATTTGGGGTATTTCTAATAATGGCAAATCAATCACAAGTTAATACCTCACAGCTATTATAATAAAACTTTTTCCATTATTGAACATCGTCAAATGTTTAAACTCTCAAATGACTGGACACTTAGACACCGTAAGTGAATTTTTAGCATTTCCCTATGAACTGAATTAACTAGAATTTTTAGCATTTCTCTATGAACTGAATTAACTAGAATTTTTAGCATTTCTCTATGAACTGAATTAACTAGAATTTTTAGCATTTCTCTATGAACTGAATTAACTAGAATTTTTAGCATTTCTCTATGAACTGAATTAGCTAGAATCTTTAGTATTTCTCTATGAACTGAATTAACTAGAATTTTTAGCATTTCTCTATGAACTGAATTAACTAGAATTTTTAGCATTTCTCTATGAACTTAATTAACTAGAATTTTTAGCATTTCTCTATGAACTGAATTAACTAGAATCTTTAGCATTTCTCTATGAACAGAATTAGCTAGAATTTTTAGCATTTCTCTATGAACTGAATTAGCTAGAATTGTTAGCATTTCTCTATGAACTGAATTAACTAGAATTTTTAGTATTTCTCTATGAACTGAATAAACTAGAATTTTTAGCATTTCTTTATGAACTGAATTAACTAGAATTTTTAGCATTTCTCTATGAACTGAATTAACTAGAATTTTTACCATTTCTCTATGAACTGAATAAGACAGAATTTTTACCATTTCTCTATGAACAGAATTAACTAGAATCTTTAGCATTTCTCTATGAACTGAATAAACTAGAATCTTTAGCATTTCTCTATGAACTGAATTAACTGGAATTTTTAGCATTTCTCTCCGAACTGAATTAACTAGAATTTTTAGCATTTCATTTTGAACTGAATTAACTGGAATTTTCCCTATGAACTGAATTAACTTTTAGCATTTCACAATGTGCTGAATTAACTGCAATTTTTGGTGCATGGTAAGTTCTTATATTTTTACTCAAAGCCCTCTGTTCCAATTTTCATGAGGTGGGTAAAAAATGGTCCATTTTTGCTAGTATTCCCATTTTAAGGTGCTTCACAAGCCATGCAATACATCCAGCCTTTACCTCTTTAAACGAGGGGGCATGTGCTGGCTGGTGTGGTTGGTTGGTTGGATTTGGCATGTCAACCCTTGAGTTATTTTATGCTAAAGATGTTTGTTTTATTCATTCTTGATGGGTATCCAAAAGTTAAAAAAAAAACTATTCTTTTTTTAAACACATTATTTTAAACTCATTTTTTTCATCTATCTAACACATTGTTGGGACTCTAGTATGTACTACCACTCCTGCTTTGGTGAAGGGGTTGGCTAAATACATATTAGGATATAAATTAGAACATGACAAAAAGTTTATAAGCCTAAGACCCTATATGATTTTTCCAACCTTATTGCCATTATAGCAAACCACAAACCCCTTTTATCATATGGGTGCTAGAAAGAGGTGGCTGAGGGTCATCATGTCCTGGGAATGATGTTAAACTCTATCTAGTGAGGTACCAGTTCTGGAGGTCTAGGGAATGTGGAGCACTCCTTCATCACCATTGCTCCCTGGTTCACTCTGATCATAGATGGGACCCTAACAGGTATTACACCTGTTAGGGTCCCATCTATGGGTTAAATGGAAAATGTGTTTATAACAAAAATTGAATATCTATTAAGAATGAATCTTTTAAAAAATTTGTCGGCATTAAATGACCCACTGAGGTTGAGATACTGTAAAACAAACCAAACCAAACCAAAAAAAATCACAAGAAGAATCACATCTAAAAAGGACATTTGTTGAAGACATCTTTTTTGGTTAGAATTATGGTACCGTCAGGTGTTTTTTTTATATTGAAATAGATCACTGAGCCTATTTTAGTAGTGACCACACCAAATGGAGATTTAAGAGGTTTGAATTCAAAATTTTCCTTCTCTAAGACTGGTTGCCTGACCAAGGTTAAAGAGCCCAGTCTGCCCTACTATTTATCCATAGCTGGAGGGAGAGTAGGATTCATACCTTTCCCAAGGGTATTAGCGCTAAGTGAAATACTATTACCACATCCAGGATTTGAACTCAGGGCGACAAGTCCATTTCCCATGGGCTCTTTAACCTTGGTTAGGCAATCAGTCTCAGAGAAGGAAAACTGAATTCAAACCTGTTGAACTCTGCTTAAGAAATTGACCTTGTGCCACATCCTGCTCATGCGGAGGGGTTGGTAAATATATATTATAAGAAACATTCAGAGTTTAGTATTTGTGTGAATTTTTTAGATGAGGCTTGATAATTTGTATTATTTGGATTTTTGGACTATTATCCTCAGCTTTATTGTTATACACACAAAGTTACGGTCGATGTGCCCTCCGGCCTTCTTCAAGAGTTTCTGAGTTAGACTGTGATTAGCATTATTGAGACATTGTAATATAACAAACATAAATGATATTCACAAAGAAATAGCTTCAATAATCTATTTACGATATTGATATTTGGGATGTATGTATATTATAAGAAACGCGTGGTGTAATGGTTAAAGTCATGGGAAATGGGCTCGTCGCCCTGAGTTCAAATCCTGGATGTGGTAATTGTATTTCACTTAGCGCTAATACCCTTGGCAGACTGGGCTCTTTAACCTTGGTTAGGCAATCAGTCTCAGAGAAGGAAAACTCTGAATTCAAACCTGTTGAACTCTACTTAAGAAATTGGCCTTGTGTCACATCCTGCTCATACGAAGGGGTTGGTAAATATACATAGACATAATTGATAGTCATGGTTATTGTATATCTCTGATTGATTTTCTTAGTTGTAATAAAATGCATTGTTGCTAGCGATGACAACTGCCTTTGATTAGATAAGGTGATGTTGATAGTTTATTCTGATTAGTACTGAATACAGTGATGGCTCTAATAGTTGATATGAGGGCCACTGTTGTCAACATTAGAATCAATGTGTTGGTAATTTGCCCAGTGAAATTATCAGACAATTGTATATTTGACTAACTTCCAAACGTCTTTAGTTTCACCTTATGCAGACTCTTTAGAAGTGCAAATGGGAGTGGCCATTAGCAATACAGAATGTACAATACAGATGTGGTATGCGTAGAATGGCAAAGTCACTGCGAGCGGCTTAGAGTAGGTAAAGAGTTAATTTTGTCGAGCAAGTAGGAGAGGAAATTTCTTCTTGCTTACCAATATAACACTCTCCTGACGATCATTGCTCAATTTTCAAAAGTCACCCACATACCATGGCCCATCGAATCATTGCTTAACTTTAAGTAAAGTAGTAAGTAAAGTCGATGCGGCGGCCTAAAGTCTGTATCAGCCAGACAGCGAGGGAGTCTATCCCCTTTTCAATAGGGTTGACGTAACAAACCGATTGATCCGAGGGGGCTCTCCGACCGGCCGTCCAGCCTAAGTAAGGCCAAAGTAGAGAGTTGCATGTCATGGACTGCTCATTCAACAGGATTCCGGCCTTAATAATTATGGATCGCCACCCACAGCAAACAGGTGACCCCATTTGGAGGATCTTACCCCTCTGCAGAGGTTCAGTCGGTGTATTCTTCAGTCCCAGCCGACAGGGCCTTCCATGGCTAAATAAAGAATTTGCAAGTCAACTACAATATTCCTACTTTGGCTGCGAGAGCCAATACATTAGGAAAAGGCATGAAACTAATATCCCTAATAAGTAAAGTAAAGTCGTCGGGGCGGCCTAAAGTATCAGCCAATCAGCGAGGGAGTCTATCCCCTTTTCACTAGTGCTAGACAAAGGGGATCGTTTTGGCATCTGAGGTGGGGCGCCACACCTACCATCAGCTCCTTACTTTACCACACAGATCCCTGTGCTACTCATACGCTGAGTTGGCGAGGACCAGAATCGAACTAGGAACCATGTGGTTTCTAGCCGAACGCTCTACCGACTGAGCTAACCCGGCCCTAATAAAGTAAGTAAATTCAGCGTAATTTATTTCATCATTTCTATTTGCTGCGAGTCGAAGAATTTTAAAAGAATTATGAGGCATAAACTTGTTGGACTTTAATAAAAGGAAGCATTCATAAAAGTGGTTGATCTCCAAATAAAAATGTTACCAATATTTAATTGGTTGGCTGGTTGGTTGGTTGGTGGTGGAAGTTTTTTTTAAAGAATTATGAAGCATGATATGGTTTGAATTTAACAAAATTAACTATTAATCAAAGAGGTTGTTTTCCACATTTTCTAGCATGTCCACACATGCAGCAGCAACACTAGAAGTAATCCCGAAGGTAAAAATCTCGAAAATATTTAGAAATCACATAAACATTTGTTATAATTATGTTTAGATCATTTTAACGATTGAACATGTATCAAATATGAATAAGTCATCCAAATCCATAATTACAGCTATACACCTTTCTTCAGCAAACAGCACTATGACAGCCTCTATGTTTTCATATCGGCTTAGTGTAAGGGTTATATATAAATATTTGACACTGTGGTAGCACAAGCGCCTACTAGCCTACTAGCAAGACTACCACGACGACTACTCGGAAGACGTACTGCTATTACTGCTACTCGACGCACCAGCTACTATTGCGATAATATACCTTACTACAACTTCATAATATATCACTTAACCCGGATATATCATATATATATACATATATATATGAGGTAAAATAAGGAATGAAAGAACAAAACTCAGACAAAATTGTGTAGTATATTTCGCTGGAGAATTGACCTCAGCTTCTTCTGCTTTATTCAATATATATATATATATATATATATATATATATATATATATATATATATATATATATTATATATAATCCAAAAGTCCAGAAAAGAAATCTTCCTTACGACACAAGAGTTTTATTTAATTTACACAAAACCAAGTCGCAGTTTGAGAGCTCAATGTGTGCTCTTAATGTTAGAATCACAGAGCAAATATATGAATAAAGAAATAACACAAGACTTAGAGAATTAGCATTATAGTCTATTTCAGGGAGCTTTTGTCTAAGCTCCCTGAAATAGACTATAATGTTAATTCTCTAAGTCTTTTGTTATTTCTTTACTCATATATATATATATATATATATATATATATATATATATATGGTTATCACTAGTTCACTTGGTGATTTAGTGGTGAACCAATTATTTGTGGTATCATTGTTATGTGCACATCTTTTTAAATTTATAAACTTAAATTTTGTTTGTGAATTTGATAACATAAGCGTATCTGAAGCTTACTCGTACCTCAAATTTTAGCTCTCTATTCAAATCAAAAACTCGTCCGAGTAACAGTCTTCTGCCAATTAGTTATTATTGGTTTTATCCCTGTCTATCAGACCTTTGATAGTTGGCAGCAATTACAAGTGTTCCTCTTGTGGCAACATAAACAATTGAAGATCAATGTTTCATTATCCAAAGTCATAAATTTTTAGACTTAAATTGTTGGCAATATTCTTGGCTAAATCCAGTTTTTATTACATCGAACTAGCAAAAATATGCGCCCCCTGGTCACAAGTATTTAGGTTTTAATGTTAATAAAATATATTAATTTAGAAAGACTAACAAAACTAAAAAAAGAATGAATACAAAAATACTACACTTATTTCAATGTTATTTTAATTAATTTCTATATAAAATCATGTATAGGGTTGGTTTTAATACATTTGAGAATAATATGATAGTATTAGAAATCAGTAACAACAAACAATTATTGATTAAACCCAGCTTTGTGAAAACCATTATGCACATTATTCCCACCATATACTATGTAAATCTTTATTTCTTAGAGATATATAACACATATTTCAGGATTTTAAATGCATCAATAATATGGGCAGTTTTGTAGCAAATCTTACCCAACTTGACTTTAATAGAGACATCATTAATAAATAAGATGCTAATTAAGATTAGATAATGACTAATTCATAATCGTTGAGAATATAACTTAAATAACTAAGGAAATCGTGATGTCAGTGGTGACGTAGTTTCAGGTACAGACAGACAAGTACATAATCTCCATTGTAATAATATATTTTCTTAAGAAACTTTATGTTATTTTTTTTCATTATTCTTAAAGTTTTCTGAGCGTTTTTTAAAAAAATCTTTATTTTACTAATTTATTTCATGGGAATATTTTCCTTTGGAGTTAGAAGGATGGGTTGGGAATACTGAAGCCAAACTTTATACACCTTATTTTTCTGTTGTAGGATTTAGTTGGACACATAGATCATTACTCAGCTGTATTGCAAGTTCTGACTGCTCTGAAGAAGAACTGCAGACTTGAGTAGGTAGGTAATTTATATAGCAGTCAGAAACGTTCCATTATGCAGCTGGAGCCAGCCCATTCTCTGGGTTCTGATTGGCTTTTAGTTTTAGTGTGGATACTTTGATCATCACTTGAGTTCACCGTGTGCTTGAGTGTGGCGTCTGTATTTAGTAAACATCCCACCTGCCTTAATCTGCCAAATAGACGCTACCTTGGAACCTTCTTGCAAAGGTGTGTATCATTAGACCTGTTCAAAAATCAACTTTTTCCTTTTTTCATACCCTCCTGCACGGTTTCCCATGCTTTTTGACCTGGAAAAGCCGAAAATCACAACCATTTTGAGGAAAAATGTCAGGAACCTTTGCCTCATTGGACCTCAAGATATTAAGCCCGCGATAGTAGAAAAGTGCCAAATTTTGCCTTCTGCCAGACAGTTTTTCACCTGTAACTTTTGTTACAATTGGAATAGAACAACAAACTGGGTATCAAATTGAAGCATTTGTAATACTCTTTCTGTAAAAATAATCCAAGTAAACATTCAAGAAAGAAAAGACACATCATATTCTGAAAAATATCAAAAATTCATAAATATTACAATCTTGACATCAGAAAATGTGTGACAGTGTATCATATCTAGTCTAGTTAGACAGTGTATGATGTCTTTATTCTACACAAGTATCATTGGGAAATAAGAAATGTTTTGGTAAACAGGTCTTTGGCCCATTTACAAAAACTTTTATTATTCCCCAATAACACCTGCATCGAAAAAATAAGCTCTAAAAAATTTGTCTTTGGGTTGCCCTAACATTGCTTTTAACCTTGACAAGGCAGGGGTTATTTCTTTGGTAATCTTGAACTTTAAATGACTAAATTCCTACCATGAAATTGTATTTGTGCATTATTTGAAATGAACATAATTGTTATTAAAAAGACATTTTATGATATTTTTGTTAAAAACATGCAGAATTAAGTCATTTTAAGACATAAGTGAGAGTTAAGTTTCTTTGTTCTTTTTCCGAGAAGAAGCTTGTAAACAATGGCAGCCATCTTTGATTCAACGTAATTTTCACGGAGAAAACACGATGTTTTTCAAATCCATTTTAATGCATGTTTTTAACGCCAAAATATCATAAAATGTCTTTTTAATAACAATTAAGTTCATTTCAAATAATGGGCAAGTACAATTTTATAGTTGGAATTTAGTCACTTAAAGTTCAAGATAACCATTTCTTTCCCCTCCAAAAAAGATTATATATGTAAGGCCCCTTAAGTTTTAATTTCAGATAGTATTAAAAATTTAAAAAAAGTATTTTCACAGATCAATTTTTGTTGTAATCGCGAGTTGGACCCTCACAGGATGACATATTAAATTCCCTACGTAAAAAGACTTTGCATATATGTTAAAAAGAATCATCTAAAAGTTCCATTCACAAAAAATATGTCAAAAACAAAAATCTTCAGAAAATTAAACATTATCACCAATTCATTTCAAAAACGTAGTCGGCATTAAATGACCCATTGAGGTTGATATGCCGTAAAACAAGAACAAATCAATCAAAGACTTTGCGTTAATCAAGCCATTCTGAAAAGAAAAAAACTATGTCTACTATTTAAAATACTAAATGCAAAAATAATTCCATGTTGTCATCATTTAAATTTCATTTTTAATTATCTTTACGAATATAAATCAAATCTTCATTATTTTTGCTCAAAAAGCAAGGTCTGGTGATAGTGAATGTGTGTATATATATATATATATTTACTTTGTCGTTAATTGTTTTATTTTCATAATTTCTCCCGGACATACATACACACAAACTGCCCTTTATATAGGTGTAGATATATTGTCTAACTTTTTCTGCTGAACCATGAGCGTGTAGAATTTGAAAGTGGGTGGGTCAGCCCACAGTGGAATAGTCCTCTCCTCCACTGACAAACTACAATATTTACGGAGATTCTATGATTTTCCTCTCTCGCCAACTCTTTGAACAACCAATTAACTTCATGCTAACATGACAGTGAGCAGTAAAAATCTTGAATATGCAAAATTTTTATTGATACTTCCCGCCATTCTTGTAAAGCATTAAATCATGATTAGTGTAGTCTCTCTTTTTGGGGGGATTTTTTGTTTTTTGTTGAAGTTTTCTTTTTAGTTTTTGAATAGTGAAAAGCTTGAATGATTTTGAAATTAACAGGTTCTTGCATTGCAAAAAAACCCAAAAAAACAAAAAAAACAATTTAAATCACTTAAATAGTAATGATTTGTATTTAAATTGTAAAACATTGGAATTAATAGTAGAAATTCAATTAGAATAAACATTAATTCTGATTAGCCAAAGCTTAACAAATTTGGAAAAGAAATTTGAAAGACAATCTCATGGATATTATTAAATAGGTAATTTCGTTTTGGTTTTATTTTAAATTTCGTTTTGTAGAAATTGATTGTATCTTATAAAACATCGAGATAGACGGTTCGCATAATGGTTCCGTAATCTTCGCAGTCCCAGGGTATTTGCCTCTCACCCCACTTATGAGGACGTAACACTAGGACATTTGGGAAGCGGGTGGTGTAATGGAACTCGTCACCCCAAGTTCAAATCCTGGATATGGTAATTGCATTTTCCCTTTGCGCTAATACCCCTGGGAAAGTTATAAATCCTACTCTCCCTTCAGCTATGGGTAAATAGTAGAGCAGACTGGGCTCTCTTTATCTGGGTTAGGCAGCCGGTCTAGGAGAAGGTAAACTCTGAATTCAAACCTGTTGAACTCCGCTTAAGAAATTGACCTTGTGTGACATCCTACTCGTGCGAAGCGGTTGGTAAATACACAAGGACGAAGCTCATGGGTAATAGGTACAAAAATACGTTGATCCCGTCGGCATTCTCCTTCTACTGTGATAATACGATCCTGCACAGGCACCAGTTATGATACAATCCTGTGTCGTACCCTCTCAGGGTCACTGTCCTGGGATCACGGTACCAAATATAATACGATCCTGCACACGTGACTAAATATGGTCCCTTTTCCCGCGTCGTACGGGACTAGTTTTGGGGGGAATCCGGCCACGGGGCCGTATATGTTAAGATCCTGGGTCTCCGGTGATAGTATGCTGTGGTAAAAATCACATATTCATTAAAATCAAATTTTAAATATCAATATACAAATTAACCTTTCCGTTAACACTGTAAACCGCTATTTTGTTGTACATGTGGCGTTAGTTTCGTATTTGCCTGGGGAGTTGTCAGTTCGTTTAGTTCACTGGTTCCCGCTAGGGGCCTTTGGATATTTAAGCGGCTGGTTTGAACGTCTCTTCCTCTTTCCCTGTTGCTCGACCTACGAGACTACTGGTCTACCCCCTCCTCGTTGGGGCTTCGGCCCTCACCGCCGGACTAATCACTGTAAGTGATTTATACAGCATAGACTATTCTTAGTCTCATGTCTGTATTTTTATGTTTTTCCCTTTTACTTTTGTATGTATGTTTATGTACACCTATGTATTATGTACCCTGTTTATCCATGTGCTGTACCATATTAAATGTTTTGTCAATCAACCCTTGTCGGAGTTTTATCTGCAAGTATATATTCACCTTGAACCTTACATACATATAAATACACTTGCAAGTTATTAGTATGTAGACATGTCCAACATATGTAACTCCGGTTTCAACTGGACCTTACAAACTAACATCGTTGATCCGATGCAACAACTGCCCCCTTCTTTGGCAACCTCTTAAAGACATTTACACAATTTGTATACTCACACACATTTAATACCAAAACCAATAAACTGTTAACCCAATTATAAATTCTATAATTGCCTTGTCTCCTTCCTTTACGACAGAGATATTATTTCACCCCAGTATTTCTGTTACTTTTCCAGAGAATTTCTCTAGGCGGAGATATTAGGTATGCATTGAGGTACAAGGACACTTATTTTTGTTGTATTTGTCTCAGCAATGTCCAGAAGTTGTCCGGTAAGGTCGCTGTGGTTCTGTTCTTCTGCTAGTGCCAGCTAGTTCTGTTCCCTTTGCCTATCGGGCCTGTTCTGCTGAATCAGGGTTCAGTGTTTCTGCCCCTATTCTCCGGACTTCCAGGTGAGGGCAGAAAACCCAATTTCCAATACTGCTGCTAGTGACCGGTGAAACAGGATCACCATTCCCTTAATAAATTTCCACACTACTTAAGTATTAACCATAAACATTTGTTATGTATATTAAAAAAAAAAAAAAAAAAAAAAAGAAAAGTTTTATATCTGTCTATATATCTTTCTGGCCTAATTCTGAAACCCTTTGATTTATGTAAAGTAAACTTTTAGAATTTAGTTCTGGCTTAAAATGGAATCTTTTTGAATGGCGCCAGTTGTTTACAACAATGTACACACATCAGACATGAAAGCAGAAAATTTAGTATCTTGACGCTTTTTTCACCATAGACTAAATTCTGTTGTCTCCTTCGAGGTGAAACAAACATATTTTCCCTCATATACTGAACTAACGTCAATTCGGTTAAATCCTACTTAACGGACCTAAATTCCACCATCGTATGTCACCCCGCTGAATGAAAAAAATACCAAAAATCAGGGAATTAACCGAATTTAATGATCTTTTCAGTGTTGATATATTAATGAATAACAGATATGATGCACCAGTTATTTTATTTAAAAAACTTTTACATTTTTCAGGTTAATTAACATTGAAGCACGTATCTTCCACAGATTCTCAAAGATACGTGGTTCAAAGTTAATTGACCTGAAAAAAATCTAAAATTCTTTAAATAAAATAACTGAAAATTTTATTAAATTTTTTAAAATAAAATAACTGAAAATGTCATTGAATTCATTTAATTCCCTGATTTTTGGTATTTTTTTTTCTCTTTCGGCGGGGTGACATACGATGGTGGAATTTAGGTCTGTTAAGTTCGATTAAACCGTTAATTCTTCCTTGTGTTTCTTTTACATGTATCTAAAAAATGTATATGTTCTTTTTTGCTGGGCACCATATATTTTCCCACATTAACAGTTAAATACGGATGAAGAAAACTCAAAAAAACAAATGAGGGTACAAACATATATTCAAAATACAAGTTGCAAACTTAATGTTGTTGCGGCCAGATTTATCTGCTAAAATCCATTGTAGAGAGAGAAGAGACTTACCTCGTGCAAGATAGGGAATCTTCAGGCCTGAAGATTCGCTACTGCGTGAAACTATAGTCGAAGGATTTTAAACCATTCGGTTTTAAAACATATATTTAGCTCTCTTTATTGTGCATTTTTAAATCGATTTTAATTAATCCAGAAGTGAATATATTTGTTTGCTTCGTGGATTGGCAATTAACTGGTATATATATATATATATATATATATATATATATATATATATTATATTAAATTTTTACTTGAAGGCACTTACAACGCATGTATCGCATAAAATTCGATACTTTTTCTTTTAGAAAATAAACTTGACAATGTGATACATGCGTTGTAAGTGCCTTCAAGTAAAAATTTAATATATACTTTATCAGCAACGTTTCAAAATAAACAAACATCCAAAAATCTTATTCACTTCGCCGAAGGGCATTCGGGCTGTTGTTGTTATTATTCTCTCAATAGCGCCCCTTACCTATTATGGTAGAGGCGCGTAGTATCGCTTGACAAGCTTAATTCCGCTAGGATGGTCAGCTGTGTACTGTGGCCGAGGCGATAAAAGTGTTTCACTAGTGTTCACTGCGTCTGCTGAAGTCCCGGTTTCGATTTCTGTCGGAGGGAAATCGTTAGTATATACCGCTGATGAGACTTAATAAAGTCGAACAGTCTGTACGGTATTCTACACATCGAGCCATCCTTTACTGGAATTACACTTGTCAAGTTTATTTTCTATAAGAAAAAAGTATCGAATTTTATGCGATACACATGCGTTGTAAGTGCCTTCAAGTAAAAATTTAATATATACTTTATCAGCAACGTTTTCAAAATAAACAAACATCCAAAATCTTATATATATAATATATATATATATGAGAAGTAAATACACACGCGGTGTGTTTATGATATGGCTTTTTTAACCGACAATTTTTGTGAGAATATGTGCTTAATTGAAGTCGTACCTAATTTTGAAAGTTAATTAATTAATAATTAATTAATTAGGCGGGCATATCTATTTAAATGTAAGGCTAAACAAATCGAGAAAAATCAATCTCTGTATGTACATTTCGGCTTATTAGGCCTCACCAGCAGACCTATAGATAGGAAGTCCGGTTGGTGTAGAGGTTACGGTACTCGCCTGTCTGCTTGACAGTCGGGTTTCGAATCATGCACAAGGCTGTCTTCCTATCTATAGCTCTGCTGATGAGGCCTAATAGGCCGAAATGTACATACAGAGATTGATTTTTCTCGATTTGTTTAGCCTTACATTTAAATAGGTATGCCCGCCTAATTAATTTATTATTAATTAATTAACTTTCAAAATTAGGTACGACATCAATTAAGCACATATTCTCCCATATATATATATATATATATATATTATAAAATGCTATCAATTTTTCTGAATCTCCCTGTGCTTTTAGTATGACGTGGCCGTAATTTGCCGAAATGGACATTCATGTATATTCCTTTCCAAGAAATGTCTTGTATATTTCCATAAATAAAATACACCCTTTTTTGGTTGACACTGTTTTGTTCCCATTCTTCTCCAACATTTTCCCACTGGCTAGTAGCACGACTATTATCCATATCATGTTGGACTTTCTTTCTCTTTTCTTCCTTACCATAATACTATCCTCGACTGTGTTATCTTTTATTATATTTCAGTTTGTCCCTTCTTCACGCCTCAGATGAATTTTTGTCTTGTCCAGACTTTTGTCATTAGTCTGGGTTTACTTATTGTCCCGTGTGTAGATAATGTTATATTGTCATATTTCTTTTCACTGGCTGTTTTGTTTTGTTGCATCAGTTTTACTATCTTGTTGATTCTAATTCCTTCTTTTCCTGATTTTTTGTAGTTTTTTCTTATGTGGCTTCATGTCTGTGCCAATATAAATTTGCTCTATCAAGAGTGGTGTATTTTGCCTTATATGTGGGCTTTATTTCATTGCCTATTGGAAGTAGGATAAGTTAATCTAACATTTATTAGACTTTGGATTTTCTAAACTCTTTCCATGTCTGACAAAATATAAAGAACATCCAATATTTTGTTTTTATCAATATACTTAGTCGTATTAAGAAAAATTATCAAACTTTCCACAATTTCATTCTCACTAAGAATATACAAATACAGGAATTCGTGAAAAGTTAGCTTGACCAAAAAGGAGTTGAAATATCACAAGGAAGCGTATGATAGCAAAATATGATAATTGAATTATTACAACGTTTAATATGCTTACTTAAGAGCTATTGCTATATAGTTCAATATGTAAAAGGTATAATCTTGATTTAACTCACCCCCCCTCTCTCTCTCTCTTTCCTTTTTGTCATTCTTTTCATTATGTTCGATTGAAACAGATTAGCGCTATCGCTTCCGCGCACTTACCCCTCTCTCTATCTTTTCCGTACTCTCTTTATTTCTCTCTTATTATATTTTTTGTGGAGCATGTCCTTTTTATTCCTTTATAATAAAAACAGAATAGACCATTATTTAGCTGACGTGACGCCACTCATAAGAAATACAAATTCCGTGATTAAGTAACACCAGATAATCAGGATTTACATTTTTGCATTCTATCTTGTCTGATATGGACGATCTCATTTTTAACGAGTGGGTGTTGCAATTTAATTATTACAATGTTTTATTTGTTTACTTAAGAGCTATTGCCAAATAGTTCAATATATAAAAAGTATAATAATCTTGATTTAACTCTCTATTTTTTTTCTTTTTTCCCTTCTTTTCATCTTTTCATAATGTTCGATTGAAACAGATTAGCATTATCCCTTCTGCACGCTCATACCCTACTCTATATATTTCCTCTACACACTTTCTTTCTGTCTTTCTTTCTTTCTTCTTATATTTTTATCTTCAGTGTAACATGTCCTTTTAATATAAAAAAACCCTGTATGGTCCGTTATTTAGCTAAGGTGACAACACACGTTGAGACGGTCTCATTTTAACTAGAGGGTGCTGCAAGATGATAACGGTCGTACTTTTGTACCTGATTTATGGAGGTGCGTGGTGTAATGGTTAGAGTTGTAGGAAATGGAATCGTCGACCCGAGTTCAAATACTTGACGAGGCTGTTTGAATTTCACATAGCGCTAATACTCTTTGGGAAAGGTATGAATCCATATATTCTCCCTCCAGCTATGGGTAAATAGTAGAGCAGACTGAGCTCTTTAATCTTGGGTAGGTAACCAGTTTAGAAGAAGTAAAACTCTGAATTCAGACCTGTTAAACTCCGCTTAAGAAATTGACCTTGTGTCGCATCCTTCTCGTGCGGAGGGGTTGGTAAATATATATTTTGCACCTGATAACCTTTTTATTCAGTATGCCGGTGCATGTTGTTCTTGTATGTTCTGTCAGAGTAAACTAAATGTTAAATCAATAAAAAAAAAATTAATCAATAATAATTAGACTTCATTTCAGCAATTCAAACAAAAATTTATGATTTGAGTCTTTAAACATTAGTGTAATTCTCTTATAGTGGCAGGTTTGTTTATAGTGTGTTCACCCTGTGGATTTCTTTTCATGGTATACATGCCTGCAAGGAAGGAATTGAAACTTTGTTTAGTTCGGTTGGAGCACCCAAAGGACTTGTAGTATTATGGCCCAGGTGTTCCTTCAAGAAGACAATATTCTGCACATGCTAGTCATCCAAGGAATAGTACCACATGAATATTTCGGATTTTACACATACCTAAATGACCATTAGAAATATTGTTTTTCATATATTAGTATTTATTTTTAACTTTCTCAATTTGCTACACTAATTAATCCTGGGTATGATAATAATATTTCTATGGTCATTTAGCTATGTGTAAAATCATATGCATGCAGCTACTTTAAACCTAAAACACAAAATCTCTTGCCAGCCCATATATCTGTTTGAAAATATTGTTTATTTTTGAAAACGAAACGACAATCAATTTCACATTTTTACTACATAAAGAACTGCATTTATGTTGTATTATTTTCATGGGTTTAATATTTTATTTACAAAATACTTTTGGCTGAATTATTTTCAGAAATGATTAGGATAGATATATTGCATAAATTGATGTTTACATGAAGCTAAACAAATTCAAAACAGACTGAAAAAAGCAGCATTTTAAAATTTCATGATTCCATACTTCTTCAAAAATTGTAAGTATAAACACACTTGACAAATGAATTCAAACAGCAATAAGAAAACAGAATTTACACAGATAGATTGAAAAATTGCTACATCCTCAAAGACAATAACAATTTTGATCTATAGGGGAGGGGGAGGGGGAGTGGTGGAGGAACTCTCAAATTAGTTTTGACTATTGAGAAAAGAGACCCTTTAGTGTGAATTCAATGTTTTCCTTCTACTAGATTGGTTGCCATACCAAGGTTAAAGTGTTACATATTATGTGGTAGCATGAATTGTTGACGGACCCTGTAGCGAGAATTCAAAGGGGCCATTGGTTTTCAGATCAGGGAATGGAAAACTACCAGGACGGTTGTAACCCCAACTGACCCCAAGAGGCGCGACTCTCGTGCATCGCGTGATAGTTAGAAAATCAGTTTCAACTTCAGATTGACGCAGAGTAGACATGAGGTTGATTCTCCTGCGCGGCGCATAAGAATGGGTTAAATAAATCTTGATCAAGGAAAGAAAAGTCTTGTGAGTTGATTAATTGCATGACTAAAGACTAGCCCTTAAAAGAAGTCCTTAGAAGAGACTAGACAACATGACGGCCAAAAGAAGTAGGAGAGGAAGCGTGGCGACTAGACGTAGCAAGAAGAAATGAAGAACAAGTAAGTCTCAAATCTCAGTGTCTGTCTCTGTCTGTCTCTGTCTGTCTGTCTCTCTCTCTCTGTCACTCGAGTTTCCTCTTTCGATTATATACCGACGATGTTCAATGGGGTATAAAACAAAAGAGCCTAGTCTGCCCTACTATTTACCCATATCTGGAAGAGCATTAGTTGGATTTGTACCTTGTTCAAGGGTATTAGTGCTATGTGAAATGAAAACAGCCCCATCCAGGATTAGAACTCATCATGCCATGTCCATTCCCTACAATGATAACCATTACACCACGTGCCTTCAACCAAATACAGATTGGTTTGGTTTGGTTTCTTTCTTTAATGGCACATCAACCTTTTTGGATTATTTAATGCCAAAGCCATCGTTTTTTTAATGCATGACAGAGTTAATCCTTCTACCAAAATCGGCACACAATCGTTTATTTTAATTTCTGGCAGTTTCACCGATGTAGACCTTATCGCATTGTTCACAAAATATCGAGCTTGTGGATAACCAAATAAAGTGAATGTCACCCTATCTGATGATTGCTACCTATTTCCTCTTCCTATCTTTTTCCCAGAGTGTACCATAATGGGAGGTAACTCTCTTTTTATTACACAAGGGAAGTAACTCTAGATATTTTTGTTAGGATGATCCTAACAATATGCATGAGAACAACATGGGGAAAACCGGTAATATCAAAGAACAACACACACAAAATTCAATTCTCTTGATAGGACTTGACATGAACTTGCATTTTAAACAATACTAACAGAGGAGAGGAGAGGGAAATATGTTTCTAAAACAGTATAGGCTCGGTATACCCAATTTGTCGAAAAATCCGTGTTTTTAAAAAACAAATTTACCTGATTTTTGGTATTTTTTTCAAACCCCTGTTTGAAAAAAACCCCGAAAAAACAAAAAATCAGGTAAAAAAAGATGCATTATAAAATTCACTCATTGATAAATCAGCAGTGAAACTTTCATTAAAATCGGATTATTTCCTGATTTTTTGGTATTTTTTTACAATCAGGTGGGTTAAATTTATTATGTATACACGGATTTTACGCCAACTTTAGCGGCCATGTTAATTTATATTTGATCAAAATTGACCAAAAAATAGTTTTAAAAGTATCAGTAATAAATTACACGTGTAATATCATTTTCCTTTTTTATGCTCATTATGTTACTACTTTTCGACTAAGACAAAAATGTGTCCTTAAATAATCGATTTAATTAATTTTAATTCGTTTTTAAAATGAAAACAGACGAAAAGTTGGGTATGCCTAGTATAGGAAAAATATCTACTTATCTGCTTGTGGGGATAAAGATATTCATATCCTTTTGTCTTACATCTAAAACTGTTCTGCCTCTGTTAATGAAGCTAGACTTCAGATTTCTATAGTATCAATTCCTGATTGGCTAAATTATATTCAGCAGTCCTCAGAATAGATATTTTTAGTCAAAGACAAAAATTGATGTAAACATCAATTTTTGGTGTTTGTGAAAATTCAGTTTGAAATTCCAACATGGTTACTAACTATGAGAGACAGCTGAAGATGACTTAGTGACAATAAGAACCACCTATGAGGTACATCTGTGAATAAGCTGAACCCCCCCCCCAAGACTCGACAAATTAGAGTATATATAAAGTCATCGGAGTGACCTAAAGTCGGTATCAGCCAGACAGCGGGAGTCTATCCCTTTTCACTAACGCTAGACTAAGGAGATTATTTTAGCATCTGAGGTGGAGTGCCACACCTACCATCAGCTCCTTACTTTACCGCACAGATACCTGTGCTACTCATACGCTGAGTTAGTGAGGGATATATATATATATATATATATATATATATATATATATATATATTGATATGCATTGTTCAAGAGATTCACGTCTTATAACTAAGAGAGAAAGCAATATATATTATATATATATATATATATATATATATATGTAAAAAGAAAATACATTGTTCAGATAAAAAACGTGTGCGATTATATAGCGAACATACAAAGAATATATATATATATATATATATATATATATATATATATATATAATATATATATATATATGTTGCATAATCTATGTGGTAGCATAGATTAACAACACCGTATAAGATATAATATATATATATATATATATATAGTATATATATATTACGGTGTTATAATCTATGCAACCACATAGATTATGCAACATTTATAAATTTCTTCACCCCATAATCTATCCTGATGAAGGTTTAAATAAACCGAAACGTTTAATCGCCGATAAATAGATTCATCTTACTTTTTGAATACTTCGTTTTTCAAATTTCAATATATATATAATATATATATATATATATATATATATACCCAACTAGCTTTTTCTCTAAGACTTTCATTAAAGTACAAGTGGTGAAGCCATACAGTAGCACTGACACAGCTTCTTATCTCATCAGTGAGATCAGATTTCCTTATGATTGATAATCTATCTATAGCAGTTCATACCTTTCCTATGTGTTTGTAAGTCAAAATGTTCAGAATTATTTCATATATGAGCTCCCCTACTTACAAACAGGATAAGTTTCTGAAACTTGTTTGTTAGTCGAAATGTTTAGAATTATTTCATATATGAGCTCCCCTACTTACAAACAGGATATCATTCTGAAACTTGTTTGTAAGTCGAAATGTTCAGAATTATTTCATATATGATCTCCCCTACTTACAAACAGGACAGGTTTCTGAAACTTGTCTGTAAGTCAGAATTTTCAGAATTATTTCATTAGGAAAAAGATATCACAACATAGATGAAAATCTTTTGACAAAATCTTATTTGTCTTGTTTTTTTGTGCTCTTGTTTTTCTCTCTTTCTGTTAAAAAGGCTCACGTCACTGTGCTATGTTGGTGATACCTTTCATAAAAACAACACAATTCTTAATTATAAGTAAGTAATTATTATTATTTTTAGAAATAGATTAATGGCATCACATGTAATCTATCTATACATATGTAAAAGGCAGTTATGTGTATGTGTATGTCCAGAGGAAACTTCGAAAATAAAACAATTAACGACAAAGTAAATAAACATACACATTAAATATCACCAGGGCTTGGTTTCTGAGCAAAAATAATAAATATATGATTTATTATTTCTCTGAATGTTTGAGATGAGGCTTGAAGATTAGTATTATCTGCATTATTCGGACTATTGTCCCCATCTTCATTGTTATTTGTACAACGTTTCGGCCGATATACTAAATGATTGATTAACACAACTCCTACCCCAGCTATGGTTAGCGGAATGAGAACAGGATACCCCCGTGGAATAAATAAAGGGTCAGGTTCAAAGTTCCGTGATGGCTCCCGATTACGACAAGAAAGTTCCCGAGTTCGAAAAGAAGGTTCCCGAGTCCGAGAAGGTTCCTGAGTCCGACAAAAAATACCTGAAGAAGGCCGGAGGGTATATCAACCGAAACGTGTACAAATAACAATGAAGATGGGGACAATAGTCCGAATAATGCAGATAATACTATATAATTTATATTCGTGAAGATAATTAAAAAATAAAATTTAAATGATAACATGGAATTTTTTTTCGTTTAGTATTTTCGATAGTAGACATTAACATTTCTTTTCAGAGTAGCTGGATCAATGCAAGGTCTATTTTTTTTACATAGGGATTTAAATGGGGCATCCCGCGAGGATTCGACTCACGATTAAGTAATAATGGATCTGCGGGACTAACTTAAAAAAAACCTCTACCCAGGCGACGCCGGGTAGCCGCTGCTAGTTCAAAGATAAAGGAAGTGTGTTTAATTCTCAGTTAAATTGGTTTATTTATTTATTTATCTTCCTTTCATAATGAATGAATGGAAAATATTTTAACTTTTAAAACCTGAAATACAAATGAAAACTTCATAACATTTTGCATTTTGTTTTTGTGCTCCAGAGGTCCTTTTGAGCAATATATCAAATTTATTGTAAATTCTTTACACAACAGACTGTCAGAATTTATTAGTTAAAATTTGCTTTGTTCTTAAAATTGGATATCTGACAAAGAGATGTAAATGTATAATAACAAATTGCTATATATCTGTGGACAACTACACATGGACACACCAGTGTAGGCTGACCAGTAAATAAGCTACATCAACCAGCTCGGTGCAGATTCTAGATACTGTGTCATATATATATATATATATATATATATATATATATATATATATGTTAAAAGAGATGAAATGAATCCGACAGTATGAGAATGAACAAGATGGAATGAAAACACCACACAATGCTGTTAAAGAGAAAACAATTTATAACATAATCATAGCTGATATTGATCAATATTTCGATTTTGCAAAAATCTTTTTCAGAGCCCGTTTACTCCGTGGTGTTTGTGATCGGAGATAAGAGTCAAATGAGTTCAAAACAAAAAAACCTTGATTTTGCAAAAAAGAGAAACGAAAGTTATTTTCCAATGTGGGCCTTCACGCCGTGATTTTGTCGGTCAACACGATATGTATATCTTTTTTGTCGGTCAACAATTTATTGTAGCGGATTTTGAGATGTAAAATCGAAATACTGATCAGTATCTGCTATGATTATGTTATAAATTGTTTTCTCTTTAACAGCAGTGTGTGGTGTTTTCATTCCATCTTGTTCATTCTCATATATATATATATATATATATATATATATATATATATATATATATATATGATAAGAAAATACATGCCAGGGACAAGGATCAATCGGGAAGGGTGGCGAGAGAGAAAGAAAAAGAGTCATGAAAATTTGAACTCGCAGCATAACCTGATGATGATGATAATGATGATGATTATGATACACACACACACACACACACACACACCACACAACACATACATCTATATATATACATGAATAGATAAAAGTATCCAATAGATAGGTAAGTTGGTGATGATTCTATTTGGGATCATCTATATCTTTCGTATATCCACAATGCATGCCCATGCAGATGATTTATACATGGATTATTTCAAATCCCCAAGAGAGCGAAATTGTAAGATAATTAAAAAATCAATTATATACAGACCAATATTTATACTTTCATTAAGAAAGAAAATCTCAACACACCGTCATATATATATATATATATATATACATATATATATATATAATATATATTAATGTGTATGGTTGGCACTAGTATACTAGAAAAAGTAATAGTAATCCAACGTACAGTGTTATTAGAAGAGTGCTCAATATCTGTGATAGAGTTTTAAGCCCAATGTGTTGTTTTTTCTTAATTAAAGTCTTCTAAGTTAAGCCTAACAAAAGAAGTTATTAGAACGTAACGTGTTTATTGATTCTTTTAATCACCTCATCTTACAGTGTTGTCCTTTATTATTTTATTCATCATTTCAAAAAGCCTGATGGACTCAAGATTTCTCTAGATTATCAATTGAGATATCTATCTATCTATCTATCTATCTATCTATCTATCTATATATAAAGGGCAGTTGTGTGAATCTGTATGTATATATATATATATATATGAGAAGAAAATATTTTCAAAAATATAACAAGCACAGGATGTTACTATCAGGGGAAACAATTTTAAATTGTTTCCCCTGATCGTAACATCCTGTGTTTTGAAAATATTATCTTCTCATATTGTCGGATTAATTTCTTCACCGTATTTCCATATATATATATATATATATATATATATATATATATATATATATATATATATATATATATATCATTCTATTAATCCTTTCCCCAATACACTACAAGAATAAGGCTTGCCCCAAGGTCTCTAAGACAGTGGGAGTAATGGACCTTACTCTGTCATGCTGACCCATAGCATGTTGGGAGTGTTAAGTATCTGGCCGCCATCCTTGGCCAGTTGTAAAGAACAAAGTAAATAAGTAAGTAAGTGCCGAGTTATAGAATCCTTTGGTAAGTGAATAAGTCCTGTGATATAGAATCCTTTAGTAAGTGAATAAGTCCTGTGATATAGAATCCTTTGGTAAGTGAATAAGTCCTGTGGTATAGAATCCTTTAGGTCCGTCGTCCAAGAAGATCCAAGTAGTAGTGAGCTAAGATTAGAATCAGCCAGTATAAATAATAATAACAGCAGCAGAGCACTGCCAATGATTTGACAATAGGTTGGTCACGTGCTTATCGGCGAGTCTATAAGTAGAAGTGAACATCTGGCACACGCCTTATATCCCAAAAATTCCAACAGGGAGAGGGTTGGAATTCAGAATTTTATGTCTCCTTAACTATTTACCTTACCAATTTGCCCAACTATTAGATTGTAGAAGAAGAGATGTGCTCATGTCTTTTGTCAAAGGGATTTAGTTATATACCGTCACTGGATCCGACAAAGAACACAGAACACATGTATATATATATATATATATATATATATATATATATATATATATATATATATATATATATATATATAAAGTTATATTTCTATTCTTCGATTGTATGTAGACTGAGAGCCGTCAATAGACGAAGCACATACACAGGAACCTTCGGGAGTTCGGACTGCGAGCTATCATGATCTCAATCTGCTAAACCCAGATTTCTAAGTTAAAAAAATATATTTTACTCAACAAGGTCACGCCTCTTTGATCATGACACCTACATAGTTTATTTATAAACACACCTCCTCGCCCATGTAGCCTATTTTTATTGGTTATGGGCTACACCTACATATTTTCTGTGCTTACGCAGATTTACACCTGCATTTTCCGGGTGTCAAAGGTCGGTTCAATGCATTCAAGGTCATATCCTGTTCCTGTTTTCAGGCCCATGTTTGACACCCACACATTAGCTGCGTCCACTTGCCAGTCATCTGCACCTGGTAACCAGGTGCGAACTCGTCGACAAGGCAATATATTACAATTTGTGCAAAGGGAGATGCCAAGTTGTCTCATCCAAAATTGGAACTGTCACTGGCTATATTTTCCTTGATAAGAGAGTCCTCTCTTTCATTACAGCTTATACACCTGAAGAAGACTGTAGAATAGGGTAGATCGATTTTGAAACTGTAATATCTCCCATGTGGCAAAAGTTGCAAATTAACATAAAAATTACCACACAAAATATTTTTTCAAAAGTTTGCGTTAGTTTGAAGAAATAGATTTCAATCTTTTAAAATGTTACAGCTTAATGAGGTAAAAAGCAGCTTATCAGAGGTATAGGTGGTGATAGGGGATATTCTTAATTTGGATTCTTGTTATAATATCTTATTCGTTTTGTTTCATCATCATCATGTCGCGCATGCAGCACGGGTATCCATGATAATCTTTCGCCAACCCTGCCTATCGTTCATTACACCTGGAAGCTCCTCTGCATCTTCACATAACTGGTCAATGTAGGTCCTAGCTGGGCGCCCCACGCTTGCATGTCCATGTGTTGGCTTCCACAGGAGAACGTCGCTTATGAGTTCATCCCTGCTTTCCAGCAGTGTCCTGCGTGCCTTGTCCGTCTCACTCGGATAGTTTGTGAGATGGGGGGCAGGTGACCGTACAGCTGTTTCCTTGTGGGGTGCTGTTTCCACGACTTATTCAAGACTGCACGAAACATTCTTGTGCAGCTCCCATCTAGCTTATTTTCAAGACGCTTTGTCAGGGTCCAGGTGGTACAGCCCTACAGCAGCACCGACACAACCACAGCCTGGAAGAACTGTCGCTTCAGCTTGCCAGGGAGATCGGACCTCCATATGACTGATAATCTATTTGTGGCCGCCCATGCCTTTGCTTGCTAAATTTTCTTACCAATTTCTGGGATAAATGTTACGAAAACAAGGATTTTTTGGTGCAGTTTAACCGACAATATTTGATACTATTTCCTCAAACGGTGGTCCAAGTAAGACATCTAGTTTTTGGTATCAGTACTTATTATACCAACACACAACTTTAGCTGTTAGAGGGAATTTGATATTTTAAAAAGAGTTAAAAATCAACCATCCCTACTCTAGAATGAATTGATCAAATGACGTGATATCATTAACAGCACAAAGAATTCACTTAAAAACCGTTGGAATGATAATGACAATGATAGACAAGATCATTTTAAGCATTTAATAATCTTAATCAACAAAATTCAAGTATTCAGTAATTACCTAATTAAGTTTTTAAATGTTTTCTTATGATCAACGTCAGGAATTCATTTCTCAGGTCGTAAACACGAAAACCTTTTTCTATTCGTCCACTTTTCTATCGAACAAATTCCTATCGAACTTTGCTGTTTTTACCAATAAACAACAGCAACCTTGAGCACCTTTTTGATCTCCATGTTTCTAACACACGTGGGCATGCCTACAAAGGCAGAAAACAACATTGCACACATGACTTTCGGAAACATTTTTTCACGCTCAGAATTGCCTGAGGCACGAAATAAATTGCCCGCATCTGTTGTAGGCTGCCGTTGTAGGCTGCCGAAACACTGCATCTTTCAAAGCCTCCATGCTTCCTGTAGTCCACCAACACTATACCTGATATCCCTCTCTACACACATATGCACACACATGCACACATACATGCATATTATTACTGTAAACTGTTCATGTTCCTGACACTAATACATTATTCTGTGTACTAGACATAAGACTTTGATGAGTTGTTGTGCACCTGAGCACTGTACACAATAAATTTAATTTCAAATTTTACATTCATATTTATATTGTGAACATTACACATTTCTTTTCATTTATACAAATTTATTCTATTGAAAAAACAACCTCAGAATAAATTCATTTGTTATTTGTTAAATATATGCCTTGTGTTTATTTCTCCGTATTTTCTGCCGAAACTGTGTCTTGGTATTTTATCGTCATTTTTAAATATTATTTGTGAAGTGGGAACACGCAACACCAGCCTCTACAAATGATAATGACAAGATCATTTTAAGCATTTAATAATCTTAATTAACAAAATTCAAGTATTCAGTAATTAGCTAATTAAGTTTTTTTTATGTTTTCTTATGATTTAAATTCCCCCGGAAAAATAATAATCAACTGATAATTAGTCTTTAAGTATCACTAATTCTCTTAAATTGAAGTCACTAATTTTTGGGTTCCTTAGTTTTATTTTTATCTACTATCTTCCTGTTTACATAATTAAAAGTTATTTTACCTCATCATAAAAAACAATAGCTAATTAAACATAAATATTCAATGTATTGTAGCATCATTAGAAAAAAGCAATATAGTTCTTTTGAATTCTTCACTGACTGAAAGTAATTACAAAACACTAGATTTTCTTTTTAAATAGTTTTTTGTGTATCTTATCCACTTGTCTTAAATTAATGTTTATAACTAATACCTTGAATTAATAGTACCTTGATTTACGAGTGCCTAAGCTTACAAGATTTCCGAGTTACGAGCTATCACTTGTTTGATCGCTTTGAGGTAGGGTGATGTACTTGGTTTAACAACATCCCCAAAACCAAGTACATCACACTACCCAAACTATAACGCCTTTAATTGAAAAAAATCTAAATCATCTAGGAATTAAAACTGTCACCCACACAAGTCAAACAATTAGACATTTACTAAAACATTCCACAAATAAACATGAATCCAATGCCGGTGTTTATAAAATATGTTGTGAACTACATTTTTTCTACTATTATTATTTCATTTCATTTGGTTATTTAAAAATAATAATAGTTTGAATAATGTACACATGGATAAACTCCTGACCAAAACACGTGTAAGTAAAATTTATTAAAATGTCCTATATTATCCATTCTATACTTCCTTTCTGTTATTCATTTTTTCAACATTTATATATATATATATATATATATATATATATATATATGAATTAAAGAAAAAGGAGTGGTCTGAAGAAGCCCATATATATATATGTTTATATACACATACATATGGCTGAAATTAAATTCATAACTGCTAATATGATCAGTACTTAAGCCTTTTTCTTTACTAAATATATAGCTTAGAATATAATTCTAGAATTATTGTACACTGAGCTCTCAATTGGACTATACCAATTTTAACACTCCATTGTTTAAAAAGGCCAAACTTAGAATTATTCTTAACACCAACTAACCTGTTGATGTAGTGGGACCAAGTTGTGTGACTAGTAAATGTAAGTCACATTATATTTTATACTAGCTTAAAAGCCACCATATTAGGCAGCAATTAAGTTAGCACCCGTGGAGTGCTCTTAATTTGGCCTTCGGCTCAGCAATGACATCTCCAGAAATGAGAAATATTGAATTTTCTTAAACTTCAACAATATTTTTCAAACAATAATTTTCATAAAAACAATGATATAATTTGTCTATTTTTAACTTATAAAGCTGCATGATAAACAACATTTTTGGAGTCAGTACAAAAAGGCTGTTTCCATTCCCAACTCTAGAATAACCAACATAGAGCTGGCCGGGAAAAAAAAGCAGGGTTCTCGATCAAGCCAGTTGCTTTCAAGTAAGTTATAAAAATGTATCCAAGCAAAAAAATTTGGTGCTAAAAATCATATGAAAAATCGTCAAAAACATGGGAATCCAGAATTTTAGGATTTTGGGTCCGGATTCAACTGAAATGTTTTTGATTTGCTCTCAAAATCTGCCTGATTCTAAAATGGTATGATATGTTGGAGTATGGCCTCTAGGAGCAAAATTGAAAACAAATGTGACACTCTGAAATTCTCGATTATTATTAGAGATTTAAGGAGGTATACATGATTGGGGTAAATAGAAATTGTGAGGGAAATAGATAAATGTATTAAATCGGAGTAATTTCAAAGTAGAGAATATTTGAATTTATTGGTTTTTCATTTTCATTTCATGTAAAACGGTCAACTTAATGCAGACAGCTGCAAAGTGTTTGAGTTGTATAATAAACTCTTTCTTTGGCATTTCTGGAGGCAAAAGAAAATGGTTTTACCCATAAGCAATGTAGACTCTATAAAGAATAAAATATCTGACAATATAAGGAATCTATTTTATCAACTTTTGATTTCAAAGACATTTTTTCTACTTCAATATAAAAAGCATATACAAATATTTATACCCCCGCACACACACACACACCACACACACACACACATATATATATATATATATATATATATATATATATATATATATATATGAGTTAAGAGTAAGGAAATGAATCTGACGGTATATGTATAGATAAAATGATATGAAAAACAAATATGTTTTTAAATTGAATTTATTTTTAGCAATGCAAAAGTTGTAAAAATTAATTCAATTTAACAACATATGTGTTTTTCATAACATTTTATCTATCTATCTATTTATCTATCTATCTATCTATCTATCTATCTAATCTCTCTCTCTCTCTCTCTCTATATATATATATATATATATATAAATATATATATATATATATATATATATATATATATATGTATATATATATGTATGCTTAATAAAGTCATACCTAATTTTGTTAATTAATTAATTATAATTAAATGAATTAGGCGTACATATCGGTTTAAATGTAAAGCGTAAACAAATCGAGAAAAAGCGATCCATTTCAAACACATCGTTTGTACACTTCATATATATATATAAACAATCTCCTATGACTAGCGCTAGTGAAAAGGGTATAGACTCCCTCGCTGTCTGGCTGATACTAACTTTAGGCCACCCCGACACACACACACACACACACACACACACACACACACACACACACACACACACATATATATATATATATATATATATACTCATAAAAATGGAGGTATCTACCTGAAGGATCAAAAGTAAAACACTTTAAAAGTCTAAAAGACAAAGTACTTTAATTTTGTATATATAAATAAAAAAATACAATTAAAGATACATACAAATAATTACAGGGTGTTCGGGAGAAATTTGACTGTTTCATAAGGAAAATGAAAAAGTGCTTGCTAACTACAACATTTAATGGATTGTAAAAAAATCCAACAGGTACGGAAATTACACTACTATCAAGTTTCACTCAAAATAACTGGCATTAGAGTCGATCACTGTCTCAATCCTGTTCTGGATTCTGGAACAAGCTGATGACCCTGGGAAGGGTCTCAAAAACTACCTTAATTCTGTCGATTAACTGGGCTTTTGTAGTGACACGGCGATTGGTGTCTTTCTCAACCACGCCAGGTACATAATAATCCATGGGGTTAAGATCTGGGGAGTTCGGAGCCCAAACATTGGGACTGGTGTAGACAAAGGGGCGTAACTTTTATTCTTCTTAAAAATTCTTAAAATCATCTAGAAAATCGTTATTGTAATAGCAGTTGTGATACCACTCAATATTGTGTTGATCTTATTCTGTGAAGAACAAAAATGAATTCAAATATGTTGAAAAATCAAGTTTGAATAAGATTTGTGAAGAAAACGAAAATTATTCAAGTTATATCGAAAATTTGGGTTATCTGCCCCTTAATCAGTTCCTGGAAGTCCAGACGCTAGAGGGTAGAGAGCCCTAAATCCTCAGAACAGTTTTAGCAGCGGCCGAATTAAGGTCAGCTTCAGCACCAGTCTAGGCACCCACAGGTATAAGACCAGACAAATTCTACGGACGAGACAGCAGTCCGAAACGAAGAGTTAACCACCCGTGAGAGTCAACACGGGGAACTCAACAGGCAGAGAACACATTAGCAGTGGCCAAAATAAGGTCAGTTTTTAGTATAGGCTCCAACAGGAATAATACCTGACAAACTCAACAGACTACAGCAACAACATGAAACAATTACAGAAACATTGCTTCTAAAGCTAAGTAACATTTGTCTCTTACATTTTATAACACTACCCGCCGAGCGAATTGTTTGGCAATTTTCTTTGAACTTTTATGAACTCTTTCGCACACAACTTTGAACATACACTTTGTGAACACTTCTTATATTGCACCAATAAATTGTTAACCCAATTATATACATTATAATTGCCTTGTCTCCTTTCCTTTATGACAGAACTATTATTTCTCCCAAATATTTCTGTTACATGTTCTAACACGAAAATATCATAAAATGTCTATTTAGTAATTTTAACTCCGGACAGGGTCAGACCTGGAAATCATCAGAACAGGCAACCACCCGTGAGAGTCAACACGGGGAACTAAACAGGCAGAGAACACATTAGCAGCGGCCAAAATAAGGTCAGCTTTTAATCTAGGCTCCAACAGGAATAAGACATGACAAACTCAACAGACTACTGCAACAAGAAACAATTACAGAAGCATTGCTTCTACAGAGCTAAGTAACTTTGTCTCTTACATTCTATAATATTTCCCGCCGAGCGATTGTTTGGCAATTTTCTTGAAATTTTATGAACTCTTTCGCACACAACTTTGAACATACACTTTGTGAACACTTCTTATATGGCACCAATAAATTGTTAACCCAATTATATACATTATAATTGCTTTGTCTCCTTTCCTTTACGACAGAACTATTATTTTTCCCCAATATTTCTGTTAAGTAAAGGGGAATATAACATTAGCACTGCCAAATTGATGAAAGAGGTGTCAACCACAAGGGGGTACTATATTGTATTGGATGGACTATTTAACTGTTAAAAATACCGTTAAAAATCTCAAGCAGTCAATCAATATTATCAGAGAGATCAGTTGTTGCAATGATCACATACTTCTTAAAATACAATTTTTAAAACCTAGTGCAAAAATATGAATATATTTTTCTTATTTTAATGTTTATTATTATTCCTTTACGACAGAATTATTATTTCTCCCCAATATTTCTGTTAGTTAAAGCTAAAAGGAAAAAAATAAAATAAAGAATATAAAATATAATTAAATAAAACCAAGAAACTTAGTAGAAATGAAAACTTATAAGAAATGAGATGAAATGAAAATTTCTCGTATGGTAAAAGTCATGAACATAAACAAATTGATTTCTGTTGAACAGAACATAAAAGAGTTGATTAAAGACACACACAGACACACAAGCAACTTATGAAAAATACAGATAAGTAATTCACGGAAAGAAAATAGAATAAAATCATAAAAAGTTTGAAATTCAGAGTGTGTCTCATGGTTAGATCTTCCTGTTAGCAATAGATTATAGGCAAAACCCGAATTGAATTAATCTTATTATTTTGTGGTTCAATGAACTTGCTCAGATTATCTACTGCAATCTGGTTTTCAGATGATGACGGGAATGTCATTGTATTAGCGCAAATATATCTTAGAAAATTAAGATTAATATAAACAAAACAACCTTGAAAAGAATGAAATTCTCAATCTTACTGTGACAATGTTAGATTAGATTTTTCTCCGATATTTTTTTATTACGTAGCAACAAAGATTTTTACTTTAAAAATACTTTTGTATTTTGTTCTCTTTCTCCACGAAATAATTTGTCAATTTTGGCTTGAAATTGATTAGAAAGTTCTAACTTCAGAAAGCAAATAAAATTGGCACCCATAATAGTTTGGTTTCTCTGTTTAATGGCGTATCAACATTTGTGGGTTATTTAATACTAAAGCCATCATTGAGTTGAATACTGCTTTTTAGATTCTTCAAATGACTCATTATATCGCATTCGTATTCAATCTTCCATCGAGTCTTATCAGGGTTTCTTTTTACTCATATTGCCTCTCTGATTATTGGGTCCATTTTCTGTTCTTGTTGTGTTCATGATTATTAGAGAGCAACATAGAGACATATTTCTGTGTACACTTTTATTACCCCAATTTTTTAAATACATTTTTATACATTTACATGACATGATGACGACGACGATGATGATGATGATGATGATGATGCTGATATAAAAGAAATAGTTTATCAGATTTGATAAGGATGAAAGTTAGTATTTTTTAATTTGTTAATTAACTTTCCTCAAACTTGTATTAATGTAAGACCTCTGCCTAAATACACGATACTTAACGAGACAGATGTTTTTAATTTATATGATTGAGTTTTGTGATAATTTTAATTAGCATTCTCTTAGGAGTGAGATTTCAAAGTGTTAGTCAGAATTGTCTCCCCAAAATTGGTTTTGAAGAGATTCTTTTAAAGATCTTATAGAATAAAGTTTGTGTTAAACAAAATTTGCCTTAGGATATTATTTATTTCTAACAGAACTAAATGGCGTTGCAGAGGATTTTAAAAAAAAATTAGAAATAAATCTCTTATCTATAGTTATATCTATTAATAATGGAGATTCGCTTCCGGTTTTCGTAGAAATAGGAAGTAGATTTTATAGAGGTTTGGTCTTTGCTGATCTCCTCCAATTCCCCTTCATCAAAGGACATGTGCTCAGTTTGTTACATATCATGTGGTGTCATGGATTGTTGACAGACCCTGTAGCGAGAATTCAAGGAGCCACAATCATAGCCAAAGCAGTAAAGCAGAAATGAAGCAAGTCTCTAATATATATATATATATATATATAAAGTAAAAGTAAAGTCGACGGAGCAGCTAAAGTCGGTATCAGCCAGTCAGCGAGGGATTCTATCCCTTTTCAATAGCGCTAGACCAAGGAGATTGTTTTTAGCATCTGAGGTGGAGCACCACACCTACCATCAGCTCTTACTTTACCGCACAGATCCCTGTGCTACTCATAACGCTGAGTTGGCGGGACCGGTATCGAACTAGGAACCTTGTGGTTTCTAGCCGAACGCTCTCTCTCTCTCTCTCTCTCTCTCTCTATATATATATATATATATATATGATACCGACTATATATATATATATATATATATACGAAACATTATACATCACCATGGCCACAAAACACAAATACGCTTTTTCATTCGCACATACACACGTACAAAATCCCGCGCTAGGATACAATCTTAACGTCACAACCAACACGCATTTTCAATGTCACGCGCATTACAACATACACACACGTACAAACAAAAATAAACACATTCACGCTCACACGAGAATACAGTTATTTCAAAAATAAAATCATTTAAAAAAAAAATTCATTTGGGAAGAAATGCCATAGCTGGACTGCTTCAGTTCAATTCTTTTAATAAAGAGGTATTACCTCGAAAATTCAAGAAATAATAAAAATACAGGTCAACACACAACACCATTGTTACCGTATTATTATTTTTTATTTATTCCAAACTGCATTGTGATAGCCTTTTAAATCAACTCCTAACCAATATATATATATATATATATATATATATATATATATATATATATATATATATATATATATATATATATATATTGTACCGACGTTCGACCTTCGATGTTATAATGGGTATACAACAAGTTGTTGTACAAACAAAGAGACAGACAGACGGACATACAGAATCTTTGTTTTATATATAGAGATTCTGGATAATGCTAGTGTATATATATATATATATATATATATATATATATATATATATATATATTCCCATACACACACTGTATGACACTATGCATATTATTTTTCCAATACTTACTCTACAACACATCAGGAAGATATAAAGTTGTGAGAAAGGAAAAATGTATTTGTGACAGGCTTCAAACATCATTGCTTAATGTTCGTTGCACTCATGTTATATTCTGTAAAGAGTAAAAAATATTGGAGGAAGGTTAACAAAAACAGAAGTAGAAAAAATAATTCCAATATGTTGAGTTTATAGATATGGACCATGTTTTCTGATGTGAGATTGAAAAATTCAGTATGTACTGAAAATGGCAGTCCATATGCTACTTGCTCCATAGAAACTGTTTTCTGGTGGGTACCTTTGCTGTGAGACTTATTTCCTTTGTGCCTCCTAGGACATCATCTAACAACCTGTATGCAAATTTGGAGATTCTCAAATTTTCTGATATGGTCCATTGTGAAAATATTTTGTTCTTACATAAACTATTCCACAATAAAATGCCTGTTTCTGTTCAGAATGCTTTTGCAGTTGACTTCACCCATGCTCATGTCACTCGTGCTGACCAATCTGGTTTGTTTAATTTCCCTATCATCAACACTGTTAGTTTTGGGCATAATTCGATTCGTTTTAATGCAATTAATTCCTGGAATACTGTTCAGTCGTTATTTTTCTGATAAAGAAAAGATGAAGCTTGTTTCAGTAAATTATTTTGTCCTTAAAACACTTTTGAAAAATCATTTTATTGCCTCTTATAAACAACAGATTTGCATTTAGATTCTCACACGGCTAATTTGTCTCATGATATATATGTATATGTTTACGTTGTGTGTTTCATGTATCATTTTCTGTGAGCGTCCAAGGGTGGTCATGTCCATGGGATTAGCTTCACGCTATTAGGCATGGCCTCCCTTCAATAGTAGTTTAAACCAATAAAGTTTTTCTTTTACTTATATTTTTTTAATAATTTGTACTACTATTGATTAATAAAATTTCTTATTTCTTATTTTCTTTGTTGCGTAGCGCCTTCTTCGCTACTCTGAATCGTATACGTTGCTGGTATACTGCGGGTATCGTCTCTAACCCTTAGACGATATATATGTAGGGGTCGCTTATAGAAGACACAAGACATGTATGTAGTAGGAGATTGAACTTTTATTTCTTTAATTCCCTCGTGGTGCGTGTGAGTGGCGAGCTTGACAATGGGAACTGCCCAAGGGTTGACAATGACTGCTTCTGCTGCTGTGATGACTAGCATTGTTGTGGTAGAGGGGTGGCTCAACCTCACTGCCGGCTGGCAGAGATGGTCCGTGTCGACGGTCACTCCTTATGCTCTGTTCGCGTCTCCTGTCTGTTCAACTGACGACTCGTCCCTCTGGCTTTTGTCTTGACGACCGCCTACGCATCTTTATCTTGTGATTTGATAACTATTTCCGAACTTATTGTTACCCATCCTTCTTTTGTTCGCTTTACCGAGAAAAAGTCCTTTGTCATTTTTGTCGTTTTTTTCTTCGCTTTGTTTAATTTAACCGGAAATTCCTATTTCCGTTTGTACAATATCCAACACCTTGTGTAAACTAATGCTTTATGAGGTCAGTTAGCAAACCATTGTTAGTGAGTTTGGTTCTCACTAGGAGATCCATGCATCTGGTCTAGACCATCAGGTGTTACGATTTTAGTGGCCATCCTTTAGGCTTCAAGCAAGAGCGCTTGTCCAGTGGAGATCCTTTTGTTAAGCAGAACGCGATCCTTGGTAAAGAATCCTTTGGTTGTTCCTTGTTGCTCCTCAGTCTTGCAAGTCCTTTGTCAATGATTGCAAATGGACGTCTTTCAGTATCAGTGATTAAGTAGTTAACCAGACACGTATTCGGGCTGTTGATTGGCTGAGGTATAAACCATGTGACCTCGCTTAGTCTATAAATTCAAGTGGTGTATTGTAATACACCTTATATCACTAAAATATTCAGATCACACTGACAACATAGATTAGTTATGCAAACAACACAGAGGTATATTTTTTTGTACTTTTATTGCTCTGATTTTCAGATAGATTCTTTGCCATATGTCTGTACAGATGGATCATCTAGACTCAACTTTCTAAATATAATTCTACTTTCCCAGCCTCGTCTGATTATGTGACTCTCTAAGCCAATGAGAGCCCCACTTGAGATAGATCCAGGCTCAAGACCTGTCAATCAAACTATTTAAATCCAACTGTAATTTTCTACAGTGCTACCATTGCTTTTAAAAATCTACACTAACTTAAAAAACAATAGGCTATATCTATTCCTTATATAACAGATTGATAAAATGAAACACTGTTAAGAGTTTTATCCTGTTTTACTATAATCGTATCTGAATATATATATATATATATATATATATATATATATATATATATATATATATATGTGTGTGTGTGTGTGTGTGTGTGTGTGTGTGAATTAAAGAAAAGGCAGCACTCCTGTTTAATGATTTTATTGGTGATCTTTTCAAGCTTTCTGGCCAACTTTTTAATATTTGGATGGAATTCGTAGATTAGTTCACCGAAGTTCATATCCTAACTGAAAATACGCACATTCTGCACAAAGAAAAAAAATAGACAAAAACTCCAAATACTAGAAGCTTTATACATAAAACAATATAAACCATCCTTAAACAAAATAAATGTTCAATGCAGTACTCACATTTTAAAATGCCTATGACACTTTTCCCATCAATTCTCCTCCTTCCAGCCTCCACATCTATTGATATACTTTGAAAAAAAAAACTGGAACACATTCATCCCTGATGATGGCACATCGAAGTGCCAAAAGTGCTCGGGATATGAACTTCGGTGGACTAATCCGCGAATTTCATCCAAATATTAAAAAAAGTTGGTCAGAAAGCTTGAAAAGATCACCAATAAAATCGTTAAACAGGAAACCTGCCTTTTGTTTAATTCCACATGTATAAATGAAAAAATGCTGCCCAAACACACACACACACACACACACACACACACACACATATATATATATATATATATATATATATATATATATATATATATATATATATATATATATATATATATATATATATATATATATATTATATATATATATATATATATATATATATATATATATATATTATACTAAATATACTAACTATACTTGTAGGGACCGTGGTTGTTTTTTGGTGAGTGTGTAGTTGAGGATTGAAGAGTTATGGGTCCCCACAATTTATATGTATAAGGACTACGGAAATGTACTTTCCATAGGTAACAGAAGAAGAAGACAAAATTGATAAAGGAACAAACTTTATATACATTAATTTACAATTGGTATATTTCAATTGTTCTTTCAGAGGTGTTGCAGACTGTATGTGTCTGTACATAGTTGTGTGTGACAAGTGTGACATGTATTGTTTATATTTGTAGCAGTTTTATTTGTGATTGAAACTTGTGATTAAAATTTTTTTGTTGAGAGAGAGAGAGAGAGAGAGAGAGAGAGAGAGAGAGAGAGAGAGAGAGAGAGAGAGAGAGAGAGAGAGAGAGAGAGAGAGAGAGAGAGAGAGAGATTGGAAACGAAAATACTAGACCAACCTGATATATCATTTTGTGTCTTCGGGCAGAGACTTCTCCCCATTGCTGAGTTAATCAACTTCCTAAAAGCTTTTTTTACTGTTGACAGGGTTGGGATAAGCATATAGGTTCTGGACCTGACATAACTAACCGATTGGTTGGAGGGAGCCTCCCTGACCGCCTGTCTAGCCTAACTAGTGTACTGGTTTATGTGATGGACTGCTAAGCTACTAGGATTCCACTCTTAAGCATCACAGGTCACCACTCACAGATGTGACTCCTGGAGGCGGATCTAACCCCTCTGTAGAGGTGCAGTCGGTGTATTCTACAGCCATAGCCAAAAGGAAAATATAAATTCTGATTTCATTAAGAAACTTAAATTTTTTCCTCCTATTTACAACCAAAATTTATTTTCAATCTTTTGTTAGTTGCAGAATTCTACTCTTAAGCATCACAGGTCACCACTCACAGATATGACCCCTGGAGGCGGATCTAACCCCTCTGTAGAGGTGCAGTCGGTGTATTCTACAGCCATAGCCAAAAGGAAAATATAAATTCTGATTTCATTAAGAAACTTAATTTTTTTCTCCTATTTACAACCAACATTTCTTTTCAACCTTTTGTTAGTTGCAGAATTCACATGTGCATTCATATGAACCAGAAAACATTATTCCATTGTTAAATTAACATGTCTGATGCATGCGTGCGCTTAATAAATGTGATCACATTTTTATTTACTTTTCTTTTCAGAAATTCTTGCTCAGGCTTTTTGATATCTAAAATTTTTTTTATTTGTGTGTGTGTGTGTGTGTGACAGTTACTACCTCTCCTCACGTATTTCTTATTTTATTTTATTCATTTTATACTATTAATACCTTTGTGTGAATACTTGCATTTGTCACTTTTTCCATTTCATCTTTTATACCTTTGACTTTTCCCTCCCACTCAGCTTGACTGATAAATTCTTTTTTTTTCTCTCTTTCCTTTTATCTAATGTTTATATGCACTTTGTTTTCTTCTTCCATTATGTTTGCTTCAACCCAGTACAACTTCTTTCAATCATACTCATTCATTTTATTTTTTTCATTTTTTCTCATTATTTCTATTTTGTTATCTCACAGTAGTTTCTGACATTTATTTGTTTTTCCCACCTATTTTTCCCTCCAATATTTGATACATCTCTCTACTCTTTTACACTTCTAAGATTGAATTCTATAAAAGTTACTTTGGTCAGAACTCTTGTAGAAATCCTTGGATGATTTTTCTTTCTGATTGATTGATCTTATGACATTTATTCAGCCAACGTGCAATCATTATTTCTTTGCTGTGGGTGGCATAATGGTTAACAAGATGTTGTAAGTGAGCTTGAAGCTCACTGAGTGCCCCATATTTCTTGAATTTCCAGTACCCCATATTTTTTAGAATTTCAAATTCATTATGACATTGCTTTTAGAATTTCCAAGGGTGCTGTGGATGGCATAATGGTTAGCAAGTTGTTGTAAGTGAGCTTGAAGCTCACTGAGTGCCCCATATTTCTTGAATTTCCAGTACCCCATATTTTTTAGAATTTCAAATTCATTATGACATTGCTTTTAGAATTTCCAAGGGTACTGTGGATGGCATAATGGTTAGCAAGTTGTTGTAAGTGAGCTTGAAGCTCACTGAGTGCCCCATATTTCTTGAATTTCCAGTACCCATATTTTTTAGAATTTCAAATTCATTATGACATTGCTTTTAGAATTTTCAAGGGTGCTGTGGATGGCATAATGGTTAGCAAGTTGTTGTAAGTGAGCTTGAAGCTCACTGAGTGCCCCATATTTCTTGAATTTCCAGAACCCAATTTTTTAAAGAATTTCAACTTTATTATGACATTGCTTTTAGAATTTCCAAGGGTGCTGTGGATGGCATAATGGTTAGCTTAACAAGATATTGTGAGTGAGCTTGAAGCTCACTGAGTGCCCCATATTTCTTGAATTTCCAGTACCCCATATTTTTTAGAATTTCAACTTTATTATGACATTGCTTTTAGAATTTCCAAGAGTGCTGTGGATGGCATAATGGTTAACAAGTTGTTGTAAGTGAGCTTGAAGCTCACTGAGTGCCCCATATTTCTTGAACTTCCAGTACCCCATATTTTTAGAATTTCAACTTCATTATGATATTGTTTTTAGAATTTCCAAGGGTGCTGTGGATGGCATAATGATTAACTTAACAAGATATTGGAAGTGAGCTTGAAACTCACTGAGTGCCCCATATTTCTTGAACTTCCAGTACCCCATATTTTTAGAATTTCAACTTCATTATGACTAACAAGATATTGTGAGTGAGCTTGAAGCTCACTAAGTGCCCCATTTTTTTTTGCCTTGTGTCAAACTAACCTAAGCATAATAAATTACGACTTCATTAGGACCTTGCTTTTAAAATTTCCAAGGGAGACTTCAATGGTGTAATGGTTAGCAGGCTAGCATAACAAGTTATTGTGAGTAAGTTTGAATCTCCCTGAGCGCTCCATATTTTTTACCTTGTGCCAAAATAACCTAAGCTTAGTAAATTATGACTTTTAAAATTTCAAAGAACTTATATAACTGTTCACCTTATGTACAAATTGAGTTAGAACTATGTCTATATCAAGTAAAGGCCTGTCAGCCATACATCTGGAAAACTTTGACTGGAGGCAGACAAAAGGTAACATAGAATTATATTTATATATACAACCAAATACAGTGTGAATGCAAAGGCTAATTTGCATATTGATCTTTAAAATTTTATCCTATTTTAATAAATATGAGCCAAATATTCTGTTAATAAATCTTAACAGAAATCGATTAACAAAAAACACTCATTTTATTATTTAATGTCTTACTTAGTTAAATTGTTGAATTAGCAACAATCTTTTTTATATTTTTCATTGAAATACAAGTAAATAAAGCATTAATTAACCCACAATGGTTCATATGCCATGAAACTACTAATCAATCTCTCTAATATAATTCATATCAATATCTATTTTTAAAAATATATCTTTTTTCTCTTTTATCTTAGTTAATCTAGACAAGCTATGAATGTTGAAATTATTAATTTCTCCAATGAAAGAGAAACACTAAAAGATACAGAGTTAGAAAAAGACCTTGATGTGAATGTGAACCCTGAATTAAAATTTTCCAAACACATAGAAATACAAGTAAATAAAGCAAACAATATATTAGGATTAATACGAAGGTCATATGAATACATGGATAAAGTAATGCTGAAAAATTTATTCATTGCATTGGTAAGACCTCATTTGGAATTTGCTAATGTGGTTTGGAGTCCAAGACTAATCAAGGACATAAAACTCATTGAGGGTATTCAAAGGAGAGCTACTAAAGTAATGAATGATTTAAAAAAACCTTTTGTATGAAGAAAGACTTAGGAAGATTGACTTACCAAGTTTGGTTTATCGATGAACAAGAGGGGAGATGATTGAAGTCTATAAATATACCCATGGATTTTATTCAATGAACTTTGATCTACTAAACATCGCTGAAAAGATATTATTATATGCATTTTTACTTAGTTTCATTTGTCTTTCTAATTTATTATTATATTTCATTACATTAAAGCTTGAATACTTGCACATGGAGACTGCTTGTTTTTGCTAGTAATAATAACAATGGTTTAATTATATTATTGTTAGCAATATAATGGTGTTAATTCTCATGACAATTGTTATGAAGCTACTATTAACAATAGAACATAGTTACAACATTAGGAATTATTATGAGAATGGATAGGAAATTAAATATAGAGATTACATGAAAAGTATTGCAGTGATGGATTTCACCTGCCATAACAATTGTCATTTAATTGCTGTTTCCTGGTTAGGTAATCATCAAGTGACTAGAGTATATTTGGGTTCTGGCAAGAGCTCAACATCCCCTTCTTAAGCCCTAGTCAACTAATTATTTCCAACTAAATGCATTTTAATTATATTGCTATGCATATATATGAGTATGAGCAAAATGGAATGAAAACAACACACAATGCTGTTAAAGAGAAAATGATTTATAAAATATACATAGCTGATACTGATCAATATTTCGATTTTACAAAAATCATCATCAGAGACAGTTAATCCATGTTGTTGGCGGTCGGAGATAAAAGTTGAATGAAGTTCAAAACAAAAAACCTTGATTTTGCAAAGATGAGAACGTTTTGAACTTCATTCAACTTTTATCTCCGACCACCAACAATACGGAGTAACTGGCTCTGATGATGATTTTTGTAAAATCGAAATATTGATCAGTATCAGCTATGTATATTTTATAAATCGTTTTCTCTTTAACAGCATTGTGTGTTGTTTTCATTCCATCTTGCTCATACTCATACTGTCGGATTCATTTCCTTTCTTTTAACTTATATATATATATATATATATATATATATATATATATATATATATATATATTGGTTTGGTGGTTGGTTTTGAAGGCTATCACAATTCAAGTGCAAAGAAAAATAAGGTAAATATGGTGTTGTTTGTTAACCTGTAATTTATTCTTAATATTTCGAGATAAAAATCTCCTTGACAGAAAATTTCAGAAACTGAAGATGTTGTTGGCGACAATCCATTCTCTTTTGTCAAAACACAAAAGTGAAATTTTGAAAATAAAATAAAATTTCACTCTGATGAAGGTCGAATCTTCTCTGTGTGCAAAATATTTTCACACAGATGAACTGACCGAAACACATGTGTAAGTGATATTGATTAAATTCTTCTTTTATTATCCATTCTATTCTTTCTTTTCTTTATTCATTCTTCCTCATATTGTCTGATTCATTTCCAATTTCCATTTTTACACACATATATATATATATATACAAAGTTGGAAGTGTAGAATGTTGTATCATCATTACCCAACATTATTGACCTAATTCAGGGAATGTAGTTAAAAAAAGTATGAAACATACAGATGTATCATGCAACACAGGTATTTTAGATAATCGATCAAATTGTAGATTTGGCTGTATAAAAATCTTTTGATCTCATTACAATATCATGCTGACATCATCGATCATAGAAAAGTTTTTTTTTTTTTAATGAAAGTAACAAATGTTCAAGTGAATTCTAACCCTTGAAGAATGAGCATTATTAAGCTTTCCAGAAATCACCTAAAACTTGTTTTTATATTTTTCCTCCCTTAAAAAAATACTATTAAAGTTAAGCATTTATTTTAAAAACCAAAATTTAGAATTTCTCTGAATTTTTTAGATGAGGCTTGATAATTAATATTATTTGTATTATTTGGACTATTGTCCTTATCTTCATTGTTATCTGTACAATGTTTCAGCCGATGTGCTCTCTGGCATTCTCCAGGTATTTCTTCTCGGACTCGGGAACCTTCTCAAATTTGGGACATAGAATAATAATTAACACAGCTTAACACATGTACCCTAGCTATGGTTAGCAGAATAGAACGGGATACCCCTGTTGAATGAATAAAGGGTTAGGTTCAAAGTTCCGTGAAGGGTCCCGATTATGACAAGAAGGTTTCCAAGTCTGAGATGTTCCCTGAGTCCAAGAAAAAATCCCTGAAGAAGGCCGAACATCGGCCAAATCGTTGTACAGATAACAATGAAGATGAGGACAATAGTCCAAATAATACAACATTTAGAATTATTAAAATAGGAAAGATTAACTTGAACTTAGAATTATTTTAAATCTCAAAAAGTTAAACATTGAGCTCTCATACGGAACCTGAACTCTACAACAAACTACTGGTAGAGAATAGGACTAGCCTAGAATCACCTTGTACCAAGAAACTTGGTACCACACCAAAGTACATATATATATATATATATATATATTATATATATATATATAGTTAGAGAGAGAGAGAGAGAGAGAGAGAGAGAGAGAGAGACAGACAGACAGACAGACAGACAGACATAGCTAGAAATGTTCTGAGTAAATCTCTTACACGAACTGATGTAGAGACATAATTATGCATCTTTTTCTTCTCACTTTCTGAATCTTTATCAAATTTCGTCATCTGCCATAAAGTAGTGGGATTTTTTAAAACCTTCATTGACACTTCATTTTATCTCTGTTTTTGGAGAGTTCCTGTTGAACAATGACTACCTGACTTTTATCCATCTTGAAATGGAATTTGATAATCGCCTGTCTCCTCAGAGTACATAAAGCTAACTCTCTGGATCTCGCTTTTTTTAGCACAGAATCTGCTCCCACGTGACAGTCTCAACAAATCAGAAAGACAAACAATGTGTCAAAAAGTTGCCAATCAAAATCTACGGTTATTACAACGATTCTTCTTAAGAATTACCAATTATCATTACAAGATGAGTGAATACATGAATAAATATAAACAAACTCGTCAATCCAAGTTCAAATCCGACACAAGACTGTTTGCATTTTACATAGCGCTAATACTCTTGGGAAAGGTATGAATCCATATATTCTTCTTCCTCCAGCTTTAGGTAAAATAGTAGGGCAGACTGGATGCTTTAACCTTGGGTAGGTAACCAGTCTAGGAGAAGGAAAACTCTGAATTTAAAAAACACGAGGCCAATCGTTGATTGGGTTTGTGGAATTCCTAGTGCACCTATTCTTTCCTATCAACTGTACCAAAAAGTTCGGATGGTCCAACACAAACCTTCACCACTATAAACAAAACCCTGTGTGGTTTCATCATTGGATAAACCCTCATGTGTTGAAATTGAGGAGAGTCCATGTACAAACTAAAAGATAGAAATAACGATGTTAGAGTTAGTAGTTAACACTCACAGACAGTACTAGGAGTGGGGTACTTACTACTCGCATAAATCCCCAAAGGAGTTAGAAGGGGCTTCTTACCTTGGTTGGCAACCTATCTAGGACAAGGAAATGTCCGATATAAAACTGCACTGCCTAGCGGCTTTACCTCATCACAAAGAAAAGCTAGGTGAGTAAACCTGTAAACAAATCTGGAGCCGGAGTCCCTAAGGTGGTGTGATGCTGAAATCCAGTGTTATCCAGCAACTCCTGCGGCAAATTGAATTGGCTTCTTACCTTTCCTTTGGATCACAGCGGCAGTGTGGAGAGGGGCATTTGCTGTTTGGGCAACAGCTCATCCTCCATCCCGAATTGCTCAGGCTACTTAGTTCCACTAAAAAAAGAATGGACACTATTCTATCGTCTTTCATAGACGGAAAGATGCCAACAAATAAAAATAATACTTATTAAAATATAATAATATTAAAATATTATAATATTTATAGTAAAAAATAATACTTATTGATGTATCTTATTACTGCATAATGTTTCACTAGAAATAATAGAATGTGTGACGGAGAACAAGTACTACCGTACTCTTTTAGCAAAAGAGCAAGACATTGTCTTGCCTGCCGGTATCGAACCTCCCGCATGCAAAAACAAATGCGATTTAGGCACTGGATGGACGCGAGGTGCAATTCAGGTGCCCGGATGTTGGCGCCTACACGCGTCCATCTGAATGCACGTGAATTGTGCGTTGCACGGACGCGAGGTTCGACTGATGTGCCCGGATGTTGGGGGACTGTGCCTATAAAAACCAAGTGAGTGGAGTGCTGGGCAGTCAGCAGAAGCAGTTGATCGACGCGAGACGGTAGTCAGCGACGAAGCGCTTTGTGAACGACCCAACAAAGAAATTGATTTTTATTCAACAAAGAATGCTTTAGTATAAAAGAAAAGTTTTTATAAAAAATTATTGGCCGGCGTACTTATGTATGGGTGACACTGAATATATGAAGAAAGAAAGTGGGATTTGTATTAAATCAGACACAGAATAAAAAAAAAGATAAAAATAAGGGGCCTGATTGTAGGGGTTGATTGGAGAGTAGGGTACATTGATTTTTCATTTTTTTTTCAAAATATCAAATTCTCTCAGACAGCGAAAGTTGTATGTTCGTATAATGAATACTGATAACAAAACCTAAATCTCTTACTTGCATCATTGTTTGAGGAAATTAAAATAAAAACATGAGAAATGTTCAAATTTCTTGAAATCTTTCAATAAGAAGAATGCATACTTTTACCATTAAAACTCTGCAGAAAATAAAAGTTCTTACAGGAAAAAACAATGAAGAAGCAATAAAAATACTCACACAATCATCTCAAACAAATTGAAAGAAAAATGTCTGCCTTCTGCCTACTTTGGAATAATAATGAAATAAGAAAAACTAAGCTTAATAATTTTCCTAACATTTCTTCTTGTGTCTTCATACTTCAAATATGTTATCTATTTTCAGTATTATTTTATATACAGGTTTTCTGTTATCTTTGTTTCATCCTTTTATTTTTATTTCTCTTAAAGTATATATAAATATATATATATATATATATATATATATATTATATATAAAGAAACAACATAAGAAAATGTCTAGAGAATACATCATCCACCATGCAGTGATTTGAAAGTGATCAAAAAGTCCATACTCCCCATAGAGCTCTAAGAATTTCATATATATATATTATATATATATATATATATATATATATATATAATATATATATATATACCAAGCGTGTTGGTAAATCCTCGCGGTGAAGAAAAACCAGCAAATAGTTTGATTGTAAAAATATACTACCAAACATCACCCGGGGAGAAAAAAAAAATTGGAAAAAAGAAAAGACCAAGATAGTCGTACCAACAAAAAGTAATCTATTGGTACAGTATTTGGCCAAAAGAAAAAAACAATTTATATGTATATATATGTATATAAGATATATATATATATATATTCATACAACCGCTAGGAGAATAAGCTAATAAGTAAAAAGTGCTCAATACCTAAGTAGAGCAAATAATAAAGATAAATCTAATGAGCCAGACGAACCTACTATTAGTTTTCGCTTAATGCTCTTTCAGGGCTAAGATCTTAGCCTTGAAGAGCATTAAGCGAAACTAATAGTAGGTTCGTCCGACTCATTAGATTTATCTTTATATATATATATATATATATATATATATATATATATATATATATAAAATCAAATATTATATATTATGGATTTAATATGTCGTTACTATTAGTTTCATGCTTACTGCAATCATGAGACGAGACGGTCAAAATATTAAGATCTTAATATTAAAAAAAACGGTGGTTTGTTTAGCGTTTATGTAAATTTGAAGCGTGTTCACGCTATGGAACGTTATAGCGCTAAAGTTGTATTAAAAAGATAAATAAATAAACATGCTTAGGTCTTAATTGCACACAGTGTCCAGATGATTTTTTAGAGGGCAAAAATTAAGGGATTAATTAGAGTCAGGTGGTAAATGGCATAATAAAAATTTGTTCAGATTTCTACATTTGGAAACGAATTCGCTTCTCTTGTTTCAAGAAGTTAGTATTTGTATTCTATATATATATATATATATATATATATATATATATATATATAATTTAGGCTAGCAAAGACATAAAGTCAATGGCATTTAGTAACTGACAGTTTCTTGCCTTTGCAATTTTCAAATGAGATTTTGGTTTAAAAATTGCATAGGCGAGAAACTATCAGTTACCAAGCGCCGTTCACTTCATGTCATTGCTAGTCTAACTTAGATATACATGTTCTATCAATGATAATGACCACGGTTTACTTATAATCATAAAACTATATTTATCAATATATATATATATATATATATATTATATATATATATATATATATATATATATATATACTTACACTCCAATAAGTAAAAAAATTGTCAATATTTTAGTATCAATAGGGATATCTTATTTTGGTTGTTTTTTTCTGTCAAATCTGATCATGACTTCAAGATTACCCATTCAAAATATATAATAATTGTATTCTTTTAGTTTGTTCCGAGGAAATCAGACAATGGAGAAAGTTCTCCACATTGCGTGATTAAAAGAATACTTCTTTTTTCACTGTTTGTAGATTTTTAGCATGCCAAATGACCGAGCAGTCTTGAAACTGAAAGTTCCCTGGAATTAAGATATCAAAAACTTCTGGAGGAGTTTTAAAGAAAATTGATATCAATGTAATGAAATACAGGGTGAGTCAAAATGCACGCAAATTTATATTGTTCAAAATTATTCCACCAATCATATATTAGTTAACATTACTTTTATATATGTTATAGATATATGCATGGCGTTTGTATAATTATTGTTTTTTATACTTTACAGGTCATTATTTACATCATGCCAATTGATTTTGAAACTAGACTGGAGCTAGTAAAATTGTATTATAAGAATAAAGAAAAATGCAGCTGCAACAATTGGAGCATACAAAAAGATTAAGGCCATGTGAAAAATCCATTTCCTTTATCTACTCTGACACGATTGATAAAAAAATTCGAGAGCACAAAAACACTCCATAATTTACCATCAAGAGGCAGGCCGTCACTGGAGGAAAATCGTGTGGGTGCTGTTGTAGAGGCAATCACAGATAAGATATCAATACTTCTGGAGGAGTTTTAAAGAAAATTGGTATCAATGTAATGAAATATTTTGTTGACCAGTGTATTCAAGCAACCATTATTCTTTCACAAATTGTTCATCTTGTTCAATGTCAATAAAAAAAACAAAGCTACAATCATTCTAAACAGATTTGATTATTTATTTACCGAAAGTTTCACTGTTGTCAAGAAATTATGGCAATATTAGATAATTTTTCAATTACATTTACTTCTAAACTATCAAAAACTTTGTTACTCTGCATTTTCTAATTAGTGTTTTAATATCCCTGAATATCAAATTAAATATAATAATTGATATAATGGTTTGGCCTCTTGTTATAACAGAAAACAATTATAATAAATGAGGCTAATTTTCAATATGAATATATTCAACAAACTTATTTCCAAAATGTATTTATCTACAATTTAAAATTCCTTTCAACAGTATTTCCTAATATACATATGATTATACATTTACCAACAGAATTTAAAAGTACTTTACTTAAAAGTAATTTACAAAAGTACTCTGTCCCCTCAAAATTACACTTATTACTTGCTGTCCATCGTATCCGACAATGACACCACACGAATCCTTTTCCTCCAATATATTCGGTCTCTGGTTGCGTCTTTGCCAACTGCCTATGGGGATGTTAAAGTCCTTCAGGTTTCTCTTGATGTTGTTTTGTACCTGAGCTTTGGTCTACCGATTCCATGTGATTCCTCTCTCAGTTGAGAGTACAGAATCTGCTTTGGTAGTCTGTCATTCCTAAGTCTGTGTAAGTGGCCAGCCCATCTCAGGTTGCGTTGGACAAGTATTTTGTGCATGCCAGGGAGTCTAGTTCTCTTCAGGATGGTCCTGTTTCAAACATATTGCTACCACTTGATATTTAATATACTGCGCAAGTTACACATGTAGTAGACATGTAGTCTGTAACTGTTTTTGTGATTATATAGACAAAAAGAAGAAGTGAAGATAGTGCTACTGTACGGCTGCACAACTAGGACCCTAACGAAGTGCCTAGAGAATAAACTCGATGGGAGCTGCACAAGAATGCAGCGTGCAGTCTTAAACAAACCGTAGAAACAACACCCCATGAGAAAACAGCTGTACCATCCAAGTAAGACAAACAAGACACGCAGGACACAGCTGAGAGAAGCAAGGACAAAATCATAAGTGACGTCCTATAGTGAAGCCAGCACGTGGGCATGCCAGTGTGGGCCGACCAGCAAAGACATACATTGACCAGCTCTGTGTGGATACTGGATGCTGCGTAGAGGAACTCCTGAGAACAATGAGTGATAGGGACGGCTTAGAGAGAGAGATTGTCATGAATATCTATGCTAATAGTGCGACATGATGATGATGATGATGATTGTCTATAGGGACCTGAATCAAACAAGACTGAATAAGATTCTCGTGAAAGACTAAAACTGGTGACAGGATTTAAAAAACAAAATATCATTTTGTTTATACAAATAAAAGTGTTTAAAGAATAAAACGAGATGTTTGAAATTGTGGGATTTTTTTTTTATTGTCAAATATTTTAATTCCTAATTGTTTGTTTTCTTTTCTTTTTATCACAGCCTCATATCACTTTCTACTGGCAACAACAAAAGTCATTCTCTGGAGATATTTTGTCATCATATTTTGTTGTGTGCCATCATTCTTTGTATTCCCTTGTGAAATGTAGATGGACAAGTAAAGTAAAAAGATGTAATTTTTTTAAAGACATTAATTCAGATCCTTTATCTTCTTAAAATGAATGAAACTATACACAACTTCAAGTTAACTTGATTAGGCACATTGTGTTTAGCAATAAGTTGCACACAGTTATATGGTTTCAAGTATTCCTATGTGGTTGAGAATAGGGGGAAAAAGTAGATATAACAACACAACAACTAAATTTAATTGATATTTCACCTCATTGTTGGCTGAAGCTTTTTCAAAGTTTATTGACTTAAGTGCTTGTTCATTCTGCTTTTATAATGAAAAGCCTCTCCAACCCAATTATCTTTTCACTAGCGAGTGGTATATGCCAGCGCTCGCCTTTACCTTCTTCACCCTCAGCAAGATAAGTCTTGCTGCAAACGCCACAACTTTTGCAACCTTTTTGTACCCATTTTAATATATGTTTCTTTATCTTCAATTGTTATTTTCATCTTCTTTCTTCTGAATTAACTCCTTGTAACCTGGGAAATTGTAAGAGTCCTGCAAATACCTCTTAACAGATTTGAATATATGTTTCTTTATCTTCAATTGTTGTTCTCGTCTTCTTTAATCCAAATTAACTGCTTGTAACCTGGGAAATTGTAAGAGTCCTGCAAATACTTCTTAACAGATTCATGCTTTTCCCAGGAGCGTTAAAATGATATGAAATACAAAAAGAATTTTAACTTCGCTTGTCTACTCCAATTACTACAAGATAACCATTGTGTTATGCCTGCCTCTGACAGACTTACAGCTCGTATTATTGTGAGATGATTAAAGCCTGTGGTGGAGATAGCTATCAGTGGACTTCATTTCTAATAATCCCAAGTTTTAATTGCCAACCGAGATGGTTGAGAAAGGAGATAAATTTTGCATCATTTAAGGCCATGTCCTCATGATGAATTTGTCTGATATGAGAGTCTCTTTATTTATTCTTCTATTCAACGAGTTCATCAATTTATCTGCTCATTGGTCACAAGAAACAAGAATGATTAAGTCTTTTGCAGCTGATTATTCCTCTATATCATTTTAGGAGGTGTGTGGTGTAATCGTTATTATCCTAGGAAATGGACACTGTGAGAAGGGTTCAAATCCTAGATGAGGCTGCTTCCATTTTACATACCTCTACGCTCTTTACCCTTGGGGAAAGGCCGACTTCTCATTTAGGTCGAAAAATTAAAACAGAATGTTTTTTGATGGTCTCAAATGACACTTTAACTACAGTTTATGAATTAACATTTTGCGAATTGGGTTACGGTTTTAGGGGATTAAGGTTGTTTTTAATTACGTATTGCTTAAAAAATTAAACAACAAAAAAAAACAAAAACAAATTACTATACATTTAACGTTGAAAAATATTTTTTTAAACTAAGTTTAATTGAAATTATACATTGCAATATTAACACAAACAACTGTCTCAATAATAGATTCAATAATTAAAATGGTTAATTAAATGCATAGTAATTTGGGTTTTTTGTTGTTTATTTTTTTAAAGCAATACATAATTAAAAACAACATTAATCCCCTAAAACCGTAACCCAATTCGCAAAATGTTAATTCATAGACTGTAGTTAAACTATCATTAGGTACCACCAAAAATCTTTCCGTGTTAATTTTCAGACCTAAATCAGAAGTCAGCCGGTTAGCCAACCAGTGTGGGAGAAGGACAACTCTGAATTCAAACCTGTTAAATTCGGTTGAAGAAATGTACTCATGTGGGGGGGGGGGGTAAATATATACAGGGTGTTCGGGAGAAAATTTGACAGTTTCATAAGGAAAAGAAAAAGTGCTTGGTAACTACAAAATCCAATCGATTGTAAAGAAATTCAACAGGCACGGGAATTACACTATTGTCAACAAGTTTCACTCAAAATAACCGCCATTAGCGTCAATCACTGCCTCAATCCTGCTCCGATACTTGGAGCAAGCTGATGTTACAGTTTCCCTGGGAAGGGTCTCAAAAACTACCTTAATTCTGTCGATTAAATCGGCTTTTGTAGTACTGGCACGGCGATTGGTGTCTTTCTCAACAGCGCCCCATACATTATAATTCATGGGGTTAAGATCTGGGGAGTTCGGAGGCCAAACATTGGGACTGGTGTAGTCATAAAAAATTGCCGACAACCATTTTTGACTTTTCCCAGAAGTGTGACAGGGCAGAAAATCCCGCTGCTATACATATGGCCTACCATTGGCTCCCCTTGTTATCCAGGGCTCAACTACAGTGTTTAGCAACTCCATGTAGGCATCTGAATTCAACCTTATACCCTTTCTGCAGATTTTCGAGGAATTCTGCTGTACGAACGTAATCAGATTGTCTGTTATGTTGCTTTCTTCTAGCCACAGCCTCGTAGTCTCCATTGCAATTCTCCAGTTCATGCCTCATTGTTTTTACAGTGTCCAGGGAGCATTGGGCAGCAAGCATAATCTCCTAATTTTGATGACCAGCGCGGATAATCATAATACAAGTTATTCTCTTCCATGATTCAGGTGGGTTCCAGTCATCCATTCAATCTGTCATCACGTATATGAATAAAGAAGGGTCCAAGCTTTTAAATGATGCATAGTGTGCTTCAATACCTCCAACCTACGGAGAAAAATAACCAAGTATAAATATGTCAAATTTATCCTGAACACCCTGTACATAATTTCATAAGGTGTGATGTTTGTCATTTGTTCAGAATTATTGAATCTCAACTTGTTTTTTTGATATTACTATTGATTCATCTAATCTTTTTGTGTCAGAATTTTTTTGACTGTAAAAAAGTACATTGTTAATCAGTGGCAATTGTTAAAATGTTTACTTTTAGGAAGATGATATTTTAAGTTCTCATATTGATCTAATTTTTTATTTGTTTTTCTGTTTATGATAAGAAAAAATTATTTTATTCAAATCTGGCTATTGAGAATCTTGGATATTTGAAATAGTTTAAAATCCACTTGAATGGAGGTGTCTGGTGTAATGGTTATAGCAGGAGGAAATCAACTTAATGACCAGTGTCCAAATACTGGATGAGGCTGATTGTGTTTCACATAGCTAATACTCTTTGAAAAGGTATGCATTCAACTATTGTCCCTCCACCTATGGGTAAATGTATGAGCGTACTGAGTTAAGACAAAATTTGGGTAATTTATGAGGAAGTGCGTCCCGGTCTCCTGCCTCAGAAATTGCTACCCGGTGACTATTGAAATAACGTCCCCAGCTATGTCGTCTCAGATTTTCTTTTATTCATGTTTGTTTTAATGCCTTGTTTTAGTTTAAAAAACAAGAATTACGACAAAAAAGAAGCGACACCCACAAATACATTTACATGTAGAAATATCTATCTATCTCCATTTGTTAATATCTATCTATATTATTTTGTTTATTTTCAGTCTATTCCAAACTAATATATCCATCTTCATATCTAATCAAGAATTGCGACAAATTCGATAATAAACAAGAATTACGACAAATTACGATAAAATAAATAAGAATTACGCCAAAAAGAGAAGCCCCCCCCTCTAAAATACATTTAACGCCCTAAGTTGGTTGTTTTCATTCAAGTACACCAACATAGCTGGGGACGTTATTTTAATAGTCACCGGGCAGCAATTTTTGAGGCAGGAGACCGGGACGCACTTCCTTATAAATTACCAAATTTGGATGCCCAACAAGAAATGAAGAAATAAAACGTCTTCAGCATAAAATACCCAACAAAGGTTGACATGCCATAAAAGCCACCAACCAACCAACCAACCAACCAAACTTACACAATGTCTTTGAATAATATAATTATAGTGTTATATTGATAATTATTTTGATTTACAAGGGGAACGGTTTAGCTCAGTCGGTAGAGTACTCGCCTCAGAATCCCAAGGTTCTGAGTTCGATATCAGTCCCCGCCAACTCAGCGTATGAGTAGCACAGTTTTATATAATATGATCTGTGCGGTAAAGTGGGGAGCTGACGGTAGGTGTGGCGCTCCACCTCAATCAAAAATACTCCCTCTGGTCTAGCGCTAGCGAAAATGGGATAGACTTCGCGCTGTTCACTGATACCGACAATAGGCCACTCCGAACTTAGGTTGATATAAATGATTTTCTTTTGTTTCTTTTTTTTGTTAGTGAAAAATTATCAGCTCTTTTATAAATTACTTCAAAAATATTTGGAAGTTCAAATCAAACCGCCCTGTCGGTGGGGCGTTAGAATGCACCGACTGCACCTTGCAGAGGGGTAAGACTCCCCAATAGGGCCACCTGTTGGCTGTGGGTGGCGACCCGTGATGCTTAAGGATGGAGCCCAGGTGGATGAGCAGTTCATGACATGCAATACTCCACTTTGGCCCTATCTTTGGCTAGACGGGCAGTTGGAGAGGCCCCCTCTGATCAATGGGCTGATCACGTCAAGCCCTAGCACCTATATAATTTTCCCAACCCTATTGCCGTTATGGCAAGCCCCTACCCCTTTTTATCATATGGGTGCTAGAAGGCGGTGGCTGTGGGTCTACATGTCCTGGGAATGACGTTAAACTCTATCTGATGGTGAGGTTCCAGTTTTGGAGGTTTGGGGAATGTGGAGCACCCCTTCATCACCATTGCTCCCTGGTCCACTGACCCGGAGTGGTAGTACCTGTTAGGGTCCCATCTATGGTTAAATAGAACAATGTATTTTAAAAATTGTAATTAACCATTAAGAATTGATTTATTTCAAACTTTATTGCCGTAAAACAAAACAAACCAAACCAAATCAAAATGAAAATTATTATTCAGTTACAAATTAGACAGGAAATTGCTTTATTCTCTAACTAAAATCATTTTAAGTATATTGCTCTTATAAAATTCTTACTAAGATGTGCCGGTTTTGCCGGGTTAAAAATACAAATATAAAACAATTTTACTAATATATAGATGGCTGTTTAAAAAAAAAATTATTTAAGTTGTTAACCAATGGTATGAAAGTGTTAACTAAATGGGAAAGAAAGTTTTACTTATTAATAGGCAAATATGAAATTTTGAAGAAGTTTGTTATTTTAGTATTTTTATGAAATTGATTTGAAAGAAGAAAAAAAAATGCACTTTCAAAAGAGAAACTTGGGAAATACATGCAAAATGAATGGAATTTTGCCTTAAGAAGTAAAATTTTAAACACCAAACAGAAATTTGACAGTGCATCAACAAAACAGTGAAAGATAAGCTTTTTTTTCTTTGAGGCGGAAATACAATATCTACATCTTTTAAACAATAAACTATTCTCCTATTTCACAAATCTTACAAACACACACACCACACACGCACACACACAACACACACACACACACACACATATATATATATATGTTATATTTATAATTTTTCTCTACTACTCATCAAAATGTTGATCCTGTCCTGATTTATTCTTTAAATTTTCATTATCTACAATGTTTATCCAAGAATTGTTTTACTTATTTAAGTGAGTTATTATTTCTGTGTAACATATTGTAAATGTGACAGTTTGGTCTTTTTGTTATAGTGCAAGAAATATTTAAGAATTGAAATTTTTATTTAGATGAAAATGTTTCAGGAGAGTGAATAAATATTTGTCATTGAACATTGCTCACGATGAGGTCAGAATTCCAGCCTCAGAATTCTGGACCTCATCACTGAGCGACACCGTGTTGGAAAATTTTCTAAGCAGGCAGGAATTCAAAAGTCAAAAACTTAAGCTGATTCCATATTATACTAATTTACCACAATGTCATCAACGGGTGAAAGTAACGCGTTAAGAACATCACAAAATATATTCAACTTGAAACTGCTATTTACTTACTCATCTATTTATTTCATTATATATATATATATATATATATAATATATGAGAATACACACGCGGGTGTGTTTATGATATGCCTTTTTTTAGCCGACAATTTTTGGGAGAATATGTGCTTAATGAAGTCATACCTAATTTTGAAAATTAATTAATCAATAATTAATTAAATTAGGCGGCATACCTATTTAAATGTAAGGCTAACAAATCGAGAAAAATCAATCCTGTATGTACATTTCGGGCCTATTAGGGCATCATCAGCAGAGCTATAGATAGGAAGACCGCCTTGTGCGTGATTCGAAACCCGATTGTCAAGCTGACAGGCGAGTATCATAACCTCTCAACCAACCGGACCTTCTTACATTTTTCGTTTTGTTTAGAAGTAGGTTCCTATTCCTCTTATAGTGACTTCTTGTACACGACAGTATGAGAAGTAAATACACACGCGGTGTGTTTATGATATGGCTTTTTTAGCCGACAATTTTTGGGAGAATATGTGCTTAATTGAAGTCGTACCTAATTTTGTTGTTCCCCTCCCGGAGAATTTAAATCGATCGATGAGTCTAAGAATCAGGATCACCCCCTACAGAATTCTGGATCTCATCTCTGAGCGACACCGTGTTGGAAAATTTTCTTAGCAGACAGGAATTCGAAGACAAAAAATTTAAGTAGATTCCATAGACATAATAATGGTTAATAATGGTTAATACAATGGGCGAAAGTAAACTCGTTAAGAAAATCACAAAATACATTCAACTGGAAACTGCTAAAATGAACGGACATTATTTACTTATTCATCTATTTATTTTATTTTATATATATACTTTATTTCTTATTTATTTCTTATTTAAATACCCTGTCCGGTGGCTAAAATGCTGCTTGGTGGCACTGGTTGTGGTAGTCCTGCTTCTAGCTGTTGAAACTAACATCATACCTAGTTAGTGGCTGATGGGGGCAGGATATCGCACGTTTTATTTATTACATGTTGTATCGTGAGGAGAAATCTAAAAAGTCAGTAGCTAGTAACTGCAGACCTATAACATGCCTGCTTTTGAAATGATAAAATTTATGAGAATTACATACTGGGAAGATTTACTACTCTTTAAAAAAGACTTCTACCAAAGATGGAGGGAAGAATCAGAATAAATAATTTCTGAAAGTTGAAATGAGAATTAAAAAAAAAAGTATATTACAAGAAACAATTAAAATCTCTCAATTCTGAATTTTGAGATATTTAACAATGGTAACATTGACAGAAAGGCTTCATTTGCATATTGAAATACTGGTGAGTGCTAGAGTATTGCAAAAACTGTGTCCTGAGTATGAATTAAACTGCTTCCAGTGGTGAGGTTTCCAAATCTAAAGCTCTGGAAAATGTGGAGGATCCCTTCATTGGCTATATCCCCAGGTCCAAATTGACCCGGAATGTTAGAGACCCATTTAATGTTTGAATAGTTTTAATTTTATCATTTCAAAAGCAGGCATGTTATAGGTCTGCAGTTACTACTAGCTACAGTCTTTTTAGATTTCTCCTCATATTTAAAAAAGTGTTTCAATTAAATGAGTTCAAAAACATTTTGAATACCAAACGAGAATAAATGAAACATATGGCTTTTGGCATAAATAACCAAGGGATGAACATGCCATAAATCCAACCTCAACCACCATTGAGAAAACTTGTGTATAAAAAAAGGGTTAAAATCGAACTTAACAGACCTAAATTCCACCATCATATGTCAAAAGATACCCACCGAAAGAACCCCCCCCCCAAAAAAAAAAAATCAGGAAATTTAACCGGATCTAATGAAATTTTCAGTGTTGACATATTAATGAAATAAAAGATATGATTCACCAGTTTATTTTATTTAAAAACTATTACATTTTTTTCAGGTCGGGTAACTTTGGAAACACATATCTTTGAAAATCTGTGTTATGCCTCAAAGATAAGTTTTTTTTTCTTTCGGTGGGGTGACATATTGATGGTGGAATTTAGGTCAGTTTAGTTTTGATTTAACCAAATTAACACTATTTCAGTAATATAAGGAAAATTTATTTTGGCAGGGTGGACATACAATGGTTGATTAGGTCTGTTAATTTTGTTTAAACCCAAAAAAGTTATTTCTGAGCAATCTTTACCTCGGATTAAACAAAAAACATGCAAAACTTCTTAATACAATCTGCTTGTACTCATGTGATGAAGTTTACGGTCAGACATGAACATAGTCCTGCTTCTGTCGGCAACCCACTCTAATTTATGGTAAACAGAAGGATCTAAAATATGCATATGCCACAGGTTTGTCTCACAAGCCTTCAGTTTCTGAGCAAAAATCAAACTATCTTTTCTTCCCCAGTATGTAATCTCATAATTTTATCATTTCTAAGCAGGCATGTTATAGGTCTGCAGTTACTAGCTACTGTTTTTTTAGAATTTTCTCCTCAAATTTCTGGTGTCAGAATCCTTATTCCTTGGGTCATCTATGCCAAAATTTCATAGCTAAACAGGGATTATAATGTTCAATATATGTGAAATAATAATAAAACTTTTTTGTCTCATTGGATATTGATCTTGCTATGAAAAAAATCAGAAATCAATCATAATGTAAAGTTGGTTGACTTTAAGAACATGTTTTGATAGCATTTTGATATTTTGGGGCAAAAGGTTTTTATGAACTAATTTTTATGAGTAGGGAAGTATAGAACTCATTTTACAGACAAAAAGTTTCAAAAAGTCACCAATTTTTCACAAACCTCCCCATAAATTTGAAAGAGCAAAAATCAACATAATGTTGCCAATTTTTAGATTGGAACCTCAAATTTGGGGGATTGGCTAACTTTATCATAATCCCACAATTTGACAAAATTGAAGGGGGAAAATTTAGCAATGAAAGACAGAGTAATGGAAGAGTACATTTCAGTTGTTCTATTTTTTTATTATACATCCTCTGTTTTCAAATGTTTTTATCTGCATTCTTATTTTAGTTTTCATTAGCCTTTCTAATTGATATAATATTTTATTATATTAAAACTTAATAACTTGCACCCTACGGAGGGGGCATATATTTGCCAGTTGTTATAAAGGTTAATATAATCAGTAGCATCAGTTGATTGATCTAAGTTTAATCATTAATGATTATTACTCTATCAATTACTGAATCAATCACAGTTGATGATATAATCTCAACTCTCAAAAGTTCAGTGGATTTTTTTTGTGTTTTGTATTTTTGTTTTTTGTTTTAATCCTGTCACCTTGGTTCTCTCCTTCTCTCATTTCTCTCTCTCTTTCTCGAAACTTTCCTCTCTCTCTCTCTCTTCTCTCCTCATTCTCTCTTCCTCTCTTCTCCTTCTCTTCTTCTTTCTCTTTCTTTCTCTCTTTCTCTCTCTCTCTCTTTCTATTCTTCCTCTTCTCTCTCTCTTTCTGGTCTCTTTCTGTTCATTCTCCTCTTTCTCTCTCTTTCTCTCTCTCCTCCTCTTTCCTCTCTTTTCCTCTCTCTTTTCTTTTTCCTTTCCTCTCTTTCCTTTCTCTTTCTTTCTTTTCTTTCCTTTCTCATTCCTCCTCTTTCTTTCTTTTCTTTTTCTCTCTCTTTTCTCTCTCTTCTCTTTCTCTTTCTCTTCTTTTTTCTCTTTCCTCTTTCTCCCTCTCTTTCTCTTTCTCTTCTCTCTCTCATTCTCTCTTTCTCTCCCTCATTCTCCTCTTTTCCCTTTCTCTTTCTTTCTTTCTTTTCTTTTCTCCCTCTTTTCCTCTCTATCTCCTCTTTTCTCTCACAAATCCCTCTCCTCTCTCCTTTCTCTCTCTCTCTTTCTCTCTCTCTCTCTTTCTCTCCCTTCTTTCTCTTTCCTCACTCTCTTTCTCTCTCTCTTTCTCTCCTATTTCGTCACCCCTCTTCTTTCTCTCTCTCCTTCTCTCTCACATTCTCTCCTCCCTCTTCTCTCTCATTCTCACCCTCCTTTCTCTCTCTCTCTCTTTTCTCTTCCTTTCCCTCTCTCTTTTCTCTCTCCTCTCTTTCCTCTTTCTTCTCTTCCCTCTTTCCCTCTCCTCTCTTTCTCTCTCCTCTTTCCTTCTCTCCTCCTTTCCTTCCTCTCTCTCCCCTCTTTTTCTCTCTCTCCTCTCTCCCTTTTCTCCTCTCTCTCTTTTATCACACTTTCACCACATTTTCAAACTCTCTCATTCCCTCTTTCTTCTCTTTCCTCTTTTTCTTTCCTCACTCTTTTCTCTTTCCTCCCCTCTCCTCCTTTTTCTTCTTCCTCTTTCTCTCTCTTTTTTTTTTCTCTCTTCTCTGTCTCTCTCCTTTTTCTCTCCCTCTTTCTCTTTCCTCTCTCCTCCCCTCTTTCTCTCTCTCTCTTCTCTCTCTCTTTCTCTCTGTCTCTTTTTCTCTCTCTCTCTTTTTGGTTCTTGCCTCATTCCTACTAAATCATTTCCATATTTCCAGTCAAAAAACTTGCAATTACTATTCAACAAGATTTCTTTAATTAACAAAAGAAATGAATTTCGTTATTAATTGGTTAGAACTGAAATCTCATTGCCAATCTTTAAAGATAATGACCGGTGATTTTTGGATTGGGGAGTAAAGACTTTTTTTTCAAAGTTGTGAATATTAGTTGATTTAATCAAATTAAAAATTAAATAGGGTTTTTTTTAGCGTAATTTATTATTTTTTAAATATGCATGCAAACAAATGTTCTTTCTCAAATTTAAAAAGAAAATCTAAAATTTCTAACTAAAATATAAACTTGTACAAAAAAAAGACTATTTTTAATTTTCAGCAAAACAAAAATAAAAAGATCTCAAATTTTGTTCTTCAAAAGTTAAATGAACCTGTCAAAACTTAGATGGGTGACCATTTAACTTTAACATCCTGTTGAGAATTTTTCTAAGTCCAGATGGCTAAAAATGGCTAAAAATGACATTTGCATCTAAAGTTACCTATTATTTTTCCCCTTAAATCAAGAACTTGTAAATATGTTTAATATTACATTTAAACAAAGGCTATTGTTTGTGGTGGATTAGGAAAAACAATGAAAATTTCTGTCCGGGTGGAATGAAGGTGGTATAGGACTTTAAGAGTTAAGCAACAGCATGTACTGTTAGCACCTGATATCAAAATTACTGATTCGGCCATTAAAAATGATCCGACAGGGTTGATATGCCAAAAAACAACCAACCAATAAAGCAATATACACAAGTTTTCTTTATGGTCAAGTTCACGTTGAAACCAACAATTCTGGCTAGATAACTGAAGTTTAAGCAGCAATGAGAACTGTCCAATACTTAGATGGGTGGCCATTTCAGCAACAGCTGGCACTTTTAACAATCTGATATCAAAATGACTTGATGAGGCATTAAATGACCCGAAACAACTTCCAACCACCAACCAACCAACCAACCAACCAACTTTTTCTCTGGCTTTTCTTCTTTATTATTTTGTGTTGAGTTATCCTACATTAGTATCTTCTGTCTTTTATTGGAAATAAGTGACAGCAAGTTTTCTCAGTACTCTTGTATACTTTGTTATTAGTCGAGATTAATTTTGTAATGTTGTCATTTGCATAATTTCAATCTTGCTTCAAATGTTCACTCTTCTAATGTAATGTGTGTGTGTGTGTGTGTGTGTGTGTGGTGTGTGGAATAAAAGTCTGAGGGAAATGGAGACCATCCAGACATCTGGAGAAATGCATTTTATAATAAAAATCATTTCCATGGATTTTTATAGTAAAAAAACATTCAATGCATTTTAATCTAGTAAAAATCATTTCTATCCATATTATATAATAAAATCATTTTTCAATGTCAAAAGTAAAACATTTCCAATGCATTTATATAGTAAAAAACATTTCCATGCATTTTATAGAATCATTTCCAATACATTTTTATGTAAAAATCTTTCCAATGCATTTTATATAGTAAAACATTTCCAATCATTTTCATAGTAAAAAAACCCATTTTCCAATGCATTTTTATAGTAAAAATAATTTTCCCATGTATTTTTTATAGTTAAACTAATTTTCCATGCATTTTTATAGTAAATAATTTCCAATGGAGACCAACAGCACACTGAAAACAGAATACTGAGGAGAGTGCTGGAGTTTTTTAAAGAGACTTTCAAGTTACCATAATGATGGGTTACAAGTCTTATGTTACACAATTCTGTTATTCACTTTTTGGCAGAGTTTATATATTCTTTCATTTTTCAATTTCAAGAAGGAAACTCTGAATTCAAACAAGCTTACTACCTTAAAAATTTACATTGTGTCACAATCCTGCTTGTATTGGAGGGGTTGGTAAATACATACTGTAAGGAGATTTATCGATTGAAAAAAATTGGGGGGGGGTTGGATTGAAAGTCTAAAATAGTAACAACGCTACATATTCATTTTTATATATCCACTTGAAGAACTACCTATAAGATTAATTATTAATGTTTAGTTAACTGTGAATAGTTTTATGTTGGATGGATATGAGTCCAAAATAGTTATCTTCTTCTGTAGGTTTTTCGCCGATAGGTGGCTAAGAATATTTAGGCAGGAGCTTGGGAGAAAAATCTCTCTCTTTCTCTTGTCCGGCAACCACTATAATCTATTGAGTGGGGGCCTTTTACCCCCCAACCAACTATCAGTAAGTGACATTCCTTCAGAAACTCTGTATCACTTTCTTAGGACGTAAGTCCTACTTCTTATATAATATAAATTTATGTATCCGTTCTCTATATATTACTGGATTTTTTGTCATGAGTATTGTAACTTATTGTATGTATTTTTCCTACATGCTCACAATTAAAGTCAATGTTGGTTATATCTAATAACTTTTTGTCGGAGTAATTTATGTCACACATTTACACAACGTTTGGAAGGTTACTCTGGGCTTTCCAACTTATTATAAGAAACTTTACATCTTATACTAGATTTAAAAACACTATTGCTACTATAGACAGTGTCAGAGTTCAGATCTTAAGCCCAGTGAGAAAACACTAAAACATACATTTCTTTATATATATGTTTATGTATCTGTTCTTAATTAATCAATGTTTGTTATTATTTATAACTTCTTTGTCGGAGTAATTTATGTACACCATGTACCAACGTTGAGGTTACTCTGAGTCTTCCAACTTATAAGAACTTTAGCGTGAAAAACACTAAAACATAGAAAAAGAAGTGAATACTTCCAAGGTCAAATAATAAAGTCAGAAATTATGATTGAAAAGTCAGTAAACAATGTGGCTATAAAGGAGTTTTAGTGGCAGAAGACAGTTCATAAACAATATTTACATTAAAAGATTTGTTTTTACAATATAAAATATACGTATGATACACGTCCTATATTACAGGTAATTACTAGTACTTGAAAACACAAACAAAATTAATAATTGTTTGTTGTTGTTTTTTTTTCCCTCCTATAATTATAAGATTTTTTTCTCTCTCTTTGGGTGTCCCAAACACGTGTATAACATAGAGCAAAATTGGCCAATCAAATTGCAACAAATTGGTTGGACTATTTTTGAACGGTAAAAGTTATAACAACTTTTTGAAATGTTCTGATGATAATGATTGAAAAACATTTTCCTTTTAGCATGAAACAAATTTATTCCTTCGAGCTTAAGTATACTTTGGAAGACATGTTAAATTTCAATCGATTTATCTCTTGGCATTGGCACGATGCCTGAAAAAAGTCCAGTCAGATCCTTAGTTTGAAGGCGGCAAACACATAATTTTCATTTTCATAAAAACAACCCCACTTAGACGCAAAGTGCAAATGGTTAAGTAAGATCTTTCCCCCCAACTCAAGAGGCTAAAGCCGCTTATTGACTTTTTTCCAAATTCGAATACAAGTAAAAAGAGTTGCGGGGAAAAAAAGTGTTTGAAGGGGGAAATATAACTTGTGAGTTGGACTAGTATTTGTTAGTATTTAAGTTCCAGACAAGTAAAATTTTTGTTGCTGTTTATCTTTTCCTACTTGTACAGACTGAAAATTACATCTTGTACCACGTTTTCTTGCTTGTGTACAGCACGTTTTAGGATAAACTTGCTGCAACAGACTTAAGTATTTAATAAACTATTTTTTTTTAGTCTTATTTTCAAAATTTAAAATATTCGTTATTACAATCGTGGGTATATAATATATATATATATATATATATATATATATATATATATATGTGTGTGTGTGTGTGTGGTGTGTATGCATAATATATATGTAAATTGTGTATACATATATTATGTATCTTATATATACATATATATAATATATATATATATATATATATATATATTATATATATATTTTATAATATTATACATTATATATATATATGGGAGTAAATATGGAAATTAAATCCGACAATATAAAGAAATTTGAAAAAACAAGTGTTCCCGAAAATGGGATGAATTTAATAATCGATGTTTAAAACATTCGGTTACATTTGAACCTTCATCAGGATGTCTCTTGGGGTGAAGAAATGATGGATGTTTTTATATGTGACAAGGAGATTGAAAATCTTTTTAAGTTTGTAACTGTATTTGATCACGTTATATTTTTTGAAAAGGCAAGTCGCGATCTACTCACGCGAAGGTGTCATGACGCGTGACGCCACTCGAAGAATGCAAAAAACGAGAAAAGTATTAATGGACGATTGTTTTTTAAGAGAACAAGGAAACAACGTGGGAATCATAAACTAAATAAATAATTAAATGAAAGCCTGGTATTTAGTAATTATTTAACACTATTTACTAGAAACGGAGATATATAAATAATACATGTCGTTATTAAAGGGAACAAAGTGGAATGATAACTAAATAAAATAATTAAATGAAGCCTGGTATTTTGTAATTATTTAACACTATTTTAGCTAAAAACGGAGATATATTGAAAAAATATGAGTAGATCGCGACTTGCCTTACAAAAATAAAACGCTGATCAAATACAGTTACATAACTAAAAAGAATTTTCAATCTCCTGTCACAATATAAAAAACATCTCCTCATTTCTTCAACCCAAGAGACATCCTGATGAAGGTTCAATGTAACCGAAATGTTTTAAAACATGATTATTAAATTCATCATTTTCGGAAGCACTTGTTTTTTCAAATTTCTTTATATATATATTTTATATATATTTGTATATATATATATATATATATTATTATATATATATATTAGTAAAGGATAATATGGGATGAATTTAATAATCGATGTTTAAAACATTTCGGTTACATTGAACTTCATCAGGATGTCCTCTTGGGGTGAAGAAAATGATGGATGTTGTTTAATATGTGACAAGGAGATGAATCTTTTTAAGTTAGTAACTGTATTTGATCAGCGTTTTATTTTGAAAGGCAAGTCGCGATCTACTCATATTTTTTTCAATATATCCTTTCCCCCCGTTTTTTTTAGCTAAAATAGTGTTAAATAATTACAAAATACAGGCTTCATTTAATTATTTATTTTAGTTATCATCCCACTTTGTTCCCTTAATAACCGACATGTATTATTTATTATATCTCCGTTTCTGTTAGAATAGTGTTAAATAATTAAATAAATACCAGGCTTCATTTAATTATTTATTTTAGTTATGATTCCGCACTTTGTTTCCCTATGTTCTCTTAAAAACAATCAGTCCATTATATTTTTTTCCGTCTTTTGCATTTCTTCGAGTGCGTCACGCGTCATGACACCTTCGCGTGAGTAGATCGCGACTTGCTTTCAAAATATAACGCTGATCAAATCAGTACATAACTAAAAAGATTTCATCTCCTGTCACCATAAAAACATCCATCATTTCTTCACTCCAAGAGACATCCTGATGAAGTTCAATGTACCGAAATGTTTTAAACATCGATTATTAAATTCATCCCTTTTCGGAACAACTATGTTTTTTTCAAATTTTCTTTATATTGTCGGGATTTTAATTTCCATATTTTCTCATATATATTATATGTATATATATATATATATATATATTATATATATATATATATTAAATATATATATATATATATATGTATGTATATATAAGATAATCATAATATATGTATACACATTTACATATATATATGCTACACACACACACACACACACACACTTATATATATATATATATAATATATTTATATATATATATATATCACGATTGTAATAAACGAATATTTTATTTTGAAAATAAGATAAAAAAATTAGTTTTATTATATGTACTTAAGTCTGTTGCAGCAAGTTTTATCCCTAAACGTGCCTGAGTTACACAAGCAAGAACGTGTACAAGATGTAATTTTCAGTCGTACAGTAAAGAAAGATAAACAGCAACAAAATTTTACTTGTCCTGGAACTTAATTGACTAAACAACAAATCTTAGTCCAACTCACAAGTTCATATTTCCCCCTTCAAAACTTTTTTTCCCGCAACTCTTTTTACTTGTATTTCGAAATTTTGGAAAAAAGTCATTAAGCGGCTTTTTAGCCTCTTGAGTGGGGGGAAAGATCTTATTAAACCATTTGGCACTTGGGTCTAAAGTGGGGTTGTATTTTATGAAAGATGATAATTAGTGTTTGTTGCCGCCTTCAAACTAAGGCTCTGACTGGACTTTTTTCAGGCATCGTGCCAATGCAAAGAGATAAATTCGATAGAAATTTTTAACATGTTTCCAAAGTAACTTACAGCTCGAAGGGAATAATTTTGTTTCATGAAAAAAAGAAAATGTTTTTCAATCATTATCATCAGACATTTCAAAAAGTTGTTTATACTTTTACGTTCAAAATAGTCCAACCAATTTGTTGCAATTTGATTGGCCAATTTTTGCTCTATTATACACGCTGTTTTGTGGACACCCAAAGAGAGAGAAAAAAATTCTTATAAAATTTATAGGAGGGAAAAACAACAACAAACAATTAGTTTGCTGTTTTCAAGTACTAGTAATTACCTGTAATATAGGACGTGTATCATACGTATATTTTTAATTGTAAAACATCTTTTTAATGTAATATTGTTATACTGTCTTCTGCCACTAAATCTCCTTTTATAAGCCACATTGTTTTACTGACTTTTCAATCATAATTTCTGACTTTTTTATTTGACCTTGGAAGTATTCTACTTCTTTTTCTATGTTTTAAGTGTTTCACGCTAAAGTTCTTATAAAGTTTTGGAAGACCAGAGTAACCTTTCCAACGTTGGTACAATGTGTGACATAATTACTCCGACAAAGAAGTTATAAGAATAATAACAAACATTGACTTTAATTTAAGAACAGATACAATAAACATATATATAGAAGAATGTATGTTTTAGTGTTTTCTCACTGGCTTAAGATTCTGAACTCTGACACTGTCTATAGTAGCAACTAGTGTTTTAACTAGTAAATAAGATGTAAAGTTCTTATAATCAGTTGGAAAGCTCAGAGTAACCTTACAACGTTGGTAAGCATGTGTGTACATAAATTACTCGACAAAGAATTTTAGATATACCAACAATTGACTTTAATTTGTGAGCATGTAGAAAAATACATACAATACAGGTATAACATATATCATGAGCAAAGATCCAGTAATATATAGAGACGGAATACATAAATATATATATAAAGATGTAGGACTTCGTCCTAAGAAAGTGATACAGAGTTTCTGAAGGAATGTTTTCACTTTAACTGGAAAAAATGGTTGGTTGGGGGTAAGAGGCCCCACTAATAGATATAGTGGTTGCCGGACCAAGAGAAAAGAGAAGATTTTCTCCCAAGCTCCTGCCTAAATATTCTAGCCACCTATCGGCGAAAACCTCAGAAGGGGAAGATAACTATTTTGGACTCAATATCATCCCAAACATAACTATTCACAGTTAACTAAACATTTAATAATTAATCTATAGTAGTTCTTCAAGCTGATATATAAAAAATGAATTATGTAGGTTGTTACTTTATTTTAGACTTTGCAATCCAACCCCCCCCAATTTTTTTTCAATCGATACAATCTCCTACAGTATGTCATTTACCCAACCCCTTCAATACAGCAGGATGTGCACAATGTAAAATTTTTTAAGTGTAGTAAAGCTTGTTTGAATTCAGAGTTTTCTTCTTGAAATTTGAAGAAATGAAAGAATATATAAACTCTGCCAAGAAGTGAATAACAAGAATTGTGTAACATAAGACTTGTACCATCATTATTGGTACACTTGAAAGTCTCTTAAAAACTCCAGCACTCTCACTGCAGTTAATTCTGTTTTCAGTTGTGCTGTTGTCTCCATTGGAAATTATTTTTACTATAAAAATGCATTGGAAATTAGTTTTAACTATAAAATACATTGGAAATTATTTTTACTATTAAAAACGCATTGGAAATGGTTTTTTTAGCTATGACAATGCATTGAAATGTTTTTACTATATAAATGCATTGGAAATGAATTTTTACTATAAAAATGTATTGGAAATGATTTTCTATAAAATGCATGGACTTGTTTTTTTTCTATATAAATGCATTGGAAATGTTTTTACTTTTAAAAATGCATTGAAAATGATTTTTAGTATATAAATGGATAGGAAAATTATTTTTTACTATATAATCATTGAAATGTTTTTACTATAAAATCCATTGGAATGATTTTTATTATAAAAATGCATTTCTCCAGATGTCTGGAATGGTCTCATTTCCCTGCAGACTTTTATTCACAACACACACAACACACACACACACACACACATACATAGAAGAGTTGAACATTTAAGCAAGATTGAATTTCTGTTCTATTAATTGCTATAGCTATACAAGAGTAGCTGAGAAACTTGCTGTCACTCTTTATCATGACGGTCTATGCGTGGATATCACACAAATATGAGAAGCCAGAGAAAAAAATTTGGTTGTTGGTTGGTTGGTTGTTGGTTGTAGTTGTTTCGGGTCATTTAATGCCTCATCAAGTCATTTTGAAATATCAGATTGTTAAGTCCAGCTGTTGCTTAATGGCCACCCATCTAAGTTGGAGAGTCTCATTGCTGCTTAACTTCAGTTATCTAGCCAGAATTGTTGGTTTCACGTGACTTGACCATAGAAACTTGTGAATATGCTTATTGGTTGGTTGTTTTTTATGGCCTATCAACCTTTTCGGATCATTTAATGCCGAATCAAGTAATTTTGATATCAAGGTGCAACAGTACATGCTGTTGTTAACTCTTAGTCCTATACACCTCATTCCACCCGGACAAAATTCATTCGTTTTCTAATCCACACAAACATAGCCTTTGTTTGAATGTAATATTAAACATATTAACAAGTCTTTGATTAAGGGAAATAATAGGTAACTTAGATGCAAATGTCATTTTAGCCATTTTTTAGCCATCTGGATTAGTTAAAATTCTCAACAGATGTTAAGAGTTAAATGGTCACCCATCTAAGGTTTTGGACAGGTTCTTTACTTTTGAAGAAACAAATTGGAGATCTTTTTATTTTGTTTTGCTGAATTAAATAGTCTTTTTTGTACAAGTTTTATATTTTAGTAAATTTTAGATTTTTTCTTTTTAAATTTGAGAAAGAACATTTTTTTGCATGCATTATTAAAAAATAAATTACGCTAAATACGCATTTAATTTTTTAATTGATAAATCAACTAATATCACAACTTTGAAAAAAAGGTTTTACTCCCATCCAAAATCACCGGTCATTATTCTTAAAGATGGCAATGAGATTTCAGTTCTACCAATTAATCACGAAATTCATTTTTTTGTTAAATTAAGAAATCTTGTTTGATAGTAATTGCAGTTTTTACTGGAAATATGGAAATGATTTAGTAGGATTGAGGCAGACCAAAAGGAGAGAGGAGAAAGGAGACAGGAGAGAAGAGAGAGAGAGAGAGAGAGAGAAAGAGGGAAGAGAGAAGAGACAAGAGAAGAGGGAGAGAAGAGAGAGACCAGAGAACGAGAGAGAAAATAAAAAGAGAGAGAGGAGAAAAGAGGAAAAAGAGAAAAGAGAGGGAGAAAGAGAAAGTAGGAAGGAAGAGAAGAAAGAGAGAAATGAGAGTGAAGAGAGAGGAAAGAGAGAGAGTAGTGAGGAGGAAAGAGGGAGAGAGGAAAAAGAGAGAGAGAAAGAGGGAGAGGAAAGAGGAGAGAAAAGAGGGAGAGAGAGAAAGAGAAAGAGAGAGAGAGGAAAAGAGGAGGGAAAGAGAGAGAAAGAGAGAGGA
>CM042143.1:13037304-13047304 GCA_023376005.1 Doryteuthis pealeii
AGAGATAACTTAGATAACATGTTCTACTATAATGATAATGACCACGGTTTACTTATAATCATAAAACTATATTATCAATATATATACTATATATATATATATATATATATATATATATATATATATATATACTTACACTCCAAATAAGTAAAAAAATTGTCAATATTTTAGTATCAATAGGGATATCTTATTTTGTTTGTTTTTTTCTGTCAAATCTGATCATGACTTCAAGATTATCCATTCAAAATATATAATAATTGTATTCTTTTAGTTTGTTCCGAGGAAATCAGACAATGGAGAAAGTTCTCCACATTGCGTGATTAAAAGAATACTAATGTTTGTAGATTTGTAACATGCCAAATGACCAAGCAGTCTTGAAACTGAAAGTTCCCTGGTATTAAGATATCAATACTTCTGGAGGAGTTTTAAAGAAAATTGATATCAATGTAATGAAATACAGGGTGAGTCAAAATGCACGCAAATTTATATTGTTCAAAATTATTCCACCAATCATATATTAGTTAACATTACTTTTATATATGTTATAGATATATGCATGGCGTTTGTATAATTATTGTTTTTTTATACTTTACAGGTCATTATTTACATCCTGCCACTTGATTTGGAAACTAGACTGGAGCTAATAAAATTGTATTATAAGAATAAAGAAAAATGCAACAATGAGAGCATACAAAAAGATAAAAGCCATGCGAAACAATCCATTTCATTTATCTACTCTGACACGATTGATAAAAAAATTCGAGAGCACAAAAACACTTCATAATTTACCATCAAGAGGCAGGCCGTCACTGGAGGAAAATCGTGGGGTGCTGTTGTAGAGGCAATCACAGATAAGATATCAATACTTCTGGAGGAGTTTTAAAGAAAATTGGTATCAATGTAATGAAATATTTTGTTGACCAGTGTATTCAACCAACCATTATTCTTTCACAAATTGTTCATCTTGTTCAATGTCAATAAAAAAAAACAACCTACAATCATTCTAAACAGATTTGATTATTTATTTACCGAAAGTTTCACTGTTGTCAAGAAATTATGGCAATATTTAAATAATTTTTCAATTACATTTTACTTCTAAACTATCAAAAACTTTGCTACTCTGCATTTTCTAATTAGTGTTTAATATCCCTGAATGTCAAATTAAAGATACTAATTGATATAATGGTTTGGCCTCTTGTTATAACAGAAAACAATTATAATAAATGAGGCTAATTTTCAATATGAATATATTCAAACAACTTATTTCCAAAATGTATTTATCTACAATTTCAAAATTCCTTTCACACAGTATTTCCTAATATACATATGATTATACATTTACCAACAGAATTTAAAAGTACTTTACTTAAAAGTAATTTACAAAAGTACTCTGTCCCCTCAAAATTACACTTATTACTTGCTGTCCATCGTATCCGACAATGACACCACACGAATCCTTTTCCTCCAATATATTCGGTCTCTGGTTGCGTCTTTGCCAACTGCCTATGGGGATGTTAAAGTCCTTCAGGTTTCTCTTGATGTTGTTTTTGTACCTGAGCTTTGGTCTACCGATTCCATGTGATCCTCTCTCAGTTGAGAGTACAGAATCTGCTTTGGTAGTCTGTCATTCCTAAGTCTGTTTAAGTGGCCAGCCCATCTCAGGTTGCGTTGGACAAGTATTTTGTGCATGCCAGGGAGTCTAGTTCTCTTTAGGATGGTCCTGTTTCAAACATATTGCTACCACTTGATATTTAATATACTGCGCAAGTTTACACATGTAGTCACGACCATGTAGTCTGTATATTTTTGTGAATTTATTAGACAAAAAGAAGAATGAAGATAGTAGCTGTGTACGGCTGCAAACTAGGACCCTAACGAAGTGCCTAGAGAATAAACTAGATGGGAGCTGCACAAGCATGCAGCGTGTAGTCTTAAACAAACCGTGGAAACAACACCCCATGAGAAAACAGCTGTACCATCCAAGTAAGACAAACAAGACACGCAGGACACAGCTGGAGAAGCAAGGACAAAATCATAAGTGACGTCCTATAGTGGAAGCCAGCACGTGGGCATGCCAGTGTGGGCCGACCAGCAAAGACATACATTGACCAGCTCTGTGTGGATACTGGTTGCTGCGTAGAGGAACTCCTGAGAACAATGAGTGATAGGGACGGCTAGAGAGAGATTGTCATGGATATCTATGCTAATAGTGCGACATGATGATGATGATGATGATGTCTATAGGGGACCTGAATCAAACAAGACTGAATAAGATTCTCGTGAAAGACTAAAACTGGTGACAGGATTTTAAAAAACAAAATATCATTTTTGTTTATACAAATAAAAGTGTTTAAAGAATAAAAGGAGATGTTTGAAATTGTGGTTTTTTTTTATTGTCGAATATTTTAATTCCTAATTGTTTGTTTTCTTTTCTTTTTATCACAGCCTCATATCACTTTCTACTGGCAACAACAAAAGTCATTCTCTGGAGATATTTTGTCATCATATGTTGTTGTGTGCCATCATTCTTTGTATTCCCTTGTGAAATGTAGATGGACAAGTAAAGTAAAAAGATGTAATTTTTTTAAAGACATTAATTCAGATCCTTTATCTTCTTAAAATGAATGAAACTATACACAACTTCAAGTTAACTTGATTAGACACATTGTGTTTAGCAATAAGTTGCACACAGTTATATGGTTTCAAGTATTCCTATGTGGTTGAGAATAGGGGGAAAAAGTAGATATAACAACACAACAACTAAATTCAATTGATATTTCACCTCATTGTTGGCTGAAGCTTTTTCAAAATTTATTGACTTGTGCTTGTTCATTCTGCTTTTATAATGAAAAGTCTCCCCTACCCAATTATCTTTTCACTAGCGAGTGGTATATTCCAGCGCTCGCCTTTACCTTCTTCACCCTCAGCAAGATAATTCTGGCTGCAAACGTCACAAGTTTTGCAACCTTTTTGTACCCCCTTTGAATATATGTTTCTTTATCTTCAATTGTTATTCTCATCTTCTTTCTTCTGAATTAACTGCTTGTAACCTGGGAAATTGTAAAAGTCGTACAAATACCTCTTAACAGATTTGAATATATGTTTTTTTTATCTTCAATTGTTGTTCTCGTCTTCTTTCATCCAAATTAACTGCTTGTAACTGGGAAATTGTAAGAGTCCTGCAAATACTTCTTAACAGATTCATGCTTTTCCCAGGAGCGTTAAAATGATATGAAATACAAAAATAATTTTAACTTCGCTTGTCTACTCCAATTACTACAAGATAACCATTGTGTTATGCCTGCCTCTGACAGACTTACAGCTCGTATTATTGTGAGATGATTAAAGCCTGTGGTGGAGATATCTATCAGTGGACTTCATTTCTAATAATCCCAAGTTTTAATTGCCAACCGAGATGGTTGAGAAAGGAGATAAATTTTGCATCATTTAAGGCCATGTCCTCATGATGAATTTGTCTGATATGAGAGTCTCTTTATTTATTCTTCTATTCAAACGAGTTCATCAATTTATCTGCTCATTGGTCACAAGGAAACAAGAATGATTAAGTCTTTTGCAGCTGATTATTCCTCTATATCATTTTAGGAGGTGTGTGGTGTAATCGTTATTATCCTAGGAAATGGACACTGTGAGAAGGGTTCAAATCCTAGATGAGGCTGCTTCCATTTTACATACCTCTACGCTCTTTACCCTTGGGGAAAGGCTGACTTCTCATTTAGGTCGAAAAATTAAAACAGAATGTTTTTTGATGGTCTCAAATGACACTTTAACTACAGTTTATGAATTAACATTTTGCGAATTGGGTTACGGTTTTAGGGGATTAAGGTTGTTTTTAATTACGTATTGCTTAAAAAATTAAACAACAAAAAACCCAAATTACTATACATTTAACATTGAAAAATATTTTTTAAACTAAGTTTAATTGAAATTATACATTGCAATATTAACACAAACAACTGTCTCAATAATAGATTCAATAATTAATTTCAATGGTTAATTAAATGTATAGTAATTTGGGTTTTTTGTTGTTTATTTTTTTAAAGCAATACATAATTAAAAACAACATTAATCCCCTAAAACCGTAACCCAATTCGCAAAATGTTAATTCATAGACTGTAGTTAAACTATCATTAGGTACCACCAAAAATCTTTCCGTGTTAATTTTCCGACCTAAATCAGAAGTCAGCCGGTTAGCCAACCAGTGTGGGAGAAGGAAAACTCTGAATTCAAACCTGTTAAATTCGGCTGAAGAAATGTACTCATGTGTGTGTGTGGGGGGGGGTAAATATATACAGGGTGTTCGGGAGAAATTTGACAGTTTCATAAGGAAAAAGAAAAAGTGCTTGGTAACTACAAACTCTAATGGATTGTAAAGAAATTCATCAGGCACGGGAATTACACAACTGTCAACAAGTTTCACTCAAAATAACCACCATTAGCGTCGATCACAGCCCCAATCTTGCTCCGGAACCTGGAGCAAGCTGATGTTACAGTTTCCCTGGGAAGGGTCTCAAAAACTACCTTAATTCTGTCGATTAAATCGGCTTTTGTAGTACTGGCACGGCGATTGGTGTCTTTCTCAACAGCGCCCCATACATTATAATTCATGGGGTTAAGATCTGGGGAGTTCGGAGGCCAAACATTGGGATTGGTGTAGTCATAAAAATTTGCCGACAACCATTTTTGACTTTTCTCAGAAGAGTGGCAGGGCGAAAAATCCTGCTGCTATACATATGGCCTACCATTGGCTACCCTTGTTATCCAGGGCTCAACTACAGTGTTTAGCAACTCCATGTAGGCATCTGAATTCAACCTTATACCCTTTCTGCAGATTTTCGAGAAATTCTGCTGTATGAACGCAATCAGATTGTCTGTTATGTTGCTTTCTTCTAGCCACAGCCTCGTAGTCTTCATTGCAATTCTCCAGTTCATGCCTCATTGTTTTTACAGTGTTCAGGGAGCATTGGGCAGCAACCATAATCTCCTTATTTTGATGACCGGCGCGGATAATCATGATACAAGTTATTCTCTTCCATGATTCAGGTGGGTTCCAGTCATCCATTCTCTCTGTCATCACGTATATGAATGAAGAAGGGTCCAAGCTTTTAAATGATGCATAGTGTGCATCAATACCTCCAACCTACGGAGAAAAATAACCAAGTATAAATATGTCAAATTTATCCTGAACACCCTGTACATAATTTCATAAGGTGTGATGTTTGTCATTTGTTCAGAGTTATTGAATCTCAACTTGTTTTTGATATTACTATTGATTCATCTAATCTTTTTGTGTCAGAATTTTTTTGACAGTAAAAAAGTACATTGTTAATCAGTGGCAATTGTTAAAATGTTTACTTTTAGGAAGATGATAATTTTAAGTTCCCATATTGATCTAATTTTTTTATTTGTTTTTCTGTTTATGATAAGAAAAAATTATTTTATTCAAATCTGGCTATTGAGAATCTTGTATATCTGAAATAGTTTAAAATCCATTTGAATGGAGGTGTCTGGTGTAATGGTCATAGTAGGAGGAGGAAAATCAACTTAAAGGTACCAGTGTCCAAATCACTGGATGAGGCTGATTGTTTCACATAGTACTCTTTGAAAAGGTATGCATTCAACTATTATCCCTCCACCTATGGGTAAATGTATGGTCGGACTGAGTTAAAACAAAATTTGGGTAATTTATGAGGAAGTGCGTCCCGGTCTCCTGCCTCAGAAATTGCTATCCGGTGACTATTAAAATAACGTACCCAGTTATGTCGTCTCAGATTTTCTTTTATTCATGTTTGTTTAATGTCTTGTTTTTAGTTTAAAAAAACAAGAATTACGACAAAAAGAAGCAACACCCCACAAATACATTTACTTGTAGAAAATATCTATCTATCTCTATTTGTTCATATCTATCTATATTATTTTGTTTATCTATCTCAGTCTATTCCAAACTATATATCCATCTTCATATCTAATCAAGAATTGCGACAAATTTCGATAAATAAACAAGAATTACGACAAATTACGATAAATAAATAAGAATTACGCCAAAAAAGAGAAGCCCCCCCTCTAAAATACATTTAACGCCCTAAGTTGGTTGTTTTCATTCAAGTAACACCGACATAGCTGGGGACGTTATTTTAATAGTCACCGGGCAGCAATTTCTGAGGCAGGAGACCGGGACGCACTTCCTTATAAATTACCAAAATTTGGATGCCCAACAAGAATGAAGAAATCAAAAACGTCTTCAGCATAAAATAACCCAACAAAGGTTGACATGCCATAAAATCCAACCAACCAACCAACCAACCAACCAAACTTACACAATGTCTTTGAATGATATAATTATAGTGTTATATTGATAATTTATTTTTGATTTACAAGGGGCCAGTTTAGCTCAGTCGGTAGAGTACTCGCCTCAGAATCCCAAGGTTCTGAGTTCGATATCAGTCCCCGCCAACTCAGCGTATGAGTAGCACAGTTTATATAATATGATCTGTGCGGTAAAGTGGGGAGCTGACGGTAGGTGTGGCGCTCCACCTCAACAAAAATACTCCCTCTGGTCTAGCGCTAGCGAAAATGGGATAGACTTCGCGCTGTTCAGCTGATACCGACAATAGGCCACTCCGACAACTTAGGTTGATATGAAAAGATTTTCTTTTGTTTCTTTTTTTTTGTTAGTGAAAAATTAATCAGCTCTTATATAAATTACTTCAAAAATATTTGGAAGTTCAAAATCAAACCGCCCTGTCGGTGGGGCATTAGAATGCACCGACTGCACCTCTGCAGAGGGGTAAGACTCCCCCAATAGGGCCACCTGTTGGCTGTGGGTGGCGACCCGTGATGCTTAAGGATGGAGCCCAGGTGGATGAGCAGTTCATGACATGCAATACTCCACTTTGGCCCTATCTTGGGCTAGACGGGCGGTTGGAGAGGCCCCCTCTGATCAATGGGCTGATCACGTCAAGCCCTAGCACCTATATGATTTTCCCAACCCTATTGCCCTTATGGCAAGCCCCAACCCCTTTTTATCATATGGGTGCTAGAAGTCGATGGCTGCGGGTCTACATATCCTGGGAATGACGTTAAACTCTATCTGATGGTGAGGTTCCAATTTTGGAGGTTTGGGGAATGTGGAGCACCCCTTCATCACCATTGCTCCCTGGTCCACTCTGACCCGGAGTGGTAGTACCTGTTAGGGTCCCATCTATGGGTTAAATAGAACAATGTATTTATAAAAAATTGTATTATCCATTAAGAATTGATTTATTTCAAAACTTTATATGCCGTAAAACAAAACAAACCAAACCAAATCAAAATGAAAATTATTATTCAGTTACAAATTAGACAGGAAATTGCTTTATTCTCTAACTAAAATCATTTTAAGTATATTGCTCTTATAAAATTCTTACTAAGATGTGCCGGTTTTGCCGGGTTAAAAATACAAATATAACAGAAATTTTACTAATATATAGATGGCTGTTTAAAAAAAAAATATTTAAGTGTTAACCAATGGAGTATGAAAGTGTTAACTAAATGGGAAAGAAAGTTTTACTTATTAATAGGCAAATATGAAATTTTGAATAAAGTTTGTTATTTTAGTATTTTTATGAAATTGATTTGAAAGAAGAAAAAAAATGCACTTTCAAAAGAGAAACTTGGGAAATACATTGCAAAATGAATGGAATTTTGCCTTAAGAAGTAAATTTTAAACAACCAAAACAGAAATTTGACAGTGCATCAACAAAACAGTGAAAGATAAGCTTTTTTTTCTTTGAGGCGGAAATACAATATCTACATCTTTTAAACAATAAACTATTCTCCTGTTTCACAAATCTTACAAAACACACACACACACACACACACACACACACACACACACACATATATATATATGTATATTTATAATTTTTTCTTTACTACTCATCAAAATGTTGATCCTGTCCTGATTTATTCTTTAAATTTTCATTATCTACAATGTTTATCCAAGAATTGTTTTACTTATTTAAGTGAGTTATTATTTCTGTGTAACATATTGTAAATGTGACAGTTTTGGTCTTTTGTTAATAGTGCAAGAAATATTTAAGAATTAAAAATTTTATTTAGATGAAAATGTTTCAGGAGAGTGAATAAATATTCGTCATTGAACATTGCTCAGCGATGAGGTCCAGAATTCCAGCCTCAGAATTCTGGACCTCATCACTGAGCGACACCGTGTTGGAAAATTTTCTAGGCAGGCAGGAATTCAAAGTCAAAAAACTTAAGCTGATTCCATATATATGCTAAATTTACCACAATGTCATCAACGGGAAAGTAAACGCGTTAAGAAAATCACAAAATATATTCAACTTGAAACTGCTATTTACGTATTCATCTATTTATTTTATTATATATATATATATATATATATATGAGAATACACACGCGGTGTGTTTATGATATGGCTTTTTTTAGCCGACAATTTTTGGGAGAATATGTGCTTAATTGAAGTCATACCTAATTTTGAAAGTTAATTAATAATTAATTAATTAATTAGGCGGGCATACATTTAAATGTAAGGCTAAACAAATCGAGAAAAATCAATCTCTGTATGTACATTTCGGCCTATTAGGCCTCATCAGCAGAGCTATAGATAGGAAAACTGCCTTGTGCGTGATTCGAAACCCGATTGTCAAGCTGACAGGCGAGTATCATAACCTCTACACCAACCGGACCTTCTTAGATTTTTCGTTTTGTTTAGAAATAGGTTCCTATTCCTCTTATAGTGACTTCTTGTACATGACACTATGAGAAGTAAATACACACACGGTGTGTTTATGATATGGCTTTCTTTTAGCCGACAATTTTTGGGAGAATATGTGCTTAATTGAAGTCATACCTAATTTTGTTGTTCCCCTCCCGGAAAATTTAAATCGATCGATGAGTCTAAGAATCAGGATCACCCCCTACAGAATTCTGGACCTCATCGCTGAGCGACACCGTGTTGGAAAATTTTCTAAGCAGGCAGGAATTCGAAGACAAAAAATTTAAGTAGATTCCATAGACATAATAATGGTTAATAATGGTTAATACAATGGGCGAAAGTAAACGCGTTAAGAAAATCACAAAATACTTTCAACTGGAAACTGCTAAGATGAACGGACATTATTTACTTATTCATCTATTTATTTTATTTTATATATATACTTTATTTTTTATTTATTTTTTATTTAAATACCCTGTCCGGGGGCTAAAAGGCTGCTTGGTGGCTATGGTTGTGGTAGTCCTGCTTCTAGCTGTTGAAACTAACATCATACCTAGTTAGTCGCTGATGAGGGCAGGATATCGCACGTTTTATTTATTACATGTTGTATGATGAGGAGAAATCTAAAAAGTCAGTAGCTAGTAACTGCAGACCTATAACATGCCTGCTTTTGAAATGATAAAATTTATGAGAATTACATACTGGGAAGATTTACTACTCTTTAAAAAGGACTTCTACCAAAGATGGAGGGAAGAATCAAATAAATGATTTCTGAAAGTTGAAAAGAGAATTAAAAAAAAAAAAAAGTATATTACAAAAAACAATTAAAATCTCTCAATTCTGGATTTTTAGATATTTAACAATGGTAAAATTGACAGAAAGGCTTCATTTGCATATTGGAATACTGGTGAGTGCTAGAGTATTGCAAAAACTGTGTCCTGGTATGACATTAAACTGCTTCTAGTGGTGAGGTTCCAAATCTAAAGCTCTGGAAAGTGTGGAGGATCCCTTCATTGCTATTATCCCAGGTCCAAATTGACCCGGAATGTTAGAGACCCATTTATGGTTGAATAGATTTTAATTTTATCATTTCAAAAGCAGGCATGTTATAGGTCTGCAGTTACTAGCTACTGTCTTTTTAGATTTCTCCTCAATATTAAAAAAAGTGTTCAATTAAATGAATTCAAAAAAAATTTTGAATACCAAACGAGAATAAATGAAACATATGGCTTTGGCATAAAATAA
>CM042143.1:13049804-13119143 GCA_023376005.1 Doryteuthis pealeii
TAAAGATAATGACCGGTGATTTTGGGATTGGGGAGTAAAGACCTTTTTTTTTTCAAAGTTGTGATATTAGTTGATTTATCAAATTAAAAATTAAATAGGGTTTTAGCGTAATTTTATTTTTTAGATATGCATGCAAAGAATGTTCTTTCTCAAATTTAAAAAGAAAAAATCTAAAATTCTACTAAAATATAAAACTGGTACAAAAAAAGACTATTTTAATTTTCGGCAAACAAAATAAAAAAGATCTCCAAATTTTGTTCTTCAAAGTTGAATGAACCTGTCCAAAACTTAGATGGGTGACCATTTAACTCTTAACATCCTGTTGAGAATTTTCTAAGTCCAGATGGCTAAAAAATGGCTAAAAATGACCTTTGCATCTAAAGTTACCTATTATCTCCCTGAAATCAAAGACTTGTAAATATGTTTAATATTACATTTGAACAAAGGCTATCATTTGTGGTGGATTAGGAAAACGAATGAAATTTCTGACCGGGTGGAATGAGGTGGTAGAGAACTTTAAGAGTTAAGCAACAGCATGTACTGTTAGCAACCTGATATCAAAATTACTTGATTTGGCATTAAATGATCCGAAAAGGGTTGATATGCCATAAAAAACAACCAACCAATAAGCATATACACAAGTTTTCTTATGGTCAAGCCACGTTGAAACCACAATTCTGGCTAGATCACCGAAGTTAAGCAGCAATGAACTGTTCAATACTTAGATGGGTGGCCATTTAAGCAACAGCAGGCACTATTAGCAATCTGATATCAAAATGACTTGATGAGGCATTAAATGACCCGAAACAGCTAACCAACCAACCAACCAACCAACCAACCAAATTTTTTTCTCTGGCTTTTCTCTTTATTATTTTATGTTGAGTTATCCTACCATTAGTATCTTCTGTCTTTTATTGGAAATAAGTGATAGCAAGTTTTCCCAGTACTCTTGTATACTTGTAGTTAGTCGAGATTAATTTAGTAATGTTGTCATTTGCATAATTTCAATCTTGCTTCAAATGTTCAACTCTTCTAATGTATGTGTGTGTGTGTGTGTGTGTGTGTGTGTGTGTGTGAATAAAAGTCTGAGGGAAATGGAGACCATCCAGACATCTGGAGAAATGCATTTTTATAATAAAAATCATTTCCAATGGATTTTTATAGTAAAAAACATTTCCAATGCATTTATATAGTAAAAATAATTTCCTATCCATTTATATACTAAAAATCATTTTCAATGCATTTTTAAAGTAAAAAAACATTTCCAATGCATTTATATAGTAAAAAAACATTTCCAATGCATTTTATAGAAAAATCATTTCCAATACATTTTTATAGTAAAAATCATTTCCAATGCATTTATATAGTAAAAACATTTCCAATGCATTTTCATAGTAAAAAAACCATTTCCAATGCATTTTTATAGTAAAAAATTTCCAATGTATTTTTATAGTTAAAACTAATTTCCAATGCATTTTTATAGTAAAAATAATTTCCAATGGAGACAACAGCACAACTGAAAACAGAATACTGAGGAGAGTGCTGGAGTTTTTAAGAGACTTTCAAGTGTACCAATAATGATGGGTACAAGTCTTATGTTACACAATTCTTGTTATTCACTTCTTTGGCAGAGTTTATATATTCTTTCATTTTTCAATTTCAAGAAGGAAAACTCTGAATTCAAACAAGCTTTACTACACTTAAAAATTTACATTGTGTCACATCCTGCTTGTATTGGAGGGGTTGGGTAAATACATACTGTAGGAGATTTATCGATTGAAAAAAAATTGGGGGGGGGTTGGATTGAAAGTCTAAAATAAGTAACAACGCTACATATTCATTTTTTATATATCCAGCTTGAAGAACTACCTATAAGATTAATTATTAATGTTTAGTTAACTGTGAATAGTTATGTTGGGATGGATATGAGTCCAAAATAGTTATCTTCCCTTCTGTAGGTTTTCGCCGATAGGTGGCTAGAGTATTTAGGCAGGAGCTGGGAGAAAATCTCTCTCTTTTCTCTTGGTCCGGCAACCACTATATCTATTGAGTGGGGGGCCTTTACCCCCCAACCAACTATCAGTAAGTGACATTCCTTCAGAAACTCTGTATCACTTTCTTAGGATGTAAGTCCTACATTCTTTATATATATGTTTATGTATCCGTTCTCTATATATTACTGGATCTTTGTCATGAGTATATGTATACCTGTATTGTATGTATTTTTCTACATGCTCACAAATTAAAGTCAATGTTGGTTATTATCTAATAACTTCTTTGTCGGAGTAATTTATGTACACACATGTACCAACGTTGGAAGGTTACTCTGAGCTTTCCAACTTATTATAAGAACTTTACATCTTATACTAGTTTAAAACACTAATTGCTACTATAGACAGTGTCAGAGTTCAGAATCTTAAGCCCAGTGAGAAAACACTAAAACATACATTCTTTATATATATGTTTATGTATCTGTTCTTAAATTAAAGTCAATGTTTGTTATTATCTTATAACTTCTTTGTCGGAGTAATTTATGTACACACATGTACCAACGTTGGAAGGTTACTCTGAGTCTTCCAACTTATAAGAACTTTAGCGTGAAAACACTAAAACATAGAAAAAAGAAGTAGAATACTTCCAAGGTCAAATAAATAAAGTCAGAAATTATGATTGAAAAGTCAGTAAACAATGTGGCTATAAAAGGAGATTTAGTGGCAGAAGACAGTTCATAACAATATTTACATTAAAAAGATGTTTTTACAATATAAAAATATACGTATGATACACGTCCTATATTACAGGTAATTACTAGTACTTGAAAACAGCAAACTAATTGTTTGTTGTTGTTTTTTTTTCCCTCCTATAAATTTATAAGATTTTTTTCTCTCTCTTTGGGTGTCCACAAACACGTGTATACATAGAGCAAAATTGGCCAATCAAATTGCAACAAATTGGTTGGACTATTTTGAACGGTAAAAGTTATAAACAACTTTTTGAAATGTTCTGATGATAATGATTGAAAAACATTTTCTTTTTTAGCATGAAACAAAATTATTCCCTTCGAGCTTAAGTTATACTTTGGAAGACATGTTAAAAATTTCTATCGATTTATCTCTTGGCATTGGCACGATGCCTGAAAAAAGTCCAGTCAGATCCTTAGTTTGAAGGCGGCAACAAACACATAATTATCATCTTTCATAAAAATACAACCCCACTTAGACCAAAGTGCAAATGGTTTAAGTAAGATCTTTCCCCCCCAACTCAAGAGGCTAAAGCCGCTTATTGACTTTTTTCCAAATTCGAATACAAGTAAAAAGAGTTGCGGGAAAAAAAAGTGTTTGAAGGGGGAAATATAACTTGTGAGTTGGACTAAGTATTTGTTTAGTCAATTTAAGTTCCAGACAAGTAAAATTTTGTTGCTGTTTATTTTTCTTACTTTGTACAGACTGAAAATTACATCTTGTACACGTTTTCTTGCTTGTGTACTCAGCACGTTTTAGGATAAACTTGCTGCAACAGACTTAAGTACATATAATAAAACTAATTTTTTTTAGTCTTATTTTCAAAATAAATATTCGTTTATTACAATCGTGTATATATATATATATATATATATATATATATATATATATATATATATGTGTGTGTGTGTGTGTGTGTGTATGCATATATATATGTAAATGTGTATACATATATTATGATTATCTTATATATACATACATATATATATATATATATATATATATATATATATATATATATATATATATATATATATATATATATATATATATATATGGGAGTAAATATGGAAATTAAATCCGACAATATAAAAAAATTTGAAAAAACAAGTGTTCCGAAAATGGGATGAATTTAATAATCGATGTTTAAAACATTTCGGTTACATTGAACCTTCATCAGGATGTCTCTTGGGGTGAAGAAAATGATGGATGTTTTTATATGTGACAGGAGATGAAAATCTTTTTAGTTATGTAACTGTATTTGATCAGCGTTATATTTTTGAAAGGCAAGTCGCGATCTACTCACGCGAAGGTGTCATGACGCGTGACGCCACTCGAAGAAATGCAAAAGACGAGAAAAAGTATTAATGGACTGATTGTTTTTAAGAGAACATAGGGAAACAAAGTGGGAATCATAACTAAATAAATAATTAAATGAAGCCTGGTATTTAGTAATTATTTAACACTATTTAACTAGAAACGGAGATATAATAAATAATACATGTCGGTTATTAAGGGAACAAAGTGGGAATGATAACTAAATAAATAATTAAATGAAGCCTGGTATTTTGTAATTATTTAACACTATTTTAGCTAAAAACGGAGATATATTGAAAAAATATGAGTAGATCGCGACTTGCCTTTCAAAAATAAAACGCTGATCAAATACAGTTACATAACTAAAAAGATTTTCATCTCCTGTCACATATAAAAACATCCATCATTTTCTTCACCCCAAGAGACATCCTGATGAAGGTTCAATGTAACCGAAATGTTTTAAACATCGATTATTAAATTCATCCCATTTTCGGAACACTTGTTTTTTCAAATTTTCTTTATATATATTATATATATATATATATATATATATATATATATATATATATATATATATATATATATTAGTAAAGATAATATGGGATACTTTCAATATAAATTGTTTAAAGATTAAAAAAAATTATATCATCTAATAACATTTTTGTATTTTCAGATAAGACTAATAATTTATATGAACTAGATAAAAACAAACATAAACAACTATTATTAAATAGCATAACAAAAAACTACCAATTAACAGAAGCCAATGCATATAACAAGATAAATGATGAGGCTAAAGTGTTGGCAAATAAATTTAAATAGAGGACAGGAAAAAATGCCTTGCTAAACGAGAAGCCTTCATTACATTAAAAGATCATAAAATTGATTTTAATAACAGACCAACTTGTAGATTAATAAATCCAGCTAAATCGGAATTAGAATTAGTAAGTAAAGATATCATCTTATTATAATGGAGATTGTGTGTTTTTCTGTCTGTAACCGAAACTACATTACAACTCAAGTCATAATTCCCTTAGTTATTGACATCACATTCTCAATGATTTTATTTTTATTTAAACCTCAATTATTAATAAAATTGTTTTACATTATTAATACTGTTACCCATATCTACATATTAATAACATGTAATTGTATTTATATATACAAAAAAACATTGGTTTACAGTATGAATGGAAGACTAATTTGCATATTGATATTAAAAATGTGATTTTAATAAATATGCGCTTGGTATTATTGATTTCTAACTGTTTGGTTTTATTTTAATGAATATAAGCAAAAATCTCTTCAATGAATCTTAAATGAAATCCATTAAGAAGAAAGAATAACTGTAATATTATTCTTTACTTCCTCTTTTAAATAAATAATTAAATTAGAAAAAATAACAATGAAAGACGAGAGTGATGGAAGAGTAAATTTCAGTTGTTCTATTTTTCGATTATACCCACTTCTGTTTCAAATCTTTTTAACTGCATTCTTATTTAGTTTCATTAGCATTTCTAATTTAATATAATATTTTATTACATTAAAACTTAAATACTTGCACCCGGAGAGTGCATATATTTGCTAGTAAATTAAATAAACCTTGAAATAAAAAATAAAACTCAATTATTACAATGGGATAACACACCAGCTGCAATTAACTGGTTCAAAAATATCCCATCTAAAAACAACCATATATATATATATATATATATATATATATATATATATATATAATAACATATGATAAAAGAAATGACTTAAAAGGAAATAAAATATTGTGTTAATTGCAATATTGATGGTCGATATAAGTATTAACCGAATAAGTCAGTGTTATAACGAATATAAAGTGCTCAATACCTTAGTAGAGCGGATTTAGTATTACGCTGTATATTGAAATATTCACTTTCGCAATTAACTTCAGTTAACTTTGAATCAGGTATCTTTGAGGGCTAACACAGATTCTCAAAGATACGTAATTCAAAGTTAATTGCCCTAAAAAAATGTAAAAGTTTTTAAATAAAATAACTAGTGCCTTGTATTTTTTTTATTTATTAATATATCAACATGGAAAATTTCATTAAATTCGGTTTATTCCCTGAATTTTGGTATTTTTTTTTCTTTCGGCGGAGTGCATACGATGGTGGAATTTAGGTCCGTTAAATTTGATTTAACTGAGTGTTCTTTCTATTCATTTTTGTAAGGTAGAGTAATCAATTATATAAGCAAAGTGCATTCTGAATATCTAATATCATTTCTATGTGCATCTATGTGCATCTTTATGTATTAGATGCCATTTTACATTGCATATTTAATGTCTTTACACAACAATCAGATTTATAATTATTTCCTCTTCTGAATTCTGAATCTAGATATTGGCTAATCTTTGTATGATGTCTCCAAGCCAGAAGGAAAGAAATGAGATAGAAAGATTGAACATAACCAAGAAAATCAGCATTTGATGTGTTGGCTTTAAAATCAAAATCCTGTCACAGGTGGTGCTGGGGAGAGGGTTAATGTCTAAGGTTTCAACCAGAAAGCTGATTGAATCTTTAATATATTTCACTCAATCTATTTTCTGACCATTCGTGGATATTAATGATAGCAGAGTTGTGGCCTTGATAAGGTATGACCTGTAGATTATGAGTTATCTCCCTTGGACTATTTTAGTAGAAGGAACTCTTTGGCAAAAGAGGAAGAAAGTTAATTTATGAATAACTAGCAGACCATTGCCTGGGATTTAAAAAAAGTTTGTGGACTTGAAGATTCCCTACCTTTAAGAACTAAGCGCATCCGTATATGTCTGGCCTAGCTATGGGTAAATAATAGGGCAGACTGGGCTCTTTAACCTTGGTTAGGTAACCAGTCTAGGAGAAGGAAAACTCTGAATTCAACCCTGTTAAACTCCGCTTAAGAAATTGACCGTGTGTCGCATCCTGCTCGTGCGGAGGGGTTGGTAGATATATATATATATGTCTGACCTGCGCAAGGTGGGGGAGTCTAGTGATTGACTACAGACATTGAACTCAACCAAAAATCATGATTTTTCACTGTTACTTTTACCTCGTAGTTTTGATGCTAATTTTCCTAGTCCTTCAATATACTATTAATGTCATGAAGAATAAACATTTTATAATTATACTTGAGTATTGATTTTGAAAGATTATCTTTGAGAATGGCCAGCTGAAACTTAAAGGAATTACGCTGGTTCCATCTTTACACACACACACACACACACACTACAACAACAACACAACACACACACCAACACACAAACACACACACACAACAACACACACAACACACACACACACACACAACACACAACAAACACACAACACACACAACACACACAACACACACACACAACACACAACAACACAACACACACAACACACAACACACACAACACACACAACACACACACACACACACACAACAACACACACAACACACACACACACACACACACACAACACACACACACACACACACACACAACACAACAACACACACACACACACACACACACACACACAACAACACACAACACACAACACACACACACACAACACACACACACACACACACAACAACAACACACACACACACAACACACACACACACACACACAACAACACACACACACACAACACACACACACACAACACACACACACACAACAACAACAACACACAACACACACACACAACAACACAACACAACAACAACAACAACACACACACACACACACACACACAACAACACACACAACACACACACACACACACACACACACACAACACACACACACACACACAACAACACACACACACACACAACACACACACACAACACACACACACACACACAACAACACACACACAACAACACACACACACACACACAACACACACAACAACACACACACACACACACACATAGAATTTTATTTTTTCTTACTGAATCTTTATTCACTCACCACTTTTATATCTTATTTATTTATTTTTATTCAAATATTAAATAGAAATAACAATGAAGAATATGATGGATTATCATGTCACAGCCTTTTTGTTTTCTTTTGAAACACTATTATGATTTTCTTCAATAGTCAGTTAAATCTTTGTCACTCCATTTCCAGTCTGAAAACTAATAGTTTGTCATGACTGAATGTTTTCAATCAATATTCTGCTTGAATATCAGCATAATAAAGATTAAGCATTCACTGGACAAGAGGGAAAAAAGAATATAGAACAGACAGATAGACTGATAGACAGATATATAGATAGAGACATATAGACAGATATATAGATAGAGACAGGTAGAGACAGATAGATATATAGATAGATTGATAGAGATAGAGACAGATAGATAGATTGATAGAGATAGATAGATAGATATATAGATATTGATAGATAGATAGACAGATATATAATAGATTGATAGATAGATAGAGATAGATAGAGACAGATATATAGATAGAACATATAGACATATATATTATAGATAGAGACAGATAGAGACAGATAGATAGATTGATAGAGATAGATAGATAGATATATAGATAGATTGATAGAGACAGATAGACAGATATATAGATAGATTGATATAAACATATGTAGATAGATTGATAGAGATAGATAGACAGATATATGGATAGAGACAGATAGACAGATAGAGACAGATAGACAGATATATAGATAGATTGAGAGAGACAGATAGACAGATATATAGATAGATTGATAGAGATAGATAGACAATATATGGATAGAGACAGATAGATTATTTAGATAGAGACAGATATATAGATAGAGACAGACAGACAGATATATAGATAGATCGAGAGAGACAGATATGTAGATAGATTGATAGAGACAGATAGACAGATATATAGATAGATTGAGAGAGACAGATAGACAGATATATGGATAGAGACAGATATATAGATAGATTGAGAGAGACAGATAGACAGATATATAGATAGAGAGAGACAGATAGACAGATATATAGATAGATTGATAGAGATAGATAGACAGATATATGGATAGAGACAGATATATAGATAGAGACAGACAGACATATATATAGATAGATTGATAGAGACAGATAGACAGAATATATATAGATTGATAGAGACAGATAGACAGATATATAGATTGATAGAGATAGATAGATAGATATATAGATAGATTGATAGAGATAGATAGACAGATATATGGATAGAGACAGATATATAGATAGAGACAGATAGACAGATATATAGATAGATTGACAGTGACAGATAGACAGATATTTAGATAGAGACAGATATATAGATAGAGACAGATAGACAGATATTTAGATAGAGACAGATATATAGATAGAGACAGATAGACAGATATATAGATAGATTGACAGAGACAGATAGACAGATATTTAGATAGAGACAGATATTTAGATAGATTGAGAGAGACAGAGACAGATATATAGATAGATTGATAGAGACAGATAGACAGATATATAGATAGAGACAGACAGACAGATATATAGATAGATTGATAGACAGATATGTAGGACCAGGAAAAAAGAATATAGAGACAGATAGACAGCCTTTAGTTTACTAGTCAGGGAGATAATCCCTTGCTACAGACGACTATGGCCGGTCAATAAAGTCTAAGTCACAAAATTACCTTCTGTCTTTGTCTCTTTCCTTTTTGTTCCTTAAATTCTTTTATTTTCAGCATGACCACCAAATGAGATGGGGTAAAAAGCAAAAACACTAAGAACACACAACCATGTGTCACATGCTGTCATTTTAATTCTAATTGATGAGACTGAGAGAGAGAGAGAGAGAGAGAGAGAGAGAGAGAGAGAGAGAGAGAGAGAGAGAGAGAGAGAGAGAGAGAGAGAGAGAGACTTAATTGTTTGTTCTTCATTCTCCTTTCTACTTCGTCTAGTCGCCATGTTTTCATCTTTACTTCTTTTGGCCATTGTTGTCTAGTCTCCTAACTTCTTTTTTAAGGGCTTTTTAAGGGGCTAGTTCTTTTAAAGTCATGCATTAATCAACTACAAGACTTTGTGTTTCTTTGATCAAAGATTTTATTACTGCCCATTCTGATTCACCGCGTGGCTGAGTTCAACCTCAGTAGAACACGTTTTTCTGCTTCATCTTTGGTTGAAAACTGATTACCTAACTAGTCAAATCATGTGACGTGTGTCATTCCCGCCTTTACCAACAGTCTGGTATTTTTTGAATGGAAACCTACCTGCCTACGTTCTGATTTGAAAGCCAATGGCCCCTTATTCTGCAGGTGTTTGTCAATAATCATACTACCACATAAACTATGCAACACAGTGATGGTGATAGGGACTGGTGACAAGAGACTCATGGGAATCCATGCTGTCAGTGTGACTTGATGATAATGATATATTGTGTGTGTGAGAGAGAGAGAATTTTCTCAGTAGAGAAATTCAAATTCGTTTAAGAGAACAAAGAAAAAAATTGGACAATGCTGATATATAAACACTAAAAAATATCAAAACTTTCAACGAAAAAAAAATCAACTAATGAAATACAAAAAAATGGCTGTCTACAAGGGTGGTGAAAATAGAACTTTTCTAAACTTCTGAATGAATAAAATAAAATAAAAATCCTGGGTCGTTTTTTTTTTTTTTCCAGTAATCAACAAAAGCTGATCATCAGATTATAAAAAAAATGCTTAGATATTTTTGTTGTAGTTTAATCTAGACTCTCGATATCGAAGACAATGCATCAGGCCTCTAAACATATACTGAAAAGTTCTTGGGCATTTTAAATGGATAAATTATATGATACTCTATATCTAGCCATTTTTTATTTGATCATTGTATATATATATATATATATATATATATATATATATATATATATATATGAAATTTAATATTTTGAAAAAAAACAAATCATGTTATGTAATTGCTGACAGAAATCGGTTTCGACCAAATCGATAAACTTGTCTTCATCACAAGCAACATAGATGGGAAAAGAAAAAGATACGTTAGAAGACTGTTTACAAAACAAATGCTATATTCAAATGCTTAAAATGTTTGAACAAATGCTTGTTCTATTTTAAAAATAAAATAAATTTTATTTTTAATTTAAAAAAAAAGTCTTTTAATTTTTTGTAAACAGTCTTCTAACGGATATTTTTCTTTTCCCATCTATGTTGTAATGAAGGCCAGTTTATCGATTTGGTCGAAACAGATTTCTGTCAGCAATTAAATAACATCATTTGTTTTTTCAAAATATTAAATTTCATACTGTCGGATTAATTTCCATCTTTTTTCATATATATATATATATATATATATATATATATATATATATTACCAACCCTTCTGCATGAGCAGGATGTGACACAAGGTCAATTTCTTAAGGGGAGTTCAACAGGTTTGAATTCAGAGTTTTCCTTCTCCTAGACCAGTTGCCTAACTAAGATTAAAGAGCCCAGTCTGCCCTACTATTTATCCATAGCTGGAGGGAGAGTAGGATTTATACCTTTCCCAAGGGTATTAGCGCTAAATGAAATGCAATTACCACATCCAGAATCTGAACTCAGGGCAACGAGTCCATTTCCCATGACTTTAACCATTACACCATATGTGTTGCCTGGGGGGATGGCCCCCTGGGATCGACGCTATTATTATAAACAACCCGGTCCAGCGGCCGAAGCTCGCCGGACCCCCAGTCGAAACCGGGCTGGAAAACCAGAGGTTTTTTGTGTAATATATATATACACACACACGCACATATGTATACACATATTTCTACACATATATATTCACACATATATATACATATATATATACACAAATATATATACATACATATACATATATGAGAAGTAAATACACACGCGGTGTTTTTATGATATGGCTTTTTTCTGGCCGACAATTATTTGGGGGGGGGAGAATATGTGCTTAATTGAAGTCGTACCTAATTTTGAAAGTTAATTAATTAATAATTAATTAATTAGGTGGGCATACCTCTGTATGTACATTTACCTCTACACCAACCGGACTTTCTTAGATTTTTCGTTTTGTTTAGAAGTAGGTTTTTATTCCTCTTATAGTGACTTCTTGTACACGACAGTATGAGAAGTAAATACACACATTTTGTAAATATCAGAACATTCTTTGCCGCTCACTTCAAATAACAAATAGAAGAAAAATTTCATTTATCTTTAAAACTCAAAGAAAAAACCTTGTTACATTTTACAAGTAACACTGCTAAGCAAGAGAAATATATAATTGCTTCAATTGTTATTTGGCCTGTTAGAAACTTCACAATTTTTTCTTTTTTTAACAATTAAAGTTAAAAACTTACATATTGTGAATGTGTTCTTGTGTGTAGTGTGATACGTGGTTGCTGGGGGCACAACACCCCTGTCTTATAAATAGGAGTTATGCTGTTAGCTCTCTCAAGTTGAAAAATTTTTTTTTTACTTTGGTGCTTCTGTATTTATAAGGCTGCATGGAATGACACCTCATGACTAATGGGAGAAACAATGGGAGATAAATCATATAAAATAAAAAATGTAATTCCTACTGACTCATGAAAATGAATCTCCTGTTCCAAGGATTATTATCAAGTCGGCACTCAATGTATTTTTTTTGTAACATTTTCCATCTTTTGTTTAATATGTTTGATTGAAAACAACTTTATTTCCCTTTGCAAATTCATAAATTTAGATGTGAACATTTTCCAACCCAAAATGGCCACCTCCAATGCCTTGGACAACCTTAATTGAATTAAGATAAAACTCGGAACATTCCATAGATTCCGACTGAAATTTATCAGTTAAATGAAGTCTTACAATTTTTTTTAAAAAGCCTGTCATTTAATTTTTCTATCTCGGAATTAACAGTGACATGTTTTGTTTTTTTTTGTTGTTTTTTTTTTCTGTTTTTCTTTAAGAGGTATTATTTCATTCAGAGGTTCTAAGATATTTTTGAATCATTTAGAAATGGGTATTGAAATCTTTACTGTATTTAATTAGCAGCTTCTGAAACTCATTTCAGGCAATGCATTTCTATGTGTATTAATTTTTCTTTCTCCTGATAAGAAAGCAATAATTAACTTTAATGCGTAAGATTCGCAATGTTTCTTGAAAAATAAATTGGAACAATTACCATTTACAGAGCTTTAGTTTTAAACAATATAATCACATCTTAGTTTTAGCCCAGCAGGGTTTACAATATGCTGATTATATTCCCTGCAGAGGGGTCAAATCCCTGTCCAAAAGGATATCTCTGATTTGACACTAAACTGTATCTGATGGTGAGGTTCCAATTCTGGAGATCTAGGGAGTGTGGAGAACACGTCCATTGCAATTGTTACTAGGTTCAGTGATAGGGCCTGTTAGGATACCATCAATGGATTGTTGCATACCCTTCTTCTTCACTTACTTCCATATCTTGAACATCTATTCTTCTGGCCGTCTTTGGTATTTCTAACATCTTGTCTTGGTCTGGAATTTTCTACGGTCTGGACTTTCTTGGGGTCTTCGGGTCTGGTCTTCTATTGGGGATTTCTCTTTATCAAAAGACCTGTGTCATTGTTAGTTTTTAGAGGTAATAACACAAGACTCCGATTTGCTTTGATCTTACTTTATTTTTAAATCCCCAACCAGACATCTGCGCAGATTAAGATGGGAGCGCGTGTAACGCGACTTACCCTTCCGTCGAGCTCAGCTGCTAGTCTCTAATTGCTGGAACTTACTTACTATCTAAACCGGAAATATTGAAAAGAATAACGTAGCGTTCAACCGTTATTAAAGAACCATAACAGAAAAATTACAGAAACACGCACAACCTATATATATATATATATATATATATATATATATATATGTATATATATAATATATGTATATTATATATGATCAAAGCCTGAAGAAGATACCAGAATATCTGAAACACGTGTTACGTATGTGAAATAAAAAGAATAAAACATTTTTTCTGAGAACGATACATTTTGCGGACCTTCTTTTTTTAATAAAATATTACATTTTCTCCCGTTGGAACCAGAACAACATTTTTATATATATATATATATAATATATATATATATATATATATATATATATATATATCAATCAATCAACAATCAAGAAAAAAAATTTAAGCAACTTTTAAGGAAATGTGTCTAAGAGGAAGACTGCTGCATATATATATATGTATATATTATATATATATATATATATATATATATATATATATATATATATATATATGCAGCAGTTTTCCTCTTAGGCACATTTCCTTAAAAGTTGCTTAAATTTTTTTTCTTGATTGTTTTTCTTGTCAGAGAAGATTTCTTATACATGTACACGTATGCATGTGTGGCTGTGTCAGACAAATGCCGATATAATAAATAATTAGTTTTATTACCTTCCAGCTTAGGTGAAATGTTCCAAGTTGGAAAACGAATGAACATCTGATTTAATTGCTTTAATGAAATTACCAATTGACAATGATTCGATATTCATTCTTAATAATGAACATGAAAGAATAAAATACAAAAATAAAAAATGTTAAAAGCCAGAGGAAGTTATAACTATTTAATAGCTGATTATAAAAGTTATAAGTTATTTCTATTGCTTGCTTTTATGTTGTTGAGAAATAATTTCTTTTTAAGTTTACCTGGTTATATAATTTGAACCATTTGTCTGTCTGAGTTAGTAATTGTCTCTTGGCTAATTAACAATTAATAATGGGTGAATTCCCGAGTTGTAACTGTAGTAAAATGCTAGCAGGCAAAGTTATTGAAGGCAGATTCTAACACCACTAATACTCTTAGGAAAGGTATGAATCCAACTACTCTCCCTACAGCTATGGGTTAACAGTAGGCTAGCAATGAAGATGAGGACAATAGTCTGAATAATGCAGATAATACTAAACACTATCATATATACGAGGAGGCATGTGGTGTTATGGTTATCATCATAGGAAATGGGCAAAAGAAGATGAGTTCTCATACTGGATGAGGCCTTTTGCATTTCACATAGTGCTAATACCCTTGGGAAAGGTATGAATCAAACTAACTGTCCTCCAGCTATGGATAAACAGTGGGACAGGCTGGGCTCTTCGGCCTTGGTTAGGCAACCAGTCTAGGAGAAGGAAAACTCTAGATTCAAAGGTATGAATCCAACTATTCTCTCTCCAGCTATGGGTTAACAGTAGGCTAGCAATGAAGATGAGGACAATAGTCTGAATAATGCAGATAATACTAAACACTATCATATATACGAGGAGGCATGTGGTGTTATGGTTATTATCATAGGAAATGGGCAAAAGAAGATGAGTTCTTATGTTACATAATTATTGGATCCATAATACATTTTTAAGGTAGTGTAGAAATCATTATGGCGGTCAGTACAGCTGATGGCCTTGAGAGTGAGTGACGGCGCTTGACCTCGATCTCACCTTGCGTTCTGGGGATGAATCGTGAGAACCGGAACCCCATAGAAGGCCCTCTTCCGGTTTAAGGAGTAAGCAACTCAGTTAGTCAGTTAGAACTTAGAAGCCGAGCTGGCAAGATGTAAGGATCTGCGCAGAATGTCTGGTTGGGGATTTATAAATAAAGTAACATCAACGTAAATCGAAGTCTTGTGTTTATTACCTAAAAACTAACAATAACACAGGGCTTCTGATAAGGAGTGATCCCCAACAGAAACCAGACCCGGAATCCCCAAGAAACACCACGACAAGACCAGACCAAGATGTTAGAAGATAGAATAGCAAAGCCGGCCAGAAGAGAATACGACCAGAGTAAGAAGTAAGAAAGGTATATAACTTTATATAGATCTGGTACTGTAAAAAGACCAGTATATAACACTTATACTGGATGAGGCTTTTTGCATTTCACATACTGCTAATACTCTTGGGAAAGGTATGGATCCAACTAACTGTGTTAGCTATGGATAAACAGTGTGACAGGCTGGGCTCTTCAACCTTGGTTAGGCAACCAGTCTAGGAGAAGGAAATTTAAACCTGTTAAAACTCTGCTTAGGTTGGTAACTACTAGAATAGGCTCAGTCCTAAACAGTGTGACAGGCTGGGCTCTTCAACCTTGGTTAGGCAACCAGTCTAGGAGAAGGAAATTTAAACCTGTTAAAACTCTGCTTAGGTTGGTAACTACTAGAATAGGCTCAGTCCTAAACAGTGTGACAGGCTGGGCTCTTCAACCTTGGTTAGGCAACCAGTCTAGGAGAAGGAAATTTAAACCTGTTAAAAACTCTGCTTAGGTTGGTAACTACTAGAATAGGCTCAGTCCTAATTTGTGATGTATTTGACTAATTTTTTAATTCGTTTTAAACAATTAATAATGGGTTAATTTCCGAGTTGTAACAGAAGTAGCAGGCAAGGTTATTGTAATATAATAATATGGTCACGGCAAAAAAAAGGTATTTGTTACGTGGCAGGGCTTGTCACCGTGCCTCAAAATTCACGGCACTAAAAATATATTGGTTGTATAACAAAGTACCAAAGTGTCTTTGTGGCAAACTCCTGAATGATATATGTAGCCTACTCAAGTTTAAGTAGCAGTCGTCATTAGTAGATAAAGAAGGCACAACAGACACGTAAGATATATGGTCACAAGGGCTTAGCATTTATTTTCAGGCTCGTGTTGTGGGGTCTGTTTCGGAGAGAAGGAAAGACAGAGAGAAAGAGAGAGAGGACACTGTTAAATTACTGTTCCTTCTAACATGGCACCAACTATATTGCTGTCCCAACCCTAGGGACCAGCAGCCCCGTCTGAACCTTGTGACGGCCGAAAGCGAAAAAAAAGCGATTTTGTTCTTTCTCCTTCCTTGTCACCACGTCACTTTCGCTTCCGGTCAACACCTGCAATTTCTGTTCAGCTTTCAATTCCTCTTCCGTGGTCATTCTTCGCTCAAATTACTGTCAATCCATTGTGTGTCCATTCCTCCTTTTCTAACCTTTATTTTCTCTTATTTTTTCTTCCCCTCTTTCTCTAGTAGTCCGCCCACAGTTTTATTACCACTCTTAAACTCCGGTAGACCCTAATAATTACGCTACATTATTGGATACTATGAAGGCAGATTCTATCAGTAGGTATTTGCCCAACCCATTTGCCACATGTAGGATGTGACATAAGGTCGTAAGTATTGGGCATCCAGCACTCACTATTCAGTAGTTATTGATCTGCGAGACAAGCTTGCAAACCATTACACCACAATGGAATGCTCTTTATTACCCAACCCATTCACCATGGGTAGGATACGGCACAAGGCTGCAAATATCAAGCATCTAGAAAGGATTGAAGAAGAAGAAGAAGAAGAAGAAGAAGAAGAAGAAGAAGAAGAAGAAGAAGAAGAAGCTTTTATATATAGAAGAATATAACAGAGTGAAAGAAACAAGAAGAAGAAGAAGAAGAAGAAGAAGAAGAAGAAGATGATGATGATGATGATGATGAAGAAGAAGAAGAAGAAGAAGAAGAAGAAGAGATTAGCTTAGTAATGAATTATTACCCAATCTGTTCCCCACAGATAGGATGCGACACAAGGTTGCAAGTTTAGGGCATCCAGTGAGGATTGAACACACTATTCACTAGTAATGGATCTGCAAGACATGCTTGTAACCATGATACCATGATGGATGCCCTGCTGATACCATCAGTATGCCATCAGAAATAGGGTTAAACAAGGAATTTGTGAGGGGGTATCATTTAATCATTATTCTTTTTTTTTACTGGATTAAAGAAATATGGATTTGCCATAAATAATTTTTTAAAAAACGAATTGCTTTTCTGTTAAAAAAAACCCCAAATTATTTACCCTACAGTAAACATCCAATGAGGATCTAACTTTTAATATAAATATGCAAATTAGCCTTCCCATTTACACTGTAAAGTGCTATTTTGTTGTATATATAAATACAATTGCATGTTAGTAAAAAAAATGTCGTCGGGGCGGCCTAAAGTCGGTATCAGCCAGTCAGCGAGGGAGTCTATCCCCTTTTCAATTTCGCTAGATCAAGGAGATTGTTTTTGCATCTGAGGCAGAGCGCCACACCTACCATCAGCTCATTTCTTTACCGCACAGATCCTTGTGCTACTCATACGCTGAGTTGGCGAGGACCGGTATCGAACTAGGAACCTTGTGGTTTGTAGTAGTATGTGGATATGGCCAACAGAATTAATAATGTAAAACAATTTTATCAATAATTGAGATTTAAATAAGCAAAAAATAATAAAATCATGGAGAAGGTGATGTAAATAACAAAGGGAATCGTGACTTGGGTAGTGATATAGTTTCGGTTACAGACAAACACACAATCTCTATTATAATAAGATAGATTACATAAATAGTACAGTGACAACAGTAACTCTTTATAATACACAATATACATTGGGATGATTTATTTAAACTAATATTATTCTTTGAATTCAGTGTGAAAATTCTTCTCCAGGGATTTTTGGGTGTGGGGGTGTGGTGTGTAATTTCTCACTGATTGGCTGTTCAGTTGCTCAGGTGTGACTTCTGATTGACTTCCAGTAATATAGAATATATAATTATTAAAAATAGTATCCTAATCTTTATCTTACATTTCAGTAGATCTTTCCTCTGGCCTTCCTCAAGCATTTGTTAAAGATTATGATCAATGAATAGAATCTTCTATCCTGTTGACTGTCTTTTTTTAGTTATATATATATATGGAGGTGCATGGTGTAATGGTTAGAGTTGTAAGAAATGGACCTGTCGACCCGAGTTCAATTCCTGGACGAAGCTGTTTGCATTTGACATGGTGCTAATATCCTTGGGAAAGGTATGAATCCAATTCTCCTTCCAGCTATGGTTAAATAGCAGGGCAGACTGAGTTCTTTAACCTTGGATAGGTAACCAGTCTAGGAGAAAGAAAATTCTGAATTCAAACTTGTTAAACTCTGCTTAAGAAATTGACCTTGTGTCACATCCTATTCGTGCAGGGGGGTTGGTAAATTATATAATATATATATATATATATATAATATATATATATACATAGGACATGTAATTCATACATATAAAACATATAAGAAAGTATAACAAGAATACACAAATATGTCCCAACAGATGAAATGTGTACATTATTTCATGGACAAGCAGTATATAAAAAGGAGTACAAAAATGGTAAAGTCTTACTTGTCTTTGGTGGTTTAGCTATGTGGTTTTACATTTGGACAGAGTCTCTCTACAGAGATGAAAATGCAGGAATGAGGATAAGAAAGGATTCTAAATTCTCATGTGGCCAATGAACATACAATGGCCACAAATTCAAGGAAAGATATTTATTGTCTCACTACACAATTGTCTGAACAAAATTTCATATGTTAGTGATGCTTCTGTTATAAACAGGGTTAGTAGCAAGTGTATGGTGGCAAGGAAAAACAAACACAGATTTTATGTTTTCTAAATTGTATTAAAAAAAAGGGAACATGAAAGGCGACGAAAAGCTGAAAGAGAATTTAAGAGAGAGAGTCTGATTTTGGTGATAGTTGCGATGTATGTTGATGAAGTCAGTGTAAAGTCCGGTGGCCGAGTCAGTTGTAGTGGGGTGGTGACGTGGGCAGAATTTTGTGTTTGGTATTCTGAAGTCGATTGCGGGTTTGTATCGTGTATGAAAGTTGACGTATTCTGGTTGTTGAATCATGTGGAATTGTTCGTCTGTTGACTGCTGGTCGGTCAGATTTAGGGTAGAGGTAGGTGAAGATGTAGGTCGGCCGCCTTGTGATGGGTTCGGTGATGTCGCCGCTGGTGTCTCTGTTGTCGGTTCTTCAAAGTCGATTTATATAGGCCTGTGTGATCCGAAATCGGATCACACAAGCCTTTTTTATTTTCTTGCGGAAGAGTTTTCGATTGGACGAAAATGTGAGTTTATAATATTATTTTTCATTGTTTAGGAATTCTTTTCCAGACGGAAGTTCAGCTGGAGCCTATGCATGGAATCGTGTTAATTTGGTCACTTTGTTTTAGGCTACCATTGAGGAAACTTCCGCTTGACGTCAGCAACTTATATCTTATTTTGTTGGCGAGTATATCACTTTATTGCGGCGTGTGTGCGATGTTGTATACCTCTTTACTTACTTACTTCTTCTATTCTTCTTCTTTTCTATCTTACGTCTTCTTCTAACATCTCTTCTAGCGTCTGGACTTCTCTTGGGGACTTCGTGTCTAGTCTTCCATTGGGGATTTCTCTTTATCAGAAGCCCTGTGTCATTGGTAGTTTTTAGATGATAACACAAGACTTCGATTTACTTAGATCACATTTTATTTCGAAATCCCCATCAGACTACCTGTGCAGATCGAGTCGGAGCGTACAATACACGACTCACCACCGTCGTGGTTCCTCACCGACTGACTAAAATCTATTTCTTATCTAAACCGGAAGAGGGTCTCCTCCACCGATTCTCACGGTATCCACCGGAAAGGATCAGGATGAGGTCAAGCCTTGTCACTCATCCTTCAAGGCTGTGGGCTACAACTATAACAGCCATTTTGATTTCTACACTACTGTACATAATATTAGGAATCTAATAATTATGTAACAGTGAATTAAATTGCTGAGTTAGTGAATCGGGAGATGTCTATATTTGTGTATGTAACACTTCTCAAAGTCATAAATGAAAGCATTAGTTTTGATAAAGGAAAAATAAAAGCAAGAAGAGAAATTTAGTTTCAAGCAAGGAAAAATAAAACTGGAAAATAGAATAAGCAAAGTAATTCATAAAACTCTTAAATGCACCATTTAAGATAATAATATACTTTTTAGTATCTTTATTTTTTCAGAATACTTACAATTTTATCAAAATTCATTAAAAAAAATTAAAATATAAGATAAATAAATATAGATAACAAAATTCTCTGGCTACAGTTTATGAACAATACAAAAAGTAAATGAGATGCAACCTTAAAAATTTCTGATTGCAATCATTACTGCTGTATATGAGCAATAAATAAGTATAAAGATGATTAAAATAAGAAGAAAAAAGATTAGAGTTTAAAATTTATCATGATTGGCCTAATTAGATTTAAAAAAACAACTTCTTCGCATATAATAATAGAAAATGGGGAAAAACATAAATAAACAGGAGATAAGGAAAAACCTTATATATATTATTTTACTGGTTTATGAGAAGCCATAACATAAGTTACAAAGTGGCGACGTAACATTTAATTCAAATATATTAACATGGTGGCAGTGGTGTATGTTGGAGGTGTGTGGTGTAATGGTTATAGTCATAGGAAATTGACTTGTCGACCCGGGTTCAAATCCTAGACAAAGCTACAGTTCATATAGCGCTAATACCCTTTGGGAAAGGTATGAATCCATTTACTCTCCCTCCGGCTATGGATAAAATAGTTGGGCAGACTAGGCTCTTTAACTCTTAACGTCCTATAGCACCTCATTCCACCTGACCGGAAGTCACATTGTTTTCCTAATCCTCCCCAAACGATAGCCTTTGTTTAAATGTAATATGAAACATATTTAACAGTTTTTAATTTATGGGAAATAACAGGTAACTTGAAATGAAAAGGCCATTTTTAGCCATTTATTGATAAGTCATTATAGGAATGGGGCTCAGGATGTTAAGAGTTAACCTTGATTAGGCAACAAGTTTAGAAGAAGGAAAACTCGTAATTCAAACCTGTTAAATCTGTTTGGGTTGGTCACTACTAAAATAGGCTCTAACAGGTACTACCACTCCAGGTCAGAGTGGAACTGGGAGTCATGATGATGAAGAAGTACTCTACACTCCCCAAAGCACCAGAATTGAAACTTCACCATTAGATGCAGTTTAATGACATACCCAGGACACTAAGACCCTCAGCCACCACCTTCTAGCACATATATGATAAAAAGGGTTGGGGGTTCTGCCACAATGGTAATAGGGTTGAGGCAATGATATAGGACGCGTGGTGTAATGGTTAAAGTCATGGGAAATGGACTCGTCGCCCCGAGTTCAAATCTTGGACGTGGTAATTGCATTTCACTTAGCGCTAATACCCTTGGGAAAGGTATGAATCCTACTCACCCTTCTAGCCTAAGTAAAGATCAAAGTGGTGCGTTGCATGTCATGGACTTCTCATCCACTCATCCTTAAGCCTAATGGGTTGCCACCAATGGCCAACAAGTAGCCCCATTGGGGGCGGGGGAATTTTATCCCTCTTCAGAGTTGTAGTTGGTATATTCTACAGCCCCAGCCAATAGGGTGGTTCATTGTTTGTATGGTGAATATAAATTGAGTAAGAATTCATTGTTGTTAGGTTATGTCTAAATGTGCCATTCAGAAAGGAAATGTCAGAAATTTTGCAGCAACATGGCTTCCTGTCTGCTTTAACAGGACCACAAAATATTAACACCCATCAAAAAGATAGTTATTAAAATGTGAATACATTTTTAAAAATGGCAGGTCCTCTGCACAGTATCCATTATCCACATAGAACTGGTCTATGTATGTCTTTGCTGGATGGAGACAATTTATGTACCTAGGTAGAAATATCTCCTCAACAGAAAACGACGTTAATATATGCATAGGAAAAGCATGGGCTGCTTTAAACAATTGTTAGTGATATGGAAATTCGATTTCACTGACAAGTTAAAGTGAACATTCTTCCAAGCCGTAGTTGTATCAGTGCTACTGTACGGCTGCACTACTTGGACCCTAACGAAGCGTCTGGAGAATAAACTAGATGGTAGCTGCACAAGAATGCTGCGCACAATCTTAAACAAGATATGGAAACAACACCCTACGAGAAAATAGCTGTACAGCCACCTGTCCCATACCACACAAACCATCTATGTGAGGTGAAGACACACTGGGTACTGCTGGAGAAATATCGTCACATTACCCAAAATCGTCATAAAATAGAATAAATACACTCAAAATTAGAACATGCAACATTAGACAGATCTCATTGTTTTTTTGTTTTTTTTAACAAGTTTTAATAAATACATGACTGGTATTATATATCTTTATATAGTTTGTTTTATTTTAATACATATTTAAAGTTTACATTTCAAATTGTTTTATTTTTTAATCCTTTAATGAATTTGATTTTACTTACTTAGGATACAAACTCGCTGACATTGAATTTTTTACTCCCACCCCTCATTCAATATGTTTGAAAAATCTATTTTAACATCGCCCGGAGGCCGTTTTTTTTGTACTAGTCAGCATAATATTGATAAAACCTAATCTTAGTATATTTCAAGAGCATAATACGGGAAATGAGGGTTGAAAGACTATTCACTGTCAGTCTTTTACATATTGTTGGTATCTCAGCCTTTAGGATAATATTCATCATTTTGTGTTTTGTCTAATTTTTTTAATTAGATCAAATCGAAAGGTAACAACTGTCTCATTTCATTGATTACAAAAAAAGTTTTATTTAATTGAGTTTTTATTTGATGAGTAAAAAAGACCCAACTTATTGTTATTTTTTTTCTTCTTCTTTTGTTCTTTCTTTTTTCCATTTCATACTTTAACAATACAGATGCTAACTTTTGAAACAATCTCTAGGGGTTTCCAAATTCATGCAGCATTTTTGGAATATATTTTAGAACCTGTGTGCGAAATATTTCCTTTTAAGACATTTTTCTTGGGGTAAAATGCAATTTTCTTAGAGAAGTTTAGATTCAATCCCTTCAGGCAATTTTCAATTTACAATACAGATTTTTCACTTGAGCTCAAAGTTTTATGAGGCATACACATGTTCTCTCTCTCTCTCTCTCTCTCTCTCTCTCTCTCTTATATATATAATATATATATATATATATATATATATATATATAATTATTTTGTAACCCAGAAAAAAGCATATTATAACAAGGTTCTTATTAAAACTATATGCTTAAAATATGATAACTTAGAAAATTTGTTACTGAAGGATAATTTGGCATCAAGTTAACTTTTACAATCAAATAATACTTGCCCTGTTCGTAGGGCTGTAGCGAGATGGAGTTTTGTGAGAACTTCTATTAGAAAAGAGAGGAAGAAGAAATAAGAGATAGTAATGGTTTTAAAAAAATAGTGATGAGCACAAAAACGGTTGTCGTGAGTTGACCGGGCGTGACCACCCGAATAGAGAATTGAATGTCAACCGGAAGTTTCGGGTGTTGACCGGAACCGTAAGTCACGTGGTGACGTGGAACGACGAAAAAAAAATACAGGCCTCTTTTTGCTTTCGGATGCGTAGGGTACGGACCGGACCTCTGGTCCCAGTGGTTGGATCGCAGTAATTTGACAGTGTCCTCTCCGTCTTTCTCACTGCCTTTCCTCCTCTCCGACACAGCCCACGAGACGAGCCCTGGAAATAAAAGCTAAGCAGCTTGTGATGATATATTTCTTGTGTTGTACTTTTTTTATCAACAAGATGACCGCCATGTGCTGAACACCTTTTTAGTGTCGTGAATTTGGAGGCACATTGACAAGACCCGCTATACAACGTATAAAGCTATTAGAACGTTACGTATATCCGTTTTGGAACATATATCACTATGTTACAATATACCAACTGAATTATTTACAAGGTGGTAAGATTATCTCCCTCTAAAAAAGGTGTCTTGAGTATAACAATAAATTATATCAGATTCTGGAGCTTTGGGGAGTGTAGAGCACTCTTTCATTGCCATTACACCCAGGTCCATTCTTACCCTGAGTGGTAATACCTGTTAAGGTGCCATCTATGTCACAGCTATCACTTAAATAGTAGCACTACTGTTCTTCTACAAGGTTGGCTTTGACATTAAATAAAGCCATGAAGATTGATATGTCATTAAACAAAGAAACTAAACCAAACCCAGTATTATTTGTATTATTCAGACTATTGTCCTTATCTGTACAACATTTCGGCTGATGTGCCCTCAGCCTTCTTCAGGTATTTCTTGTCAGACTCTGAAACTTTCTCAGACCCAGGAACTATCTCAGACTCAGGAACCTTCTTTTAAATTTGGGAACAATTGGACACATAGCATAGTGGATAAAGGAGTTAGGTTAAGACAGTTCTAAATGACAGTTATCTCTAGACTGCAGATTAAATCCTGGTCAGGGCAGCAGTAACATAGAATAATAATTATCACAGCTTAACACCTGTACCCCAGCTATGAAACAGCGGAATGAAAACAGGATACCCAGTGGACTGAATAAAGGGTTAGGATCAAAGTTCTGTAATGGCTCCTGATTATGACAAAAAGATTCCCGATTTCAACAGGAAGGTTCCCGAGTTAAAGAAAAATGTTCCCGAGTCCAAGAAGGTTCCCGAGTATTATCTGCATTATTCAAGAGGTTCCCCGATAAAAATACCTGAAGAAGCCAGGAAGGCACATCGGCTGAAACATTGTAAAGATAATAATGAAGATGAGGACAATAATCCGAATAATACAAATAATACAAATTATCAAGTCTCATTTCAAGAATTCAGAGAAATAGTACACCAAACGCATCCATGTGTCAAATAGATCTGTTTGAAGATTTGAAGATTATCTGTAATTGATAGGAATGTTTCAAACTGTGTGCAAAACAAGTGATTATTATTTAAGAGAAAAACTTGATACCATACAATTGTGAATAAAGGAGGAATAGGGCCCGGTTAGCTCAGTCAAGGTTCCTAGTTCGATACCGGCCCTCACCAACTCTGTGCGGTAAAGTGAGGAGCTGATGGTAGGTGTGGCGCTCCACCTCAGATACAAAAACAACCTCCTTGGTCTAGCACTAGTGAAAAGGAGATAGACTCCCTTACTGATTGGCTGATACCGACTCTAGGCCACCCTGACGACTTTGCATACTTTATTAGATAGGAATACTGTATACTGTATATAACTGTGTGCAAATAAATGATTATTGTCATTAAATGGGTATAGTTACTTTAAACCATAAAATTGTGTAGAAATTTCTAGTGTAAGTGTTATAGGTGATATACCCTATAAGACTAATGGAATGCGCCGACAGGTTACTATAAATAACAGGGATAATTGTGGCTTAGCAGTAAGCCAATGCGAGTATGCCAATAACTCTGTTCGTCGGACGTAATTTCCACTTATCTGTATTGTATTTGTCTACTTTTTGTTAATACATTTTTCTACATTTGTTACACGTCGTTTTGTTCTTATTTGACCCCTTAAAACCTCACAACAGTTAGATAGGAAAACTTGAAACCGTATAACAGTGAGCAAATCATTTCCATCAGTTAGGAATACTTTAAACTGTATAACAATTAGTATAGCAAAAGGAAATGAAAAAAAGGATTAAGATGAAAATTACAAATATAGTTATGATTATCATCATCATCAGGTAAGGCTAGCAGCATGGATCTCCATGACCCTCTAACTCTCTCTTGCCATTCATCCCTATTGATCATCGTTCGTGGCAGGTCTTCTGAATGGCATCCAGAATCTGCACAGAGCTAATTGATGTACGTTTTAATGGTCAGCCTACACTGATGTACCCATGTATGTGTCAAAAGGAGAATGTCGTTTATGTGGTCATCCTTACTTCTCTAGTAGTGCCCAGCATATCGTGTTTGTCTTACTCAAATTGTTTGTGTGATAGGCAGAAAATTGCTATACAACTGCTTTCTTGTGTGGTACTGCTTCCAAGATTTGACAACACACAGCATCCTTATGTAGCTCCCATCTAGTTTCTTTTCTAGAAACTTATGTTAGAGTTAGTGGTGAAGCCATACAGTAGCACTGAAACAGCTTGAAAGAAGTTTCACTTTATCCTAATCAGTTACAAATGAATCAGATTTCAGTTTTAAATAACCCATGAGATTTGATATGTCATTAAATAAACCAAACAAAATAGTGATTTTATTTACTTCCTTGTGGGCTGTTGTTTCTACAACTTATTCAAGATCGCACGCTTCATTCTTGTGCAGCTCCCATCTAGCTTACAAGGAAGCAGCTGTACAGCCACCTGCTCCCTATCTCACAAAACATCCGAGTGAGACAGGCAAGACATGCTGGACACTGCTGGGGAAGCAAGGACAAACTCATAAGCGACGTTCTTCTGTGGAAGCCAGCATGTGGACATGCTAATGTGGGCCGCCCATCAAGGACCTTATATTGAGCAGCTCTGTGCGGATACTGGATGCTGCGCAGAGGACCCCCTGGGGAAAATGAATGATAGAGAAGGTTGGCGAGAGATTGTCATGAATGATGATGATGATGATGATGATGATGATGATGATGATGATGATGATGATGATGATTTACTTCCTAATTTAGCAATGTTAGTTATTTTTACCTGAAATAAAATTATTTATCTGTTGTTTTTATTCTATCACTTATTCGTTTTGAATTCATCACTATGTTGCAAGTCTTTCATTTTTGTATTCAAATAGTTTAATTTTATTGAATTATTCAATTATCTGGTTTCTATTCTGAAATGCCAGTGAGAAAGGTGTCAGGTAAAAAGAATTAGTTATTAAGTTGAGAATTAAATAAGGAAAAATGAAAAGTAAAAAAAGAAATGTATGTAATTATTGAGAAAACAAACTTGAGGATATTTATCTAAGAAAAAGAAATAATTCAAAATAATACCAATACTTGCTTTAAGAAACGTCTTGTTTTTTTTATTTTTATAGAATATCTTTTTATTTTTAAACTTAGAAACCTTTTGTGAGAGATTAGAAAAACTGTTGTAACAACAGTTGGTGAATTATTCTTGAATCATATCAAATTTTCCGCCCTGTCGGCTGGGGCGTTAGAATGCACCAACTGCACCTCAGCAGAGGGGTAAGACTCCCCAATGGGGCCACCGGTTGGCCGTGGGTGGCGACCCGTGATGCTTATGGATAGAGCCCAGGTGGATGAGCAGTTCATGACATGCAATACTCCACTTTGGCCCTATCTTGGGCTAGACGGCTGGTCACGTCAAGCCCTAGCACCTATGTGATTGCCCCAACCCTATTGCCCTTATGGCAAGCCCCAACCCCTTTTTATCATATGGGTGCTAGAAGACGGTGGCTGCGGGTCTACATGTCCTGGGAATGATGTTAAACTCTATCTGATGGTGAGGTTCTAGTTTTGGAGGTTTGGGGAATGTGGAGCACCCTATTCATCACCATTGCTCCCTGGTCCACTCTGACCCGGAGTGGTAGTACCTGTTAGGGTCCCATCTATGGGTTAAATATAAAAATGTATTTATAAAAAAATTGTATTATCCATTAAGAATTGATTTATTTCAAAACTTTATCGGCATTAAATGACCCACTGAGGTTGATATGCCGTAAAACAAAACAAAACAAACAAACAAAGCAAAAAATCGACCGAGGGACAGTTCGAACTCTGAAAAAAGTTGGGGAACTCATGATTCAAGGTAGCACTGTAGTTTACACTCTATCTTTTTTACACTGGAAATTACAACTATTTTATAAACTAGACTAGACGTGAAGAAGAAGAAGAAGAAAGAAAGAAGAAGAAGAAGAAGAAGAAGAAGAAGAAGAAGAAGAAGAAGAAGAAGAAGAAGAAGAAGAAGAAGAATCTAAAGAAGGAGAAGAAGAAGAAGAAGAATCTAAAGAAGAAGAAGAAGAATCTAAAGAAGAAGAAGAAGAAGAAGAATCTAAAGAAGAAGAAGAAGAAGAGAAGAAGAAGAAGAAGAATCTAAAGAAGAGGAAGAAGAAAGAAGAAGAAGAAGAAGAAGAAGAAGAAGAAGAAGAATAATCTAAGAAGAAGAAGAAGAAGAAGAAGAAGAGAAGAAGAAGAAGATTCTAAAGAAGAAGAAGAAGTAGAAGAGGAAAAATCTAAGAAGAAGAAGAAGAAGAAGAGAAGAATCTAAAGAAGAAGAAGAAGAAGAAGAGAAGAAGAAGAATCTAAAGAAGAAGAAGAAGAAGAAGAAGAAGAAGAATCTAAAGAAGAAGAAAAGAAGTAGAGAAGAAGAAGAATCTAAAGAGGAATCTAAAGAAGAAGAAGAAGAAAAGAAGAAGGAGAAGAAGAAGATTAAGAATCTAAAGAAGAAGAAGTAGAAGAGGAAAAATCTAAAAGAAGAAGAAGAATCTGAAGAAGAAGAAGAATCTAAAGAAGAAAGAGAAGAAGAATCTAAAGAAGAAGAAGAAGAAGAATCTAAAGAGGAATCTAAAGAAGAGAAGAAGAAGAAGAAGAAGAAGAAGAAGAAGAAGAAGAAGAAGAAGAATCTAAAGAGGAATCTAAAGAAGAAGAAGAAGAAGAAGAAGAAGAAGAAGAAGAAGAAGAAGAATATAGTGCAGCTTTGTCAATCGCACTTTGAATAAGGCTTCCCAACTCAAAAAAACAATTCTTGTATCTGGAATCTTTTTTTCTCTTTTTCTGTAAGCATTATGCAATAAATATGACTTCTGCATTCCTGAATAATATCTAACTAAATAGCTGAATTAGTGCCATGGGAATCTGCGAAACATTCATGAAAGAAAGACAAACATTCTCTGTATTATCTCTGCTTTCATTATTTTTGTCAAGTACTCTTCAGTTCCTCACTTGTTTGATGTCTGCTAATAGCCAGTTGTCTTTTATGATAGCTGAAGGAAGCATCAGGGTTTACAGCAGACAAAAGACAGAAGCCAAATGTTTTGCAAAAGATAGCAGCTCAAAGAAGATTATTGTATAGAATAAATCTTTTTTGGAAAATAACTGATTGCATTTATCCGAACTGTACTAGGGAAATGGATTCCTCAGAATAGATGTATCTATTTCCATGTTTTCTCATTTTTATTTTTATTTTTATGTATCATTATTTATTCTTTTTTTATAAAGGAAATTTAATGTGAATGGTTTTGGCTTAATTCTTGGATTATGTTCCTCTTTCCATTCGAAGGGGAATCCCCATGGCATAGTGACTAATTTGTATATATATATATATATATATATATATATATATATATATATATATATATATATTGGTTAGGAGGTTGATTTAGAAGGCTATCACAATGCAGTTTGAATAATAAAAAAAATAATAATACAGTAACAATGGTGTTGTGTGTTGACCTGTATTTTTATTATTTCTTGAATTTTCGAGGTAATACCTCTTTATCAAAAGAATTGAACTGAAGCAGTCCAGCTATGACATTTCTCCCCCCCCCAAAAAAAAAAAAAAAAAAATTGGGGGGAAGAAATGCCATAGCTGGACTGCTTCAGTTCAATTCTTTTGATAAAGAGGTATTACCTCGAAAATTCAAGAAAGAATAAAAATACAGGTCAACACACAACACCATTGTTACCGTATTATTATTTTTTATTTATTCCAAACTGCATTGTGATAGCCTTCTAAATCACCTCCTAACCAATACATACACAATGCTTCAAGCAAATTATGAAAACTCTCTATATATATATATATATATATATATATATATATATATATATATATATATATATATGTACCTTCACACACTATTATACATTGAACATTTATAGAAAAGAATAGAGTGAAGAAAACTTTTGTCCACTCTTCCAAGTCTAATGATATATTTTTAAATAATTGCTGAGGATTTCAAAGGTCAAAGGTCAAAGGTCATTGTAACACTGACCTTTTAGTTAAATCAAGTACTTTCAAACTTATCTGAAAAGGATAAGAAAATCCCCAGAAAATTCCAGAAACACCAATAGAATAAAAGATGAAAAAAAGAAAGAAAGAAAATTATTCCTTAGTCATTGTGTAACATGTTCAATTTTAGCGGTGACCCTTGTGACCCTTGTGACCCTGGACAATTTATCAGTTTAAATCTATGAAAGCAGAATGAAATAAAATGTAAGTTTATCTTTGAACATCACCAATATACATAAAGATTTTATGCAATCTCATAAACTTATCACTTCTTTACTGTACATTAGGAATCGATTTTAAAGTATTCAGAATATTTTACAATAGAAGTATTTCAAGAATGAGGAAATATTGAATATATTTGTGTATAAGTCAACCTTTGATTCATGCTCACAAAATTATTAATCTATGGAATTAATTTTTGAAACGAATGATTCTTCTTAATTCTCACTATTAATATATTACGAACTTCTCCACACAAGTAGGATGTGGTGGGGGGTTCCCATGGCATAGTGACTAATGTGTTGGACAGTGACAACATAGTAACTGAGTTCAAACTCTGGTCTAGCTACTACATTCAGTTTTAGACTAATACCTTTAGGAAAAAGAAGGGGCGTGGTCTAATGGTTAGAGTCGTAGGAAATGGACTTGTTGACCCAAGTTCAAATCTTGAACTAAGCTACAGTTCACATAGTGCTAATACCTTTGGGAAAGGTATGAATCCAACCAACTATAGGTAAATAGTAGGGCAGACTGAGCTCTTTAACCTTGGTTAGGCAACCAGTCTAGGAGAAGGAAAACTCTGAATTCAAACCTGTTAAACACTGCTTGGGGTGGTCACTACTAGAATAGGCTCAGTCCTAATTAGTGATCTCTTTCACTAATTAATTAAAAAATAGTATGAACCCCTCATCTCCCCAGTGCAACTACTGTTCATCTACAATGATAATTTTGGCATTAAATAACCCATGAAAGTTGATATGCGATTAAACAAAGAAACCAAACCTTTCCATTCTCAGGGGATTCCCCTTGATGTAGTGACTAATGTGTTGGACTGTGACAACATAGTAAGCTGAGTTACCAATGACCAGTACCAAACCTAGAACATTGTGATTCCTAGGCAGATGCTATACCAACTGAATTAAATTTAAACTGGCCCCTTTAAAATCTGTAATAATGTGTGCCTTTTGGAAGATCAAAATTGATGTATTAATAACACTCTAAGGGCCGGGTCAGCTCAGTCGGTAGAGCGTTTAGCTAGAAACCACAAGGTCCCTAGTTCGATACCGGCCCTCACCAACTCAGCGTATGAGTAGCACAGGGATCTGTGCGGTAAAGTAAGGAGCTGATGGTAGGTGTGGCGCTCCACCTCAGACGCAAAAAATAATCTCCTTGGTCTAGTGCTAGTGAAAAGGGGATAGACTCCCTCGCTGATTATCTGATACCGACATTAGGCCGTGGTAAAGCAGTATTGTTAATGCAAGGCGACTTTGTATAAGTAATATGCCTCGAACAAGTAAAAAGAAAATGTGAGGATACCATAGAGATGGTGAATGTGAATAAACATCAATAATCTTTTATTTACTGAGAATTTTAGTTTGATGAATGTAGGAGTGTCTCAGACTTGGGGTAGATTGGTTGGTTGGTTGGATTTTAAGAGTATTTACGGGGTTCGAAGGAGCTCTTATTTCTCCGTAGTTGTAGGCAAATTGTCGGACAAAGAAGGAACAAACACGAAAGTAAATGCAGACACTTGTATTAACAAAAATTACATAAATGTTTTTGCAAATTAGGGATACCAAATGGTTTATTTTGGTAATTACTTTAAAGTGCTAACTGTTCTATATTCCATGAACATTCTAGCAGATACTATCTATTCCTACATGGAATCATTTGAGAATTTTTGTTTAAAATTTAAAATATTTCTCATTCTTGCTAAAATCCGTCATACCTGATTATAAACGTAATACATGCTCTTTGAGAATTTTTTTTTAATTTAAAATATTCTCCTTTCTAAAAAGCTCGGTAAGAATTAATTCCATCACAAAACGGTCACAATTTTCATAAATTGTCTTCTTATTAACACAGCATTATATGCGTTGAAGAAAATTTGTAGTTGATTGAAATATTGCAATATCAGCATAATAAAAAAACTTTTTTTGAACAACATATGTGTGTTTTAAAAAATATTATCTTACCCTGTCACTCGAGTTCTAACACACACACACACACACACACACACACATATATATATATATATATATATTATATATATATATATATATATAACATCTTCCTTCAATTGTGCTGTGGACGTGTAAATAACTTTTAATAGCTGGATTATATTTTGAACATTTTTGATAATCTCTTACACTTTTTTTATATATTTACACCAAACTCTTTTTGAGTTTATTTTTGGATTAAAAACTCATTACCTGTCTTTGTGTCTTTATTGTGGACCCTAACCAGGCCACAACAATATATAACTTCTTGGTCGGATTAATTTATGTACACATATGTACCCACGTTGGAAGGTTACTTTGAACCTTCTAACATATTATAAGAACATTCACATCTTATAATATCATAGATATTATTGACAGCTTTTGATCCCTAATTGACTGGAATGTGACATTCTGATTGGTAGAAATTCACATGATAGCAGAATCTGTGGGAAAAGTTTAGCAGTTTGTTGAGTTTCTAAGAGGCAGATGTAAGGTCTTGGAGAAAATAAAGATGTCAAAAACAGACTATGTTACTGAATTAATTACTAAAAACTAACAGAGAATGAACATGAGGATGTACAACCCAACAACACTCAAGCCAACCCAAGATCACTAAGTGGAGGGTTTTCCCCCCAGCAAACTATCAGTAAGTGACTTATTTTTACATGTAACTCTGTATCACTTCTTTTAGGATTTAGTCCTACATTCTTTATGTATGTTTATGTATCTGTTCTCTATATCTTACTGTACCTTGTCATGAGTATGTGTATACCTGTCATGTATAGATTTTCTCCATGTTTGTTATTATATATAACTTCTTTGCCAAATTATTTTCTGTACATATATGTAACAATGTTGGAAGGTTACTTTGAACCTTCTAACATATTGTAAGAATATTCACATCTTATACTTCTATTCTGTTCTTTAACTCTGAGCAGTCAATTAGCAGGTGTCAAAATAAACCCCGTTGCAATTTGATTATTTACAGAGATAAGTTCAGAATGATCAATTTCTATTCGTTCTGAACCATTCATTATGATGAGAGAATGAAACATTTTTTCTAACAGAAACTATTTCTTTCTGTTCAATGTAAAGAATTGTAATTTAGCAATTCTCTCGTTTATTTATAAACGTTACTGCATTTCCACTTGGGTGATAGAGATCAAAAAGACTCACAAAAATATTCTGTCTTCTTTTACAGCTCAAGAACAAAGGTTTCATTTATTATAAATTCCCCTCTGTCCAGGGAAGTGGTTGATATCAGTACGGCCATATTGCAACTGTCCACAATTAGTTCACTGAAGTTGATATCAGTCTTTCAGCATGAATGAATCTCATGTTTGCTATCTTATTAGTCTGAATATAATACTAAGCCACTTATATTACATTTCTATATTTCACCATATTTTTTTTTGCTTGATATTTTTATTTTATTTTATGACTGTTTTCTCTACGCATTTGACCGTTCAGGCTGTGTTATGTTTGTGTTTAAGGTTCATTTTTGTTACATTTTTGTTTTTACCTTCTCTTCGAACTCAGGAACCTTTTTGTCATAATCGGGAGCCTTCACGGAACTTCGACTGAACTCTTTATTCAATCCACAAGGGTAGACTGTTCCGGAGTTCAACAAGAAGGTTCCCAAGTTTGATAAGTTGCACCATATGACCTATAGGCACCCCTTTTGCGATTTTGTTTCATAAGGACATTTTTTTCATTTACACCGTCAAAATCCGGTTGTTTGTTAGGGGTTAGGGTTAGGGTTAGGAGTTAGTTTTATAATTAAAAAAACTCTAAAAATTGTCTGTTAACAAACAACCGGATTTTGACAGTTTAAATGAAAAAAATGTCTTTATGAAACGAGATCGCAAAAGCGGTGCCTAAAGGTCATATGGTCCGAGAAGTTTCCCGAGTCTGACAAGAAATACCTGAAGAAGGTCGGAGGGCACATAGCTGAAACGTTGTGTACATAATAATAAAGATGAGGCCAAATAATCCAAATAATCCAAATAATCCAAATACAAATCATCAAGCCTCATCTAAAAAATTCAGGGAAATAAATGGTTTAATTGGCTTAAGATCTTCATCTTTCATTCTATCCCTCCATACATTCACTGTTCATTACTCTTTCTAATTGTGACTTTTAATGTTTATCATAAAGTAAAACTTTGAAAATTTCTCCTAATTTTCTTTTTACGAGGGTCAGTCAAAAAGTAATGCCATATTGTTTAGGACAGGTATAATTAACAACACAGGAACATGTATCATACATCAAAATGAAGCTGGTTCTCTGTGCATCACATCCTTACTTCTCCGCATAGTCACCGTTTCTCTTAATAGCAATGTTCCACCTTTGAATGAGAGCATGTATCCCTGCCCTGTAAAATTCTGTTGACTGTTCTTTGAGCCACTTCTTTGCAACAGATTTCACTTCCTCATCACTGGAATAATGTCTGCCTCTCAAACACTCTTTTATAGGACAGAAGAGATATTAGTCTGAAGGCGCTAAATCTCATGAGTATGAAGGATGCGGTAAAATTATCCACCCAAATGAGGTGATTTTCTCCCTTGTCCTGATGCTTGTATGTGGTGGAACATTGTCATGCAGTTTATTTTTTCTTCTGTTTAGTCTAAAAATTCAATCTGCAAAACCTGAGAAAATCTTCATTGAGACATCTTTTTTTTAATTGCGAAAATTACTTATTTTCTTAAAAATAAATCTATGTGATTTCCAAGACTATATGACCTTTAGGCACCCCCTTTGCGATCTCGATTCATAAGGACATTTTTTATTTACACCGTCAAAATCCGGTTGTTTGTTAGTGGTTAGGGTTAGGGGTTAGGGTTAGGGGTTAGTTTTTATAATTAAAAAAACCCTCTAAAAATCATCTGTTAACAAACAACCGGATTTTGACGGTGTAAATGAAAAAAATGTCCCTATGAATCGGGATCGCAAAAAGGGTGCCTAAAGTTCGGACCGATTTCCGTTTAACCGTTCAGAATTTAGTACCTCCGATTTTAACGTTCGTTTTTCGTATCTTTTTTTTTTTTTTGCATTTCTTGGTCATGTGCACTTCACTATAAGGTACATGCAACATTGTTACTCACTGCCATAAGATTACTGTATATGAAACAAACATGTTGTAGAATAATACGACGGGCATGTATTGGAGGGGGACACCCTTGGACACTCTCCGGCAATAGTGGACTCAACCATGCACGGGCGAAGCACGGAGGAGAACAAATATAAGCAGGCTTCTATATAAACGAGTGAAAAATCGTTAATTGCGGACAGTGTTTGGTAGTGTAATAGAATAGAATTGAATTGATAGGCAACTGACAGGGGTCTGGTGACGTTTCTCTTTATACTGTGGATAATTGTCTGAAAACAATTGTAATGACACCTTTCAAGCCAACAAAATATATAAGCAATTATTTCAACAAATTACAATTCTTTTTTGTCTCTGAGTTGATTTCTTTTTGTCAAGAAAAGATTTTAATATAAAAGAAAAACTACTAAGACTCTATTAAGTTTTTAGAAACGACTTTTTTTATTTCTTCATCTTCAAGGAACTCAGTATTATTAAAGGCTGTACAAAAAAAGCTTGGACCGTATTACCTTTAGGCACCCCTTTTTGATCTCGATTAAGAAAGGACATGTGTTTCATTTACACCGTCAATATCCGGTTGTTTGTTAGGGGTTAGGGTTAGGGTTAGGGGTTAGTTTTATGATTTTAAAAAAATCTAAAAATCGTCTGTTGAAACAACCGGATATCGACGGTGTAAATGAAAAACATGTCCTTTCTTAATCGAGATCAAAAAGGGGTGCATAAAGGTCATATGGTCCAAAAGCTTTTATATTTAATCCAAGTACTTTTGGTCATCATCAAGAATATAAGTATTGGGGTTTTGTTTGAAATCCAAAACAAGAATGTTTTAATGGACTTGTTTATCCCATGGTGATGACATCATGTACGAAGAACTTAAAGAGTGATTATTTGGATTATTCGGACTATTGTCCTCATCTTTATTGTTAACTGAACAACATTTCAGCCGATGTGCCCTCCGGCCTTCTTCAGGTATTTCTTGTCAGACTCGGGAACCTTCTCGCATTTGGAAACCTTTTTGAACTCAGGAACCTTCTTGTCATAATCGGGAGACATCACAGAACTTTGAACCCAACCCTTTATTCAATCCACAGGGATATCCTGTTCTCATTCCACAAACCATAGCTGGGGTACAGATGTTAAGCTGTGTTAATTATTATTCTATGTTACTGCTGCCCCTGACCAGGATTGAACCTGGAGCCTAGAGATAACTGTCACTTAGAACTGTTCTCATTCCGCTAACCATAGCTGGGGTACAGATGTTAAGCTGTGTTAATTATTATTCTATGTTACTGTTACCCCTGACCAGGATTGAACCTGCAGCCTAGAGATAACTGTCACTTAGAACTGTCTTAAACCAACGTGTTTATCCACTATGCAATGTGTCCAATTGTTAAGTGGACAGCAATGAACTTGTAGTTAGAGTCTTATAATGTGATAATTTTGTATTCAATTACAAATGTTGTGTAACCCTTTCCCTCTCATATCACCATCTTATAATACTTAACTTCTATCTTCTTCACCAGCTCATCGACTTAGTGGTTCTTGAATTTTTAAAAACCTCTTTGATTCTTTGACTTCTTTGATTCCTATTTCATTTTAATGTTTAAAAGTAAAATAGTGTTTTTATAATTAAATATATTTTCCTTTCCTTGACCTAATAAAATGTTATATGGTCCCCAGAGGGACATATTGCCCAGATTTTGAACCACTGGTCTATCTTATATGTGGGTAATTTCATGTCAAATCATCCAGGCCATATAACCCACCTCCTTCAATTTTTCTGAAATTTTGTCCAAGAGTGGATTATGATAAAATTAGCCAATCCCCAAAATTCGAGCTTCCAATTCCAAAAATTGGTGGAATTATGTTGATTTTTAGCTCTCGAAATTTGAGGGGTGTGTGAAAAATGGCGATTTTTTGTAATCTATTTTTGTCTATAAAATGAGTTCTGGAGCTTCCCTACTACTATAAATTCTTGCCCAAAGAACACAAAGATGCTATCAGAATAGTCTTAAAGCCAACCAATTTTAAGTTATTGATGATTTTTATAGCAAGATCAATATCCTGATGTGGCACTGCATCTACGAAAACACTTTTTCTATTATTACTTCTCATATATGGAACATTATTTGTACCAAAAAGATAGTTTAATATTTGCTCAGAACCGAAGCTACAAAATCAGTTAAAATTTTGCTAATCAGAAATCATTAATAACTTAAAATAACTTTAAGACTTTTTTGACAGCATTTTTGGATTCCTTGGCTTGTTTGCATTTCACATAGTACTTGGGAAAGGCATGCATCGACTTTTTCTCCCTCCATCTTTAAGTAAATAGAAGGGCAGACTGGGCTCTTTAAACTTGGTTTAGCAAATAGTCTAGAAGAAGGAAAACTGAATGCAAACCTGTTAGACTCCAATTAAGAAACTGAACTTGTATGGAGGGGTTTATAAATACTAACTATTCCAAATTTATTTCTCTGAATTTTTTTTTAGATGAGAGTTGATAATTAGTATTATTTGGATTATTCAGACTATTGTCATCATCTTCAATGTTATTTGTACAATATGGGAACCTATAATTAAAAAGGCTAGATTAGATTTTTTTAAAAAAGCAAAAAAAACAAAAAAACAACCCCAATATGAGTCAAGGTAAAAAATCAACATAAGTGAATTGGTAGAGATTCTAGGCATAACAAGACATTGGGTTTATAGGTTCCCAAATTCACACTGAATTGTCCTATTGGACACATAGCATAGTGGATAAAGGAGTTAGGTTAAGACAGTTCTAAGTGACAGTTATCTCTAGACAGCAGTAAGATAGAATAATAATTAACACAGCTTAACGCCTGTACCCCAGCTATGGTTAGTGGAATGAGAACAGAATACTCCCATGGACTGAATAAAGGGTTAGGTTAAAAGTTCCGTGATGGCTCCCAATTATGACAAGAAGGTTCGCAGTCCAAGAAAATTCCCGAGTCCAACAAGAAATACCTGTAGAAGGCCGAAGGGCACATTGGTCAAAAATTGTACAAATAACAATGATGATGAGGACAATAGTCCGAACAATACAAATAATATTATTCCAATTTTACTGGCAAAATTTAAGTTACAATCTCTAGCTATGTTATTTGTTTTATTCATCCACCGATATATCTATGGTAGGATCTCATAATTTTGAGAGGAATTATCATTGCAAGACTTGTTTGGACTATTGGAACTCTGTATCCAAAGGGGAAGTAGAAAAGTTTGCTATAGCATATCATAGCTAGAAGGTGAAAGGTTCACATTAGCCTCTCTGGAATGGAGTCCAAATGATATACAGGGAACATTGCTGGAAGGTAAGAAAATTGAAGGAAGTAGAATACATTAACCTAACAGACAAATGTCTAAGTCAAATCAGTATATATTTAAGTAGAATGTAGATTTCTTTGATAAATATAAACTAGTATAGGAGTTTAGGGCCTATGGCTGAAACAATTTGCTACATATTATCCTTTGGATTAAGGCTGCCAATAACTTTTGTTACAAGATATTTCTTCAGCAGGAATAACTCTTGCAAAATAAACTCTAAAACAAACTCTATACAAACATTACCTACAAACCTGGTTTCACTAATCACTAAATTACCGTAACTTACTTCACCCTAAAACAAACTGATTATTGAACTATACATTCTCTAACTCCCCTGTTTGAAACTAAAATTGTATTTGTATATATGCATTAAACATTTAAAATATTGAATGGATAAAATTGGTTTAATGAAGTACCAACACGTGTTTTGGCTGAGAGTTTGTTCATGTACACATTGGATTCTATTTATTATTATTTTAAATATGAAATAAGATAATAATAATAGAAAATAAAAAAATATTTAAATATACAAAGAAAACGGCCTTCTTCAGGGCAAAATGTTTGATAATTTATCAAAAATATCAAACATTTGATATCAAAAATATTGGCTGGGGTTTAAACCATGTGAATTTGCTTAGTCTATAAATATAAAGTGGTGGATTGCAGCACATCTTTTATACAAAAACAATCCCACACTATGATATATAAAGATATAATTAATATAGAAAATGGGGGACATTGGATTACAAAAATAGCATGAATTCAACTTGAGCCATTTGTTTTGCTTGCAGAGCCATTTATACCAATATATATATATATATATATATATATATATATATATATATATATATATATATATATATATATATATACCCAAAAAGACTAAATCTGTAAAGTTGTGTTTCATTTAAGCAACTTAGTAAGTGAGACAAAACTGTTTGTCAGAGAAGCACTCACTCACCCATTAACTACCAAGTTAATGTTTTTGTTACTTGTCTTTATGGAATATTACTTATCAGATAAATATTTTCTGTCCTTATTTTTCTCTGTCTTCGTATATGTAAACAAGAAAATAAAATCTAGAGATTTATATCATCATGAGAACATTGTTATGATTGTGAAGTAAAAGATATTCATCTGCTTATTTTGACTGTATTTCTCTGTATAACAAACCATCAACCCTTTTAGTCATATATGTGCTTGAAGGCAATGGTTGAAGGTCTTAGTGACCTGGATATGACCTTAAACTGCATCTGGTGGAGAAGTTCCAATTCTGGAGCTCTAGGGAGCGTAGAGTACTCTTTCATTGTTATTACTCCAAGGTCTACTCTGACCCGGAGTGGTAATACCTGTTAGGGTCCAATCCAGGGATTAAATTGATAAAAAATTTGTTTAAAAAATGAGTTTGAAAAAAAAAAACAACCTTGAATACCCAACAAAAAATGAATTTTAAAAAAGTCTTCAGCATAAAATAACTCAAGGGTTGATTTGCCGTTATAACCAACCAACCAACCAACCAACCAAAATACCATTTTGAAAAAGCAAAAAATTTGACGAATACTAGTTATTACAAGAAGAAGAAGAAGAAGAAGAAGAAGAAGAAGATGAATGATGATGAATGAAGCTTTTATATATAGAATATAACGGAGTGAAAGAAACAGAAAAAGAGAGAAGAGAGAGAGAGAGAGAGAGAGAGAGAGAGAGAGAGAGAGAGAGAGAGAGAGAGAGAGAGAGAAGAAGAAGAAGAAGAAGAAGAAGAAGAAGAAGAAGAAATGCTTTGTTTTCACACATTATACAAAAAAAAAACAATTTCACATAAAACAAAACAAAACAAAAATAAAAAAAAACGTAATGTAGGCTGTTGTAGTAATGTGTGGAGGATGATCACTAATTAGGACTTAGCCTATAAGAGGAATTACGGGTTTAAAGGAGGGAGCCTCTTAAATCTCCCAGTTGTAGACAAATTGTTCGGACGAAAGAAGACAAATACACAAAGGAAATTTAATACATGTATTGACAAATAATACAAGAACTTGTTGCAAATTTTATTGGCATTTGCTACGAGACTTATCTGTAAGGTTAAATACTGTTCGTTGGAGAAGTGGTGATAACAGGGTATTCTGGTCGCTGGTTGGAATGTTGTTAAGACGCTTCGTCAGGTCGGTTCTCATTCCTCAGCCTTCTGTTAGTATGCTATTGTATCAGCCTTCTGTAGTATGCTGATACAATGCCTTAGAAAGTTTTCTTGTCCAGCAAGGGGCTTAAGGAGAAAGGCTGTGTGTTTGCTTTTATAAGTTCGCCCATGTGACCCCAGCAGACTGGGGAAGCCAGATAGCCTGTCCCAAAGGCTGCTTCTGCTGGTCGATGAAGCCGGAAGTTTGTCCGACATGTTTTAGATACACAAAAAATAAGGCTCTAATTCAATGAAAAAATATAAAATGATTAATTAACCAATCAATTCACCGTGGCTAAGATTTTACATAAGGTCACAAATATGGGGCATCCAGCAAGAATCGAACTCACTTTTTTGATTGAAATAGATCTATGAGACTAGCTTGCTAACCGTAACACAATGACAGAACACACTAATCCGCTGTCTCTCTCTCTCTCTCTCTCTCTCTCTCTCTTTCTCTCTCTCTCTCTGCTTGTATCTCTCTCTCTCTCTGCTTGTCTCTCTCTCTCTCTGCTTGTCTCTCTTCTCTCTCTCTCTCTCTCTCTCTCTCTCTCTCTCTCTCTCTCTCTCTCTCTCTCTCTCTCTCTCTTCTCTCTCTTCTCTCTCTCTCTCTCTTCTCTCTCTCTCTTTCTTCTCTCTTCTCTTTCTCTCTCTCTCTTCTTCTTTTTCTCTTCTCTCTCTTCTCTTCTCTCTCTCTTTCTTTTCTCTTTCTCTCTCGTCTCTCTCTCTTCTTCTCTTCTCTCTCTTATCTCTCTCTCTCTCTCTTTCTCTCTCTTCTCTTCTTCTCTTCTCTCTCTCTCTTTCTTCTCTTCTCTTTCTCTCTCTCTCTCTCTCTTTCTCTCTTCTCTCTCTCTCTCTCTCTCTCTCTCTCCTCTTCTTTCTTCTCTCTCTCTCTCTCTCTTTTCTCTTCTCTCTCTCTCTCTCTCTCTTCTCTCTCTCTCTTCTCTCTTCTCTCTCTCTTTTCTCTCTCTCTCTTCTCTTCTCTTCTCTCTCTCCTTCTCTTCTCTCTCCTCCTTCTATTCCTATGACTATCATTTTTTCATATACTTCATCTGGCATCTGCTTAGATAATTACAGTAATTGATCAAAAGGTAAATTAAATTAAATCTTAATTTCCGAAAGTAAATTAATCAGGCAAATTCAAATATAGAAAGCAAAGGTAAAATTTGAAAGTGTTTTTTAAGGTGTTAAAACAGAAGTGGGTCCCAGAAGGATTGACCTAGATATCAGCATTTGTTATTAGTGGCAAAATTACAAATTCTAAACTTGGCTACTAAAAGAATTTAATGCTAATACTTTTTACATATAGACATATAAGCATTATGATTCTATCATCAAAAACATAAAATAAAAGTGAATGTAGATATACCGAAAGAAAATAAGACTAACTAGAAAATTGTAGTGATAAATATATATATATATATATATATATATATATATATATATATATATATATATATATTATGTATAATAATGAATGAAAAATGAGAAAAGTATTTGCATGGAAAGGTGCTCAATGCTAATAAATCACGACTGTTTTTGACATCTCAACCGCTGATCTCATCTGATGATTGAATTACCATGAAACTTTAAGTTATGAGTGTGAAACCATAATATTACCATTGATTATATATATATATATATATTAATATATATATATATATTATATATAAGGTGTGTCAAAAACATCTAATTTGTTTTTAGTTTTGAAACACCTTGTATTCAGAAAAAATAACGTTCCATTCATTATTCATTTCTATCTCGGTAAATACAGCTTAAAATTTGTCATTTTTGACACACCTTTTTTCGGAAAAAAAACATAAATGTAACTTTTTTCCAGAATATAAGGTGTGTCAAAGGTATATAAATCTCGATACTTTTTTTTACACACCTTGTGTGTATATATATATATACATATATATATATATGCACGTGTGTGTATACGTCAGTATGCTCTTTTGGAAATACATACACACACACATACATATATATAAATTGTAGTGATGAACTGCCTAAAAGATTTAGAGTGGCTTGTTTTTTTCATCTAAAATCTAATTGGTTGGTTGGTTGGTTGGTTGATTGATTTTAATGGCATATCAACCTGTCTGGGGTTATTTCCTACTAACAGAAATACTGGGGTGAATTAGTATCTCTGTTGTAAAGGAAAGGAGACATGGCAAATTATAGAGTTTATAATTGGGTTAACAGTTTATTGGTTTTGGTATTAAATGTGTGAGTATACAATTGTGTAAATGTCTTTAAGAGGTTGCCAGAGAATTTCTCCTGGCGGGATAGAGGTTCAAGGACACTTATCTTAGTTGTATTTGTCTTAGCAATGTCTCGAAGTTGTCCGGCAAGGTCGCTGTGGTTCTGTGATGTCTGCTTGTCGGAGTTGACGTGTTTCTCTCACGGTTGCAGACTCTGGTCTTCTGCTAGTGCGTGCCGTATCTGTTATGCTGAATCAGGGTTCAGTGTCTCTCCCCCTATCTCCGGACTTCCGGGTGAGGGCAGATAACCCAATTTCTAATACTGCCTAAGGGTTAAGAAGTAATATATGTTGTGTATTCATATTTATACTTTTTTAGTAATTGTTTTTAAAAATGTGTTAGCCCCATTGGGGATCATTTGTATGGCATTGATTAAGTTCATGTCTATATTCTATGGTATAATTTTCTTTTCTTCAAAAAGGACAGAATGTCCTCCATATTGGCATTTTCAAACAGATCTTTCATATTGTTTGCTTTAAAATAACGGTTTCTGATGTGAGTAAAAAACCTGCATTCCATGAATAAGTGTTTAACAGTCAAAGGTGTTTGACATGTTTTACACTGTGGTTGTTGTTCTTGTTTGAATATATAGGAGTGCGTTAGTCTTGTGTGTCCAATGCATAATCGGGATACAATGACTTGTTCCTTTTTGGCTTTCTTAAAGTTGCTCGCCAGTCTCCCAAAGTGGTTTGATTAGGAAGAGTTTATTGTGGATATTGTTATTCCAGTGTTGTTGCAATTTTGTATGAAGGAATCCATTAATTTTAGGTTTCAAGTCAGAATATAGGATCTTGAACTTGTGGGGGATCAAATCAAGAGCTGCAGAGTCAGCTCTTTCATTCGCCCTCACTCCAGTCGCCCAGAGTGGGTTTGATTTCTTACCTTCTAACACATGACTTGCAGCAGCAGCAGCAGCAGTATATTTATGAATGAATGCTAAAATAACTGGCTTTCTGTTTTAAAGAAATAATGTGCATTGATTGGACAGTCAGTTGTGGCTTGCCATAAAAAAAAGACTGGGGGAAATTGTAAAGAGGAACAATCTTTTTAATACTTCGCATAGTAAGTTGGTTAGTTTTTATTGTTTTGTTTTATGGCATATCAACTCTTTTTTCTGTCATTTAATGCTAAATCAAGTTATTTTGATGAAATGTTCCACGATTCAAGTTTTGTGTCTTCAAATACATATTCATAGTATACATTTGTGTGTAGTTTGTTTCATTCAGTAATTTCCAGATATTGTATTTTTAAAATTTTGAATACCCATCATGAATGAATAATACAAAATGTCTTCAGTATAAAATAACCCAACAAGGGTGGACATGCTGTAAAATCCAATCAACCAATGTACAGATAATTTTCTTTGATAATAAAATATCAACAAAGAAAATATATAAATTTCAAAAGCATAATTTCAAAAGTATTTTGTTTTCTTTACAGTTAAGTATAGCATCTTGATTTCTGAAACAAATTACACTATAAAATTGAAAAGATCATTTACTCAGCTGAAACCTTGGCTTTTGGAAAGATTAAACATTTAAATTCATCATTAGAACTCTTTCTAAAGATTCACCCAATACAAGGCAAAATTAGCCACCATTCAGAAAGGGTTATGATGAGACGGTGATGAAATATGGTAAATGAATAGGAAGAATTATTGGAGAGTAAAGGATGAATGAAGATGGAAATATGAATGTATGGATGGACAGATGGACAATAATTTGGCTGTCTAAGGACCAATAAATACTGACCTTGGATTTAAAGAGCTCAAAGTCGAAAGCTTTTAGAAAAGACTTACAGGGGAATTTCGGTAATCTGAACATTAGCTACATAAATGAGAGTAATCTTCCCTTGTTTGTTTCACTTTGAGGAAGCCGTTATCTTTGGTCGGCCATTTTCATTTCACCATAAATCTACACTGAAAATACGAATTTGTTCGAATCAATACAACTGCATGTTTTAACAAAAAATATCATAAAATATGTTCTTAATAACAATTAAGTTCATTTCAAATAATGTGCAAGCACAATTAAGAACACATTTTATGATATTTTCGTGTTAAAACATGCAGTTGAATTGATTCGAACAAATTCGTATTTTCAGGGTAGATTTACAAAAAAAAATGGAGGTCACTCTCATTTATGTAGCTAATTTTCAGATTACCGGAGTTTCTTCAACATTTCAGCTCTTCTTTAGGAAGAAGCTATTTTTAATAGTGAATTTGATCCTCGCTGGAAACCCCATACTTGCAACTTTGTGTCACATCCTACTCAAATAGGTTGGGTAAGTAAAGGGTACCTATCATGGTGTAATGATTAACAAGCTAGTCTATCAGATTCATTTCTACTTAATTGCGATTTTGATCCTCGCTGAATGCTGCGTTCTTGCAAATTTGTGTTACATCCTACCCTTGATTTTGAAGTCACAATTCTCCAAGAACGAAACTAAGAAATAACAGAAAAAAAGAGACAGCCATAAAGAAAGAATAAAAGAGAGAAAAGAAAGAAAAACTGAAGGAAAGGAATAACCAAAATGAAACAATAAAAAATAAAGATAGACAGAAAGAAACAAATAATGTGAGAAAAGAAAGAAAGAAAGAAAGAAAGAGAGGTAAATGGAAAGGAAGGAAGAAAAAGAAATAGAAGAAAAGAAGAAAGAAAGAAAGAAATGTAAATAAAAAGAAATAGCAAAAAAGTAGAAACATAAGGATAGAAGAAAGAGACAAAGAAAGAAGCTAGCAAATAACAGAAATACAGACATAAAGAAAGAAAGAAAGAAGAAAGAAAGAAAGAAAGAAAGAAAGAAAGATAGGAGAAATAAACGCAGAAAAAAATAATGGGAGAATAGAAAAAAAATAACGAAAGAAAGAAATAGGTAAAAAAAAGGCATATTGAAAGAAAGAGCGAAAAAGAAGAAAGAAATAAAGAAAGAAAGAAAGAAAGAAAGAAAGAAACAGAAATAACAAAAGAAAGAAAATATCAGAAAAGATAGACAGAAAGAAAGAAATAATGCGAGAATAAAAAGAAAGAATAAAAGACCCCAGTCTAATCTAATTTTCTCATAGCCTGAGAGAGGTGAGATAAATTCTGCCCCCCCCCTTACAATTTTATGGGCCATCCGTTAAGCTTCAAGCAAGAGTACTTCTTTAGCGGAAATCTTTGGTAAAGAATCCCCTTGGTTGTTCCTTGGTGCTCCTCAGTATTGCAAGTCCTTCGTCAATGGACGTCTCTCCATATAAGTGATTAAATTGCCAACCAGCCATGCATTAAGGCTGTTGATTGGTTGAGGTTTAAACCACATAACCTCGCTTAGTCTATAAATTTAAGTGGTGTATTGTAGCACACCTTATATACAAAACATGGAAGCGCGTGGTGTAATGGTTAAAGTCATGGGAAATGGACTCGTCGCCCCGAGTTCAAATCCTGGACGTGGTAATTGCATTTCACTTAGCGCTAATACCCTTGGGAAAGGTATGAATCCTACTCTCCCTCCAGCTATGGATAAATAGTAGGGCAGACTGGGCTCTTTAACCTTGGTTAGGCAACCGGTCTAGGAGAAGGAAAACTCTGAATTCAAACTTGTTGAACTCCGCTTAATAAATTGACCTTGTGTCACATACTGCCCGTGCGGAGGAGTTGGTAAATATATATATACAAAACATTCCAAAACCCAACCCCCACCCCAAGAATTAATGCCAATTGGACAGAAACTTCCTCAGCTGGATTAGAACTCTACACATCTAATTATATTTTCCATCCTATTAACATTTGGCTACCTGAATCATATACAATTATCTGTATAACTTTTAAGTGAAGCAATGTCCAGCATGTCAGTGCACTAACTATCACAGTACTACCAATCACAGAAGGTACATTCTCAAGGTTTGCCAAAACTGGTTACTAATCAAGCCTAAATACCCCTATCTGATCTAATAATTTACTCATAGCCTGATGGAGGCGAGATGAATTCATGCAACCCACCCCTAACATGTATTAGTACCAAATTGACACAAATTTCCTCAGCTGGATGAGAACTCTACACATCTGATTCTATTTTCCATACTATCAACATCTGGCTACCTGAATCATATACATTCATCTGTATGACTTTCAGATCACACACATAGTGAAACAATGCACAACATGTCAGTGCACTAACTACCATAATACTACCAATCACAGAAGGTACTTTTTCACAGCTTGCCAAAATTGGTTGCTAATCAGGCTTAAAGATCCCAGTCTGATCTAATAATTTATTCATAGCCTCAGGGAGGGTTGATAATTTCATGCCTCCCAACACTAACAAGTAGTAGTACTGTCATGGCCGATAATCTCGGACACAAATTACATTTATATTTTGCTCAGAATCTGAGATTCAGTTGTCCAGGGTATAATTCCAAGATTCATGCAGAAGAGATGTCTTTACAGGTGGGAACACTTTATCAGAACTAGCAAAATCAAAAAACGCCCTCTGGGTGACGTAAAATAAATATTGCCTGAGGGGATGGGAGTTGAAAATTTAACATCAGAGAGTTTGTATCATAAGTAAAGTAAAATCATCGAATTGATTAAAGGAGTAAAAAATAAAATAAATTTATTGAAGGAGTAAAAAATTAAAAAATTGAAATGGAAACTTAGTTCTGATAACTTTAAATATATATTAAAAAAATTTATAAATAGATAGATAATACCAGGTATGTATTTATTAAAACTTGTTTAAAAAACCAATGAGGACTGTCTAACATTGCATGCTCAAATTTTGAGTGTATTCTATTTATGACAATTTTAGGCAGTGTGACGTAAGCAGTGACATAGTTTTTGTTACAGACAAAAACCGGAAGCAAATCTCCATTATTTAAAGATGAAGATGATAATTGGGATAGGAAAGAGAACAATGGGATTTTGATATGAAATGTATATTTGAAGAAAGACTTTAAAGCAAGAAAATGTAGAGGTCATATACAAACATATGGAGGAACATCGCATAATGGTTAGAGTCATGGGAAATGGACTCGTCGACCAGAGTTCAAATCCTAGACAAGGCTATTTGCTAGTATTATTTGGATTATTCGGAGCATTGTCCTCATCTTCATTGTTATCTGTACAATGTTTCGGCTGATGTGCCCTCCTTCTTCAGGTAGTTCTTGTTGGACTTGGGAACCATCTTTTCGAACATGGGAACCTTCTTGTTATCAGAATGAAGATGATAATTGGGATAGGAAAGACAACAAATACGGGATTTCCATATGAAGAGTTTAATAATCGATAAAGAACAAAACAAAAAAAAAATCAGCATAGAAATCTACAGAGTGAAATTCCTTTTGTTTTTGTTTGTGTGAGGTGTGAGCAATATTTGTAATATTTCATTGTAAAGTCAATGAAAAAAAAAAGAATTACTTATCTGTGGGTATTCAAATTGATGATGGATATGTCAGCTTTTTTAGATTTGGTTTGGTTTGTTTTGTTTTACGGCATATCAACCTCAGTGGGTCATTTAATGCCGATAAAGTTTTGAAATAAATCAATTCTTAATGGATAATACAATTTTTTTATAAATACATTTTTCTATTTAACCCATAGATGGGACCCTAACAGATACTACCACTCCGGGTCAGAGTGGACCAGGGAGCAATGGTGATGAAGGGGTGCTCCACATTCCCCAAACATCCAAAACTGGAAACTCACCATCAGATTTGTGATGTGATTGTGAATGAGTTTAACATCATTCCCAGGACATGTAGACCCGCAGCCACCGCCTTCTAGCACCCATATGATAAAAAGAGGTTGGGGCTTGCCATAAGGGCAATAATGTTGGGGAAATCATATAGGTGCTAGGGCTTGACGTGACCAGCCAATTGATTGGAGGGGGCCTCTCCGACTGCCCGTCTAGCCTAAGATAGGGCCAAAGTGGAGTATTGCATGTCATGAACTGCTCATCCACCTGGGCTCTATCCTTAAGCATCACGGGTCACCACCCACGACCAACAAGTGGCCCCATTGGGGGAGTCTTACTCCTCTGCAGAGGTGCAGTCGGTGCATTCTAATGCCCCAGACGACAGGGCGGAGCGTTTTTTTAAATGCTTTTTTATCTCAGCTGTTTTTATCATATTGTGTATTTTTCTAAAGCTCGGATGTCAGCTTGACTACTAGTCAGAACGCTTATTTTCTTTGTTTATATTTTTCGAAAAAGACCGTCTTTCAATTAGATTAAGCTGCTATGCCGTGTACGTTCAATTAATTCTACCACTGCTGCTGCTTTTTCGCTTAACCAAAGTCTCTCTCACGTCACAGTACCAAGTTGACATAAAACTTCCTCTGTTGCATACCCTTCTTCACTTCACTTACTTCTTGTCGTATTTTCTATTCTGGCCAGCAGCTATTCTGATCGTCTTTGGTATTTTTATCATCTATCTTGACTTGGTCTGGAATCTTCTAAGGTCTGGACTTTCTTGGGGACTTCGGGTCTGGTCTTCTATTGGGGATTTCTCTTTATCAGAAGCCCTGTGTCATTGGTAGTTTTTTCAGGTAATAACACAAGACTTCGATTTACTTTGATCTTCCTTTATTTTTAAATCCCCAAACTAGACATCTGCGCAGGTGAGACTTACATCCTACGAGCTCGGTCCTACTTTCTAACTGACTGAGACTTACTTACTATCCTTAAACCGGAAGACAGGGTCTCCTATGCCTTCTGGTTCTCACGATTTATCACCGGAAGGCAAGGTGAGAGTGAGGTCAAGCGCCGTCACTCAGTCTCAAGGCCATCAGCTGCACTAATCGCCATTATGTTTCTATACTACCTTATATAAGTATTAGAGATCTAATAATTATGTAACACCTCTGCTGGATTAGAACTCTGATCATTTGGTTTGATTTTCAGTGCTATTAACATTTTGACTATTTGAATCTTCTCTACATTTATTAAAGACATTTGGGCAATAATTTGGAAAAAACAAATCAAGATCTTTCGAACAGAAATGAAGATTTCTCTCTATCATAATTGCAAACATAATTTGTGACATTGATTATATCAAGTGTTAGTGTCTTAAAGCATCAATTTTCAATATCATTTTTTTGGGGGGTGGGGGGTTGTTTTTGCGAGATTTGACTAAAAAAAAAACAAAAATAAAACTATCTGCATAATCATTTGAACTAATGACATTTTCTACAGATTTAGTTAAATATTCATGGAAATTCTGCCCTTAATTGCTGTCACAGGTTTCATTAATGTTTATTTTATTTTTTTTGCAAAGGAATCAGTAATATTATTTTTTTCTGCAAATTAAAAATGTGTTGGCAAATGTTTTAATTTAAAAAAAAAACAAAATGAAGAATTATTCCTGTAAACTACCTTCACTTCATTCATGTCTGCCCCTATCCTCCCTTCCTTCACATCCGCTACTAACTCCCCCCCCCTCACCGAATCACTTGTACTTGCACGTAATATTTCAATAATAATCAGCTTAGGTGTCATGAGTATTTGGACATTAGACTGTGTGTGATGGGTTTGTGGCTCCAACTGTGATAAACCTCAGTATCAGGGGGAAAGCCCATTCCAGCTCTCATCTTTAAAATGGAAATTTCATTATACTAATTAGATAAAAATATTAATATTTCTTCATTAACTCATCATTGCTAATACACGATAAAAGTTCATTTCAATTCATTTATTTATTAGTGATGCTAATAATGTTTTATGAACTATGTATTCTAGCATTGGTATAGTCACTAAATTTGTTTATCTGTTCACCTGAATGTGTCACTGTGAATTGAACTGAATTCAATTCCTCATCGTTGGAATAATGTTTGCCTCTGAAACCCTCTCTCATGAGGCTAAAGTGATGATAGTCTGTGGCAAACATTATTCCAGTGACGAGGAAGTGAAATCTGTAGTGAAGAACGGGCTCAAAAAACAGTCAACAGAATTTTACGGGGCAGGGATAGATGCTCTCATTCGAAGGTGGAACATTGCTATTGAGATAAACGGTGACTATGTGGAGAAGTAGGGGTGTAATCCACAGAGGACCAGCTTCATTTTGATGTATGATACATGTTCCTGTGTTATTATTAACAGACGTTTTTTTTTGTTCAAATAATTTCATGCTTTTTTATATTTAAGATTTTGAATATTTTTTTAGATAAATATTCATATTTGTATTAAATGGATTTTTCAGACTGTAGTCCTTTTTTATTGTTATATACACGTTCCGTTGTAGGAAGCGCGTGGTGTAATGGTTAAAGTCATGGGAAATGGACTCGTCGCCCGAGTTCAAATCCTGGATGTGGTAATTGCATTTCACTTAGCGCTAATACCCTTGGGAAAGGTATGAATTCTACTCTCCCTCTAGCTATGGGTAAATAATAGGGCAGACTGGGCTCTTTAACCTTGGTTAGGTAACCAGTCTAGGAGAAGGAAAACTCTGAATTCAAACCTGTTAAACTCCGCTTAAAAATGACCTTGTGTCACATCCTGCTCGTGTGGAGGGTTGGTAAATATATATACGCACATTCCGGCCTTCTCCAAGTATTTCTTGTTGATCCTGTGAACATTTTTGTCAAACTTGAGCTGACTATAGAGATTTGTGTAGACTGACCAGTATTCAACTGTATTGCAAGATAAATCTGCTTCTGAGAATCCAGACTTGGTAGGTGATTTAAATAGCAGCTTGGGCTATTCTACTTTGTGGCATGGTCAAGTCTATTTCCAGGATGTGTTGGTAATTATACCTGTCCTAAACAAATGGCATTACATTGATTAATCTGCTCTTGTGTTTGCATATATATGTACAGACACATACATGTTGATCAGCAGGTTTAAATTCACACCTTTTCTTCTCCTAGACCGGTTGCCTAGCCAAGGTTAAAGAGCCCAGTCTGCCCTACTATTTATCCATAGCTGGAGGGAGAGTAGGTTTCATACCTTTCCCAAGGGTATTAGCGCTAAGTGAAATACAATTACCACATCCAGGATTTGAACCCGGGGCGTTTCCCATGACTTTACCCATTACACTACATGCTTCCATAATATATATATATATATATATATATATATATATATATATTATATATCTAGTGACCTAAGATCACTCAAATCTCCCCTCCTCCTTATCTTCCCCTGACATCAAACACACCAGAACTTTACCCCCTCCCTTAACCTACCCCTGTGCCAATCTACTCCAAACCTCTCTCTACTTCCTGTAAACTACCCTCACTTCATTCATGTCTGCCCCTATCCTCCCTCCCTTCACATTTGCTACTAACTCACCCCCCTCACCAAATCACTTGTACTTGCACGTAATTTTGCTTTCAATAAAAATCATTTGACTGATGATGTCCGTATAATCGGACGAAACGTTTCAACTGTTAGATTTGTTTTGAGTTATCATTTCTTGTTCACTATCCTTTTACCTACCTCATACTGTCGGATTCTACTACATCCATCCTATCTTCATATATATATATATATATATATATATATATATATATATATATATATATCTTATTATAATGGAGATTGTGGGTTTATCTGTCTGTAACCGAAACTATATTACTATAAATGTTACAAATCCCTTTGTTATTTACATCACATTCTCCATGATTTTATTTTTATTTAAACCTCAGGATTAATAAAATTGTTTTACATTATCAATACTGTTGACCATATCTACATACTAATAACATGCAATTGTATTTATATATACAACAAAACAGCGGATTACAGTGTGAATGGGAAGGCTAATTTGCATATTGATCTTAAAAGATTGATTTTAATAAATATATGCTTAGTATTATTGATTTCTAAATGTTTGGTTTTATCTTATTGAATATGAGCAAAAATCTCGGGGATACATCTTAAAAGAAATCCATTAACAAGAAGAAATAACTGTGATATTATTCTTTACTTCCTATTTTAACTAAATAGTTAAATTAGTTAAATTTACTAATGAAAGACGGGAGTAATGGAAAATAATGGAAGAATTAGTTTCAAAGTTGTTCTATTTTTCGATTATACTCCCTCTGTTCCAAATATTTTTATCTGCATTATTATTCAGTTTTATTAGCCTTTCTAATTTTACATGATTTTTTATTATATTCAAACTTAAAAACTTGTACCCGATGGGTGCATATATTTGCTAGTATATATAAATGTTGACAAGAGTTCAGTATTTGTAGGGTGTTTAAGTATAGTTAAAACCCTCATTATTTTCAAACTTATGCACGTAATGATTTGTATTTGTGATCCTTTGCTGTAATTCAGCCTATTAAGTTGACATTTAAAAATTGAATAAAATAAAACCCATATTCATGACGTAATTTTATTTTCCATCAGTGAATACATAACAATTATTTTACTTAGATTTTTCATTAAATTAAAATATAATCATTGACATTTATTCAATTAATTTACAAAAAAACTCTGAGAAATAATTTTACAATAATTTCATAACACCTTATGCTCGAGTAGCATGGGAAGTGTCAGGTTTTTCAAACTGGAATCTTTTGCTGGTGATAACACCAAGAATGAAATGAGTCAGTATCAAGTAGAATTAAAATTGGGAATTCTACTTTTTAAATGTGAACCATGTGAAAATATAATCGCTCCATTTAAATTAATTTAATGTATAAAATATGAAATATATATATATATATATATATATATATATATAATATATATATATATATATATTATAATTATATATCAAATATATCAAATATAATCACTCCATTTAAATTAATTTAATCTGTGTCATTAGAAAAATGTATATATATATATATATATATATATATATATATATATGGCCGGTTTAGCTCAGTCGTTCGTAGAGTGTTCGACTAGGAATCACAAGGTTCTTGATTCGATACCGGCCATCGCCAACTGAGCGTAAAGTAAGGAGCTGGTGGTAGGTGTGGCACTCCACCTCAGATGCTAGAATAATCTCCTTGGTCTAGCGCTAGTGAAAAGGGAATAGACTCCCTCGCAGTCTGGCTGATACCAACATTAGGCCGCCCAGACGACTTACTTACTTTACTTATATATATATATATATATATATATATATATATATATATATATAGTATCCAATTGCCACTTTAACTTTTCCGTTGCAGTGCATCAGTAAATAATCAAAAGTGCTCAAAATATTAAAACATAGAGCAGTAATATATATATATATATATATATATATATATATAATATATATATATATATGTATGAACTTTAATATATACGCTTTGCCCATTAGGTTGTGTTCTGTGGATTCGGGCCCCGAATTGGGAAGTCATTGTCCTGGAGGTGACCTTGCCCTCTGTAATCCAAATACAGGTTAAGTGGCTGCGCAGTTTGAATTACCATTACCATTGACTAGATGATTTGGCATTCTCCGTTTGTGGCATGGGCTGGTGGCCCAGTGTGTTAAGTACCCGCTCTTCACTCTGTGGTTCACTAGTTCAATCTCTAGTGGCAGAGATTGTGGTATGCACTGCTGATGAGACCAAAGGAAGTTGAAACAGCTGTCCAGTGCTCCGGATGTCGCAAATGGTGTTTGCCGAGTTGTCTGGTCATGGTAATATGATTCAATTATCAATTATATATATATATATATATATATATATATATATTACACTGTTAGTGTGAGGAAATACTCGTCTGTTCTTTACGGATCTCTGTAGGCTGAAATGTACATATAGATTGATTTCTCTCGATTTGTTTAGCCTTACATTTGAATAGGTATGCCCGCCTAATTCATTAATTATTAATTAATTAATTTTCAAAAATTAGGTACGACTTCAATTAAACACATATTCTCCCAAAATATATATATATATATATATATATATATTGTAGAATATGTATATATATATATATATATATATATATATGATTTGACATTAAATAACTCACAAGTGTTGAACAACCAACCAACCAATAATCTCATAAAAGAAAAAATTATAATTCTTTTCTTAGTTGGATCAAGAACTTTTCAGGACCCCTCATAAAACCCTTGTCATTTGCTTAGTTCTTAAACTGTTGACTGTTCTTTGAGCCACTTTGATAAGTATGAATGTGGACATGATTTCCAGTTATGATGTTGGGAGAAATTCCAAGAACTCATCATTCAAGAATTTTGGGGTGCATGATTTAAAATACATATCTATTCTGCGTGAAGGTTGCTCGAAATAGTTGCTAATGTCAATTCTGACAGAAACAGGACTATCTTTATGGAGAAGAACCTACATACCATACAGCCGAAATGAGTCAAGAATGGCAGGTCCAAAAATGTTTAAAATGACATTCATGGTGTAGCCTCCTGACATAGATCTTATCGATCATAGCATTCTTCAAAATGGCCCAGATAGCAGACAACTGTACAGAAAAGATATGACAAAAGATTTATCAATTTTTAAAAAAATGCAGCTTGATCAGAAATTCCATAAGAAGAGATAGCTTATTTGATAAATTTGATAGATAAAAGTATATATATATTTTTGTGAGAATGGGAAATGAATCCGACAATATGAGGAAAAAATGAGTAAAGAAAAGAAATGTAGATGGATAAAAATGAATTTTATCGATATCACTTTTAATCGATATCACTTACACATGTGTTTCGGTCTGTTTATCAAATTCTCTCTATGTATATGTTGTGGATGCAGCTATACACTATATGCATTGTAATAATAATATATATATATATATATATATATATATATATATATATATATATAATCATGCTCTACTTAATGTATAGAGCACTTTCTACATAGAAAAGTCCCCCGGTGCTTTTTCTTTTGGCCAATACATACAATACTGATGATTATTTTCAGAAAGTACGGATGGGCCATTTTTTTTTGTTTGTTTCACCAGATGTCAGTTTGAAATTTTTATTTATTTTGAAAACCTGAATTACCTGGGTTTTTTTCCACACCGGTAGAGTTCAGAAATAATATATATATGTATATATATATATATATATAAGTTAAGAAATATAGAGATTTTTCATTATAGTCTATTTCAGGGAGCTTAATAGACTATAATGCAAAATCTCTAAGTCTTTTGTTATTTCTTTACTTATAAATTTGCTCATTGAGCTCTCAAACTGCGACAGGTTTAAAAAATAACTCTTGTGTTGTAAGGAAGATTTCTTCTCTGGACTTTTGGATTATATATATATATATTATATATATATATATATATTATTATATAAACTGTCTTTCTTGACCGCGTTTGAACACTCTCTTCACGTGATTTTTAAAAAAGTTATTTTTTCAAACATTTAAAAAATTCTCTGCGTTCCAACAAATTTTATTAAAAAAAATAAGGATTTACTCTGAGTAAGGTCGATATTTCTTTGTGTATGGAACATTTCTACATTTTTTCTATTATTATTATTTCATTTCATTTTGTTATTTAAAAATAATAATAGATTGGATAATGTACACATGGATAAACTCCTGACCGAAACATGTGTAAGTTAAATTAATTAAAATATCCTATTTTATCCATTCTATACTTTCTTTATTTTCTTTTTCTTTTCAACATATATATATATACATATTTATATATATATATATATATATATAATATACCAAACTTGTTGGTATATCCTCGCGGTGAGTAAAAAAAACAGCAAATAGTTTGATTGCAAAAATATACCACCAAATATCAACAGAGAAGAAAAAAAATTTTTGTAAAAAAGAAAAGACCAAGATGATCGTACCAACAAAAAATAATCCATTAGCACAATATCTCTGCCAAAAGAAAAAACAATTTATATGCATATATATATATAAGATATACATACACATACAAACCCGCCAGCAGACCAAAGCTAATAAATAAAAAGTGCTCAATACCTAAGTAGAGCAAACAATAAAGATAAATCCAATGAGTCAGACGAACCTACTAAAAGTTTCGCTTAATGCTCTTCAAGGCTAAGATCTGAGAGCATTAAGCAAAACTTTTAGTAGGTTCGTCTGACTCATTGGATTTATATATATATATATATATATATATATATATATATATATATATATATATATAGTGTGTGTATATATATATATGTATATTATATATATATATATATATGTGTGTGTGTATATATATATGTATATATATATATATGTGTATATATATATATATAATATATATATATATATATATTATATATATATATATATATATATATATATTATATATATATTGTTTTCAGTGTTAAATTCAGTATCTTTTTAAAAAATTATATTAAAATGATGAAGTCAAATTCTAAATCAGTTTCTGTATTCACTTTTTCTTTGATGAATATCATATTCTTTACTTTCATAATTCTGTTTGTATCTTTATTTGGTTGGATTTTATGCCATATCAACCCTTGGATCATTTCATGCTGAAGATATTTGTTTTATTCATTCACACACACAAAACCTCTTACAGAATATTCATAGATAACATTTTTGTTATCTTAATTCGTTACTTGCTGGTGACTTCCTAATTGAATTTTATATGAAACATGATTAAAAATTCAAAGTAAATGACCACAACAATTTTAATGTTTTTTTAAGCTCAAAGAAACCTGCAAATAATAAGCTAAAAATATAACTTCTGACTGTTGTAATAATTATAAGAAATCAGCTTCTTTTTTTTTTACTTTTTAATTTTTAAACATCTATTTGACCCAAACAGATACTACCACAATTCAAAGTCAGAGTGAAGCAGAGAGTAATGTCAATGAAGAGGAACTCCACACTCCACAGAATTCCATAACTATGCAGCTTGGTGTCATACCAAGGTAACATAGTGGAGAGTCATGAATGCAATACACTATATTCAACTTATACAAGGCCAATAGAATTATATCACAATATAAATATATAAAATATAATAAATAAATATATCACAATACAAATATATCTATTAATAATGGAGATCCGCCTCTATTTGTCTGTAACCGAAACTACCACACTGCTTAGTGGAGAATCATGAATGCAATACACTATATTCAACTTATACAAGGCCAATAGAATTATATCACAATACAAATTTATAAAATATAATAAATAAATATATCACAATACAAATATATCTATTAATAATGGAGATCGGCCTCTATTTGTCTGTAACCGAAACTACCACACTGCTTACGTCACAGTCATTTTGGGAATTAAGTAAGTTTATCAATGAATATTTAATTTATAGTCAGTATTATTACTACATAAATATATTAAAATTCTATGAAAAATCAATTGTTCAATTTAATATTGAAATATATTAATATTACATTCTCAGTCAAATTTTATTATGATTCATGACTCTTTCATCACGGTCAAAAAATAGGACAGTCAGAGACCACACAAGGCTCTGACTGACTGTTTAATACACAAACACAATAGTGGGCAAGTCAAATGATACCTTTTGGCCAATTGAAAGGCACCAGAACCAAGCCTCTGAAAACACATAAATATGCTGAAATTTTTCTCCCTCTCCCTTTTTTTCTTTCTGGTAGACTCAAGCTAGCCACCACATGATACCCATTAACAGAAGCTATCAGGTGAAAGTAATAAAAAAAAAAATATGTGTCTGTAGAACACACACACACACACACACACACACACACACACACACACACACACACTTACTCCTTTGAAAAAACAAAAAAGGGTAGGCCAAACCTGGAATGATAATAAGACATTGTTGGACAGACACACACACATAAACAGACATAGACTTACACATACACACACGCAGAGAATTTGGAAGATATAAGGCACAAAACAGAATGGAAATTCCTAGCAACAGTTTCAGACTTTCAGAAATCTTCAGAAAAAGAGATCTTTATCCTGAAATGTTAAGAATAAATTAAAGGTTAACAAACAACACCATAGTTACCTCATTTTTCTTTACACTTGCATTGTGATAGCTTTCAAAACCAACCACCAAACCCAATGCTTCAAGCAAATTATAAAACACTTTTAACTTCATTTTTTTTTTTTGGGGGGGGGTGGGGGGGATGGGAGAGATTTTGTATAAAATAAATTTTAAAATATCAGTCCAAACAATATTAATTTGATTCTACTGACGGACAAATTAATTTTGAATATTCAGCCTTTGAACATATTTTCAAACTAAAATCAAACAGATTCCAAAACAATGTTGATTTGAAAATTTAGCTTCTTAATAAAAGACAAATTAATAAGAAAATTCTAACTTGATTAAATCACAAAATGAAAACAGTTGCTTGTTGATTTATCAGCTGATCTTAATTTGAACACAAAGTCCAATAAACAAAAACCCATCCATCAACACCTCTAAAACTAAGCTGTTATCTTTCCACACTCTCTAGATCTCCAGAACCATCAGACGTAGTAAGTTGCGGATGATTTTATATGGGAACATCTATATCTTCTGTATATCCCCAATGCATGTTCATGTAGATGCACACCTAGAGATTTATACAAGGATTATTTCAAATCCTAAGAAAGTCTATTGTAAGATAATTTATAAATTAATGATATACAGAATAATATCTACACACTCACTAAGATTAAAAAACTCAACAAACCGTTATTCGGCTATTATGAATTGATTTCGGCCGATAACTCGATAATGAGCCTAGTTCATCAGATAGCCATTACAAAATAAATATGAAAATATGTTAGAATGGAGAAGAAAAATAGAAACCCGTTTTTTCATTCATTTTAAAAAGCAGTAGATTCTTTCTCATAATATTCTCATAAATCTATATATAATGATAATAAAAACAATAATTAAAACAATCAAATACACTAGACAAATAAAAAATAAATCAATTAATATATCAACAGGAAGTTAGTCTCTGAATATATATTTTTAAAAATATTCTTTGAGCCTTTTTAACCCTTTTTACACTGTTTTTCTTTCTTTTTTTTGTAATAAATTTACCATGAGTAACGATGAACTCGTAAGTGACGTTCTCCTATAGGAACCAGCATACGGTTGCCACAATAGATTATGTCGATTTTTATCTTTTTCAAAATATCAAATTCTCTCAAACAACGAAAGTTGTGTGTTTGTATAATAAATACTCATACCAAAAACTAGATCTCTTACTTGTACCATTGTTTAAGGAAATAGCATCAAAGATCGTCTACTATCGTAGATCGTAGTTGCGTAGCTGCGTAGCGGCTTCTTCAAACTCATGTCGCTAAATTCGGCGTACATATCGTAGCGCCTTCTTCGCTACTCTGAATTGTATACGTTGCTGCTATACTGCGGGTATCATCTCTAGCCCTTAGACGATATAAGTAGTGGTCGCTTAATGAAATCACAAGGCATGCTGTATGTAGTAGGAGATTGACTTTTATTTCTCTAATTCCCTCGTGGTGCGTGTGGGTAGTGAGCTTGACAATGGGAACTGCTAAGGTTGCAGGCTGGCGATCGGGAGGTGAAAGGGGTGGGCGCGCCTAACTGCCCGCTGGAGGCGATGGACCGCGACCGCGAGCGTCGGTCACTCCGTTCGCCGTCTCCTCCTGACTGTTCACTACTGACGCTAACTGCTTAACCCTCTGCTTTTTGTATTGACGACACGCCTACACATTTTTATCTTTTGATCTGATAACAGACCTTTGTTATATATTTCTTTATCTTCACCCTGCTTACTTGACCGGAAACCATCTCTTCCACTTTCTCTTTCTTTTTAAATATATATTTTTATCTTTCTCTTTGTCCCTCAGACGGAAGTTCCATCTTCCGGCGAGGACAATACAACATTTAGTGCTATAACCAGTACACCTCTATGTGAGGTGAAAGGTGGTATGAAGCGAGACACCTGCCGCATAGGAACTAAGCTGCTCAATAATGAGATAAACAGGACCGCAGTGTGGCGATATCTTCATCATCATGAACAACCAAATGTAGATGGGAATTTCCCCTGCAAAGTGTGTGACCGCATTTGCAAGTTCAGAATTGGCCTAATGGGCCACCATAGGGTCCACAAATGAAGATATGGAGAGATGTCATTGTCGTCTGTGACGGACTTCCAAAAGAAGATGAAAGAAAGAATGAGAGGTGGGGCTTACTTTATGCAGGGGTTACAGTCAGCATTTTCTAACTGCTCAACCGCCAGGATTCCATACTTAAGCATCAAGGGTCACCACCAGTGCAACAGGTGTCCCTATTTGGGGAATTTTAACTCTTTACAGAGGAGCATTCTACTTCCTAGTCCAACAGGACAAACTTAGAATAAGTGCAGAACTAATTGTGTCGTCTTATGGAAATGTTCGGAGTTGCATTGGTTCCACATATTTGAGCATTTCCAATGAATATTTTCCAACTAGCTATAACTATGTTCATCCTTACTTTTCCGACAGTGTCCGGCATATTTTGTTGCCGCTGCTTTCTTCTAAAACTCTTAGCTTCATGGTGTTGCGTCAGGGTGACTTCTGACATGAACAGTCCTCTACAGAGATTCTGCAACCGCCCAAGGCGGTTCTGAGCCAAATTTTTCCAGCTGGAAGGCGCAATGCTAAAGTACCTGAGATCATTATTTTAATCTTAATTAGTATCTTATTTATTAATAATCTCTCTATTAAAGTCTAGCAGATATAGATTAAGATTTGATAATGATTACGCTGAGCTCAGTCGGTAGAGCGTTGGGCTAGAAACCACAAGGTTCCTAGTTCGATACCGACTTTGACACTAAACTATCTGATAGTGAGGAGAATCTTGAGCACCTCTTCGATGCTCTGAGTCAGAGTGGACCTGAGAGTAATAGCATTGGCCAGAGTGTTAGGATCCAATCTATTGGTCAAATAGATTTGTTTAAAATCATTTGCATAGGACTGTGTGCAGCCCTACCACCCAAAAAAAAACTCTTCAGAAACAACTACTCAAAAAATATAATTATCAATGAACAATAGCTGCTTTGTTTTGGGATTTTGCTTCCCTGATTTGTTCAAGATTGCACACAGCATCCTTTTGCAGCTCCCATCCAGCCTATTTTCCAAGTGCCTCCTCAAGGCTGGACAAGCTAGAGCGGGTCGTCCAGCAAATACCTACATAGACCAGCCTGTGCAAATACTGCTGGCTGTGCGGAGGACCTCCTGGATGTCAATGAATGATAGGGATGGTTATTGAGAGATTGTCTTGGATGTCTGCACTGCTGGTGCAACATGATGATGATGATGATGAGCTATAACTATATAGTTTTCAAGTCCCATTCATATATATATTATATATATATATATATATATATATATTATATATTATAATATTTGGAGGATATGTGCTTAATTGAAGTCATGCCTAATTTTGAAAATTAATTAGTAATCAAAATTAGGTATGACTTCCATTAAGCACATATCCTCCAAAAATTGTCGGCTAAAAAGCCATATCAAATAAACCATTGTTTGTTTACTTACTCTCATGTATATATATATATATATATATATATATATATATATATATATACATGTATGTATGTATAATTATATATATATATATATATATATATATATGTATACATGTCTGATCTCACTGACAAGCTAAAGCGACATCTCTTCCAGGCTGTAGTCATATCAGTACTGCTGTATGGCTGCACTACCTGGACCCTAACGAGGCACCTCGAGTATAAGCTAGATGAAAGCTGCACAAGAATGCTGCGAGCAGTTCTGAACAAGTCGTGGAAACAGCATCCCACAAGGGAGCAGCTGTATGGTCACCTGCCCCCTATCTCACAGACCCTCCGAGTGAGACGGACTAGGCATGCAGGGCACTGCTGGAGAAGCAAGGACGAACTCATAAGTGATGTTCTCCTGTGGAAGCCAACACATTGACATGCCAGTGTGGGTTGCCTAGCAAGGACCTACATTGACCAGCTATGTAAAGATGGTGGCTGCAGCGAGGAAGAACTCCCTGGGGCGATGAATGATAGGGAAGGTTGGCGAGAGATTGTCATGGATATCCGTGCTGCCTGCACGACATGATGATGATGATGATGATACATGTATGTATGTATAATCCTATTCAAATTAACATAAGTTTGAAGAATTCTTATGTATATTCCTGGCATTATCTAGAAAATTTAGAATAGTTTATCCTGACATTTGCAGATCTTCATTTATTATTTTAGTACCAATTATATTTATTTATTTATACTAGCAAATATATGCACCCTCCGGGTGCAAGTATTTAAGTTTTAATATAATAAAATATCATGTTAAATTAGAAAGGCTAATGAAACTGAATAAGAATTCAGATAAAAATATTTGGAACAGAGGGGGTATAATCGGAAAATAGAACAACTTTGAAACTAACTGTTCCACCATTTTCCCTTACTCCCGTCTTTCACTGGTAAATTTCCCTAATTTAACTATTTAGTTAAAATAGGAAGAAAAGAATAAAATTACAGTTATTTCTTTATGCTAATAGATTTCTGTTAAGATTTATCCCCGAGATTTTTGCTCATATTTATTAAGATAAAACCAAACAATTAGAAATCAATAATACTAAGCATATATTTATTAAAATCAAATTTTTTAAGATCAATATGCAAATTAGCCTTCCCATTCACACTGTAAACCGCTATTTCGTTGAATATATAAATATAATTGCATGTTATTAGTATGTAGATATGGTCATCAGTGGCTTCGGCCTCTGGACCATTGATATAATTAATGGCGTCGATCCCAGGGGGCCATCCCCCCAGGCAACACCTGCCCCCTCGATTTAAAGGGACAGGGCTGGGTTTATTGCCCAGTGCCTTAGGCGCCCCCCTTGAGGGGGAATGCCGACGGGATCGACGCAATTTTTCACCTGCCACTCCATGAGCTTCGGTTTGTGGGTGGTCCCACGTTAATAGGGACTTTGTGCCTGACCCGTACAAGTGGGGTACGCGGTAAATACCATGTAGATATTGTTAACAGTCTTAATGATGTAAAACAATTTTACTAATAATTGAGGTTTAAATAAAAAATAAAATCATGGAGAATGTGATGTAAATAACTAAGGGAATTGTGACTTGATAGTAATATAGTTTCGGTTACAGACAGACAAACCCACAATCTCCATTATAATAAGATTTATTTACATTCATTTATATTTGTTTGTTCATTACATTGTGCTTCTTAACATGCTGACCCCCCAGGACTAAAGCCTTGAATATCATTTTCGCTAATGTTTTCCTGTCATTCCTTACTTATTGATAAGTAATAAGATAAAAGCAGAAAATCTGTGGTTATCCCTTAGCAAATCAAATCTCGTTCTCTAAAAGACTTTTCCATTTCTTCATAATTTGAACCGACTTTATAGACTTTGATTCTTAAAGTCATTTCGCAGTCAGACCTAACGTCAATGGGACAGAATCTATAGCTCAATGTATTATTGAATAAGTCCTCATGGCTGTGATGTCAACATTGTTCTTATTTCGTTGCGAGTAGAGATTTATGAGCACAATTGGCAATTCAAATCCTTGTAAAGACTGCAAAACGGCCATTCAATTTCAACCGATTGACTTGATTCTTAAGTCATTTTCGCAGTCAGACCTAACTCATTGGGACAAATCTATAGCTCAATGTATTACTGAAGAAGTCCTCATGGCTGTGATGTCACATTGTTCCTTATTTTCGTTGCGAGTAGAGATTTATGAGCACAATTGGCAATTCAAATCCTTGTAAAAGACTGCAAAAACGGCCATTCAATTTCAACGGATTGACTTGATTCTTAAGTCATTTTCGCAGTCAGACCTAACTCATTGGGACAAATCTATAGCTCAATGTATTACTGAAGAAGTCCTCATGGCTGTGATGTCAACATTGTTCCTTATTTCGTTGCGAGTAGAGATTATGAGCACAATTGGCAATTCAAATCCTTGTAAAAGACTGCAAAAACGGCCATTCAATTTCAACCGATAGACTTGATTCTTAAGTCATTTTTGCAGTCAGACCTAACTCATTGGGACAAATCTATAGCTCAATGTATTACTGAAGAAGTCCTCATGGCAGTGGTGTCAACATTGTTCCTTATTTCGTTGCGAGTAGAGATTTATGAGCACAATTGGCAATTCAAATCCTTGTAAAAGACTGCAAAAACGGCCATTCAATTTAAACCGATTGACTTGATTCTTAAGTCATTTTCGCAGTCAGACCTAACTCATTGGGACAAATCTATAGCTCAATGTATTACTGAAGAAGTCCTCATGGCTGTGATGTCAACATTGTTCCTTATTTCGTTGCGAGTAGAGATTTATGAGCACAATTGGCAATTCAAATCCTTGTAAAAGACTGCAAAAACGGCCATTCAATTTCAACCGATAGACTTGATTCTTAAGTCATTTTCGCAGTCAGACCTAACTCATTGGGACAAATCTATAGCTCAATGTATTACTGAAGAAGTCCTCATGGCTGTGATGTCAACATTGTTCCTTATTTCGTTGCGAGTAGAGATTTATGAGCACAATTGGCAATTCAAATCCTTGTAAAGACTGCAAAAACGGCCATTCAAATTTCAACCGATAGACTTGATTCTTAAGTCATTTTCGCAGTCAGACCTAACTCATTGGGACAAATCTATAGCTCAATGTATTACTGAAGAAGTCCTCATGGCAGTGGTGTCAACATTGTTCCTTATTTCGTTGCGAGTAGAGATTTATGAGCACAATTGGCAATTCAAATCCTTGTAAAAGACTGCAAAACGGCCATTCAATTTCAACCGATAGACTTGATTCTTAAGTCATTTTCGCAGTCAGACCTAACTCATTGGGACAAATCTATAGCTCAATGTATTACTGAAGAAGTCCTCATGGCTGTGATGTCAACATTGTTCCTTATTTCGTTGCGAGTAGAGATTTATGAGCACAATTGGCAATTCAAATCCTTGTAAAAGACTGCAAAAACGGCCATTCAATTTCAACCGATTGACTTGATTCTTAAGTCATTTTCGCAGTCAGACCTAACTCATTGGGACAAATCTATAGCTCAATGTATTACTGAAGAAGTCCTCATGCTGTGATGTCAACATTGTTCTTATTTTCGTTGCGAGTAGAGATTTATGAGCACAATTGGCAATTCAAATCCTTGTAAAAGACTGCAAAAACGGCCATTCAATTTCAACCGATGACTTGATTCTTAAGTCATTTTCGCAGTCAGACCTAACTCATTGGGACAAATCTATAGCTCAATGTATACTGAAGAAGTCCTCATGGCTGTGGTGTCACATTGTTCCTTATTTCGTTGCGAGTAGAGATTTATGAGCACAATTGGCAATTCAAATCCTTGTAAAAGACTGCAAAAACGGCCATTCAATTTCAACCGATAGACTTGATTCTTAAGTCATTTTCGCAGTCAGACCTAACTCATTGGGACAAATCTATAGCTCAATGTATTACTGAAGAAGTCCTCATGGCAGTGGTGTCAACATTGTTCCTTATTTCGTTGCGAGTAGAGATTTATGAGCACAATTGGCAATTCAAATCCTTGTAAAAGACTGCAAAAACGGCATTTCAATTTCAACCGATTAGACTTGATTCTTAAGTCATTTTCGCAGTCAGACCTAACTCATTGGACAAATCTATAGCTCAATGTATTACTGAAGAAGTCCTCATGGCTGTGGTGTCAACATTGTTCCTTATTTCGTTGCGAGTAGAGATTTATGAGCACAATTGGCAATTCAAATCTTGTAAAAGACTGCAAAAACGGCCATTCAATTTCAACGATAGACTTGATTCTTAAGTCATTTTCGCAGTCAGACCTAACTCATTGGGACAAATCTATAGCTCAATGTATTACTGAAGAAGTCCTCATGGCAGTGGTGTCAACATTGTTCCTTATTTCGTTGCGAGTAGAGATTTATGAGCACAATTGGCAATTCAAATCCTTGTAAAAGACTGCAAAAACGGCCATTCAATTTCAACCGATAGACTTGATTCTTAAGTCATTTTCGCAGTCAGACCTAACTCATTGGGACAAATCTATAGCTCAATGTATTACTGAAGAAGTCCTCATGGCAGTGGTGTCACATTGTTCTTATTTCGTTGCGAGTAGAGATTTATGAGCACAATTGGCAATTCAAATCCTTGTAAAAGACTGCAAAAACGGCCATTCAATTTCAACCGATAGACTTGATTTTAAGTCATTTTCGCAGTCAGACCTAACTCATTGGGACAAATCTATAGCTCAATGTACTACTGAAGAATCCTCATGGCTGTGTGTCAACATTGTTCCTTATTTCGTTGCGGTAGAGATTTATGAGCACAATTGGCAATTCAAATCCTTGTAAAAGACTGCAAAAACGGCCATTCAATTTCAACCGATAGACTTGATTCTTAAGTCATTTTCGCAGTCAGACCTAACTCATTGGGACAAATCTATAGCTCAATGTATTACTGAAGAAGTCCTCATGGCAGTGTGTCAACATTTGTTCCTTATTTCGTTGCGAGTAGAGATTTATGAGCACAATTGGCAATTAAATCCTTGTAAAAGACTGCAAAAACGGCCATTCAATTTCAACCATGACTTGATTCTTAAGTCATTTTCGCAGTCAGACCTAACTCATTGGACAAATCTATAGCTCAATGTATTACTGAAGAAGTCCTCATGGCAGTGGTGTCAACATTGTTCTTATTTCGTTGCGAGTAGAGATTTGAGCACAATTGGCAATTCAAATCCTTGTAAAAGACTGCAAAAACGGCCATTCAATTTCAACCGATAGACTTGATTCTTAAGTCATTTTCGCAGTCAGACCTAACTCATTGGGACAAATCTATAGCTCAATGTATTACTGAAGAAGTCTCATGGCTGTGATGTCAGCATTGTTCCTTATTTCGTTGCGAGTAGAGATTTATGAGCACAATTGGCAATTAAAAACCTTGTAAAAGACTGCAAAAACGGCCATTTCAATTTAACCGATAGACTTGATTCTAAGTCATTTTCGCAGTCAGACCTAACTCATTGGGACAAATCTATAGCTCAATGTATTACTGAAGAATCCTCATGGCTGTGATGTCAGCATTGTTCCTTATTTCGTTGCGAGTAGATTTATGAGCACAATTGGCAATTCAAATCCTTGTAAAAGACTGCAAAAACGGCCATTTCAATTTCAACCGATAGACTTGATTCTTAAGTCATTTTCGCAGTCCCTAAATCATTGGGAGAAATCTATAGCTCAATGTACTACTGAAGAAGTCCTCATGGCTGTGTGTCAACATTGTTCCTTATTTCGTTGCAAGTAGAGATTTATGAGCACAATTGGCAATTCAAATCCTTGTAAAAGACTGCAAAAAGGCCATCAATTTCAACCGATAGACTTGATTCTTAAGTCATTTTCGCAGTCAGACTAACTCATTGGGACAAAATCAAGCTCACTGTATTACTGAAGAAGTCCTCATGGCAGTGTGTCAACATTGTTCCTTATTTCGTTGCGAGTAGAGATTTATGAGCACAATTGGCAATTAAAATCCTTGTAAAAGACTGCAAAACGGCCATTCAATTTCAACCGATTACTTATTCTAAAGTCATTTTCGCAGTCAGACCTAACTCATTTGACAAAATCTTAAGCTCAAGTATTACTGAAGATGTCCTCATGGCAGTGGTGTCACATTGTTCTTATTTCGTTGCGAGTTGAGAAGATTTATGAGCACAATGGCAATTCAA
>CM042143.1:13119266-13144266 GCA_023376005.1 Doryteuthis pealeii
CAGTGAATTGTAAAATGTTAAAGATCAGAAGAAAAAAAAAAATTATCCTAAATAATAACCTTAACTTTTGCTCATTTTCAGTATTTTAATGAAATTCTTTGAGAAGTTAAAATTCTCATTATATTTGCACGTAACCGTAATCAAACAAAAATGGCATTTGTTTAATGTTTCTTCTTTCGAATGGACAAAAATTTTTCAATATAATATTAACATTTATGCAAGTTTCGTTGTGTTAAATAGAAGGGGGGGGGTAAATTTCACAGGGAAAATTGGTGGTACCTAATATATATATATATAGTAAGTAAAGTAAAGTCGTCGGGGCGGCCTAATGTCGGTATCAGCCAGACAACGAGGGAGTCTATCCCCTTTTCACTAGCGCTAGACCAAGGAGATTATTTTAAACCTAATTTCAGCTACGGGTTGCTGCTTACAAAATTTAACATACAAATACATTTCAAATTCTACCATCTCTCTCTACTTTCCCAGAGAAACTAACATATATAACGAGGAGGTAATCAAGATGTACATAGAGAGGGGAAAAGTGATAGGTAGAATGTAAAGTAAGGAACGGGTCAGTTTTTGACTTAATTGCAAATTACAACTAATTAGAACCGATTAATATTTTATTAATTGATATTTAACGAAATTCTTTGAGAAGTTAAAATTCTCATTATATTTGCACGTAACCGTAATCAAACAAAAACGGCAGCTACTAACATGATATTTATAAGAGCAATACTTACATTTTTCTTAGAGAGAATAAAGTAATTTCCAGTACAATTTTCAACTGGATAACTTTATAGGATCTTGGTTTGTGTTGAACATATATATTTTTTCTTTTTTTTCTTTCTTCCTTTTTTTTTTCTTTTTTTCTTTTTTCTTCTTTTTTTTAATCATGCAAATTCTTTATATAACAAGATAAGTATGAAAAGCTAATCTGAATCTTTCATTGTTTCCTTAATAATTTAAAACTGGTTAATTTTCAGATTTTTTGATAGCATTTTTGGATTCCTTGGGGAAAAATGCTTTTGAAAATAATTTTTAGGAGTAGTGAAGCTCTAGAACTCATTTTTCAGACAAAAAAAAAATACAAAAAGTCGCCATTTTTCGCGACCGACCGCCCAAATTTGGAAAGATAAAAATCGACAAAATTTAATATAGTCCATACCTGGACAAAATTTCAGAAAAATTGAAGGGAGAAGTATTAATGATTTTTAACAAAATGTTGTTGCTTCTGTTCTGAGAAAAACCCAGACTATCTTTTTGGTACAAAAATGGCACCTCATAACAAGATAAAGATATTTGTTACATAATTATTAGATCCCTAATACTTATATAAGGTAGTATAGAAACATAATGGCGATTAGTGCAGCTGATAGCCTTGAGAGTGAGTGATGGCGCTTGACCTTACTCTCACCTTACCTTCCGAGGATAAATCGTGAGAACCGGAAGGCATAGAAGACCCTGTCTTCCGGTTTAAGAATAGTAAGTAAGTTTCAGTCAGTTAGAAGGTAGGAGCTGAGCTCGTAGGATGTAGGTCTCACCTGCGCAAATGTCTGGGTTGGGGATTGAAAATAAAGTAACATCAAAGTAAATCGAAGTCTTGTGTCTATTACCTAAAAACTAACAATGACACAGGGCTTCTGATAAGGAGAAATCCCTAACAGAAACCAGACCCGAAGTCCCCAAGAAAGTCCAGACATTAGAAGAGACCAGACCAAGATAGATGATCAGAATAGCAAAGCCGGTCAGAAGAAAATACGACCAGAAGTAAGAAGTAAGAAAGGGTATGCAACATATTTACAATTCTCTTAAAGAATAAAGTAATTTCCAGTACAATTTTCAACTGGATAACTTTGTAGGGTGTTGGTTTGTGTTGAACATCTATTTCTTTTTTTTTCTTTTTTCCTTTTTTTCTTTTTTTCATTTTTATTCTTTTTCTCTTTCTTCTTCTTTTTTTAATCAAGCAAATTCTTTATATAACAAGATAAGTATAAAAAGCTAATCTGAATCTTTCTCTGTTTCCTAAAAAAGAAGCCTCAATTATTATTATTGTGGCCCATTAATTAATTAATCAGGTCATCTAGTCCACAAATAGAAACATATTACTTGGATTATTTACAAATAACTGAATCATCTTTCTTAAATAGAATTCTTAAGTAGACAAATTATTATCCATATCCTTATTATTTTGGTTTGGTTTGTTTTGTTTTACGGTATATCAACCTCAGTGGGTCATTTAATGCCGATAAAGTTTTGAAATAAATCAATTCTTAATGGATAATACAATTTTTTTATAAATACATCTTTCTATTTAACCCAGAGATGGGACCCTAACAGGTACTACCACTCCGGGTCAGAGTGGACCAGGGAGCAATGGTGATGAATGGGGTGCTCCACATTCCCCAAACCTCCAAAACTGGAACCTCACCATCAGATAGAGTTTAACGTCATTCCCAGGACATGTAGACCCGCAGCCACCGCCTTCTAGCACTCATATGATAAAAAGGGGTTGGGGCTTGCCATAAGGGCAATAGGGTTCGGAAAATCATATAGGTGCTAGTGCTTGACGTGACCAGCCGATTGATCGGAGGGGGCCACTCCGACTGCCCGTCTAGCCCAAGATAGGGCCAAAGTGGAGTATTGCAAGTCATAAATTGCTCATTCACCTGGGCTCTATCCTTAAGCATCATGGGTCGCCACCCACGGCCAACAGGTGGCCCCATTGGGGGAGTCTTAACCCATCTGCAGAGGTGCAGTTGATGTATTCTAACGACCCAGCCGACAGGGCGGCCTTATTATTAGTGTGTTTATTAGGATTCTAATAGGTATTTAGTAGTAGGGAAGCTCTAAAACTCATTTTATAGACAAAAATGCAAAAGTGGCCATTTTTTACAAACCAACATCAAATTTGGAGTGCTAAAAATCGGCATAGCTACACCAATTTTTGTAATTGAAAGCTCAATTTTTGGGGATTGTCTAACTACTAGATTAAAGCTTCCTTACTACTAAAAATTGGTTTGTAAAAACATTTTCACCCTAAGAATCCAGAAATGCTATGAAAATTTTGTTGCTGGTGGTTAATGACTCAATTTACAATACTAATAAGACTTTATTTGAATAGAATGGGTTCAGTGGTAAATAAGATAGTGAACTTTGAAATATCCCATCATACAGGTAAAAAATACAAAAAAAAATGGTACAAACACGAAGGAAATTATGTAGGCAAAGACTTTTTAAATGAAGTAGATCCCATTGGACAGGTGTCCGTTCATAAATAGATAGGTAGATTAATTATCTATCCATTTTTTCTATGTCTGCTCAGTGTTTCAAAATTTAGATAATATTTACTATTTAAATACCAATACCTTCAGAGAAAGTTTTGACACATAACCAGTTTAATAGTGAGGGAGTCCACACCTGTACAAAATTTCAGAAAATTTGAAGTGGGTGGGTGACTATTTTACTTTTTTCTGAATCATTTCTGAATTATTTAACATGGAATTACCCAAAGTCTAGTTATTTTTATAGAATATCTTTTACTAATATAATATTTTTGGCATATGCTTTTCATGAAAATTTAATAAGGAAACATTTTTGATTAAGTCTAGCATACTTATCTGTTATATAGACAATTACTTATTTCATTATTTTATTAAAATTATTATTATTAATTTTTTTATTAATTTTATTATTAATTTTATTATTAATTTTTTATTAATTTTATTTATTTTATTATTAATTTTTTAATTTTATTATTATTAATTTATTATTAATTTTTTATTAATTTTATATTAATTATTTTATTATTAATTTATTATTAATTTTTATTAATCTTTTATTAATTTTATTATTAATTTTTTTATTAATTTTATTATTAATTTTTATTAATTTTTATTAATTTTATTTATTAATTTTTTTATTAATTTTATTATTAATTTTTTTATTAATTTTATTAATTATATTATTAATTTTTATTAATTTTTATTAATTTTATTATTAATTTATTAATTTTATTATTATTATTATTAATTTTTTATTAATTTTTATTAATTATTATTTATTAATTTTTTATTAATTTTTATTAATTTTATTATTAATTTTTTATTATTTTAATTAATTTATTATTAATTTTATTATTAATTTTTTATTAATTTTTATTAATTTTATTATTATTTTTTTATTAATTATTAATTTTTTATTAATTATTTCACTATTAATTTTATTATTAATTTTTTATTAATTTAATTATTAATTTAATCATTAATTTTATCATTAATTTTATTATTAACTTTTTCTTAATTTTATTTTATAAAATTAATGATTGACATAATTATGTTTTATGACAGTTCCTTTTTTTTAATCAATTTTATTATTAATTCTATTATTAATTTTATTATTAAATTTTATTATAAATCTTATATAGACAATATACTTATTGATTTTTTGATTAAGTTTAGCCTATTTATCTGTTATATAGAAATCACTGAATGTTAAAACCTGTATTTTTATTTATTATCAAAAAGCAAGAGGGAGTGGATCCTAATGAAGTACTTTTATATGTTTGTATGTATATACAGACCCCCCCTCTCTCTCTCTCCCCCTCTCTCTCACTCTCTCTCTCTCTCTCTCTCTCTCTCTTTCTCATTCTTTTATGTACACTCCTACGTGTGGCTATATAAACCTATGAATTTCCAAAACATTTTAAATGTATTGCCCTCATGATTGGTTGGCAGTCTTCCGTCTACGAGAGACGATGGAGTAGTGTCAAAGATTTTTTTTGTTTATTTATTTATTTAGTTTTTTTTTAACTACATGGCCTGGGCGGTTTCATATGGAGGATAAGCTGTTGCCCATGCAGCAAATCCCCGCCTCTCCACACTGCCACTGTGATCCAAACGAAAGGTAAGCTACCAATGCGGTTTGGCAACGGTAGTATCGCAGGAGTTGATAGGTAGCACTGGATTTCAGCATCACACCACCCTTAGGGGCCCCGGCTCCTGATTTGTTTTCAGGGTCTATTCCTCTAATTGGTCACATATATATATTTACCAACCCCTCCGCATGAGCAGGAAGCGACACAAGGTCAATTTCTTAAGCGGAGTTCAGCAGGTTTTAATTCAGAGTTTTCCTTCTCCTAAACCGGTTGCCTAACCAAGGTTAAAGAGCCCAGTCTGCCCTACTATTTACCCATAGCTGGAGGGAGAGTAGGATTCATACCTTTCCCAAGGATATCAGCACTAAATGAAATGCAATTACCACGTCCTGGATTTGAACTCGGGGCGACGAGTCCATTTCCCATGACTTTAACCACACGCTTCCTACCCTAATTGCTCACATATAAATCCCATTTTAATGTACTTTTTTTCCAGTGTTTTAGTTACAGTCAGTTATGAATTTTAATTGCATAGATATTATGAATGTTTTGGCTATTATACCTTCCAGTTTGATAATAATTAATTTTTACTAAACACAGATACTTTGAATAGTTTTTATACTTTTACTTTTAATTATAATAGATATTTTTAAATATTTCTCCTCAAACTGGACATTTATTGTCATGGTAGATTTTAAAACTAAGTCTATTAAGCAAGTGGATTTGTTGTGTCTTATCAATTTGTGTCAATTGATCGAATGTTGTATACCCTTTTCTTACTTCTTACTTCTTGTCGTATTTTCTTCGGACCGGCTTTGGTTCTTCTATCATCTATCTTGGTCTGGTCTCTTCTAAGGTCTGGACTTTCTTGGGGACTTCGAGTCTGGTTTTCTGTTAGGGATTTCTTCTTATCAGAAGCCCTGTGGCATTGTTAGTTTTTAGGTAATAAACACAAAACTTTGATTTACTTTGAGGTTACTTTATTTGTAAATCCCCAAACCAGACATCTGCGCACATCCTACGAGCTCGGCTCCTACTTGCTAACTGATTTAAACTTACTATCCTTAAACCGGAAGACAGGGTCTTCTATGCCTTCCGGTTCTCACGTTTTATCCCTGGAGTCAAGGTGAGAGTGAGGTCAAGTGCCGTCACTCACTCTCAAGGCCATCAGCTGCACTAATCGCCATTATGTTTCTACACTACCTTATATAAGTATTAGGGATCCAATAATTATATAACACGAAGTCCTAGAGAATTGTATGCGTCTGATTCTCCATGACAGGTTCAGGCTTGTGCATATACCATTTAGTGTTGCATACCCTTCTTTCCTTACTTACTTCTATTCTTCTTCTGGCGTCTTTGACATCTTAAGTTCTTCTAGCGTCTCTTCTAACATCTCTTCTAGTGTTAGGACTTCGTCTTGGTGGTCGGTCGCACTTAACTCATTTCTTCTTCTAGATCAGTCTTGTTACCAAGACATTCATTAATCACAAAATCGTGTAATTTTCTTAAGCTTTTATTTACTTAACTAAACATTTCATGTAACTAAACATCTGACTAACATAGCGCGCGTATGCAGTGAGTTCCAGTTAAGGTAGGACATCTTCTCTGCCCGACGTCCAAACTGAAACTGAAGACCCAACCAGGTCCCACGTGACTTCACGTATTTCGCGGGCTTCCTGTAATATTCCATGGAAAGTCCCGCCCGTGATATGAAAAGGGGCCCTCCCTTTAGAAATACAGGGGATTGACAATAATATTATGCAACCGCATAGATTATGTAACATTAGTTGTATGGTGAAAATTGAATTTCTTGCACAATTCCCAGTGGATTACCTTTCCCATCGAGTCGTGCCTAGTCTTGTAGTCTCTTTGTGCTAGTTTGCTGCATTCGCTTATTATATGATTAACCGTTTCGTCTCTGTTTTAACACATTCTGTACTTGCTATTCTGTTTTTTTAATGGTCAAAATTTAATTTTTTGCATAATTCTCAGTGGATCACCTTCCCAACCCAGTCATGCCTAGTTTTGTATTCCCGTTGTGCTAGTTTGCTACATTCGATTAATGCATGGTTTACAGTCTCATCTCTGACACCGCATAGTCTACATTTACTGTTTGTTGGGTCTTATCAATTTTTGCATTGATATAATTTGTCCTTATGGCATTATTTTATTATTATTATTATTATTATTGTTGTTATTATACTTTTATACTCTTACCAAAAAGAAAAGCGGAATACGTGTATGTATGTATATATATATATATATATATATATATATATATATATATTAAAAGTATCTTTATTAATCTTGATCACACACTCCCTATCTAGATACAGATATCTGTGCCTACTTTATATAGAGAGAGCATGCAGGTAACTGTATCGTTCTCTCTCTCTCTCTCTCTCCCTCTCTTTCTCTGTCTATCTCTCTCATGTACACCCCTCTCTCTCTCTCTCTCATGTACACCCCCCTCTCTCTCTCATATACACCTCTCTCTCTCTTTCTCTTCTCTCTCATGTACACCCCTCTCGCTCTCTCTTTTTCTCTCTCTTTCTCTCTCTCTCTCTCATGTACACCCCTCTCTCTCTCTCTTTCTGTTTTTTTCTCTCTCTCTCTCATGTAAACCACCTCTCTCTCATGTACACCCCTCTCTCTCTCTTTCTCTCTCTCTCTCTTTCTCTCATTCTCTCTCTCTCTCATGTACACCTCCTCTCTCTCTCATGTACACCCCCTCTCTCTCATGTCTCTCTCCACCCCTCTCTCTCTCCTTTCTCTTTCAAGTACCTCCCCTCTCTCTCCTGAACACTCTTACATATAGCTATGCATACCTATCTTGCATAGTATCAAGAGATTTAAAAAATAGTTTCTCAATGCTCACAAGGACGTCATTATTTTTCAATGGTTCTAATTTAAAATCTTCAGACAAAAACAATTTATTTTTGTCAGGAGTTAATTTTGCATCTCTGCTTGTGACTTTGGAATCTTAACTAAATCAGTTTTTTTCTCTCAAATCAATAATGCAAAAGAAAACTTTGCTAAATTGTCATTAATGATAACAATGAACACGATAAAGAGATATTTATTTCACCTGGCAACAGTAATCCTCTATTAATAACTAAAAGTGGCTACCTGGCAAAGCCTGGGTAAAGGAGAACAAAAACATGCTTTAATAAACGTTTGCAGATCTATTACTACTGAATAGCGAGTTCGATCCTCACTGGATGACTCATAAAAATTGTTGTATATTGAAGATATTTAAAAGAAGGTGAAAACGGAAATAGGGTCTTCCAGAAATATGTGTTATACATCTCCAAGAAATAAAGATTTACATAGTATATGGTGGGAATAATTTGCATAATGGTTTTAACAAAGCTGGGTTTAATCAATAATTGTTTGTTGTTACTGATTTCTAATACTATCATATTATTCTCAAATGTATTATGTTGTATATTGAAGATATCTAAGAGAACGTGAAAACAGAAATAGGGTCTTCCGGTTGGATCGAGGCAGGGAGAAGACGAAAAGAGTAACAAAGGACTTTTTCCGGGTAAAGCGAACAAAGAAGGATGAGTAACAATAAGTTCAGAAATAAATTTGTCCGCTGATAAAGATAACAAAAGAAAACGCGTAGGCGTTTGATATATATAAAAGAAAGTCAGGGATCCCAGGTCAGTTAAAGAGTCAGACAGTGGACGGCAAACAGAGCACAAGGAGTGACCGTCGACACGGCGGTCCATCGCTGCAAGCGGGGAGTGAGGTTCATCCACCCCTTCCACCACGTACAGCCGAGAAGAAGAAATAAAGTCAACTCCTACTATACTCATGTGTTGTGGTTTCTTAAGTCCGACTACATACTTCACCACGTGATATATATACCCGCAACATATACTAACTACACGATTCAGGAGCGTGAATTTGAAGCTGCTATACAACATATAGAATTTGAGGCCAGTACGCAACAAAATCACCACGTAAAAAAAATCTTCTTTTAATCTGGCCTGGTGGGAGGTCAGGGAATTTTTTTTCAACAGAGTTGAGGGAATGAAATCACATAATGATATAGTAAGAAATTTTAACTCAATAATTAACTATATCTTTTAAATAAAATATAAATGATGTGATTTTCTAAATTTCAAATTAAAATTATTTTTGCTCAAAAACCAAGACCTGGTGATATTTAATGTGTATATATATTCACTTTGTCGTTAATTGTTTTATTTTCGAAGTTTCCTCTGGGCATACACATATACACAACTGCCCTTTGTTCCTAAATCTTCCATCCGTTATCATCCTTCAACACCCTCTGGTTAAAAATGAAACTGTCCAAATCATTCAAGATGCAATGCAAATATGTAAATCCAGATTATCTGGTGTCGCTTACTCGCAGATTTCTTATTTGTCCCACTTTATTTCACCCAATTTTAAAATTGAAGTATTACAAATGGTCTTGTGTTGCTTAAATGCCCAATGTAAAATCAAAATGAATAAAAAAAAGCGAAGTTACGTATTTGTTTTATTTGTAATATTGAAATTGTGAATTACGGAATATATTTTGGTAATTTTGATCTTGTCATCCTGGCCTCCTGCCTTAAATTAGACTATGTTTCAGCAAACCAGCATCAGGCGAATTTTGCGGCCCAGTTTAGATAATTTCCAAGTCATGTTTTTGTCATTTTTTTGTCTGCAAATTAATGTAAATATTCTAAACAGCTCCCCACAGATTTTTATTGGCAAATCAATGTAAATATTTTTACAAGAAAGAGTGAGAGAGAGTTAAATCAAGATTATTATAATTTTACATATTGAACAATTAAGCAATAGCTCTTAAGTAAATATATCAAACAAAAACAAAACAAATATGAATGAATAAAAAGTGTGACTTTTCCTTTTCTTATTTCAGTGAAGAAGGACTAATCAGTGAATGTTCTGTATTTGAATGAATATTGAGCAAATTATGATATTGAAGCAAAGCACATATTTTACCAATTAATGATGACTTAAGAATAGTTACTTGAAATCATATAGTATAATAAGTAAAGCCTGAAGAACGGCCTATTGTCGGCATCAGTGGAAGAGTGAAGGAGTCTATCCCCTTTTTGCTAGTGCTAGACTTAGGGAGATTGTTTATTTTGGCTGGGGTGGAGTGCCACACCTGCCATCAGTTCCCAGATGGCTTACCGCAATATTATTCCCAGATTACCCATGTGTTGAGTTAGTGAGGACCGGTATTGAAACTGAAGAGTGAAGGAGTCTATCCCCTTTTTGCTAGTGCTAGACTTAGGGAGATTGTTTATTTTGGCTGGGGTGGAGTGCCACACCTGCCATCAGTTCCCAGATGGCTTACCGCAATATTATTCCCAGATTACCCATGTGTTGAGTTAGTGACGACCGCTATTGAAACTGAAACCATGTGATTTTTTAGGTGAATGCTTTACTGACTGAGCTAATTGTCCCCTCTGAAATCAGAGAATTGTGTACAAATTATTCGGACAAAGAATTGTTGCTTGCAATCATATAAGTAAAATGTAAAGTTGGCAGAGTGGCGTGTTGTCAGTTTCAGCTGGACAACAAGGGAGTCTATCCCCTTTTCACTAGCACTAGACCAGGGAGATTGTTTTTGTATTTGATGTGGAACACCACACCTACCATCAGCTCTCCACAGATCCAAGCCCAGCTACTCACGTGTTGAGTTAGTGTGAGCCCTTTATCAAACCTGGAAAGTTGTGGTTCCTAGGCGGATGCTCTACTGATTGAGCTAAACCAGATCGAACTAAGAATAGTTACATGAAATCATATAGTTGTGTACAAATTATTAGAACTAAGAATAATTTTTTAAATCATATAATTGTGTACAAATTGTTAGCACCAAAATAGTTACCAAAATTATATAATTGTGTACAAATTATTAGAACTAAGAATAATTTATTAAATCATATAATTGTGTATAAATTATTAGAACCAAAACAGTTACTAAAAATTATATAATTGTGTACAAATTATTAGAACTAAGAATAATTTCTTAAATCATATAATTGTGTACAAGTTATAAAAACTCAGAATAATTTCTTAATTCATATAATTGTGTTCAAATTATTAAAACTAAGAATAATTTCTTAAAGATTATATAATTGTGTACAAATTATTAAAACTAAGAATAATTTATTAAATCATATAATTGTGTACAAGTTATAAAAACTCAGAATAATTTCTTAATTCATATAATTGTGTACAAGTTATTAAAACTAAGAATAATTTCTTAAATCATATAATTGTGTACAAATTATTAAAACTAAGAATAATTTCTTAAATCATATAATTGTGTACAAGTTATTAGAACTAAGAATAATTTCTTAAATCATATAATTGTGTACAAATTATTAGAACTATGAATAGTTTCTTAAATCATATAATTGTGTACAAGTTATTAAAACTAAAAATACTTTCTTAAATTATATAATTGTGTACAAATTATTAGAACTAAGAATAATTTCTTAAATCATATAATTGTGTACAAATTATTAAAACTAAGAATAATTTCTTAAATCATATAATTGTGTACAAATTATTAAAATTAAGAATAATTTCTTAAATCATATAGTTGTGTCCAAATTATTAGAACTATGAATAATTTCTTAAATCATATAATTGTGTACAAATTATTAGAACTATGAATAATTTCTTAAATCATATAATTGTGTACAAATTATTAAAACTAAGAATACTTTCTTAAATCATATAATTGTATACAAATTATTAGAATCAAAATAGTTACTAAATTTAAATAATTGTGTACAAATTATTAAAACTATGAATAGTTACTTGAATCCATAATTGTTTACAAAGGATTATTAGTTACTTGACACCAAATAATCAGACAAAAAAAACTGTGGAATAAAGCCTGTCATAAAACCATTCATTTAAATAATTACTCGCAAACAAAACTGACTTAGGCACTAAATAACCTGACAAAGGTTGACATGCAATAAAAACCAACCAAGCAAACAAATATACTTTCATTTTTAAAACGAAATACCAAAATAGGCCAACCGCAAAGTGATCAAAGAGGTAACTGCAATGTTTAGGGATAAAGTTATTGAGCTTTTAGCTCAGCAGCAGGAATATTACTTTCATTTTACGATCTCTTAGAATTTATATAGTCAATGATATCCAGGATGTAAACATCAAAAAGGCGGAGTGGGAAAACAAAATAGATCTATGTTATAGATTTCCATTGATACCCAAACATATCTGCACTATTCAACCTTGTCTGTTTATTGGAGCTTATAAAGTTACAGCAATCCCTGAATAGAAAGAAAAAAAAAGGTGATGGTATTTGTACTGACCAGCCCAGATATACACGAGAAAATCAATAAAAACAATACCAAACGAATAAAAAAAACATTGATGTATATATGTTTGTGTAAAATAATTGCTAACTTGGTAAGTTCACTGAAGAGCATGATTCTTTCTTTGTAGATTTATGCAGTTTTTATTGCATTCCATTAGTGAGGTGTTTATTTCCTCAAAGAATAGATTCTAAGCTATTTAAAAAAAGCATTTAGCACTGACAAAAGGTGATTGGCGTATTTTCAGTTCATTTGTCAATTGTGTACCCCAAACAAAGATTTGACATGTGAAAAATAAACGAATACAAAAAGGTAATAACAATTTTTTAAAATCATAAGGAGGTAATAAAAACTATTTGGGGGGATTGTTTCCTGGTTCATTTACACAAGTTTATCAACTAGATAAACAACCACTGATTTAGAATACTAAGTTTAAATAGTAGGTAACTATTTTGCTATATTACATACTTGATAGGAACTCTCTTGTAAGGAGGTGCACTTTGAAATAAATCCTCAAAGAATAGATTTTAAGCTATTCAAAAAAAAAAAAAAAAAAAAAAAAAAAAAAAAAAAAAACACCGACGAAAAGTGATGGACGTATTTTCAATTTATTTGTCATTTGTGTGCACCAACAAAGATTTGACATGTCGAGACAGAAAGAATAAAAAAAACACAGGAACATGTGTAGGAATAGCTGTCTACAGTCTAAAGAGAACAAAATATACGTTTTTAGAATGTAAAGACAAAGGGAAAGCACATGTACCTTTAACCTATTTTATTCACATACAAACTCAACGACAGTCAATAAAACAAGTACTTAGGGGCAGTACTTACAATTCAGAATATTTCCCTCGTTGAGAGTGGTGTCAGGTCGAGTCTTCAGTTATTACTCCCTCACTGAGGGGGGAAATTCTTTCATCCACAAAGTCTGAGATGAGCGCTCGTTTCTACGAGGCTTCCTGGTTGGTGCCAAACCGTAAGAGAGGGTTCTTCACCCGACCTGACAAGAGACGTTACCTTTACTACTTCCTGACCCTGAAGGCATAGGAGAGTTCTAGTCCCTACACATGTATCATACATCCAAATGAAACTGGTTCTCTGTGGATCACATCCCTACTCCTCCACATAATTACCGTTTCTCTCAATAGCAATGTTCCACCTTAGAATGAGAGTATGTCCCTCTTCCGTCAAATTCTGTTGACTGTTCTTTTAGCCAGTCCTTCACTACAGATTTCACTTCCTCATCACTGGAATAATATTTTGCCTCAGACTATCATCTCTTCAGAGCCATGAAAGAGAGTTTGAGAGCTTTTCACTGGTTCCTGCTAGATCACCGAAGTTAAGCCACAACGAGCCTGTTCAATATTTAGATAGGGGACCATTTAAGCAAGTGTTGGAATATTTTTGTATATAAGGCGTGTGATAGATGCCTACTCCTAAATATAGACTCGTTGACTACCACGTGACCTGAGAAAGATTCCCACTGCCCAATCACTGGCAGTGCTGCTGCTGCTGTTGCTGTATTAATAGAGGTCTGATTCTTAACCTTGGCTCATTGTTATTTGGATTATCTTGGACGTCGGACTTACAAAGAATACTATAACACCGGATTCTTATTGGCTTGCTTACTTACTTACTACATCTGGAACTAAGGATGCCGACCAGATACTTAACAGCAAGAACTGTAAAAAATCTGATATCAAAATGACTTGATTTGGCATTAAATTACCCGAAAAGGGTTGATATGCAACCAAAATATGCAACCAAATAACACTCCTTTTACATCAAAGTAAACAACTCCAAACATAGAATCAAATCAATGAGTTATTTTCCTCACAGAACAACATTTCCTGATCCTGACCTCTTCACCAGAGATGCATAATTCATCATTATCAAAAGGATTGAAAAAAAAAAAAAAAAACCCACATTAGACAACATCACAAATTTACTAGAAACACATGAAGATACGTGGAAAGAAAGTTTTCAAATCATGTTCTCAAATGGCTTTCGTAATCAAAAGAAACCATAACACAGGGATAAATGCAAAGATGTGTCATATAAATAAATAAACAAATGTCTATGTTGAATATTTAATTTAATAAGATTGGATTGAAACATTTCCTCTGAGAGGAGCATTGCCCTTTCTTCAAGGAGTGTCATCCACATGCTGTCACTAACATCCTGTGCTTATGATACTGACAGTGAAAACATTTGAATATTAAAAGAAAAATTCCCATTTGATAATACATGCATATGCCACACTGCTAGTTCATTTTTCATTACTTCTGTTGTCATATATATATATATATATATATATATATATATATATATATATATATTAATATTTTGAAGGCCAATACAAGGCGTATGAAAAATAAAAACAAAAAGATGTTATTTTTGTTTCTGATACGAAACTCTGATGATGAAGTTCACGCTTCGAAATCGATAAGACAAAAATAACATCTTTTTGATTTTATTTTTCATACGCATTGTATTGGCCTTCAAAATATTAATAGATTATAACATACTTAACAATACTTCAAGCAAATTACAATGCTATATATATATATATATATATATATATATATATATATATATATATATATATTATCGACTCCTCCACACAAGCTTTAAACAACAACAAAATAATGATTGATAAGGTTATTATAAAGTACGTAAGACTTTGTAAGTTGTTCGAACGTCGGTCGACCGATTACCCATGACCATCTCTCGGCTCTTTATTTATGCCCATCCTTCCCAGGGCAGACCAGTCCATTCAGACAACAACAGGGGGATATCACTACTTATACAGTTATGAGTAGAAAATTATTTAGCAAGATGACGAAAAAAAAAGGCCCCAAGAATAGCCTAAAAAAGAGGAACACACTTTCCAGTAAATAATAAATACGGGATATAAAGAAAAAGTCTAATACTAAACACTCCGATCAGTGCATCAGTAAATCTTTTCTTTTTTTTCTCAGATAATCTCAATTCAAATAAATGAACGAAGGAAATAGCGAAATGGTTTTAAATGATGATTAAGTGAACTGAAGTCTGCAAAAGACAAAGAAGACAAGTGACCAGTGCTCTTTAGGTACTAAGAGTATTTACGGTTTTCGAAGGAGCTCTTATTTCTCCGTAGTTGTAGGCAAATTGTCGGACAAAGAAGACAAACACACAATGAAAATTTAATACTTGTATTGACAAATAATACAAGAACTTGTTGCAAATTTTATTGGTATTTGCTACAAACTTATCTGAGTTAAGTAATTTTCTTGGAGTAATGGTGATAACAGGGGTATCTGTTCGTCGGTAGGAAATGTTGATAAGACGCTACTTTGGACGTTTCTCGTTCTTCCTCGTAACCGGTTCTGTGATAAGTGATGGGGGATGCTAATCTAGAAGCTTCTCGACCGGGTTAACAGTTCCTTAAAATGACGGTGAATAGGCCCTTTTCAAGTAGACTATTTGGTCTTCAGCCTTCAATAATGTGCTGTGAAAAAATGCCTCCGTCCAGGTCAACGGTCCATAGAAGTAAGCCCTGTTTTTGGGCTAAGAGATGAATGAAGTGTAGGGACCGCTATTTACGCGACTACCCTCAGTGGGTGTTCCGTGATAAGTGAAGTTTTTGGTATTGGCGCCAACATACGATGCTGGCGATTCGCCTCCTAGCAGCAGGGGGAGATAATTAACTATGGAATATCCAATAGTACTTAATACAACAAATATCTGGAATTCTTCCTGTATCCTAAGGCCAATAAGACATGTTTTATGGGAACGCATTTGCAGCAGCAACTTATCTTGTCCACTTGAACAGTACAACGCAGCTTTTACGAGATCAGTCTTCTATTTATCCTACAAAAATACAAACTAAATTTAACACCCTTATTGAAATTTTATTATGTTATTATCTTCGGTATCTACACCGGTACCTGTTCCCTTAGGGGACAGGGGTCGAGTGTCACCGACACACATCAGCAGCAGCCTACCCTAACATTTTAGTCACGTGGTGTCCTTTATAAAAGGCCATGACAGTGGCTACTCCGCCTCTTTTTAGTTGTATCAATTCAAGGGTGACTGCTGGCTTCGGCCCACCCAGCTACTTAAGGTAAGTGCCCTCTGCTCTCTCTCTCTTCCTATGAATTAGGCTTACGGACAGAATACAATCCAAGACGGATTCAGTCATACCCTGCTTCTAGAACAAGTGAGAATACTATCTTTTGACCCTTGAAGGCCGATAGTAATTACCTTAACTACCTGGATAAAGCAACTAGGGAGCCAACAACTAAATGCAACCTCGGACAAGCTTCACCCCTTGATAACAAACAACCGAAAGGTTGTTAGCAGGATTAACTTTTTGCAACCCACAACTACTTAATTACGGCTATACCACACTTTGGTGCTGTTGACTTTAAATGAATTCTTACTAAAACTCGGGTCGCTTGTCTGACCTAAACTATAAACTTTCTTCTCTTTGTTGTACCCGTTTAATATGCATTATATTTGTATTAAAACCTGTTGTATTCATATCGTTGTTAGCTCGTTCCTTGACGTCATAATCCAGCTTCTCCCACTGCTTTCCTTAATTATTCCTTTTTTATACCCTTGATTGATAGAGCCAGAGAGAGAGTGAGATTAGAGAGAGAGAGTCAGAATGAGAGAGAGAGAGAGAGAGAGAGTCAGAATGAGAGAGAGAGAAAGAGAGAGAGTCAGAATGAGAGAGAGAGAGAGAGTCAGAATGAGAGAGAGAGAGAGAGAGAGAGAGAGAGAAAGAGTCAGAGAAAGAGTCAGAGAGAGAGAGAGAGAGAGAGTCAGAATGAGAGAGAGAGAGAAAGAGAGAGAGAGAGAGAGAGTCAGAATGAGAGAGAGATTGATTGAAAAAAACAAAAACAAGAATCAGAGAATTATCCGATTTTAATTAAATTTTAAGTGTTGATTTATCAATGAATGAATTTTATAATGCAGCAGTTATTTTATTTAAAAATCTTTCTGATTTTTTCAGGTCACTTGACTTTGAACCGTCCCCTCATTTTTGAGTCGTAAAACATCAGTATCAATACTTGTGCCGGGAGGGCGCATATATTTGCTAGTCCATATAGTATCCTATACCCAAAGATGAAATTTATCTCATCATAGAAAATGCGAAAAACTTAAAGACAAACTTGTTTTGAATCACTGTTATCTGAGAATCCCTCCCCCCTGCCAGCTCAACCTCAAGTGCATTAATTTCTGTAATAAAGAAATAATAGTCTTTCTGTCTAAACTTAGAATGAATTGCTTTATTAAAAATAATAGAGTATAGAGTTCAATGCGGGCAATCATCAATATTTATCAAAGTCAGAATAAATACAGCGATTAGTGTTCGGAAATGAAGGCAGTTCATTGTTGTCTGAAATTTTTTGTTGAAGTATTCAATGAATTTTTAAAAAATAGCTGAAAACTCACCCGACATGCAAGATTTTTAAGCTGGTAACATTAAACTGTTTTAGGGAGGATTGTTACATAATCTATGCGGTTGCATAAGATTATTGTCAATCCCCTGTATTTCTAAAGGGATGGCCCTTTTCATACCACGGGCGAAGGAGAGAAAAGAAGAGTGAGACTTGAGATTGTGAGATTCAGCCTGGCCACCGAATGGTTAAGACAAGCTGAGGCCGGTCTCCCCTGCGGTGATCATGGGTTAGATAAAAAAAAGCGTTAAACAAAAAAATTTCTTGTTAATTCAATTGCAATGACCAAATCAGCCCTTAGTCAGAAGAATATAAAATATACAATTGATGATATCTATGGAGGAAAATGCTTATACATATTCAGAACAGAGTTCCCATGATGCTGCGGTTAAAATAAGTTAACAAGAAACGTCAAAAATCATTGACATTTTTGTAAAAGATTGGGAACAACCTTACATGTTGAGAAGAAAATTCTAATCCTAAAAATTGTTTATGTACTTATCATAGCATTTAGTTTTATATTTTCTTTTAATTTCTCAACAAACTGAATCATAAAAACAGAATTACATTGCAAATTGAAGGAGAAGCTGTTCAGATTAGATGAAAATTAGCTTCAAAAAAAAAAAAAAAAAAGAAAAAAAAAAAGGAGAAAGTAAAATAACTCATCTTTTTAAGGAAATTGTGATTTCACTGCTTTTATGAATAAACCCAGAAGCAATGTTGAACAAATTAAATGGTTAGGTTTAAAAAAAAAAAGAAAAGAAAATCAAAATAAAAAAGTTTTCAAAACTATTAGCGGAATTACTCACCTGCAAGGCAAAGATCTATTCAAAGAACAAAAATTTCAAATTTAATTTTAAAAGAACAGCTGTAACAATTATCATTTTAATTTATTTGTTTATTTATTTTTTGTCTGTATACTGCAACTGTGTTGGTTATTCAAATGGAATGCTCTAGAACTTCAATTTTAAAGTCACCTGTTTTAAAACTCATCAATTCTGCTATCAAACACCCTGCAGGCAAAAAACCTACATTACAACTTCCGTAGCAATAAATAAATAAATGCTTGTTAAGAAGGGATATTATCAAAATTAATGCCACACTTAAATTCTATACATAAGAACAGACTATATCTATTTTTCTGAATTTTTGAGATGAGGCCTGATAATTTGTGTTATTTAGATTTTAAGATTATTGTCCTCATCTTTATGTTGCATACCCTCTTCATTACTTACTTCTATATCTTGGACATCTATACTTCTGGCCGTCTTTGGTACTTCTAACATCTTCTCTTGGTCTGGAATCTTCTAAGGTCTGGACTTTCTTGGGGACTTCGGGTCTGGTCTTCTATTGGGGATTTCTCTTTATCAGAAGCCCTATGTCATTGTTAGTTTTTAGAGGCAATAACACAAGACTCCGATTTGCTTTGATCTTACTTTATTTTTAAATCCCCAACCAGACATCTGCGCAAATTAAGACGGGAGCGCGTGTAACGTGACTTACCCCTCCGTCGAGCTTAGCTGCTAGTCTCTAACTGACTGAAAATTACTTACTATCTAAACTGGAAGAGAGGGTCCTCTCTACCGGTTCTCATGGCTATCTCTGGAAGATAGGGTTAGGACTGAGGTCAAGCTTGTCACTCAATCTTCAAGGTCGTCAGCTGCACTGAAAACGCCATCTTGTTTTCTACACTATTGCACATAAATATTAGGCTAAATTAGGTATACATAATAATTATGTAACATTTATTGTTACTAGCAAATATATGCACCCTTTGGGTGCAAGTATTTTTAATATAAAAAATTTCTTTTTAATGTAATAAAATACTATATCAAATTAGAAAGGCCAATGAGATTAAATAAGAATACAGATAAAATGATTTGAAACAGAGGGGGGTATAATAAAAAAACCAGAACAACTTTGAAACTAACTCTTCATTTCATTTTCCATCACACCCGTCTTTCATTGCTAAATTTCTTAATTTAACTATTTAGTTAAATTAAGAAGTAAAGAATAAAATCACAGTTATTTCTTCTTTTTAATGGATTTCTTTTAAGAATTATCTCTGAGATTATTGCTCATATTCATTAAGATAAAACGAAACAATTAGAAATTAATAATAATAAGCACATATTTATTAAAATCAAATTCTTAATATCAATATGCAAATTAGCCTACCCTTTAACACTTTAAAGCGCTATTTTGTTGTATATATAAATACAATTGCATACTATTAGTATGTAGATAAGGCCAACAGTATTAATAATGTAAAACAATTTTATTCAATAATTGAGGTTTAAATAAAAAATAAAATCATGGAGAATGTTACATTAATATCTTAGTGAATTATGACATGAGTAGTGGTATAGTTTTGGTTACAGACAGACAGACACACAATATCTATTATAATAAGATATACACAATTCTTTATCTGGACTTCTTCAGGTGTTTCCTGTTGAACTCAGGAACCTTCTTGTTGAACTTGTTGTAATCGGGAGGCTTCACAGAACTTCAAACCAAACCCTTTATCTAATGCATTAGGGTTCTCATTCCATTAACCATGACTCGGGTACAAGTGTTAAGCTATGTTAAGTATTCTATGTTATTTTTGCCCATAGTCAGGATTGAACCTACAACCTACAGCTGATTGACACTTAAAACTCTATTAAGTCAACCCTTATATCCATTGCACCATGTGTCACTATTTGTGCCCAATGATGGTTAATAGAATGAGTGTTACATAATTATTAAATTCTTAATATTTATGTACAGTAGTGTAGAAATCAAAATGGCTGTTATAAGTTGCAGCCCACGGCCTTGAAGGATGAGTGACAAGGCTTGACCTCATCCTGATCCTTTCCGGTAGATACCGTGAGAATCGGTAGAGAAGACCCTCTTTCGGTTTAGATTAGAAATAGATTTTAATCAGATCAGCCAAGACCACGACTTTAGTAAATCATGTTATGCACAAGGCCGACTCGATCTGCGCAGGTAGTCTGGTGGGGATTTCCGAATAATGTATGATCTCAGTAAATCGAAGTCTTGTGTTATTATCTAAAAACTACCAATGACACAGGGCTTCTGATAAAGAGAAATCCCCAATGGAAGACCAGACACGAAGTCCCCAAGAAGAAGTCCAGATGCTAGAAGAGATGTTAGAAGAGACCTAGAAGAACTTAAGATATCAAAGACATCAGAAGAAGAATAGAAGTAAGAAGTAAGTAAAGAAAAGGGTATACAACATGAGTACAATCTACCCCAATGAATTAAATAAATACAGAATCAATCTATTTCAGTTTTCAAGCTGTTTGCAATGATTAGAATATGCTGACTGTAGAGAGGTAAGACCCCCCACACACAAATGTTAATAGCTCAAAGAAATGGAATTAATTTTAAGATTCCAAGGGTAAGATAAAACTCTTAAAGAACTCTTGCAATATAATACATTTGCTTACTGAATATAAACAGATACATAATGAATGAAGGAAATATTTTTTTTTAAATTTCAAAATCAAAATGACACTGATCAGATTTTCTGTGACAATTTGAACTGACCTTGCTGGATGGTCCATCCACAACTTTTTGGGTATTAATCTCTTCTTCTTCTTCTTCTTCTTCTATTAATCTTCTTCTTCTTCTTCTTCTTCTTCTCTTCTTCTTCTTCTTCTTCTTCTTCTTCTTCTTCTTCTTCTTCTTCTTCTTCTTCTTCTTCTTCTTCTTCTTCTTCTTCTTCTTCTTCTTCTTCTTCTTCTTCTTCTTCTTCTTCTTCTTCTTCTTCTTCTTCTTCTTCTTCTTCTTCTTCTTCTTCTTCTTCTTCTTCTAATAAGCTGTATCTAGAAATGAGGCACCAGTTCATTACTTCCAGGTCTACTCTGACTTTGAAGTAGAGTTCGCAAAGAATCTTCCGAGAAATTTCCCGAGTCCGACAAGTAATTCCTGAAGAAGACCGAAGGGCACATCACCTGAAACATTGTGAAGACGATAATGAAGATGAAGTCAATAGTCTGAATAATCCAAATGATACTAATTATCAGGTCTCATCTAAAAAAATTCTGAGAAATAAAACTTGGGTGTTTATATCATATAGATTTAGTGTTATGTTGACAGAAAGAATGTGAATAAAAGATAAAATCTTTTTTGTCAATTACTTGGTTCTGAAAGCAGCAGTAAAAATGACTGGACAAATAAATCTTTAAGAAAAATCTATGGACAATGATAACCAATATTTTCCTTGGGGCTCAAATCAGCTTTGCTGGTCTCGAAGATACAGGATACACCAATATTTTACAAGGACTTTTTGTTTGGAAAGAAAGGATTGTACATTTCATCCTATATTAATTGAACAATTCTGAGTTATGAGTGTTATCCTTAATACAAGCCGTATGAACGTATAATGTTTTATTTAATCTCAGGGGAAATCTATCAATACACAGAAATCTATGACAGAATATTTTGCTTGAAAATTGAAGCTATGAATAAAACATGACGAGGTAAATAAGTTTTAATTCATAGTTATTTAGACTCACTGAAAAGTGACAATTAAACTTGATGCTGAGCTACATCCTACCGCCCTGTCGGCTGGGGCGTTAGAATGCACCGACTGCACCTCTGTAGAGGGGTAAGACTCCCCCAATGGGGCCACCTGTTGGCCGTGGGTGGCGACCCGTGATGCTTAAGGATAGAGCCCTGGTGGATGAGCAGTTCATGTCTTGCAATACTCCACTTTGGCCCAATATTAGGCTAGACGGGCGGTCGGAGAGGCCCCCTCCGATCAATCGGTTGGTCACTTCAAGCCCTAGCACCTATATGATTTTCCCAACCCTATAACCCTTATGGGAAGCCCCAACCCTTTTTATCATATGGATGCTAGAAGGCGGTGGCTGCGGGTCGTCATGACCTGGGAATGACGTTAAACTCTATCTGATGGTGAGATTCCAGTTTTGGAGGTTTGGGGAATGTGGAGCACCCCTTCATCACCATTGCTCCCTGGTCCACTCTGACCCGGAGTGGTAGTACCTGTTAGGGTCCCATCTATGGGTTAAATAGAAAAATGTATTTATAAAAAAATTGTATTATCCATTAAGAATTGATTTATTTCAAAACTTTATCGGCATTAAATGACCCACTGAGGTTGATATGCCATAAAACAAAACCAACAAACCAACAAACCAACAGCTACATCCTATTTATATAATGTGTTATAAATAAGGGAAAATATTATATAGTTAAAATCTGGGCATCTAACGTGGTGTAATGGTTAGCAAGCTAGATTTGCAGACGATTGTTAGTGAGTTTGATTCTCATTGGGTGCCCCATACTTCTGGCTTTGTGCCCCATCTAAGCTAAGCTTAGTAAATAAATATATAGTTAAAATCTAAGTTATGTCCCTTGAAAAATTATAATAGATAGAATGAGCATAAACATTATCCTAATTTGGCTAATTGGATTGGAAATTGCTTTATTCTTTAAGTGTTACATAATCTATGCGGTTGCATAAGATTATTGTCAATCCCCTGTAATTCTGAGGGGATGACCCTTTTCATACCATGGCCGGGTCCATCCATGGAAAATTACAGAAGCCCGCCAAAATACGTGAAGTCACGTGGGACCTGTTCGGTCGCTAGTTTGCAGTTGGACGTCAGGCAGTGAAGATCACTCTGCATAGGCGCGCTATGTTAGTTAGCAGATGTCTGGTGGGGATTTAACAATAAAATAAGATCAAAAGTCTTGTGTTTATTATCTAAAAACTAACAATGACACAGGGCTTCTGATAAGGAGAAATCCCTAACAGAAAACCACACCGAGGTCCCCAAGTCAACACCAGACGCAAAATCTTAGAAGATGCCAGACCAAGTCAAGATAGATGATAGAAATACCAAGGATGATCAGAAGCAAAGCAGGCCAGAAGAAAATAGCTTAGTCGGTAGAGCGTTCGGCTAGAAACCACAAGGTTCCTAGTTCGATACCGGTCCCCGCCAACTCAGCGTATGAGTAGCACAGGGATCTGTGCGGTAAAGTAAGGAGCTGATGGTAGGTGTGGCGGTCCACCTCAGATGCTAAAAACAATCTCCTTGGTCTAGCGCTATTGAAAAGGGGATAGACTCCCTCGCTGACTGGCTGATACCGACTTTAGGCCGCCCCGTCGACTTTTATAATTATTTAGTGCCAGTGAAGAAGGCGCTATGCAACATAAATTAAAACATGAAGACATTTCCACACTGGATGGCAAGACTATGAAATTAGTTAACTAGTTCACATACCATTATAAGATATAAAGTTCTTATATTAAAGTGGGAAGGCTGAGAGTAACTTCCCAACAAGGGTAGATGTGTGTACATAAAATATTACGACAAAGTTTTAAAATAATAACAGACTTTATTCTGTGAGTGACGGAGAAAATAAATTCGAGACAAATACATGAACATGCATAAAGAAAGTAGGTGTAGGACTTGTATCGTAACGAATGTCACTTACTGGTAGCTGGTTGGGGGGCAAAGCTCTCCACTCAATGGATATAGACAACTCACGTTTATGGCATGTGTAGTCATTGCTGGCCCGAGAGAAAAGAAATCAGAATTCCCGGGCTGCTGGCTAAATACTAACACCACCTATTGATGAACAACCGCAGCAGGGGAAGATAACCCATTTGGACTTATGTCCCCCCCCCCAGAATTACCATTTTACTGACCCAGCACCATGGTAGTAATATCTGATCTACAGAAAGCGATGTCAACATATGCATAGGAAAAGCATAGACTGCTATAGATTATCAATCATATAGAAATATGATCTCTCTGATTAGATAAAGTTGGATTTCTTCCAAGCTGTAGTTGTATCACTGCTACTGTATGGCTGCACCACTTAGGCTTTAACAAACTGTAGTATGGATTCCCATTTTATATTTTTGAACAAAAGTATAAATTGTAGAGATGCGAGGTCAGAACAAAACTCTTTTAAGGGGTGCGAGGTCACAGCAAAACTCTTTTAAGGGTGCAGGAATAGAAAAAAAGTTGGAAACAATTGTTCTAAAGTCTTCGCATTGAAAGAGGTAGAAATATTTACAATAGGCCCGGGTATCAGAATGATACATTTTATACAAAAGTATAAATTGTAAGGGTGTGAGGTCAGAGCAAAACTCTTTTAAGGGGTGCGAGGTCAGAGCAAAACACTTTTAAGGGTGAAGGAATAGAAAAAAAGTTGGGAACGATTATTCTAAAGTCTTGACATTAAAAGAGGTAGAAATATTTACAATAGGCCCGGGTATCAGGATATAATGGATTTTACACAAAAGTATAAATTGTAGGCGTGTGAGGTCAGAGCAAAAC
>CM042143.1:13146766-13154266 GCA_023376005.1 Doryteuthis pealeii
TACATAATTGAATAGGTAGATAATCTAGTCAAATCAAGACATTAGGTTTATAAGTTCCCAAAATTCACACTGGATTGTCCAATTGGACACATGGCCTAGTGGGTAGTTGGGTTAAGACAGTTCTAAGTGACAGTTATCTCTGGAACCCGAGTTCAATCCTGAGTGAAAGCAGTTAGAAAAATAATTAATTAACACAACTCCTACGCCAGCTATGGTTAGCAGAATGAGAACAGGATACCCCTGAGGACTAAATAAAGGGTTAGGTTCAAAGTTCCGTGATGACTCCCGAATACGACAAGAAAGTTCGAAAAGAAGGTACCCGAGAAGGTTCCCAAGTCCGACACGAAATACCTGAAGAAGGCCGGAGGGCATATCGGCCGAAACGTTGTACAAGTAACGATGGAGACAATAGTCGGAATAACGCAGATAATACAGATACTTTTTTTTTCACCATTTGGTAACAGAATTATTCATATATATATTTACCAACCCCTGTAAAGGATGCGACACAAAGTCAATTTCTTAAGCAGAGTTTAACAGGTTTGAATTCAGAGTTTTCCTTCTCCTAGACCGGTTGCCTAACCAAGGTTAAAGAGCCCAGTCTGACCTACTATTTACCCATAGCTGGAGGGAGAGTAGGATTCATACCTTTTCCAAGGGTATTAACGCTAAGTGAAATGCAATTACCACGTCCAGGATTTGAACTCGGGGCGACGAGTCCATTTCCCATGACTTTAACCATTACACCACGCGCTTCCTGAATTATTCATATAGCTATGAAAGGAGATAGATTCATAATTTGCATTTTATGAACGATACATTTATCTCCAGACGGATGCATATTATAGACTTACAGATATCAATGTCAGAAAAAATAAACATAACAAGCTCATCCGTTTCTATACTTATAAAAGTATGAACATTTTATCATCTGTTTATCTAGTTATACATATTTGGGGTTTTGGACACCTCATGTGGTGTAATGGTTAGCAAGCTAGATTAGCAGACCATTGTTAGTGAGTTCGATTCTCACTGGGCGCCCCATACTTCTGGCCTTGTGCCACAGCTAAGCTTAGTTATATATATTTGGGTTTTTTGACACCTCATGTGGTGTAATGGTTAGCAAGCTAGATTAGCTGACCATTGTTAGTGAGTTCGATTCTCACTGGGTGTCCCTTACTTCTGGCCTTGTGCCACATCTGAGCTAACCTTAGCAAATATGGGCACCTCACGTGGTGTAATGACTAGCGAGTTTGATTAGCAGACCATATGTTGGTTAAATTTGTTTTTGTGCATCTTACGCCACTTATCCATGAATATAACATGGAAAGATACATTTTGTTTTACATTTGTTCTGTGTTTTACTGTGTTCTGCTTAAAAATAACCTTGTGTTACATCCTACATGAAGCAGAAGGATTGGATAAATACGAGAGAGAGAGAGAGAGAGAGAGAGAGAGAGAGAGAGAGAGAGAGAGAGAGAGAAATCATCCGCACTTTCGTTATAACATATGTAGTGTAATTATTATGGTCTGTAGAGAATTTGGGGATTGAAAAGAAAAGGGTAATCGGATTTCTGGAGAAAGAGAAGAAAAAGAAATAAGAACAAAAAAAGGTTAAAGTTTGGAAGGGGAAACACTCAACGGGTGCCAGCCATTGACCGACCAATGACCCAGGAACTATATTTAAAAATAAAAACGAAAGTCCCAGTTTTTCTGCGGAGAAGCGGAAGTGGATGTGAACTGGGACCACAAATGGAAGTAAAGAAAATTCGGTCTCTTTTTCGCCGTACTCGAGAAGGGTCGGACGTGTTTGTTGAGGCTCTGTCGTGACATGTTTAGGGTAGCAACAAACAGTGCGCATGAACGTGATTCATAATAGAATAGCTTGACCTTACGCTCTCACTCTCTCTCCTCTCTAAAAAAAAGAACCCACGAGCATAGAAATAAATAAAGAACCCCTTTTTGACTAAACGACTTTCGTATGCTGTTACTGAACAAACAACGGCTGCTACTACTAATGACTACTACTACAACCCGACTTGGCCCCTACGCAACAAATATCGTTCTTGTGCTGTGACCTATATGCTTATAATTGGCACTGTTGTGGTCACATGATCGAAGTTTGAAATTTTCCCATTAGGTTGGGCGGTCTTACCCAATAGCATAGATGCAGTCGGTGTATTCTAAAGCACCAGCCAACAGGACTATATCAGAACTTGTACCTCACCACTATGTAGCATAATGGCGCACCCTACCCGGGAACACCATATTTGTGGCCTTGTGCCAGTCACAGAGAAACCTTAATAGAATGTAGCATGATTCTCAGACCTTACGGGGGTGGGCGAGCAAGAAGAATATGAAATTCTCATTATCACCTTTGAGTCTATTCGGAGCCAGTAAGTCTAGGATTTTGCTATTAAAATTTAAGCTATTTTGCTTGCTGTCTTTACAATGTAAACATGGTCACTTCACGAGCAGTATGCACCAAGGAAGTGACCCGATTTCCCCGGTCAGAAAAGGTGTCAGGAACTGAAATTTATCAGAGTTTTTTTTATCATAATACAGGGAAAGTACACTACTGTGTAGAAGAGTGTCTGTATGGATAGGGAACTATAAAAGTGTCCGGACAAACGTGATGCAAAAAGAGGGGGCAGGATGTAGTCCTAATGTCTAAGATAAATCAGAATAACATAGATGGGAGAATGAGGAGGTTCATACCTTTCTCAAGGGTATTAGTCCAAAAGTGAACGCAGCAGAACTGTACCAGAACGATGTATGTCGCATAGGGCCAAGCCCGAGTCGCAGTAGTAGTAGTCGTCGTTAGTAGTAGTAGTCACCGTTAGTTCAGAAACAACACGCACAGTACACCGGCACAGGCTGAATCACTGCTACATAGCTTGGAGGAGGCAGCAAAGAATATAGGCCTCTATGTGAACTCCGATAAAACAGAGTTCATGAGTTTCAAAAATAAAGGAAACATCTCCACACTCAACGGCAAGCCTCTTAAGCCAGTAGAACAATTCACGTATCTAGGTTGTAATATCTCCTCCACAGAGATGTTAATACACGGATAGCAAAGGCATGGTCAGCTACAAATAGTTCATCAGTCATATGGAGGTCCGATCTCCTTGGCAAGCTGAAGCGACAGTTCTTCCAGGCTGTAGTTGTGTCGGTGCTGCTGTATGGCTGCACCACCTGGACCCTAACAAAGCGTCTTGAGAATAAGCTAGATGGGAGCTGTACAAGAATGCTGCGTGCAGTCTTGAATATGTCGTGGAAACAGCACCCCACAAGGAAACAGCTGTACGGTCACTGCCCCCCATCTCACAAACTATCCGAGTGAGACGGACAAGGCATGCAGGACACTGCTGGAGAAGCAAGGATGAACTCATAAGCGACGTTCTCTTGTGGAAGCCAACACATGGTCATGCAAGTGTGGGGCGCCCAGCAAGAACCTACATTGACCAGTTATGTGAAGATGCTGGCTGTTTCGCAGAGGAGCTTCCAGGTGTAATGAATGATAGGGAAGGTTGGCGAAAGATTGTCATGGATACCCGTGCTGCATGCGCGACATGATGATGATGATGATGATGACTCTTCCAAACTTTAACCTTTGTTCTTATTTCTTTTTCCTCTCTCTCTCCAGAAATCCGACCACCGTTTTATTTTTCAATTCCCGAAGACCATACTAATTACACTACAGACAACTGGAGTTTGAACTCAATTATTATGATCTCACAGTCCAGAATATTAGAAACTACTCCACAAGAACTCCTCAACATCTTATTATATTCTCCCTGGGAAAAGGTGTAGGAATAGCTGTGTACAGACTACAGGTACACAAATCAAAGTAACAAAGGAAAAGCACATGGACTTTTAACCAAGTTTATTAACATGTAAAACACGACTAGACACACTAATATAACGATTACTTGAAGGCAGTACTTACAGCTATTTATCTCCCTCGCTGAAGGGGTGCTCAAGTGGTGTAGCTAGCCATACTCCCTCACTGTGGGGTTTTCTTCAGTCACAGTTGACTGAGTGACGAGAGCCCGGTTCTACGAGGCTTACTCCTCGGGGCCAAAACCAGTTAAGAGAAAGTTCTTACCACCTGACAAGGGATGTTACTCTCCCTACTTCCTGTCCCCTGGGCACAGGAGAGTTCTAGCCCATACAAAGGGTTGTGTCATTGCTTCATCGTGTTGCATACTCTTTTCATTACTTACTTCTTACTTCTTCTTCTGACGTCTTTTCTATCTTACGTCTCTTCTATGTCTCTGCTAGTGTCTCGGACTTCTCTTGTTGACTTTATCTTGGTTGTCGGTCGCACTTAACTCATTTCTTCTATATCAGTCTTGTTACCAAGACATCCATTAATCACAAGACCGTGTTATTTGCTTAAGCTTTTATTTCCTTAACTATACATTTCACGTAACTAAATATCTGACTAACATAGCGCGCGTATGCTGAGTTCCAGTTAAGGCAGCACATCCTCTCTGCCTGACGTCTAACTGAAAACTGAGAACCCAACCAGGTCCCACGTGACTTCACGTAATTTGGCGGGGCTTTCTGTACTATTCCATGGAAAGCCTCGCCCGTGATATGAAAAGGGCCATCCATTTAGAATTACAGGGGATTGACAATAATCTTATGCAACCGCATAGATTATGTAACAATCCTGTAAAGTCCGAAGATAGAACAGAATAGCATGAACAGCCTGTGAGTGTGGGCTCTGTTTCAGCCTAGTTGTAAATTCGGTAACAATATCTATAATCAATAAAACCTTCCAGTTCATTAACACCAATGAACATAATGAGTTTTGCCTTCATTAGTGAAGTGATTTACAGAATGATCTAATAAAGCAAAATTGATTTTTAATGCATTGAAAAGACCCACTAAATTTTAAAATAAATTTCTTCTTCTTCTTCTTCTTCTTCTTCTTCTTCTTCTGCTTTTTTTCTTCTTCTTTTTCTTCTACTTCTTCTTCTCCTTCTTCTTCTTCTTCATTCTTCTTCTTCTGTCTTCATTCTCCCCCTTCTTCTTCTTCTTCTTTTCTTCTTCTTCTGTCTTCATTCTTCTTCTTCTTCTGTCTTCATTCTTCTTCTTCTGTCTTCATTCTTCTTCTTCTGTCTTCATTCTCCCCCTTCTTCTTCTTCTTCTTCTTCTTCTTCTTCTTCTTCTTCTTCTTCTTCTTCTCTTCTGTCTTCATTCTTCTTCTTCTTCTTCTTCTTCTTCTTCTTCCTCGCTACATTCTTCTCTTCTTCTTCTTCTTCTTCTTCTTCTTCTTCTTCTTCTTCTTCTTCTTCTTCGCTACATTCTTCTTCTTTTTCTTTGCTTTTTTCTTCTTCAGTCTTCATTCTCTTTCTTCTTCTGTCTTCATTCTTCTTCTTCTTCTTCTTCTTCTTCTTCTTCTCTTCTTCTTCTTCTTCTTCTTCTTCTTCCTCGCTACATTCTTCTTCTTCTTCTTCTTCTTCTTCTTTACAGATTTGAACTTTGCTTTATTAAAGGCTTATGAGAACATTAAGATGCAAAAACCCATTGATTTTATAATCAATAAATCTTATTGTCAGCTCTGCGTTTAATAACTTATAATATCCGTTAACATATTCTTTTTCCTTTCTTTCTTCATCACTCAATCTTGATTTAATAGCTGCCGAAATTCAATATCTTTTAGCCAATCTGCTCCTTGCAAGACCTGACATAATTGTTTCTCCCATTTCTTTAAATTTACTGACTTGTAATTTTTTAATGATTTCTTTCTTCTATCTTTTGAGAAAAAAACGGAGGGGGGGGGCTGTCGAAAAAAAAAAAAGACGGGGTGTGAAGTAAAAGATAAAATTCAAAGAATGAAATAAAAACAATAATTAATCAAATGTTGATGATGTTCAGACAAATTGAAAAGTCCGTAAAAATTATGTTGGGGGGAAGTAACATTGTAACTTAAAAAAAAAATGAACTTAGCAGCAGGCAACTGCCGCCCTGTCGTCTGGGGCGTTAGAATACAGCGACTGTACCTTTGTAGAGGGGTAAGACTCCCCCAATGGGGCCACCTGTTGGCTGTGGTTGGCGACGCGTGATGCTTAAGGATGGAACCCAGGTGACTGTTCCTTGAGCCACTTCTTCACTATAGATTTCATTTCCTCATCACTGGAATAATGTTTGCCTCTCAAACCATTTTTCATGGGACCAAATAGATGATAGTCTGAGGGCGTTAAATCTGGTGAGTATGAGGTGATTTTCTCCCTTTTCCTGATGTTTGTTTGTGGTTGAGCATTGTCATGCAGAAGGAGGACATTGTCGATTAGCAAGTTGGGTCTTACTCATTCGATTCTTTGTCTGAGTTTCTCCACATAGTCACCGTTTCTCTCAGTAGCAATGTTCCACCTTTGAATGAGAGCATGTATCCCTGCTCCGTAAAATTCTTTGACTGTTCCTTGAGTCACTTCTTCACTGCAGATTTCATTTCCTCATCACTGGAATAATGTTTGCCTCTCAAAACCATCTTTCATGGGACCAAATAGATGAGAGTCTGGGGCGTTAAATCTGGTGAGTATGGAGGATGCAGTCAAGTTGTCCACGCAAATGAGGTGATTTTCTCCCTTTTCCTGATGTTTGTTTGTGGTTGAGCATTGTCATGCAGAAGGAGGACATTGTCGATTAGCAAGTTGGGTCTTACTCATTCGATTCTTTGTCTGAGTTTCTCCACATAGTCACCGTTTCTCTCAGTAGCAATGTTCCACCTTTGAATGAGAGCATGTATCCCTGCTCCGTAAAATTCTTTTGACTGTTCCTTGAGTCACTTCTTCACTGCAGATTTCATTTCCTCATCACTGGAATAATGTTTGCCTCTCAAACCATCTTTCATGGGACCAAATAGATGAGAGTCTGGGGGCGTTAAATCTGGTGAGTATGGAGGATGCAGTCAAGTTGTCCACGCAAATGAGGTGATTTTCTCCCTTTTCCTGATGTTTGTTTGTGGTTGAGCATTGTCATGCAGAAGGAGGACATTGTCGATTAGCAAGTTGGGTCTTACTCATTGGATTCTTGGTCTGAGTTTCGTTAGGGTTAGGGTAACATTTTGACTAACCCTTGTACTTATTTTTCAATATTCCTAACATCCTGATAAAGAAAGGATATCAGTTGTTTGGTTCGTTTTGTTTTACGGCATATCAACCTCAGTGGGTCATTTAATGCCGATAAAGTCTTGAAATAAATCAATTCTTAATGGATAATACAATTTTTTATAAATACATCTTTCGATTTAACCCATAGATGGGACCCTAACAGGTACTACCACTCCGGGTCAGAGTGGACCAGGGAGCAATGGTGATGAAGGGGTGGTCCACATTTCCCAAACCTCCAAAACTGGAACCTCACCATCAGATAGAGTTTAACGTCATTCCCAGGACATGTAGACCCGCAGCCACCGCCTTCTAGCACCCATATGATAAAAAGGGGTTGGGGCTTGCCTTAAGGGCAATAGGGTTGGGAAAATCATAT
>CM042143.1:13159266-13229444 GCA_023376005.1 Doryteuthis pealeii
CATTTTATTTCAAAAACGTCCTAACAGTCTTATCAGCAGACCTAAAAGTGCGCCTGCTCACATTAAAAGTGTCACTGTAGGGCAGACCAACCCTATTAAACTTTTAAACCCAGTAGTAGAGTGTTTGGCTAAGAATCACAAGGTTCAGGTTTGATACCAGCCTTCACCTACTCAGCTATGAGTAGCACAGGATCTGTGCGAGTAAGTGAGGAGCTGATCGTAGTGTTGCGCTCCACCTCAGATGCTAAAAAACAATCGGCCTGGTCTGCGCGTGAGTGAGAGAAAAGGGGATAGACTCGCCTTGCCGTTATGGCTGAATATCAACTTTAGGCCACCCCGACGACTTTACGTTGAAATATCTTAAAATAAGTTTTCTCTTTGAAAGGTACCTATAGATATTCATTTCACAGTCAGCTTCGGCACTGAGCCCGGATATCATTTAATGCATCACGGGACCCGCCTGACCAGGTGCTAGGATGTCACTAGCTTCATTCTCTCGCTTTTATATTGTCTTTATTATTAACCTGAGGGGTCTGATTTAGCTCAGAGCCTAAGAATCGCAAGGTTCCGGGTTCAATATTGGTCCTCACCAACTCAGCACATGAGTATTACAAACTTGGTAATCTATCTGTACGGTTATAGAATCTGGGAGCTGATGAGAGGTTAGCATTCCACTGCGGCAAAAACCCTCTCAGATGCCTAAAAACAAACTGCCTGGTCTAGCGCTAGTGAAAATGGGATAGACTCCTTCGCCGCTATGGTATAATACTGACATTAGGCCAGCCCGACGACTTTACTTTTACTTACTGCTGACAGAAAAGATTGAACTTAAGACTTTCCAAATTCTCTACTAGTATTTACACTCGAGTCAAAGTTATTAAAAACAAATAGGATGATATAATTTTCATTGCATTAATTCAACTGTATTTTATGAATGGAACATTTTCGTCTAGAGAATGTATCTCCGCTTGAAAAATAATCAATTAAACCGAGTAATGCAAGTTGACTTTATATAAATGTAATATTTCCAGAGGTCATCAGGTCAGATTTGCGGGAATTCGACAGTTGAGACAAAAGCCGAGTTTTTACCCAAATATTAAAGCTACTTCAAAGTGATCGATAATAATTTTTATTTTATTTTTACTATGAACCAATTTTCGCGGTTGCATTTACCTAGTCACCTTAGGTTGCTGTCAGCCATGGTTTTTGTCTGGAAATAACACTGGAGCAATCAGTCTGATGATTGTTTACTAAAATGGCGTGACCAACTCTGCCAACACCGTTACCTTTCAACTGGAGACCCGACTACAGCGCTTATCACACTTTCTGGTTTTTGCTCGGTCAGAAACAGCCAGCTATTTGAAAAACAGAAAAGTGAAGAAGAGGGTGGGTGGTGTCAAGAAGGAAATATTCTGCTCCCATATTATATATACTATAGTATATATATTCTATATATATAGTATTATAGTATAATTATATATCTTATTATAATGGAGATTGTGTGCTTTCTGTCTGTAACCGAAACTATATTACTACTCATATAATTATTCCCTTAGTTATTGACATCACATTTTCCATGATTAAGTATTTATTTAAACCTCAATTATTAATAAAATGTCTACATATATTAATACTGTTAACTATGTCTACATACTGACAACATGCAATTTATATTATATATAAACAAAAATACGGTTTATAGTGGAACGGGAAGGCTAATTTGCATATTAATATTAAAAATCGATTTGATAAATATATTGCTTAGTATTATTGATTTCTAACTGTTTGGTTTTATTTTAATAATAAAGCAAAATCTCTTCCAATGGATCTTAAATGAAATCCATAACAAGATAAAAATAACTGTCATTTTATTCTTTACTTCCTCTTATAACTAAATACTTAAATTAGAAAAAATACAATGAAAGACGAGAGTGATGGAAGAGTAAGATTCAGTTGTTTTCATTTTTTATTTATTATTATACTCCCTCTGTTTCAAATCTTTTTATTATACTCCCTCTATTTCAAATCTTTTTATTCTGTTCTATATTAGTTTCTTTAGCCTTCTAATTTAATACAATATATACATTAAAACATAAAAATACTTGCCACCCGGAGGTGCATATATTGCTAGCAGTATATATATATAATATATATATAATATATATATATATAATAATATTAATAGTATATATATATTATATATACTATATATATATAATAATTAATATCATATATAATATATATATTATAATATATATATATATTAATATAATATATAATATATATATATATATATATATATATATATATAATATAATATATTATAATTATATATATATAATATATAAAATATATAATTATAAATATATATATAGTATATATTAGTAATATATATATAAATATATATAATATAAATATATATATATTATATATATTATTATAAATTATATATATATATAATATAATATATATATATAATATATAATCATATAGATATAATATAATATATATATATATAATATATAATATAATATTAATTATAATATATTATAATATATAATTATATATAATATTATAATATATATTATAAATATATATAATATACTATATAATATATAAATAATATATTATATATAATATAATAAGCTACCTATAATTTATTCGTCATTAAAGCCTATTATAGTCTTATAAGCTGTATAAATTATTTAATATATATATATAATACTAATAATATATATTAAACTATATTATAATATAATAATAATATATATATAATAGATCTATATATATATATATATATAAGTTATAATATATATATATATAATATATAATATATAATATATATATGTAATTTATATATAATATATATATATAATATATAATATATATATTATATAAATATATATAAATATCACTTTAATATATATAATTATATATATAATGAATATAATATTAATATAATTATATATAATTAATATGTATATATATAATATATATATATACTATATATAATATATATATATAATATATATATATATATAGTATATATATATAATATTATATATATATCTGGTTGCCTAAGAAGGACAATACGAATAGAAACACTCTCTGTGGAACATGGTTATTCTATAGTTCATAGGCAATGCATTTGCTGCTGCCTCGGTGTCAGCTCTGCTTACAGTTTCAGCTAAAGTGTTGTGAACAAGAATAACCATAAGCTAGATTATCTATGTATGGGTCATTCATATATCTATGGTTTGTATGGTGATCTCTTCTTCTCTCTCTCTCTCTCTCTCTCCTCTCTCTCTTTCAATGGGTTGTCTGTCTCATAAGAGAGAAGGAGAACAGTGTTAAGAATGCCGTTCAAATGTGACGCTGCTGGGGATGAAATACCATAAAGTCAGTAAAGCATATCATAACATGGCCAATGATGATCTTGCCGGCTATCTAATCTTGGATCTGTGCCGTAAATTGAGGAGCTGATGGTAGGTGTGGTGCGCGTCGTCTTTGATGCAAAATAACAATCTCCCTGGTCTAGAGCGTAGTGAAAGGAAAAACTCCTCATGTCAGGCATGATACAGATTAGGCCACCCGCAGACTTATTTAGCTTGTTCAATACTCAATTGCGTGACCACATAAGTAACAGCAGTACTGTAAGTAACCTGAGTCAAATGTCTTGATTCGGAATTTCCTTCTTGTTCTATACTTTAAACACTCAAGGACTCTCCTACACTGCGATGCCTAGACTTCTGTCATTCGATGCCGAATTTTCCCTAATCTAACTGATTTAGTTAAATACGAACTAAAAGAATATAAAAACATTTATTCTTCTTGTTAATCGGATTTCTTTTAAATTGCTGTCACCGAGATGTTTGCTCATATTCATTAAGTTAAAACATCGCTCGCATTTTATTAAAATCCGCATCACTGAAAAACTTCAAGATGCAAAAGTGCAACTGGACAATCATGGCGACTGCCCTATTCAAGTTAAAGTGACGATGATGCGAAACTTCTTCTGCTCAAGTAGTAAGAAAGGAAAGGTGCCTTTTTTAATTTGGTTTTATTAAAGAGTTTAAAGAAACTTAAATCGCAACAAAAGTCGAACTGTTTGAAACTACTGGATGATTATTGTGAACTGTCTACCTGTAGTCATTTCATCTGTGTGATTTGAACCTTTTCCAAATCACACAACACGTATAGAGATGCGTGTGTGATACATGTATGATAGTACCGTTTGCCATCATATATAAGTATGATAATACTCCGTTTATTTCGTATATTTCAGAGATACCAAAGGAGAAACACTTTGTAAGCCAATAACCACACACATTCCGCATACCACACACTCACACAATAACAAATGCATATAACACTCACAAATATAATATATATTATACTATATTAGTATAATTACTATATATATACTTATAATTATTGAAATGTGGGTGATCTGGTCGGGTTATAAAGAATATAAAATAATACTCGAATACCGTAGTAAACTGTCAGCAAAATGTCCATAAAAAGATAACCTACTCAAGGTTTCCAAGAACAAACGTGGAAGTAAACATATAAATACCATTACTGTTTATGTAGTTCTAATTCCGAGTTGTTTTTGAATTATTAATCATTCTAATTAATTCATTACAGTAGCCCTGATGATCCGCTTGTGAAACTTGCAGTTAGGTTATCGTCTATAAACATGTTTACTATATATATCAATATATATATAATATTACTATATATATACTATAGAGGAGAGAGAACATAAAATTTGATCAAGCGAACAAAAAGAAGTTGTATTTTAATGTGAATTAACATTAAAAAGCAATGTCCACCCCTGAAAGAAGAATTAACAAAGAAAATAACCACCCAGTCCGGAAAGCTCGTGTGTAAGCCCACACAGTAAACATGGCGGCCAGACAAGTTAGATGACTAGACAAAGAAGCAGTGACCAGAAGACTTAAAAAGCTAGAACTATCATCTAATCAGGTGGTTCCCAACGTGGGGTCATATGGTACCGGGGACATATAAAACTTTTTGGGCTCCAGGCATAAATGAATTGAATTAACATAAAAATACATGGGATTTTTAAAGCAATCGAATGATATGGGGGTTCTGGTATATTTTCTTGCAAAAGGAAAAAACAATAAACTGGGGCCTACATTGATTACCATCTTGAGACTTGTAGATTTCTTTGAAGCAATTCTTGAATTAAACACTTTAAGCATACTGGATTTCAATCATTTCGTTGTTTTGTTTCGCGGTGTGGATTTGATCGGCCATGTCAACTTTGTGGTATTTCATTGACGAAGGCGTTTGTTTTTATTAACATTTATGTGATGTGGCATCTCAATACTTATTTAAATTGCTTCTTAGTAATCCTCATGGCTACCAACGGAGAAAGAAGAGAGAGATGAGAAGAGAGAGAAGAGAGAGAGAGAGAGAGAGAGACGAGAGAGAGAGATATGGTGTGTGTTGTTGGTTTCATTTCTCTATAACTAACTTGATGACTGGCTGCACTTGAAGCTTGATGATATTGATTTATTTCCAATGTTATCTCAAATAAGAATGGTTATTCCATCTGAGACCTTGCAGAATTCTTCTGAAACATCTTGAGATTAAAACAACCCTAAGCATACTGCTTTCAATCATTTTGTTTGTTGTAGGTGGATTTGGATGGCATGTCAAGCCTTGTGCGGCATATTTATTATACCGATAAATTATGTTGGATTATTGATTTACTCAATGTCATCTCAAATGATGAGACGAAATTTTGGGAGCTATTATTAAATCAACTAGATTTATAAAGCCCCATTTTTTGCAGCAATAAATCTATTATGAATTACAGTGTTGATTTTCCTCCTTTATAGATATATATATATATATATATATATACCACATTACTATTAAGAAATCACCAACAAATAAGTATACAAGTCTACCTTACTTTGAGATTTTCACTAAAATCAATTCAAAAGTGCTCAATATAAAGAGCTAAATAGATAATTAAAATCGAATGTAAAGCTTATACCGACTCAAGTTTCTTGCTAATACCGCGAATCTTCGGTAACAAAGATGCGCTATGTGAAAACTTGACAATATATTTTAAACCATTCAATTAATTGTGCACACACACCACACACACACACACAACCAACCACCACACACACACATAATATATATAATATTAATATACTTATTAGCTATTAACATGTGTTCAATAAAAGATTTAAAAACCTAAGAAAAATACAAATCCAATTAATTCACAATGCTTTCTACACCACAAAATTAAAGCATGTTCTATTTTGAAAGTTATGTTGTTTATCTGAAGGAGGGGAAGAGTATTTATCTCCACACCCCCTGAAGTCACAGATGGAGACCTATGCCTCCTGGACAGCAGGTCAAAAAATTGCCCTTTGGCTCTATGACTCATCACATAAACCCAACCCCTACCCCTTCTAGACAATGGGGCAGGTGCTGCCTAGAAGATGGCCTTTGAGACTCAACCTGCCAAAAAAAAGCCTGAGGAACCAACAATCCAACATGAATTAACATTTAAATGAGGAATTCTGAATTCAACAGGGCACCTGTGTGCATTATAAGATTCATTTTGAAGGAAAGAAAACACTATATTTTCAAAGGAATATAATTACCACGCATACAATGAATATTCCCTAAACTCTAGGCATGAAGTTAAACCTACTCCTGTTCTCTCTCTCTCTCCTCTCTCTTTCCTTGTTGAATCAGAAGCTATCATGTCATAATTAGGAGGCTTCACAGAACTATGAACCGAACCTTATTCTAATCCATGGGAGAACTATTCTCATTCCATTAACCATGACAGGTACAAGTTTTTTAAGCTATGTAAGTATTTCATGTTGTTACGCCCTTGCCATGATTAAAGAAAAAAAAAAATTGGCCGGATGCACATGGCCAAAATGACTGGTATATGAAATTTAAAGATGAAGCAATAGTCACGAAAAATCCCAAAAAAACAAAAAACAATGAGTTCAAATTCGAATTTTATCTCTGAGAATTACACCCTACTATATTTACCACACAATTAATTGACCAATAACAAAAATATCTGACAAAATTCACAATATCTTATTTCCCCCCCCCCTGTTTCAATCATTCTTGCTACACACACACCCCGGCCTCCTCTATGCTTTCGTTCCTTGTATCCATTCTCCGCAAATGAAACCAAAAAACAACCAACTTTGTTACGAAAATCCAGTTGAGTAAAGGAGATTATGCGTCTGTCATTGCAACATTAAATTTCCAGAAGATACCCCCCCCAAAGGATTAAGTTCCCTGCGGTGTGTTTACCAGCAGAATGCATTTATAGGCATAAATAATACCTCTTTAAAGGTTTATATCTTTCTTCACAAGGAGCTCATAGTATATATATTTACCAACACCTCCGCACATTGAGCAGACGCGACACAGGTCAATTTCTACTATTTCGATTTTTGAGGTAGGCTTGATAATTAGTATGTCATTCATCATCATCATCCATGTGTGCGCGCTTTCAGCCACGATACCAGACAATCTCTTCCATCCCGTCCCCTATTGCTCACATTCCGGGAGGATCCCTATGCAGCATCCCGCATCCGCACAGAGCTGATCAACGTACGTTTTGCTGGTTCGCCACACTGGCTTGTCCAAGTCTGCTTCCCAACAGGAGGACGTCGCTTATGAGCTTCTCCTTCTTCTCCAGCAGGATCCCGCGTGTCTTGTCCGTCTTGCTCGGATGGTTTGGTATATGTGGCATGGCCATACATGCTCGTTTCTCGTAGGTGCTGTTTCCAGCGTCTTGTTCATGGATCACCGCAGCATTCTGTGCAGCTCCCATCTAGTTATTCTCTAGTACGTTAGTAGGGTCCAAGCGTTGGTGCAGCCATACAGCTAGTATGTATTAATTAAATAGTATTATTTAATTAGCCGACTATTGTCCTCATCATCATGTTATCTGTACAACGTTCGCCTGATGTATCCCTCCGGCCTTTATTTATAATTTGTTGTCACACCTGGGAACTTTCGATGACTTGGGCACCTTCTTTTCGGACTCGGAAGAAAGCGTTCCCGAGTTCGACAAAAAGGTTCATGAGTGATAAATTCCCGAGTCTAATAAAGGACAACCTGAAGAAGGCTATAGAGACACATCGGCCAAAAAACGTTGTACAGATACAATTATGATGTAGGACAATAGTGCCGAATAATCCAAATGAATACTAGTCCAATTCGTTAGCGGAGTTTAACTGGTTTCAATTCAGAGTTCCCTTCTCCCAGAACAGGTTGCCTTTACCAAGGTTAAGAGCCCAGTCATGCCCTACTATTACAACCTGAGGAGATAGTTGGAATTCAACCTTCCCAAGGAGCGCCAGTGGTATACTGCGGTAGAGTCGCCAGAAAATGGACTGATCGACCCGCGAGACCATCCTGACGGAACCCACATTCACACAACCTAATACCCTTGGGAAAGGTATGAATCCGACCTATGTCTCTCTCCAGTTTATAACTGTCTATGTCCTTTCTTATGAACAGAAACACTAAAAACTAAAGTGTAACAAATCTCAAGTATTTTCTTCTTCATTGTTTTTAATTTAATTTAATTTAACTTTATTTTTGAGTAAGACTCAATTTGCCAATCAGCAATGCTCCCTTCTGCATAATAATTCTTCAACATACACAAGCATCAACAAAAGAAAGAAAATCACCTATTATGGGTTGACAACTTTACTGCATCCTCCAACCCACCCGATTTGCGGTCTCAGACTACATCTTTTTGACCCAATTAAAATGGTTTGAGAGGCAACATTATTTCAGTGAAAGGACGTGAAATCCAGTATTGAAGAAGTGACTCAAAGAACAATCAACAGAATTTACGTGTACGTGCGATACATGTTCTATCAAAGGTGGAACATGCTATTGAAAAATGGTATTCTATTGGAGAAGCGGGCATGTACACAGAGACCAGCTTCATTTTGATGTATGAACATATCCTGTGTGTAGTTATATCTGTCCTAACAAAATAGCATTACATTTTGACTAACCCTCGTATTTAATATCCCTTGAACTAATCCTATCAAACCTAACCTACATATCAAAGATATGTTAAGTATCTGGCCGCATTCTGGCCAGTGTAAAGAACTTAAAGTGAATTAAGTAAGTAAATCCCGATTATAGAATCCTTTGTAAGTGAATAAGTCCTGATAAGAATCCTTGGTAAGTGAATAAGTCCTTGCTGTATAGAATCCTTGGTAAATGAAAATCCTGTGCTATAGAATCCTTGGTTAAGTGAATAAGTCCTGGTTATAAATCCTTTGGTAATGAATAAGTCCTGTGTATAGAATCCTTTGCAAGTGAATAAGTCCTGTAAATAGAATCCTTGGTAAATGAATTAGTCCTGTGCGTATAAACCTTTAAGTGGATAATTCCCGTGTTATAGAATCCTTTGGAAAGTGAAATAAGTCCGTGTTATAGATCCTTGCGTTAATGAATAACGTCCGTATATATAGAATCCTTTGGCTAAGTGAATAAGTCGCGAGTTATGGAACCTTTGGTAAGTGAAGTAAGTCCTGTGTTAAAGAATCTTTTGGGTAACGTAATAAGTCCTGTGTTATAGAATCCTTTGGTAAGTCAATAAGTCCTCCATGTGGCAAGAATCCTTTGGTAGGAATAAGTCACGTGTATAGAATCCTTTGTTAAGTGAATAAGTCCGTGCATAGAATCCTTGGTAATGTTGAATAAGTCCTGTGGCATAGAATCCTTTGGTAAGTTCAATAAGCCTGTGTTATAGAATCCTTTGTAATGAGATAGTCCTTGGCATAGAATCCTTTGAGTGAGAATAAGTCCCGTGTTATAGAATCCTTGGCTAAGTGAATAAGTCCCCCTTATAGAATCCTTTGGTAATAATAAGTCCCTTTTATAAATCCTTTGTAAGGTGAATAAGTCCCGCTGTTATAGAATCCTTTGGTAACGAATAACGTCCCGTGTTATAGAATCGTTTGGTAACTGAATAAGTCCTGTGTTATAGAATCCTTTGTAAGGAATAAGTCCGTGCATAGAATCTGTAAGTCAATAAGTCCTGTGTTATAGTATATTCCTTGTAATGAATAAAGTCCTTGTGGTTATAGAATCCTTTGGTAAGTCAATAGTCCGTCTATAGAATCCTTGGTAAGTGAATAATCCCGCATAATAATTACACGTTCCGTCGTCCAAGAAATCCAATAGTATGATTAGTATGACCATAAAAGCCAGATAAATAAAATATACAAGCAGAGCTTGCAGTGATTGAACAATAGCGTGCCTCCCCAAGTCACGTGCTTTATCGGCGATCTATAATATAAGAGAAGCGTCTGGCACACGCCTTATATACCAAAAAAAACTCCAACAAGATATGTAATGACAATTTTCATCTCGCTTATCAAGATATATCATATATACTGATATATATTTGATTAATTTGAGAATTCATATTACACACCAACAACTCGGCAAACACCATTGCACATCCGAAGCACTGGACAGCTGTCGGTCCTCCTTTGTCTCATTCAGCTGCATACCACAATTCCGCCCCACTAGAGATTGAACCGTGGACCACAAAGCGTGAAGAGCGCGACTTAAACCACTGCGGCCACCACCATCCAACGAAACGGAGTAATGCCATAATCAACTAGCATCCATCGGTAAACTATTAATTCCATATAATCGCAGTTCACTAACCTAATAAACTATATACTACTATATATACTATATACATTTATAGCTATATTCACTATCATACTACGATAAAGAGAAATTTTGGTATGTATCGTGTCACATATAAGTATCCGAAAATGAAGGTACAACAGATTCAAAAACTTGCATACACAATTGATATCCTCTACCTTAAATAAGAGAAACACTTCAAATTTGAGTGTTATTATTTTTGACTGAAATAAAGGATATAATTAACTTAATAAGCCACAAATCATCCAATTTGCAAAACTGTCCGTTATACCAACTCCTGCTGAATGCATAAAATATTTTCCTCTGCCCTACTTTTTATTAGAGCGATTACGCATCACTTGAAAATTCGGTTTAGCGAATACCTAATCTTTCATCTTAAGTCCGTTCAAGCTCGAAGTTATCAACATATTTATAGTCCCAATCTTAAGATATCCATTAAGCTGGGACAAGAACGAGAAAATAAATCTTTCTCAAGTAATATTGTATGAGTCGTTTTTTATTCTGTTCCTGCCTCATCATCACTTTACCTCGTCAACCACCTTTCTTCCAACGCGTCTGTCTCCTTTATATTGCTTCGCGTCATTGTTTTTTCTAGACTTCATTCTCTATTCTACTTTAGCACTTAAATGCAAACCTTTGTCCCAATATGTAAAATGGCATGAAACTGTTGTACTAGCCTCGTGTCTTTGATCTCGTAGTGGCTACAAATTAACTTAGCATAGAATAATTCCGTGAAGATATAGAAAAAATCTCAGAAATTAAATCTGATCTCTCTTCACTTCTTAGCTTTTGATCCCACTAGTAAGTTAATTCCAATCACGATTCCTATATGATTCCTTCTTGAGCCACGTAAAGAACATAATATTACATTATCGGTCTCTCGCGCCGTACAATATGATAATCAAGTCACTAAGCTCCACTTGCATCCGTCCTATAGCAACTAAAAACTAGCAAAAAAACTAATCTCTTATTTGAATAGAAGCGTTTCCGTATCCACCAGTAAAAATTCCGTTGCAGTGCTCGAAGACGGCAGTTGTGTTCTCATTACGCGCCTAGACTTTTGTATATAGAACATCAAACGACTAGAATGAGGATATCTGCCCTACAAAAGCGGGTGTGAAGAAAGAAAAAGTGCTAACGTAGAGATATAATAATACATACTATATATATCACCTATATTAATAAAAGACCATCATATATGGACGCGGCAGTCGATGAGATCTGATCTTTTTATACTTCTGAACTGGTTCCAGTAAAATGACAGGGAAAAAGTTGATTGTAGTTGATAGTTCGGCAATGGCTATGTTACATGCAAAATACTACAATTTCAGACATAATACTATCGCCCTATAAGAAATCACGTGACCTGTATAGTATATATCATCAGACGCTGTTACATCATGGTGGCGAGTCTGGCTCGAATAAAGAAAGAAAGCCAAAAATAATGGATAACACAAGGAATTATAATAATAATGATGTCTGAATGTATAAATGAGTAGAAAGTATCAGGTTTTGTTGAATAGAAAAGAAAGATAAGAAAGAAAAAAGATAAGGATGAATATTCTTATAGAACAAAATTGCTCATTGAGGAGAATCTCCCCTTATGGATAAAGAATTGTATGGACAAACAGCTCAAACGCCCTAGGAAGCTTATTACCAAAAATTGACCTAACGTGGTCAACATCTCCCGCAACGTTTAGCTCAGACTGGTCAGAGTAAGTCTCCGTGCTAGGAACCTCAGTTTCTGTGTTCGCATTTTCCCGGGACCCTCTTTGTGCATCACGCTTTGTTCTGACCACTTTTTACAACTCCTCCATCTTCTAAACTATACACATTATTACACTGGTAGTAGACAGATCCCATATTATCGGTGTTATCGCTTATGTACTCACTAATGCGGTTCTTATATGAATCTCCGGGCCCCCTGCATGTCCCTCCGAAATAGAGAAATCGCGAGCGTCCCCAGCGTTCCTAATTGTATTTTACTGGCCCAGTGTTGATGGCCATAGTTACAAACAATGTTAAAGACAGCAAGCAAAATTCCATCAAGCTCAAATCACTACCACGCGTGATCAAATCAGGTCAAACTATAGACGAGCATGATTAGAACGCAATTGTGCACTAAATAATAAAGATCAGTTAAAATAACGGGACGGTTAAATACTCACGGTTAGAGCACACGACTAGGAGATCGGAAAATCCTGTCGAATTCGTATACCGGCCTCGCCAACCAGCGTACAGTTCAGTAGCTCTTTCGCGATATGTCCCGGAAACCCTAATCAGTGAGGAGACTTGATGTGGTTAAGCTAGCCGTGTCGCTCCTGTCTGCAACGTCCCAAATACAATCACCTTGATCAACACTAGTGACAAGTCTGTATAGGCTCCCTCCTGCTTGTCTCTCTGCTGATACGACTCATGCTCGCCCCATCACACTTTACTTCTATTAAGAGATTAAACTTTTAGCTGTTTATGGGCATCTCTGGATGTAATGGTTACATCTAGGAAATAAACTCGCGACTTGAGCCATATCTGCTTGTCTGCAACGTTAATTTTTCGTGCCCATATAAGGGAGCCTATGCTGTAATCCACTCATTTAAACTTATAGACTCAGCGAGTCACGTAGTTTAAACCCCAGCAATCAATAGCCCGAATACCGTGGTCTGTATAATGCTATTTTAATCTGCTGCTATTGACAGCCATTGCCACGTTGATGCTATTTAACGTGTACTAAATATCGGTGATCCTAATTACCAAAAAAATTACTTGATTAAACGCCTCCCAGTCTAGCGTTAACAACGAGATGTCACTCCCAATTATTCCCTAATTCCTACATAAATCACAGTAAGATGCTGATATAAGAGACTAATGACACATAAAAATCTAAAAAGACGCGTTCTAGTTACCATAATCATATCCATGCATTCCCTGTTAATTCTTTTTTTTGCTTCCTCTCACATTTCAAGGCTAACTGAACATCTTACAAATAATAAGTTTATTAGCCCAACTAACTTTTACACAGGATAGGTACATAATGTACATCAACCCCATGAAAGATAAAGAAAAACACAAACAGATGTGTTTAATTTTTGATAGCACATTTTTTAGAGCCTCGACAATTTTTGTAAGAGTGATTGCACTTTAATTTGATTGAACTTATGTCATGATCAACATAATTTAAAATTAATTCAGTTATATGATTAATCTCAGAATTCTATAACTATATCTCTTTCGTATGCTTCACACTACGCGAGCAGCTCCCAATGTACAACAAAATGCTTTGCTGACCAATGAGACATCTAATAGGTCGAAATGTACATACCAAGGGATTGACATTTTCTCGATATGTTTACCTTACATTTGAACATAATAGTCCGCCCTGAATTCATTATATTATAACTAATATAATTTTTAAGAAGTTACGTATGACTTGTTCCATTAACACCATATCTCCATATAAATCATTAAGTTATGTCCATAACAGCTAATATATAAATATATATTTCGTGTATATAGATATATAATTGATAAATCATATATTAATCATTGATATACGAGTAGCTAACAGTTCAGTTGAGATTTGAATCTGTTGACTCCCACCCCTTTCAGGAAATGGCATCCCTTGTCCTAGCATCCAGTTGGCCATTGTATTTCCATAGTATGAGATATTACTAACCTACGGTATTTGAAATCCCTGGTCACTTAAGTTCTAACAGCCTACCACTCTCCATGCTGCAAGATGCCTCACATCATGAAATTTCCGCCCAGTCGTGGTGTAATTAAGAATGCACCGACCTGCACCCTCTGCCAGAGGCTGGTAGACTCCCCCAATGGCCACCCCGCGTTGGCCTGTCTCGCGACCCATGATGCTTAAGGATATGAGCCATGGAATTAAGCGAGTTTGTCATGATCAAAAAAGTAAATAAGTAATCCCACTTTGGCCCCAGCTTGCTAGACGGCGCGGTTGGAGAGCCCCCTCCGTGTTATCAATCGGGCTAGGTCCACCGTCAAGCCATGAGCTCAAACCTATTATGATTTTCCGCAACAACCACCTATTGCCACTGCATATGGCAACCTCACAACCCCTTTTTTATCATAGTCTAGAAGGTGTCTGGCTGCGGGTCTACATTTTCCTGGAATGACGTTAAACTCTATCGTGAGTGACGTTCCAGGTTTCTGCTATGGTTCGGGAATTGATTGGAAGCACCCTCTTTGTCATCACCATTCTGCTCCCTGGAGTCCACTCTGACCGTAATATGGCATACCTGTAGTATTGCGGTGCCTATCGTATGGGGTAAATAGAAAAATGAACTATAATTAAAGTAATTCTTTGTTTAAAAAAAAGTAAAATATCCATTAAAAGAATTGTATAAATTATTTCAATACTTGTTACGGCATAAATGATAACCCACTGAAGGTGATATGCTCGTAAAACCAAAATCAAACCAAAACAAACCCATAATCAATTTTATGCGGGCCAATTATCAATGTAATAAGGTTTTTAAAACATGCTTCGCCGTAATATTTCAGAGTAATGGCATCCCTTTCCTACGCATTCATTACATGTTTCCATAAGCGATATTACTACCTTAGTATGTGAACTGGTCTACTAATTCTAAAGCAACTTAGTCATCCATTGTGGAGATGCCTCCTATCATAAAATTATCTATCAACTGGTATTATCAAATGTAATTTTAAGGTTTTAAAACATCTTCTCCGAAAATCTTTCAGGAAATGATGACATCTATTATATTATTCATCTGTTCTCTCGTTTAGAAAACTTTCTCTAAAAAGTTGCATGTCATTCAGGACATTAACAGAGATATTAAAGCTTTGTTGAATTTTTCGAAAACAAAAGTAATTAATTACTATTTTTAACACTAAACTAGCTTCTGAGCACTCTACTATAATTTGTGTTAATGTTAAAGAAGGTTTTATTGGTACTTAATAAATCACATTAAATAACATATTTATTCTGTCGACAGCAGATAACAAATGCTATAACCAAACTAAAAAATAATTGAAATATATTATATTTACTTCTAGGCTTTCTAACAGAAAAATAGGTTTTTAAAAAAGTAAGTTTATTATACACTAAAATATCTACATATTCTCAAAATACTAGATGATATAATGCAAAGAATGTAATGTGGCGTTGTTCAAGCGTTTCGTCTACCGATATCATAGCCAGTCATGACAATTTCTGGTCCGTTAATGCGGTAATTTTCTTTCATATAATGAACAAATAGTGTGGTTTAATGGTTAAAGTCATGAAGGAAATGGAACTCAATCGCCCGCAAACAAACGTTCAATATCGCTGGACGCATGGTAACGATTTGCATTTAGGCAACCCTTTCGGGAAAGGCATGATTCCAAGAATACCTCCCTTCGCAGCTATGGGGATAGAGAATATGAGCGGGCAAACGCGGCTCTTTAACCTTGGTGTAGCCAACCCGGTCTAAGGCAGAAAGTAAAACTCGCATTCAATACCTGATCCTACATCCACGCCTTAAAAATTGACCTTGTACATATCATCTTTCTTGCACTAAATCAAGATGTGGAGCTAAAATGTAGAAATAACTATATATGATTATAAAAAGTGACTGCTTAGGCGTTTGCATCAGGGCAATCAAGTCCATGCCAATGATTTAAATTAAGGAGCTAGGGCATGGCATGATCAGTAGAGGTTCGATCTTCCGACTGTCCTTCTAGTGGCCAACAGTACGTCAGTAAAAAGCATTGAATATCATAACTTCAAGACTCCCAGAGATTCATTCATGATAAACTCTCATCCATACCCAACAAGGACCCCATCTATCAGTGTAGTCATGGGCGGTGCTCTGTAGAGTCAGTTCAGTCATATTCATAACCTAGCCGCAGCCAACAGGAGAATTATAATTTCTGAATATATAAATTAACGATGCCACTTATATTCAAACTGCTTTACGTGATAAATAATAAGACTGTACTTAGTATTACCATCTGCTAATATTTATACAACCACATTATTTAATATGCTTAATGACTTGAGGACCCTAAAATCTAAGCACAAATATACCGAGATCTTGAAGGAGCTAAATTTAAGCTATCCCTGACCAAAGAAAGGACAGAGGAAATGAGAAAATTCATATAACCGAGCAAGTGAAAAAGACTGAACATCAATGCCCTGCACTCTACATATCATTCAAACCGCGCACACACAAGCTACGGATGTGACAAAAGGTAAATTTTCTAAGTGAATCTTGTGAAAGCAGAGTTTTCCTTCCTGCATTGACTGGTTGCTACCAAGGATTGAAAGAGCTCAGGCTGCGCCACATTTACCCTTAAGAAAGGATAAATAGGTTGGGATGACACATATTTAATCAGCCAAGCATATATGACTTAGAAATGTTGAAATGCAAGACGAGCTCAGTAACACAGCTAAAGCATTTGACGTCCGCCTTGTCCTATTCATTCCTAGATTAGACCAATAATCCTCAAATACCACATGTCGTCTTGCCATCTTAACGCTCCCTGTGTGGTATGGCATGCATACAAAAAACATCCAATTGTTTTCTCAAAATGTTGATAGTCAATAAAAGTTCAACATCTCCGACACGAGCTGGCCTATGTCTCTTGTCTTCAAAAATCAATTTGTATCAATCCAGAGAATATGTGAAGGAGTCATCTCATTTTCTTTTTTCAACTTGCGCATGTAGACCAAGGAGATACGTTTTCGCCACATAGTTTCCCATCTACCATTCAGAGCTCCCTAATTTCAAAAATTAATACCACCACAAGATCCTAACGTTTCTACCAATACGCCGAGCTTGACTTGTAAAGACCAAAATAGTCCAATATAAAACACGTGGAAATCTGTACGTTCCGTGCGCGGGATTGCTCTACCGACTTGAGCAAGCTTCCTTTCACTGACTAGTCATAAGTAAAAGTCGCCAGGGTGGCCTAAGCCGGTATCGCTAGGCCAGACGGCGAAGATCTTTCTCTACTTAATTCACTATGCGCTTTTTTGTTAGTCTGCATGGAGCGCCACACCTACCATCAGCTCCTCACCTAATACCGCTACAATCCCTGTGCTACTCATATGTGAGTTTGCGAGGGCCGTTGATAATCCCAAGAACTGAGTTGCTAGCCCTGAAACGCTTCTACAAGTGTGAGATAAATATCTTTCAAAAAAGATATAACAAACTCCTCTCGTGTGAATTTTCTCTATCTGATGACAAATTTCCACCTGTTATTTTTTTTATTCTATAGTATATATTCAGAAGCTTTCAATTTAGGCTTTCTATCAGTGCTACATGCCAGCGTTAAGGATTTACCAATTTATTGGATCCTCCTAAGCCAAAATTTCATCAATGTACCCATGGTCCATTAGTAACCGAACTTAGTCTGTTGATCTCAAATTATACTAAAATATTACAGAGCCCCAAATCTGGGCACTTATGTATCCAAAATTTTTTTTTTATACTTAAATTTGTGCAGGAGCAGATTAAAATTAATTTAGAAAGTTCCATTTATATATATAAAAATAAGACTTTCAAAATCCTTTGGTGGTTATAAACCTGAACAATATATAAACTGTCACTCTGCTGCAAAATTAGTTTCAGGCGCCCCCCAGTACCTGGGGCCCTAGGCAATTGCACAGCCTATTGCGTTAATCCGCCTTCTGTTGCTATGCCAAAAACAAGACCATTTCCGTCACGCTTATTTGGGGAATATGTCATTAATGGCAAGCATATTTCCTGCTTAAGTCATTTTATTCGGATAAGACACGATCTTCTATTGATGAATGCAGCGCGTCCCGAGAGGTGACAAGACTTTCAGACCACCCTGTATATTATATTATCAAAACATAAAACAATGAAATGTTAAAACAATATGTAGGGGTGACAAGACTTTCGGACCACCCTGTATATTATATTATCAAAACATAAAACAATGAAATGTTAAAACAATATGTAGGGGTGACAAGACTTTCGGACCACCCTGTATATTATATTATTAAAACATAAAACAATGAAATGTTAAAACAATATGTAGGCGTGACAAGACTTTCGGACCACCATGCATATTATATTATTAAAACATAAAATTTTTTAAAAAGTCGTCGAGGTGGCCTATAGTCAGTATCAGCCAATCAGCCAGGGAGTCTATCCCCTATTCACAAGCGCTAGATCACATAAACATAAAATAATGAAATGTTAAAACAATATGTAGGGGTGACAAGACCTTCGGACCACCCTGTATATTATATTATTAAAACATAAAATAATGAAAAATTGTCGAGGTGGCCTATAGTCAGTATCAGCGAATCAGCGAGGGAGTCTATCCCCTTTTCACAAGCGCTAGACCACATAAACATAAAATAAGGAAATGTTAAAATAATATGTAGGGGTGACAAGACTTTCGGACAACCCTGTACACATGAATAGATATGATCATAAAAGATATAATGAGTTACTTGTGTCAAAAGTGAAAATTGATAAAAGCTATTTATGATGGATAACTTATGTAGTCACCCACCAATTCAGTGATGAGATTATGGGGATTGTTAAGGAAGAGAATACAAAAGCACTTTCATGTTTTTGCCTTTCTCAAGAGCATTAATGCTAAAGTGACATTCACAGTCATGACTAGAATTGAAACGAGCTATGAGAATTCCGAGTGGAAATCCCTTAAATAAATTTGCACTTCTATTCAAATATATGCGAATGTGTGTGTACAACCAAAAAATTACAGATATTCCTATGCAAAGCAGTTTTTAAAGTTCCCTGAATAACATTTGAGATGTAATTTTTACTTATATATCAATTTGATTCTGTATTTTCTAAGTGCTTGTCTTTCAACACACTTTTTTTCCATTCCTTTACTTTTTGGACACACTCTCACAAAAATTCCCATATATATATATATATATATATATATATATATATATATATATCAATTCTAGCTCCTTTTATATATTTCTTCTTTCTCTGATTTTACATTTGATTTTACATTTGATTTTGATGATTTTTTTATTTCATTTTTAGACTTGCTTCTGCAATAATCCTATATTCGAACTGATTTTTCCTAAGTGAGGCACATAAAAATGCATTTCTCCACCTATTTTTTTTTGTGGGGGGAGCACAGTCGATAAGTCATCCACCTTGGAATTACAAGGTTCTACCGCCCTGTTGGCTGGGGCGTTAGAATGCACCGACTGCTCCTCTGCAGAGGGGTAAGACTCCCCCAATGGGGCCACCTGTTGGCCGTGGGTGGCGACCCGTGATGTTTAAGGATAGAGCCCAGGTGGATGAGCAGTTCATGAATTGCAATACTCCACTTTGGCCCTATTGGTGCTAGAAGGTGGTGGCTGAGGGTCTACATGTCTTGGGAATGACGTTAAACTCTATCTGATGGTGAGGTTCCAGATTTGGAGGTTTGGGGAATATGGAGCACCCCTTCATCACCATTGCTCCCTGGTCCACTCTGACCCGGAGTGGTAGTACCTGTTAGGGTCCCATCTATGAGTTAAATAGAAAAATGTATTTATAAAAAAATTGTATTATCCATTAAGAATTGATTTATTTCAAAACTTTATTGGCATTAAATGACCCACTGAGGTTGATATGCCGTAAAACAAAACAAACCAAAGCAAACCGAAAAAAAACAAACCAAACAAGGTTCTAGGTTCGATACCAGTCATCGCCAACTCAGCTCGTAAGTAACACAGCTTGGGTATTCTGATATGTGTAGTAGAGAGTCTGGGAGCTCTATCTCAGAAAAAAAAAAACATCCTCCTTGGTCTAGCACTAGCAAAAAGGGGACTGCTCACCAAATCTGCCCATGGGTGGCACAACTTGAATAATCTGATCTGTGTGATAAATAATCCACTCCATCTCAGTAAAAATAATCTCCTTGGTAATCAGAAAAATTATAGTTAAATTATCTGCCCCTGGTATGAGAGGGCGAATCACCAATATACGATATTGGCACCTAAATTAAATTTCCTGACGAAAGTCACCCATTGTGTTGGGCAGTCAACCAGCGAGTGGTATATTCCAGTGCTCCCTTTACCTTCTTCACCCTCAGCAAGATAAGTCTGGCTGAAAATGTCACAAGTTTTGCAACCTTTTTGTACCTTTTGAATATATGTTTCTTTATCTTCAATTGCTGTTCTCATCTTCTTTCATCCAAAATTACTTGCTTACCACCGGGAATTTATAAGAGTTCCCACAAATACGTCGTATGGTCTAACACTAGCAAAAAGCAAAGAGACTCTGTCACTGCTTGGCTGAAACCAACAATAAACCACTCTGAGGACATTACTTATTTACTTACTGTTAATGATAATGATGAGGGGAGAAAGGAAGAGTGAGACGTGAGATTGTGAGATTCAGCCAGGCCACTGAAGGGTTAAGACAGGCTGAGGCCGGTCTCCCCTGCGGTGATCATGGGTTAGATAAAAAAGCTTTAAACAAAAAAATGTCTTGTTAATTCAATTGCACTGATCAAATCAGCCCTTAGTCAGAAGAACAGCCCTTAGTTAAGAAGAAATTAGATAGAAGTCAACCCAACTAGACAAAAATATGGCAGCCAGAGATTTTAGAAGGATCAGCAAGAAAGAATTAAGATCTCCTCATCAAGTAAGTCTAATCTGTCTGTATCTCTCTAATATCTCTCGATCCCTGAAGAACTTTCTTATTAAAGAACTCTCACTCTCACCCACACCAATTAGCGATGTCAATGTGGGTATTTGCACGTATCACATTTGGTACCGTGGCCAACATAGTATCACATTTGGTACGTGAGAAACAGAGAGTTAAATCAAGATTAATATACATTTATAGACAGATCTCCTCTCCAGGAATAATATGTGGCGAAGGAGAGAAAGGAAGAGTGAGAGGTGATAGTTTTGGAGATTCAGCCTGGCCATTGAAGAGTTAAGATGGGCTGAGGCTGGTCTCCTCACGCGGTGATCATGGGCTAGATAAAATAAAAGCTTTAAAAAAAATGTCTTGTTAATTCAATTGCAATGACCAAATTAGCCCTTAGTCAGAAGAACAGCTCTTAATTAAGAAGAAGTTAGATAGAAGTCAACCCAACTAGACAACAAGATAGCAGTCTGGGGGTGATGGTAGAAGGATCAGCAAGAAAGAAATAAGATCTCCTCACCAAGTAAGTCTAATCTCTCTCTCTCCAATATCCCTGAAGAACTTTCTTATTAAAGAACTCTCACTCTCTCACGCACACCAATTAGCAATGTCAATGTGGGTATTTGATACATATCACATTTGGTACCTTGGCCAACATAGTATCACATTAGGTACATGCGCAACATATAGTTCACATTCCTGTTACCGTGACCAACAATATACATTCACATATGTTCCCGAGATTGATTGACTTCACACCACTTTTAAAAAGATTGGAAAACCTTGCTGCTCTTTACTTGACTGCATTCCTTTAACTATTGGATTTTGCAATGTCATGGAAATGTTATTCTAAAGCCATTATGTAAACAGCAGGAGTCAGAAATAATGAAAAAGTCTTCAAGCAAGATTTGAACTTAGATTCCTTAATCTTTGCAGTCTGTCTTACTGTGAGAGCGCCAATACCAATTTGACTGGGGTAAGATCATTTTCTGAGCATAAACAATGCGAGTTCAAATCTTCCTGGAGGCTTAGTCTTTACTTCTGATCCTGTTTACTTATATTTACTTATATTTTATACTTATATTTTTACTTATACTGAATTCTTATAAAAAGCAACAGAAATAAGTATTAAGCTATCTCCCGTAGAGGACTCTTGATTGGGCCTTTACCACAACAATGACACTTGATGCATTTGTTACCATAAAAAAAATTTGGTCACAAAAATTTTTTTTAAAAATACATTAAAATAGAGCTATTAATCTTGTAAGGAAACAATAAGTAATTATCTTCCATAGAGAAAGGCATGATCATTGGTTGTTGTGTGAGGTGTCACATGGCAGTCCTAGAAACCCATTCTTGACCTCTTTTGTCTCTGTTCTTTGAAACCACCCGGCCATTTTACTTTCTCTCGTCAAGTAAGCTTTCTTCCATTTTGCACCACTTTCACATACTGCTTGTTCATGCTATGAATATAATGTAGATGAAAGGTCAAATGTTCTTTTATGTACAAATCCGTTTATCTTGTCTTTCCTTCTGTTGCTAATATTGATCCTTGGTAAGGGGATTTAAAAGTAAGTAAAGTCAGTGGGGCAATCTAATATCAGAATCAGCCAGACAGCAAGGGAGTCTATCCCATTTTCACTAACACTAGACTGTTTTTGCATCTGAGGTGGAGTGCCACACCTACGATCAGCTCCTCACTTTACTACACAGATCCCAGTGCTACTCATACACTGAGTTGGCAAGGGCCGGTATCGAACCCAGAACCTTTTGATTGGTAGGTTGACGCTCTGCGGACTGAGCTAAACCTGCTCTTTCTTCTTCTCTAAACAAGGTTACAGATCCCAGTCTGCCCTAATTTTTTAGCATGATGTGAAATGCAAACAGCCTTATACAGGATTTGAACTCATCTTGTCATGTTCATTTTCTATGAGAACAACTATTACACCACGCACCTCCATTTAACATACTAGCAAATAGATGCACCCTCCGTAGGGTGCAAGTATTTAAGTTTTAATGTAATAAAATATCGTATTAAATTAGAAAGGCTAATGAAACTAAATAAGAATACAAATAAAAAGATTTGAAACAGAGGGGGTATAAAAAAAGATTTGAAACAGAATGAGTATAATAAAAAATGGAACAACTGAAACTTACTCTTCCATCACTCTCGTCTTTCATTGTTATTTTTTCTAATTTAAGTATTTAGTTAAAAGAGGAAGTAAAGAATAAAATGACAGTTATTTTATCTTGTTAATGGATTTCATTTAAGATTCATTGAAGAGATTTTTGCTAATATTGATTAAAATAAAACCAAACAGTTAGAAATCAATAATACTAAGCACATATTTATTAAATTTGATTTTTAAATATTAATATGCAAATTAGCCTTCACGTTCACACTGTAAACCGCTATTTTGTTGTATATATAAATATAATTGCATGTTGTCAGTATGTAGACATAGTTAACAGTAATAATAATGTATGACAATTTTATTAATAATTGAGGTTTAGATATAAATAAAATCATGGAGAATGTGATGTCAATAACTAAGAGAATTGTGACTTGAGTAGGAATATAGTTTCGGTTACAGACAGAAAAACACACAATCTCCATTATAATAAGATAAATATTGTCAATTCTATGAGACAAAAGGATAAATATTTGGTTCATAATTTTGAATAGACGAGAATTAGAATCTTATTTCTCTCAACCAAATTTGATAATTTTCTTCAAATATTTTTTTCCTTATCGGTAACTGTATTTTCCATCAATAACACATAAAAATACATTAAAACGAGAGAAGGAACAAAAAAAAAAAAGAGAAAGAAAAAAAAATAGTGCAAAAATCTTTTACTAATTCTTGTAAATATAACAAGTCGACTTGAATATATTTATTCGACAAGAAAGAAATAGACTTTTCTGTTCATCTTGGTGTATCATTATATCATTAAATAAAATGAAAAGCAATTATGAAGCTATCATTGTCTCATTTCGGTTGCAAATGAGATTTTCTTTTTCTTTTTCAACATTGCTGATAAATAACTGTGAAAGATGTTATGGAGAAAAAAAAATGATATGTAATTGTCAATATGAAACTTGTAATAGATTCTAGAGTTTTTGCATCAATCTCTCTAACAATGGTTGAAATGTTTCAAGGAAATTGCTTAAAGATAATTTAAATTGCCATTGTTTACTGTAATGCTACGTAGTATAATAACTTCCTAAAATGAGTAAAGAAAAAAAGTGATATATACTTATTCTGGCTTTGATGTTTTGCACTTAGTAAGATACAATGTGGAATTGGTACCATGGTTATTCCATACAAAACCAACTATTATCTCTTAAGTCCCTAAGAATACCATCTTGAATTGTTGATAAAATTTCAGTAGGTCATATTTGTTGTACCGGCCGTTCCTACAGTGGAGAACATGCACCGGTTCTCACTATAAATAGTGAGACACCGAGTGGAAAGGAGGACTGTTCCCGTTAACGACAAGCTAGTCGTACATGTACCATTAATTGTAAATACACTTGTCTTATTTTACCCCATCTCGACTTGACTTCTTTTTACTGTTGGGACTAACATCACAACAATATTGTAGCATAATTGTTACATAATCTATGCGGTTGCATAAGATTATTGTCAATCCCCTGTAATTCTGAGGGGATGACCCTTTTCATACCATGGCCGGGTCCTTCCTTGGAAAATTACAGAAGCCCACCAAAATACGTGAAGTCACGTGGGACCTGTTCGATCGCCAGTTTTCAGTTAGACGTCAGGCAGAGAAGTCGGCCATTTTAGGTCCTGCCTAAACAGGAACTCACGCGCGCTATGTTAGTTAGCAGATGTCTGGGTTGGGGATTGAAAATAATGTAACATCAAAATAAATTGAAGTCTTGTGTTTATTATCTAAAAACTAACAATGACACAGGGCTTCTGATAGAGAGAAATCCCTAACAGAAAACCAGACCGAAATCCCCAAGTCAACTCCAGACACTAGGCCTTAGAAGATATCCAAGATGATAGAAGAAATACCAAAGACGATCAGAATACTAAAGACGGCCAAGAAATAGAATTAAAGAAAGAGGTATGCAACATTATAATCATTTAGTGCCAGTGAAGAAGGCGCTATGCAACATCATTTTTTTTAAACATATTTTTTTCTATTTAATCCATAGATGGAACTATAACAGATACTACCACTCCCGGTCAGAGTAAACCTCGGAGTAATGGTGATGAAAGGATACTCCACATTCCCAAAAGATCCATAATTGGAAATTCACCATCAGATAGAGTTTAATGTCATACCTAGGACATTAAGACCCTTAGCCACTGCCATCTAGTACATATACGATAAAAAAGGTGTAGGGGGTTTGCTATAACCGGTCAAAAAAAAGAAGATGAAACAACCACTAGACAAAAAAGCAAGTAAGTCACAGTCTAAACTCTGTCTGTCTGTCTGTCTGTCTATCATATGAGAACTCTCTCGATGTATATACCCAACGTGGTTATACAACAATGATCAGATGCAGTTTAATGTCACATCCAGGACAGCCCCCTTTTTAGGGGGGTTAATACACTCTTATCCTAGCAGAAAATATGATCAGACGAAGAGACAACTAGAAAAGGTCAAAGTGTTCATAGATATTTTGTATTTGATTTGTTTTGTTTGTTTGTTTTGTTTTACGGCATATCAACCTCAGTGGGTCATTTAATGCCGATAAAGTTTTGAAATAAATCAATTTTTAATGGATCATACAATTATTTTATAAATACATCTTTTACACTTCAAGCCAGAGCGCTGTCCAACGGTGATCCTTTGTGTTAAGCAGAGTTCAATCCTTAGTGAAGAATCCTTTGGTTGTTCCTTGATGCTCCTCAGTCTTGCAGGTCCTTCGTCAATGATTGTAAATGGAGGTCTGTTAGTATCACTGATTTAGTAGTTAACCAACCACCTATTCAGGCTCTTGTTTGGCTGAGGTTTAAACCACATGATCTCACTTAGTCTATACATTTATGTTTGTTTTGTTTTGTTTTGTTTTACGGCACATCAACCTCAGTGGGTTATTTAATGCCGATAAAGTTTTGAAATATATCAATTCTTAATGGATAATACAATTTTTTTATAAATACATTTTTCTATTTAACCCATAGATGGGACCTTAACAGGTACTACCACTCCAGGTCAGAGTGGACCAGGGAGCAATGGTGATGAATGGGATGCTCCACATTCCCCAAACCTCCAAAACTGGAACCTCACCATCAGATAGAGTTTAACGTCATTCCCAGGACATGTAGACCCGCAGCAACCGCCTTCTAGCACCCATATGATAAAAAGGTGTTGGGGCTTGCCATAAGGGCAATAGGGTTGGGAAAATCATATAGGTGCTAGGGCTTGACTTGACCAGCCGATTGATCGGAGGGGGCCTCTCCGACCGCCCGTCTAGCCCAAGATAGGGCCAAAGTGGAGTATTGCATGTCATGAACTGCTCAGAATACTAAATATGACCAAGAAATAGAATTAAAGAAAGAGGTATGCAACATTATAATTACTAGCAAATATATGCACCCTCCGGGTGCAAGTATTTAAGTTTTAATGTAATAAAATATTGTATTGAATCAGAAAAGCTAATAAAACTAAATAAGAATGCAGATAAAAAGATTTGAAACAGAGGGAGTATAATCGAAAAATAGAACTACTGAAACTTAATCTTCCATCACTCCTGTCTTTCATTGTTATTTTTTCTAATTTAAGTATTTAGTTAAAAGAGGAATTAAAGAATAAAATGACAGTTATTTTTTTCTTGTTAATGGATTTCATTTAAGATTCACTGGAGAGATTTTTGCTTATATTCATTAAAATAAAACCAAACAGCTAGAATTCAATAATACTAAGCACATATTTATTAAATTCGATTTTTTAATATTAATATGCAAATTAGCCTTCCCGTTCACACTGTAAACCACTATTTTGTTGTATATATATAAATATAATAGCATGTTGTCAATATGTAGACATGGTTAACAGTCTTAATAATGTAAAATAATTTTTATTAATGATTGAGGTTTAAATAAAAGTAAAATCATGGAGAATGTGATGTCAATAACTAAGAGAATTGTGACTTGAGTAGGAATATAGTTTCGGTTACAGACAGAAAAACACACAATCTCCATTATATTAAGAAGATTTAGTGCCAGTGAAGAAGGCGCAATGCAACACCAGGACAGCCCCCTTTTTGGGGGGGTTAATACACTCTTATCCTAGCAGAAAATATGATCAGACGAAGAGACAACTAGAAAAGGTCAAAGTGTTTATAGATATTTTGTATTTGAACAAACATTAACACAATTAATAGAAAAATAAGCAAATGAATTAAAAAGAAAAAAAGAAAAGTTGTTGATGAACTGAAATGAACTGGGGATGTTTTTCAACAACAACAACAACAACAACATCACTGGACAGAAAATAATGAGAAAATAGTGCAAAAGAATTTTACTATGCAGTTAATAAATATGAACTACATAAGGGCTGGCTTAGCTCAGTCGGTAAGTGTCTGGCTGGGAACCTCGAGGTTCCTGGTTCGATTCTGGCCCCCGCCAACTCAGCATATGATTAGCACATGGAGATGTGTAGTAAAGTGAGAAACTGATGGTAGAAGTCGCGCTCTGCCTCAGACGTTCAATCTCCTTGGTCTGGCACTAGTGAAAAGAGGATAGACTCCTTTGCTGTCTGGCCACCCCGACAACTTTACTTACTCTACTACTTACATAGTAATTTAATAAAAGCATAAGAGGAAAAGGTGTCATATATGATGTAAAAGTCATATTTCAAAGCTTTATTTTACAGTTATTATCTCTTATTATAATAGAGATTGTGTATTTTTCTGCCTGTAACCGAAACTATGTCACTACTCAAGACACAATTCCCTTAGTTATTTATGTCACATTTTCCATGGTTTTATTTTTATTTAAACCTCAATTATTAACAAAATTGTTTTACATTATTAATACTGTTGACCATAGATAAATACTAATATCATAACATTGTGTGTATATATACAACAAAATAGCGGTTTAGAGTGTGAACGTGAAGGCTAATTTGCATATTGATATTAAAAATTTGATTTTAATAAATAAATGCTTGGAATTATTGATTTCTAATTTTTCGGTTTTTACTTAATGAATATGAGCAAAAATCTCAGTGATAAATCTTAAAAGAAATTGATTGACAAGAAGAAATAACAATAATTTTATTCTTAACTTCCTATTCTTACTAAATAGTTAAATTAGGAAAATTTAGCAATGAAAGATGGGAGTGATGGAAGAGTAAATTTCAGTTGTTCTATTTTCGATTTTACCCCCCTCTGTTTGAAATCTTTTTATCTGCATTCTTATTTAGTTTCATAAGCCTTTCTGATCTAATATGATATCTTATTACATTTAAACTTAAATACTTGCACCTGGAGGGTGCATATATTTGCTAGTTCATGATAATGTAGTTTATAATTTATACTAGTAAAAATATGTGCCCTTTGCTGGGAAGAAATATTCAAGTTTTAATGTAATAAAATAAATTGACATAGAAAGGCTAATAAAACTAAATAAGAATACATATAAAAAGATTACACTTGTTCTAATTTTATTCTAATTGATTTCTATATAAACTTATACATTGGAATACTTTTATTATGTTTGAGAACAATACAATATTGGAAATCAATAACACCAAGTAATTATTTTTAAAACCTGTATTTCAATTATCCACATCATATGCAATATAAACCTTTATTGTTTAGTGATATACAATACATATTGCAGGATTTTAAATGCACAAATAACATGAGCTGTTTTGAGGTCAATTTAACCCAGTGGGCCGAGTTAGCTCAGTCGGTAGAGTGTTCGGCTAGAAACCACAAGGTTCCTAGTTCGATACCAGTCCCCGCCAACTCAGCGTATGAGTAGCACAGGAATCTGTGTGGTAAAGTAAGGAGCTGATGGCAGGTGTGGCGCTCCACCCCAGACGCTAAAAAAAAACAATCTCCTTGGTCTAGCGCAAGTGAAAAGGAGATAGACTCCCTCGCTGATTGGCTGATACATTTTATCAGCGAGGGAGTCTATCTCCTTTTCACTTGCGCTAGACCAAGGAGATTGTTTTTTTAGCGTCTGGGGTGGAGCGCCACACCTGCCATCAGCTCCTTACTTTACCACACAGATTCCTGTGCTACTCATACGCTTTAGGCCGCCCCAATGACTTTACTTTAGACTATAATAGAGATTTAATTGATAAAACAGATTCTAATTAAGATTAAATAATTATTACTTAATAAACATTGAGAATATAATGTAAATAACCAAGGAGATTGTGGTGACATAGTTTTGGCTACGGACAGACACATAATCTCCATTATAATAAGATATGATAAATGATATTTTAAAAATGAGTTTTTTTTCTTTTTGGTGAAAGATTTATGTTTTTATTAATCAAATTATTTAGTGAAACAGATCACTGATCTTATTCTAGTAGTGACCACTACAAGCGGAGATTTAACAGGTTTGAATTCAGAGTTTTCCTTCTCCTGGACTGGTTGCTAAACCAAGATTAAAGAGCCCAGTCTGTCCTACTATTTTCCCGTAGCTGGAGGGCGAGTAGTTGGATTGCATACCTTTCCCAAGAGTATTAACATTATGTGAGCTGTCGTTGAGATTTTTGTAGCCAACTTTTACACTTCAAACCAGAGCGCTGCACAATGGTGATCCTTTGTGTTAAGCAGAGTACGATCCTTAGTGAAGAATCCTTTGGTTGTTTCTTGATGCTCTTCAGTATTGCAGGTCCTTCATCAATGATTGTAAATGGAGGTATGTTAGTATCACCGATTAAGTAGTTAACCAACCACGTATTCAGGCTGTTGATTGGCTGAGGTTTAAACCACATGACCTCGCTTAGTCTATAAATTTAAGTGGTGTATACATTCTGTATCAAGTCTTCTCAGTTCTTCAGGACTTTAATTATTCTAACTGATATCAACAGTGCTATAGTAAGTCAACAGGGCAGCCTAATATCAGTATCAGCCCTACAGCGAGAGAGTCTATCCCCTTTTTTATTAACACTAGACCAAGGAGATTATCTTAGCATCTGAGGTGGAGTGTGACACCCATAATCAGCTCCTCTTTACCGCACAGATCCCGGTGCTACTCATACGCTGAGTTGGCGAGGGCCGGTATTGAACCTGGAACCTTGTGATTCCTAACCGACTGAGCTAAACCGGCCCTTGCTATAGTCTGGGAAATCTCAATTCTTTCTCTGATCTCCAGTTCCCTCATTGACTTTCCCTTGTTCTTTGGGAATGTTCCAAATTATAATAATTTGTAGACAAAGCTAATCAGCCTGGGAAAGCAGTCTATCTAGAGGAAGGAAAACCTTAATTTTAAGATTCCACTGTCTTGTAGCCATATCCAAATAGGAAAACGCTCTGGGAGTAATTCCAGACAGAAAATCTGGATTGGAGACCCTAAGGCATTGACCTCCATCCAAGAACTTCTGCAAACAAGTTGGCCTCAAACAAAATGTTCTGCATTACCAAGGTATTCAACTGTTGTCTGGGCAGTATAAAGCCTCTGCCCACTATCACTACCAGACACTGCCAAAAGAGCAGCCCGTTGATTATAGATAAACAGAGGCAGCACATGGATTAGGAATTGACATTTAAATTTACAGTAATAACCTCATCCATTTTTGTTTTAATTAATTTTGTTTTAATTAATTTTGTTTTAATTAATTTTGTTTTAATTAATTTATCTTGATAATTAATTCTATTTTGTCTTTTGTCACAGTTTGATTTGTTTAAAAAATGTTGAACTAAATATCAAAGCTTCTGTCACTCTTGTGCCTTGTTACACTCCAGCCATGTCTTCCGCCCTGTCGGCTGGGGCATTAGAATGCACCGACTGCACCTCTGCAGAGGGGTAAGACTTCCCCAATGGGGCCACCTGTTGGCCGTGGGTGGCGACCCGTGATGTTTAAGGATAGAGCCCAGGTGGATGAGCAGTTCATGACATGCAATACTCCACTTTGGCCCTATCTTGGGCTAGACGGGCGGTCGGAGAGGCCCCCTCCGATCAATCGGCTGGTCACGTCAAGCCCTAGCACCTATATGATTTTCCCAACCCTATTGCACTTATGGCAAACCCCAACCCCTTTTTTATCATATGGGTGCTAGAAGGCGGTGGCTGCGGGTCTACATGTCCTGGGAATGACGTTAAACTCTATCTGATGGTGAGGTTCCAGTTTTGGAGGTTTGGAGAATGTGGAGCACCCCTTCATCACCATTGCTCCCTGGTCCACTCTGACCAGGAGTGGTAGTACCTATTAGGGTCCATCTATGGGTTAAGTAGAAAAATGTATTTATAAAAAAATTGTATCATCCATTAAGAATTGATTTATTTCAAAACTTTATCAGCATTAAATGACCCACTGAGGTTGATATGCCGTAAAACAAAACAAACCAAACCAACCATGTCTTGACCAAACCAGAAAACGGGTGAATTCTACAACCATTTATCCAATACAATGAAAAAGTGCTTATAATGAGGGCCTTTAATGCCCGGGCTGGAAGTGACCATGAAACCAGGTCTGGTGTCATAGGTCCTTATAGTCTTATTAACCTCGAATGTAGTTTCCATCTGTAGTGTATTCAACCTTACAATTAGTAATACACTTTTTCAGCAGACCAACCAATGTAAACTGATAATAATTTGATCTAGCACACAAGTGCGGCTGAAAAGTTTATATAAACTAGTACAAATAAAAAACGCCCCCCGGGCGATGTAAAAATAGATTTTTGAAACATATTGCCTGAGGGTTGGGAGTAAAAAATTCAATGTCAGCGAGTTTGTACCCTAAGTAAGTAAAATCATCAAATTCATTAAAGGATTAAAAAATAAAACAATTTGAAATGTAAACTTTAAATATGTATTAAAATAAAACAAACTATACATAGATATATAATACCAGTCATGTATTTATTAAAACTTGTTTTTAAAAAACAATGAGGACTGTCTAATGTTGCATGTTCAAATTTTGAGTGTATTTGTTTTATGTTATGATGATTTTGGGTAATGTGACGTAAGCAGTGATGTAATTTTTTTTACAGACAAAAACCGGAAGCAAATCTCCATTATTAATAGATTAACCAACTTCTTCACTCTCTCTCCCCACCCTTCCCTATTGTACATCACCCTTAATAGGGTCTCTTGACGGCATCCAGTGTCCATACATAGCTGGTTAATGCAACGTTTTGTTGGTCAAACACTGGTGTGTCCAGATGTAGGAGACCACAGGACAACGTCGCTTATGAGTTAATGCATGATTTTAAGTCTAAAAGATCATAAAATGTCCTTTTAATAACAATTAAGTTCATTTCAAATAATCTGCAAGTACAAATTTATGAGTATTATTTGTATTATTCAGACTGTTGTCCTCATCTTCATTGTTATCTGTACAATGTTTCGACCAATGTGCCCTCCAGCCTTCTTCAGGTATTTCTTGTTGGACTTGGGAACCTTCTCAATAATAGTCCAAATAATACAAATAATACTAATTATCAAGCCTCACCTAAAAAAATCAGAGAAATACAAATTTATGGTAGGAATTTAGTCACTTAAAGTTCAAGATTACCAACGCCAGAGTGTAAAACATGGAAAAAATATGTCAATAAGTCAGTAGTGTCAGAAGCAAATGTCAGAAATTGTGAATTTTCACTCTGCCCTTAAAAATGATCAAATTCAAACAAACAAATCTTTCTTTTTTGTTACACTGTTTTTAAAAAAGAACAAATATAATATTTTGGTCTTTTACAAGATGCAAAAAAAAAGGATTTTATATTTTCTTGTCATTTTCTTTCTTTTTTTTTTACTGATAATTTCTCTTTTCTCTCCTACATTTAACAGTTATGTTCAAAGTGGATCTTTAAAAAAAATGTCCGGTAAAGATTAATGATGGTTTCCAAAACTATTTAAAGAAAAGTGATGCTGGGGAAACCTGATAATATATATATATATATATTATATATATGTGTGTGTGTGTATGTGTGTGTGTGTGTGTGTGTGTGTGTGTGTATGTATATATATGTATATATATATATGTGTGCATGTATATATGTATATATATATGTATGTGTATATATATATATATATATATATGCATGCATATATACATATATATATGCATATATATATATATATATATATATATATATACGTATATATATATATATATATACGTATATATATATGTATGCACATTCACACACATACACATGCACACACACACAAATATATATATATATTTATATTAGTTTGGTGTTTGGTCAAAACCATTTCCATTTAAAGAAAATCGATGCTGGGGAAACCTGATAAAATATATTCATATATATATATGTATATGTATATATATATATATATATGCACATGCATACACACACAAACGCACATGCACACACAAATATATATATATATTTATATTGCTTTGGTGTTTGGTCAAAACCATCTCCATTTATTTTTATCTGGGCTTTTTAAAAATATGTTTTTTCTAGTTTGCTTTTCTCTTACTGTTCAGCCAAAAATAATATCTACTTTTCAGCTTATATTTTTCACCTGATTCAGTCTCCACAGAATTCCTTTATTGTCTATTATTGTGCATGGTTATCTTGTTCGCTATTTTTGGCTGAGAAAAATTTTGCCCACAATTTGGGGGTTTAACATGTTCTGAATTCTATTCCATATCCAATTCACACTTTTCTTGGAATGAATAAATAAATAAAAAGAAAAATTATAATCACAAAATGCGTGGTGTACTGGTTAGAGTCGTAGAAAATGGACTCATCGACCCAAGTTCAAATCCTGGACGAAGCCACAGTTCACATAGCGTTAATACCTTTGGGAAAGATATGAATCAAACTATTCTCCCTCCAGCTATGATCCCTCCAGAATAATTAAAGATCCCTCCAGAATAATTAAAGTTCCAATTACCGTTGAACTGGGAAGACAAGGCAACAAACAATTGTAACTAAAATACAAACCCGAATGTCACAAAGTCTACTGCAGAATGACAGGATATATATAAGACTCGACAATGTCATTCAGATCAAGCAGTCAAGCAGCCAATCAGAACTCAAGGAATGGAATGACCCAAATCACCCAAATTCATGAATGGGTCATTCTTGATTTCTATATATACCAACTGTCTTGGACACTGCTTAAGTTGTACTTAGCTGCTGTTACTCAAACTAACAGTAGACTTACTGACTTCAATAGGTAAATAGCAGGGCAGACTAGGCTCTTTAATCTTGGTTTAGCAACCAGTCTAGGAGAAGGTAAACTCTGAATTCAAACCTCTTAAATATCAACTTGGGGTGGTCACAACTAGAATAGGTTCAGGCTTACTTGTTGATCTATTTCAATTTTTTTTTAAATTGTTTTATTCCTTTATCATTTTTGGTTAAATTGAACTTAACAGACCTAAATTCCGCCATTGTATGTCTCCCCTCCGAAAGAAAAAAAATACCAAAAATCAGAGAATTTAATGAAATTTTCAGTGTTGATATATTAATGAATAAAAGATATACTGCACCAGTTATATTTTAAAACTTTTACATTTTTTCACTTTTCATAGAACCACATAACTTTGAGAATCTCTGTTATGCCTCAAAGATATGTGTTTCAATGTAAACTGAGCTAAAAAATGTAAATATTTTAAGTAAAATAACTCATGCATTGTATCTTTTATTCATTGATATATCAACAATGAAAATTTCATTAAATTCCCTGATTTTTGGTATTTTTTTTCTTTCAGCACTAGATTGTCAGAAATTATTGCAACTGCTAGTGTTATTGATAGAATAAGGCTATATATATATATATATATATATATATATATACAGGTGGATAATAATTTTACTATAGAAATGCATAATATAAGTGCTACTTATAAAATAGGACTATTATGTGACACAAGGCCAATATCTTAAGTGGAGTTTGAATTCAGAGTTGTCCTTCTTCTAGTCTGGTTGCCCATTCTACCCTAGTATTTACCCATAGCTGGAGGGAAAACAGTTGATGCATATCTTTCCCTAGAGTATTAGTACTATGTGAAATGCAAACAGCCTCATCCAGGATTTGAACTTGGACCATTTGCTACTATAATAACCATGGGCCTATACAATTTAGACATAAAACTTTATTAAATCCAGATATATATTATTATCCAATTAATTTATTCAGTACTATTTGGATTATTCGGACTATTGTCCTCATCTTCATTGTTAACTGTATGTTTCGGCTGATGTACCCTCTGGCCTTCTTCAGGTATTTCTTGTCAGAGTCAGGAACTTTCTCGGACTCGGGACCCTTCTTTTTGGACTCGGGAACCTTCTTACGACAAGAAAGTCCCTGAGTTCAACAAGAAGGCTCCCGAATCTGAAAAGAAGGTTCCCGAATCCGAAAAGAAGGTTCCCAATCCAAGAAAGTTACCAAGTTACAGATAACAATGAAGATGAGGACAATAGTCCCAATAATCCAAATAATACTAATTATCAAGCCACATCTCAAACAATTCCAAGAAATGATGTGTTCAGGTTATATAATAGTCTCTTAGCAGACATTAAGTTTGATATCAAGTCACACCCTATTTATAAAATTTATATCATAATTAATTAGCAACATAATTATCTTATAATTAACATTTAATTGCTATCTCCCTTGGGAAATGATTGTCAAGGTGAATATAAACATTGACCCCCTTCCACAATCATTTTGCTGCAATTCTCTAAAAGCAACAAAATTCTCACTATGATTCACATCATATATTGCATAATATATATTATAACTCTTACCTATTACTTTTTACCTGGTGTCTTTTACTTTTATTTAATATCTGGTTAGCATAGGGCCGGGTTAGCTCAGTCGGTAGAGCGTTCGGCTAGAAACCACAAGGTTCCTAGTTCGATACCCGCCCTTAACAACAGGGATCTGTGCGGTAAAGTAAGGAGCTGATGGTAGGTGTGGCGCTCCACCTCAGATGCTAAAATAATCTCCTTGGTCTAATTTATTATCACCTTCCATATACCAACAAATGCCCTGAAGATGATCTAATTAATAGATCGAAACACTGCAGCGTCGGCCAATAAACGCGCCACTTAACCCATTTAAACCTGTGTTTTTTCATTTTTCCTAATATACTTCATACCGTCGGATTCACTTCCTTTCTTCACAATATATATATATATATATATATTATTATATGAATACACACACACACACATATATATATATATATATATATATATATATATACACACATATTCATATGTTTAAGTTACCCCAAGTTCGTTGGTACAATGGATTTCATGGCATGTCAACCCTTGTTTAATTTTATGATAAGAACATTTTGTTTTCTTCCGTCTTTTGGGTATTCAACTTTTTTAAAACTTATGTTTAACCCCCTTTTTATCTATTTAACACATTGATGGGACCCTAACAGATAATACCACTTTGGTTCAGAGTGGACCTGGGAGTAATGGCAATGACAGGTTACTCCACACCCCCAAGACCTTCAGAATTGGAAAATCACCACTAGATGCTGTTTAATGTCATACCCATGACAATAAGAGCCTCAGGCACTGCCTTCTAGCACATATATGATAAAAGGGTTGGAGGGTTGCCATAAGAGCAATACAGTCAGGACAATTATATTGGTGCTAGGTCAGCAAACTGATTGGAGGGGGCCTCTCCATAAACCTGTCTCGCTCAAGTAAGGGCCAAAGTAGAGTGCTGCATATCATGACTTTCTTAGCCACTAAGATTCCATCCTTAAGCATCACAGGCCACTGCCCAGGATCAACAAGTGGCCCTATTTGATCTTACGCCTCTGCAAAGGTGCTTTGGTGTATTCTACAGCTATTCTCTATACTGTTATAATTAAATAGTAGATTGAACAGGGCTCATTAACCTTGGTATGGCAACTAGGAGATGGAAAACCCTGAATTCAAACTTGTTAAACTCTGCTTAAGAAATTTACCATGTGCCACATCCAACTCATGTGGTGGCGTCTGTAAATATATATACGAGGGTGTGTCAAAAAGTAATGCCATTTTGTTTAGGACAGGTATAATTACCAACAAAGGAACATGTATCATACATCAAAATAAAACTGGTCCTCTATAGATCACAGTCCTACTTCTCCACATATTCACTGTTTCTTTCAATAGCAATGTTCCACTTTCGAATGAGAGCATGTATCCCTGCCCCATAAAATTGTTTTGACTGTTCTTTAAGCCAGCACTTCATTTCCTCATCACTGGAATAATGTTTGCCTCTCTTCAGCCTCATGAAAGAGTATTTGAGAGGCAAACATTATTCCAGTGAGAAGTAGGGGTGTGATCCAGAAAGGATCAACTTCATTTTAATGTATGATACTTGTTCCTGTGTTGGGAATTATACCTGTCCTAAACAAAATGGCATTACTTTTTAACTCACCTATATGGTTGAAGGAGGGATGGGATCCACAGTGGAACAGCTTCATTTTAATGTATGATACATGTTCCTATGTTGACAATTATACCTGTTCTAAACAAAATGGCATTACTTTTTAACTCACCTACGTGGAAAAGTAGGGATGTGATCCTCAGAGGAACACCTTCGTTTTGATGTATGAGACATGTTCCTATGTTGGTTACGAAAAATGGCATTACTTTTTGACTCACCCTTGTAGTTGCATCAGCAAGCAACAAAAGTGTTTTTATTCATCAGTCATGTCTGGTAGCAATTAGGACATGTTTTATGTTAATAACCTTTTTTTAATCATTATTGTGCTTCTTGCAGATACACCGGCACAGGCTGAGACACTACCACACAGCCTGGAGGAGGCAGCAAAGAACGTCGGCCTTTATGTGAACGCGGATAAAACCGAGTTCAAAAGGCAGCGAGACATCTCCACACTTGACAGCAAGCCTCTTAAATCAGTGGAAAAATTCACATATCTAGGTAGTAATATCTCATCCACAGAAAGTGATGTTAACACTCGAATAGGAAAGGCATGGTTGGGCACCAACAAATTATCAGTCATATGAAAATCCAATCTCCCCGACAAGCTAAAGAGACGATTCTTCCAGGCTGTAGTTGTGTCGGTACTGCTGTATGGCTGTACCACCTGACCCCGAAGCGCCTTGAGAATAAGCTAGATGGGAGCTGCACAAGAATGCTGCGAGCGGTCCTGAATAAGTCGTGGAAGCAGCCTAACAAAGCAAATGTATGACCACCTGCCCCCCATCTCACAAACCATACGAGTAAGACGGACTAGACATGCAGGATACTGCTGGAGAAGCAAGGACAAGATCGTAAGAGACGTACTACTGTGGAAGCCAGCACATTGGCACGCTAATGTGGGCCGCCCAGCCAGGACCTACATTAACCAACTATGTAGGGATGCGGGCTGCTGCGCGGAGGAGCTCCCAGAGTCGATGAATGATAGGGAGGGTTGGCGAGAGATCGTTATGGATATCCGTGCAAACTGGGTGACATGATGATGCTGATGATGTGTAGTCATATGCTTTTTTCCTACCACTGTATAACTGATGATGTGATAAGTATTTTTCAATAGTAATATTACTTTAACTCATCCATATTTTTTTTCTTTATTCTCTAACTTACTTCTTTCTTATATTCTATATTTATTTTTTTGCCTGCATGTGAGAACAGATGTGACCCATCAGTCATCAATATAAAACAGGTTGAACCAAACCACTTTTATTAATGAATGCAAAGATGAAAGACAAATGCAACCTTTTCTTTTTTGTCCCATGTTAGAAATTTACTTATTTCTTGCTTCCATTTTAGAAAGATAAGTTATTTGTAAGTAGAAGTGAGACATTGTTCCAGAAACTCATTGTTTTTGGCATGTGCAAATTATCTTCACAAATCAAATAAAAACAGATTGGGTATGCACCAATTCACTTATCATTCTCTATTTTTTTTCTCTCTCTATATATATATATATATATATATATATGTGTGTGTATATATATATATATATGTATACATACATACATATACATATACACATTTATATATGTATATGTAGATATATATATATAGATATAATTATATATCAATACATACATATATATATACATATATATACATTCACATATATGCATATATGGCAATAGCATAATCTTTACAGATCATTGCCGTCCTCACAATCCCACAACTCCACCACCAGAACCTTCCTTGTATATGCATATACACATATACATACACACACATGGAGGCGCGTGGGCTAGTGGTTAGAGTCGTGGGAAATGGACTCGTCGATTCGAGTTCAATTCCTAGACGAAGCTGTTGGCATTTCACATAGCGCTAATACCCTTGGGAAATGTATGAATCCATATATTCTCCCTCCAGCTATGGGCTAAATAGTAGGGCAGACTGGGCCCTTCAGCCATGGGTAGTTAACCAGTCTAGGAGAGGGATAACTCTGAATTCAAAATTCCTGAGGTCGGCCGTTGATTGGGTTTGTGGCAACCCTTGATGCACCAATTCTTTCCTATCGACTGTGCCAAAAAGTGTGGATGGTCCAACACAAGCCTTCACCACTATAAACAAATCGCTGTGTAGGTGTTCATTGTGTGTATGAACCCTCATACGTCGAAAATAGACGGGAGAGTCCATAACACACACATATTTATACATATATTTACACACATATACATAAACACATTTATACAGACATATATTTATATATATATATATATCTACATATATACATACATAATACATCATATACATTATAATATACATGTATATATTATAATATACACATATATATGCATACGTATACACATATATACTTCAGATACAAATATAGATACACATATATACACGCACATATATATATACGCTATAACATATTATATTATTATATATATATATATATACATATATATACATATATAAACATATAATAACATACGTATACGCATATATACACACTAGGGCTGGTTAAGCTAAGTCGGTCGAGCGTTCGCCTAGGGAATCAGATTCCTGGTTGATACCAGCCTCGGACTCACGTATGAGTAGCACTGGATATGTGCAGTAAATTAAGAAGATGGTGGTGGTGAGGCGCTCCACTCAGACGCTAGCATAATCTCTTTATCTAGCGCTCGTGTAAAGGAATAGACCCTTGCTGTCTGGCTGATAACGACGTAGGCCACTCCGTTGACTTTAGTTTACTTACACATATATATTAATACGAAAATATACACACATATACAAGTATTTACTCACACAAACATATATATATAATATATTTATTTTGTGAGGAAAATGAGTAAAGAAAAGAATGTAGATGGATAAAATGAATTTAATCGATATCACTCGATATCACTTACACATGTGTTTCGGTCAGTTTATGTGTGTGAAAATATTTACACACATAGAAGAATCGACCTTCATCAGAGTGAACATTTATTTTGAAAATCAAAGAGAACGTTTATTTTGAAAATCATTCAAAATAAGTGTTCACTCTGATGAAGGTCGTTCTTCTATGTGTGCGAAATTTTTTCACACATAAACTGACCGAACACATGTGTAAGTGATGTCGATTATGTGATATCGATTAAATTCATTTTATCCATCTACATTTTCTTTACTCATTTTTCCTCACATTGTCGGATTCAATTCCTTTCCTTTTCACATATATATATATATATGTGTATGTTGTGTGTGTGTGTGTGTGTGTGATAGAGAGAAGGAGGAGAGGAGAAGGGGAGGAGGAGAGTGCGTGCGCATGCGTTCTCCTATTTGTTAAGTTATCAGTAAGCAGAAAATAGTTTCACTTAATCAAGTGGACCCTCCCAATGATTTCTGTCTTCATAACTTACGATGTGTGTTCTTTCACTAATGCATATGGGAGTGGTCGAGTCTTAAAACTTGCCAATCTTACTTGGACCAAATTGTAGCGTAATCATTATGGTCTACGGAGAATTTGGGGTGAAAGAAAACGGGTCCACAACGGAAGTTAAGAAATTCGGTCTCTTTCGCCGCCGAGAAAGGGTCGAACCTATTTGTTCGGGCTCCGTCGTGGCATGTCTAGGGTAGCAACGAACAGCGCGCATGAACGTGATTTACGATAGAAAACTTGACCTTACTCTTTCCTCTTTTCTTCTCTTCTCTGAAAAAGAACCACGAGCATAGGAAGAAATAAACAACCCTTTTTGATTATACGATTTTGTATGTTGTTTTTGAACTAACGACGGCTACTACTACTAATGACAACTACTACAACCCCCCCCTTGGCTACGCAACATTATTGACATTTCGTACTCTATACTGTTAATAATACTTTCCTTAATTTCTACCCACAGATAAGCACAATTTTCAATGCACATCTTAGAGGTTGAATATCAAAACATGCTCAAACAATTTCTCTGAATGTTTGAGATGGGGCTTGATGATTAGTATTATCAGCGTTATTCGGACTATTTTCCCCATCTTTATTGTTATTTGTACAACGTTTCGTCGATATGCCCTCTGACCTTCTTCAGGTATTTCTTGTCGGACTCGGACCTTTTCGGACTCGGGAACTTCTTTTCGGTTCCGAGTCCGAGAAGGTTCCCGAGTCCGACAAGAATACCTGAAGAAGACCGGAGGGCATATCGGCCGAAACGTTTTACAAATAACAATAAAGATGGGGACAATGGTCCGAATAACGCAGATAATACTAATGCTTAGACAAATTTTAAGAATTACTTGTTAAACCATCGATATCCTCTCCGAGATATATTTAGATAGTTATATCATTGAATGAAATGGTTGAATTAATGTTCATATATATATATATATTATATATTATATATATGTGTGTGTGTGTTGTGTGTGTGTGTGTATGTGAGTGTGGGTGTGTGTGTGGTATACTAGAACCGGAAGCACCAGTTATAACATTGTTTGTATGAAACGGAAGTACTGTTTCAGCCATCTTGTGTTGTTTCAAATAAAAGGCGGAAGTGAGTTCTTCTCGCAGTTAACGTCAACTGATCTACACGTCTTATTATTCTCTAAGCGCGTTATAACAATATATATGTTGAAATTCTTACTGATAACAGAACAATATTAGAATGACAAAATACCAAAGAGGGATTACAGATTCTTAAAGAAATAAAAGTTCCAACCCTATCTATAAACTCTTACAATTTTTAACATTGTAAAAATTATGTTTTAAAAATACACATTCTTTTATTTAGTTCATTTTGTGTATGTTTATTTTTCTTCATGTGAGTTTTAATTTACAAATATCAAACCTTACCGAGCACCCATAAGTTTCAAACCAAGTGACATTAGAGTAATCACTTAATTTCTGCTCTGTTAATTTCGGGTCAATCTGTGGGGATTGAAATAAACCTAAAATAAAAGAAAAAGAAAACAAAACAAAAACTTCTCTGGACCTTCACCGGAAGAACCCTCTGTGCATGTGCGAGAAAAGGGACCGTCTTCCGACCCCCAAGAGGATATCTCGGCCACTCGAGTTTAGGCCGCAACTGTGTGTAGTCGCTTCCTCGGCCAGGGGATATCCCCTTGCCACGAGCGACTATGACTGGGAATAAAGCCTAAATCATAAAACTACCTTCGGCCTTTGTCTCTTTCTTTTTCGTACCTTGAATTCCTTCCTTTTCAGCGCGACCACCAAATGTGATGGGGTTAAAAGCAAACAACCTAAGAACGCGCACCGAGAATATCCAGCCACGTTTAAACCTTTAAATCACCTCTTGCTATCCAATAAACCACACTTTACCTGGACAGAAAGAAAGAAAGAAAGAATATCGGAAAACCGATAGTAGAATTACCTTCCCCTGTCGCTAGGGGGCGAATCGCCAACATACGATGTTGGCGGCAAAACCAAACCCCGACACTTATCGGACGAGAACCGACCAGGATGGACGCGTCTCCAAAGCATACCCAACTCTTTGCTTATTCAAACTTCACCAGGAGAGACGTCTCAACAGCACTCCAAAATGACGGCGAGTAGAAATCCTTTCTAGCGATACTTCACCAACGAACTGTTACTTTCACCTCTCAAGATAAGTCTTGTAGCAATCCAACAAATTTGCAGCAATTTTTATCTGTTTTAATACATGTGTATAATTTCCGTTTGTGTTATTTGTCTTCTTTCATCCGTAATTGCCGACCACCGGGAGATTTAAGAGATCAACGAACCCGTAATTCTCTTAGAAGAAGAGAAGAAAGAAAGAATAAAATAAATCACTTCGCTTTCTTCTAATTAGGGTCATGTCGACATACACTTTATTTTATTTATTTATTATTTAACATTAATAAAATATTAATAAATTTTTTGAAAGCGAAGTAATGCAAATATTATGCTGAGAAAACATATTATTAAATTCTTTGGTGTTAAATACTTAATATTTTCAGCGCAAACGGCCATTTCGAGTATCAAAGTTTTGAAAGTTTATATCCTTGCTTGTTGAAATCGACCGTGGTGTTATAATCCGGTGAATGCGATTTTCTGATGTAAATATAGAACTCGACTGATTCGTCATATTCGTTGATTTCCGTGTTATGGCGTTCTGTGGGAACTTTTGAAATTTCAGATATATTCTTTACTTCGCTTTCTTTTCTTTTTTTTTTTTTTTTTTTGCTATAAATAAAGCCTCGCTTAGGCATATTGAATCAAAGATTTTTGTTTGTTCTTATAGCATTAGAAGCATTAATCTTAAACGTAATAATAAACTTTGGATACTCTGAATGGCCGTTTGCGCTGTAAATATTAAGTATTTAACACCAAAGAATTTAATATAATATGTTTTCTCAACATATATTTTGCATTACTTCGCTTTCAAAAATTTATTATTACGTTTAAGATTAAGCTTCTAATGCTATAAGAACAAACAAAAATCTTTAATAAAAAATTATTAATGTTAAGTAAACGTCCCTCTTCTTTCGCATTCGAATACATACAGAGTTTTGTTCGTATCTGACTTATCAAATCGTACTGAATCTATCGACTACACAAACATTGAGAACCGATTTATTTCCGAGATACAATTACACTGATTTTGAATAGAATTGCTTCTTTTATTGATAGCCTATACCTTGATGATTCTCAACAAAGAACGGTTGACTATTTTGACATTTTTCAAAATGGCTGTGACAAGGGAAAGGTAATGTACTGGGTATATAGCGAAGAAGTTAGGAAAGGTTTAGAGTATCAAGTTAATCCCGAAACAAAACCAGTACTTATTGTCACTGAATACTTTTTCTTTTATAGCATCTGTTGGCAACTTCTCAGGAAGTCCCAGAGGTTTTACAATTATTGGGAATTTCTTTCTTTCTCCTCCGCTTTTCTCTCTCTTTTCTTGTACACTGTTTTGATTCTTCTTCGAGAAGGAGATAATTCCGGCTTTGAACCAGTTATAGCTCTAAGGGATCACACTGCTAAGCTTGATTGATTTTTTTACGTTGGATGATGCCAATGTTGCCTGCTGAAATATTTCATATTTTGGAAGGTTCAATTTGATATATTTATATATATTTAATATTTTCTTTACTTTGTTATGTTGTGTCTAGCAGATGCTGATCCAAGCACAATTATTTACATGATTTATTTTTCTTGAACAGTTGAGAATCTTCAAATTTACTGTTATTCGATAAGAAACTGATCTAGATCTGTATATAAATACGTTTCTAAATTTGAAATAGATCACTAATAGGACTGAGCTATTCTAGTAGGACTCCCAAGCGAAATGCTAGATTAGATTTAGTAAAATTATTAGTGAAATAGATCACTAATTAGGACTGAGCCTATTCTAGTAGTGACCACAAGCGAAATTGCTAGTTAGATTTAGTAAATTAGTTAGTAAATAGAACTAATTGACTGAGCTATTCTAGTAGTGACCACCCCAAGCAAATTGCTAGATTAGAATTAGTAAATTAGTTATGAATAGATACTAATTAGGATGCCTATTCTAGTAGTGACCACCCAAAAATTGCTAGATTAGATTAGTAAAATTAGTTAGTGAAATAGATCACTAATTAGGATGAGCTATTCTAGTAGTGACACCCAAGCGAAATTGCTAGATTAGATTTAGTAAAATTAGTTAGTGAAATAGATCTAATTAGGACTGAGCTTTCTAGTAGTGACCACCCCAAGCGAAATTGCTAGATTAGAATTAGTAAAATTAGTTAGTGAAATAGATCACTAATTATGACTGAGCCTATTCTAGTAGTGACCACCCAAGCGAAATTGCTAGATTATTTAGTAAAATTAGTAGTGAATAGATCACTAATTAGGACTGAGCCTATTCTAGTAGTGTAACCAAGCAAATTGCTAGATTAAAATTAATCTGCCCTGTTTACTCATAGCTGGAGGATGAATTGGATTCATACACTTCTTAAGGTTATTAGCGCTATGTGAAATGCAAACAGCTTCGTCCAGAAATTGAACTCGGGTCGACGGGCCCATTTCCTACGACTCTAACCATTAAACCACACCCCTCCATTTCAATCATATATGTCCTAGAAGGCAGTGGCGAGAGTCCTAGTGTCCTGGGTTTGACGTTAAACTAATCTAATGGTGAAGTTCTAATTCTGGAGCTCTGGGAGTGTGGAGTACCCCTTAATAACCATTACACTCAGGTCCCCTCTGACCAGGAGTGGTAGTACCTGTTAAAGTCCCATCTATGGTTAAATAGAAAAGAGTTTAAATAATTGAGTTTTAAAATTTTGATACCATCGATAATGTATAAAACAACAGATTAATATAAATTATATAAAAATAACCACGGGGTTTATATACCGTACCAACCAACCAACCAACCAACCAACCTAACATCGTCGCATTTTTTTTCTACAACATTTAAAAATTATATAGTCAACTGGTGTCTGTCGCTAGAGAGTAGTTCAATAAAGTCAGCAGGTTTGGTTCGCCAACCCCAACCCGTGTGTGAGACCCGGTGACCTGGTCAATCTCAGGGCATTTTCGCCAAACAAAATAATCCTCATATTTTCATATCAAATAGTTTAGAAAAGAAAATAGAGAAATATTACCTCATCAAGATTAAAATCAGGAAGATTTAACCCTTTGGCTCTAGTAGGTATTTACTCACCGTTCTCACGGCCAGAAGGGACACAAGGTGCAAGTTTATTTTCCCACCTCCCACAAGGCCAGATTAACAAAAAAAAATTTAACTTGGAGAGCCACGCACGACCGAAGCTCCTGCAGTATCTAGTGCAAAAAGTTCGTGACTCCTTCGGCATTCCTCTTTTGGATCCCTCAAGCTCTAGGCAATACACCAGGCAACGCCTGTCCCTTGTGGAGATTTAAAATTAATAAAAAGTTCTGAGCGTCTGGACGCTAGTGTTGAGACTTAACGGGCAAATTAATAGTCTTCATATATACAGCTAACAGTCGTGTCCTGTTATTTCTCTTCATATCTCATTTAATATACCCTATACCCTTTTAGTCGAGTGGGTAAGTGTTGCCTGGTGGGGGATGGCCTGAGATTCACGCTGAATTATTATAAATATATCATCGGTCAGATGCTGAAGCCACTGGACACAGGGTTCTGAGAACGGATAATGTATGTAGCATCATAAGGATTGAACTTACTTTTCAGTAATAGATCTGTAAGACTCGCTTGCTAACCATTACACCACAATGGATGCCTATGGTTTGGTTTGCTTTGCTTTGCTTTTCTTTGGTTATGTATATCAACATTTGTGGTTATTTAATGCCAAACCACCTTGTAGAAGAACAGTAGTGTTATATTTATGGTTTGGTTTGCTTTCTTTGCTTAATAGTATATCAACATTTGTGGTTATTTAATGCCAAAACTTGTAGAAAACAGTAGTGTTACTATTTATGGTTTGGTTTGCTTTCTTTGTTAATGGTATATCAACATTTGTGGTTATTTAATGCCAAACCCTTGTAGAAGAACAGTAGTGTTACTATTTATGGTTTGGTTGTTTCTTTGCTTAATAGTATTCAACATTTGTGGTTATTTAATGCCAAAACCACCTTGTAGAGAAGACAGTAGTGTACTATTTGGTTTGGTTTGCTTTCTTTGCTTATAGTATATCAACATTTGTGGTTATTTAATGCCAAACCACTTGTAGAAGAAGTAGTGTTTATATTTATGGTTTGGTTTGCTTTCTTTGGTTAATGGTATATCAACATTTGTGGTTATTAATGCCAAAACACTTGTAGAAAGAACAGTAGTGTTACTATTTATGGTTTGGTTTGCTTCTTTGCTTAATAGTATATCAACATTGTGGTTATTTAATGCAAAACCACTTGTAGAGAACAGTAGTTACTATTTATGGTTTGGTTTGCTTTCTTTGGTAATAGTATATCAACATTTGTGGTTATTTAATGCAAAACCACCTTGTAGAAGAAAGTAGTGTTACTATTTATGGTTTGGTTTGCTTTCTTTGTTATAGTATATCAAATTTTGTGGTTATTTAATGCCAAACCTCGTAGAAGAACAGTAGTGTTACTATTTATGGTTTGGTTTGCTTTCTTTGGTTATGTATATCAACATTTGTGGTTATTAATGCAAAACCACCTTAGAGAAAGTAGTGTTACTATTTATGGTTTGGTTACTTTCTTTGGTTATAATATATCAACATTTTGTGGTTATTCAATGCCAAAACCACCTTGTAAAAGAAGTAGTGTTATTTAACCATAACTTGGGATGAGATGGTTTTACTCATTCGTAAGGGCATTAGTCTGAAAGTGAATGTAATAGCACATCTGGAGTTTGACCTTGCTTAGGCTGGGAAATAAAGATTTATTATTAAGAACACAAGTCTTGCTATATTAATTAAATATTAAATTCAATGACTTGCCCAGCAAGAAGAATTAACAAAGGAAATCAACCCCAGCAGATAGAAGTCAGCCCAGAAAAGATGGCGGTCATAGTACAAGCAGTTAGCAAGACCCAATAAATAGAAACAGAGTAATCAAGTAAGACTAAAAACTATCATGTCTAATCCAATCTACCTGTCTGTCTGTCTGTCTGTCCATTATATACCCAAACCATGTTAGGGGGTATATAACACAGTGTGGTTCGTCAACTTCATAACCTCGGTAAAAGAATCTTGAGCTGTCGAATTGTGGCTCATGTTACCTAAACATTGCAAAATGTTGACTCACCCTAGTATTTGAGAATTGTATCTCATCTTACCAAAATATTGCAAAACTTTTGACTCACCATAGTATTTGAGAATTGTACCTCATGTTACCAAAATATTGCAAAACTTTTGACTCACCCTAGTATTTGAGGATTTGCCTCATGTTAATAAATATAGCAAAACTTCTGACTCACCCTAGTATTTGTGGATTGTACTCATGTTATCAAAATATTGCAAAACTTTTGACTCACACTAGTATTTGAGGTTGTACTCATGTTATATGCAAAACTTTTGACTCACTAGTATTTGAGGATTGTACCTCATGTTACCAATATTGCAAACTTCTGACTCACCTAGTATTTGAGGATTGTACTCATGTTACCAAAATATTGCAAACTTTTGACTCCTAGTATTTGGATTGTACCTCATGTATCAATTGCAAAACTTTTGACTCGCCTAGTATTTGAGGATTGTGCCATGTTACCAAAATATAGCAAAACTTCTGACTCAACCTAGTATTGAGATTGTGCCTCATGTTACCAAAATATTGCAAAACTTCTGACTCACCCTAGTATTGAGATTGTACTCATGTTACAAATATTGCAAACTTTTGACGCCTAGTATTTGAGGATTGTGCCTCATGTTATCAAAATATAGCAAAACTTTGACTCAACCTAGTATATCAACCAAAATATTGCAAAGATTTGACTCACTCTAGTAATAAGATGTTCAGAAAGCAATGTCACGTTTTGGAGATGATCAAATTCCCTTCAGATGTATCAAGAATACAATCACTATAATTAGTGATGTCACAAGTCCAATGTGAAAATAATTCCTTTTTATTTTCTGTTTATTGAATCTTAGATTATTTGATAATGCAAAATATCAACTCTTCTTTACTTTTAAATATGTTACTATCAAGAAATTGTTCCTTTAATCTTATTGAATAGAATTCTTAAGTTGCTAAATCAGTTAATTTGGGAGGATGTCTTAAAATATCTCAAACTAACGATTTGATCTTGTTCTAAGTAGGTGGGGATGACCTAATGGTTAAGTGCTCAAAGAATGGAATCGGGAACAATTACTTGATTTATTTCAAGAGCATGTCAACTTGTCTAGGGTTATTTTTTGCTTACGGCTTATGGAATCATGTTCATTGTGCATTCATTTTATTATAGACAAGTGTATGGTTTCAAAAGAATATATATTGGGTGGTAAGAGGTTTGGATGTTGTAAATGTATAAAGGTAGCTGGATATTCTCGTTGCGTGTTCCTGGGGTTTTCGCTTTCAACCCCATCTCATTTCAAATTTTCATTTGAAATGATGGGATGAAAGATTTAATTTGAAATGAGATAGGAGGAATACTTGTCATCTCCTGGATTTTGACGTACCGGCCGATCACAGAGTGAAAATGAAAGAGAGCGAAAAGATAAACTAATACTTGAACCTTGCAGAGAACTGAGAAAACTGGGAACATGGGTGAAAGTTCGTACCAATTGTAATTGGAGCCCTTGGAACAATCCCAAGGGGGTTGGAAAGAGTCTGGATGAATTGGAAAATCAGAGACCATCCGAACTACAGTATTGTTGAGATCGGCTGGAATACTCAGAGAGTCCTGGAGACCTTAGGAGATTGCTGTCACTTAGCCTCCAGTGAACCAACGGCTACGTCATGTGTAAAAAACTAGAGTTGATTGAAATAATAATAATAATATAATAATATAATAAAATATAATCAGAGATGCGACCATAATAATCTCAATTTTCTATTTTCATTTTCATTTTCAACCGATCTTCATTTGGTGGTCACGCTGAAAAGGAAAGGATTCAAGGAACGAAAGAGAAAGAGACGAGGCAGAAGGTAGTTTTATGACTTTAGATAAGAGTTCCCGGAGAGATTAATTTCTAACTGACTTGACTAAAACCATTTTAAAGTTGTCATGATTTGTGGAATAATGGTTAGAAATTATCAAACTCGAACGGAGGGAAAACAACACGCGTGCTTACAGTAAAAACGTAAGAATACTTATTACATTTTCGGTAAGTAAATAAAAAAATTAGTGAAATAAAAGTCGGAGTTATCGGACTTCATTCAATCTTCTCAAAACTATTCCATCTCCATAGGTTCAAGAGATAAAAGAACACAAATAATAATAAAAAATAAACTTTTCAAACTTGTGAAAAAGAGGGATTTGTGGTGGGTAATCTTTGTTCCTCGTAAATTCCTACTATAAAATAAACTGAACCCTCATTTTATGTCCGTGTTTTTGCAATAAATGTTTTATTTTTCTTGCACCCGTTATTTTACAATACTAAATATATATTTTTTATTTTATTTTAATATTCACTTCAATGTTTATATCCTAAAAGTTTTTATTTTGTGAGAATGGTTAGTTTTATAGTGGGGGTTCGTTTTACATTTCAACTCTTTACTCGTAAATTCCTACCATAAAATTAGGTTTGGCTAAGTTAATGCCCAAGCCTAATTTTTATGGTAGGAATTTACGAGTAAAACGTTGAAGATTACCTTCGTTGTTGTTATTTCTTTTTTTTTTTTTTTTTTTTTTTTGGCTTGGTACTCAAAATAAAAACATCAGATTTTAATCATCGTCGACGAAAAACAAAATTACGGTCATAAAAGGAGGATCCAATTCATGCCTACATTGTAAAAAGTGCCCCCACTTTAAAACTAACCATTCTCAGAAAATAAAAACGTTTAGAATATACACATTAAAGTGAATATTAAAATAAATAAGGAAAATATATTTAGTATTGTAAAAATACGGGTGCAAGAAAATAAAAATTTTATTGCAAAACACGGACATAAAATGAGGTTCAGTTATTTATGGTAGGAATTTACGAGGAACAAGTTAAGGATTACCTTGTGGTGTTCCTTTTCTAACTTTCCTTCCACACGGACGATCATACACTTGTTCAAAATTTACTGGTTCTTTTTGTTCTTGTTCAAAAGCAACAGCTTTAATTTCTTTTATTTTGGAATCTAATTTTGACTCCATAACTTTTTATAAAATCATTTTTGAATTGAGATTTTTCGCGGGAATGTTGTGTGTTTCAAACCATAAATATAACATTAGGACACTCATCATATTACAGTCGACTCGCAGAATGTTGTGAATTATTAAAACACTGTGTTTTGAACAGCGTGCTCATAACGTGATATTTCGTACAAAAAATAAAAATATTCATATATATTTCCTTACAGTCATCATCATCACCATGATAATCTCTTGTAACACTATTGTGTTATGGGTTGGTTGGCGACCTATTAATTAAGTACTAATTAATTAAAACTACCCTAATTATTAATTATGGTGGTTTGTTAAAAGTAAAAGTAAAAATAAGAAAAACAATAATAATAATAATTGTTTATATTAAAAATATAAATTTATCTAAGCAAAGAATGTTCACCTAGACAAAGAGATTCCTTAAAATTATGGAATTTGATATACATCATCGGAATTTTAAATTTCACAAAATGAAATAATAAATTTAATAAATGAGATTCCAGTTTTTGAAAGTTCGCAACAATTTTCAAAACTTAGATGAATAAAACAATGGTTGGCCTTGACTCCAAATGGAAAGATACAAGCTAGGCTGGCACAAGGCAATTTAGACACGTAGGCAATAGTATCGAGTGGCTGGTCAATCAGAGACATATGTTAGGGGTGGGGAGGTCTGGATCCCATAAATCACAGACCGTCAGACCGTCAGAGAGTCAGAAGCGACAAGCGAGACAGCGGGAGAGACCGGGACAGAACGAAGACCAGAGAAGAGAGCTTGCCATGGCTCTGGGCCCTTGATAAAACTTTAACGATACACTCTGATGCCTTGCCACTCGGTACAGAATTGATAACTTAGCCAAAAACTAGCTGTAGATCGCCAATCAGCTGACAAGAAATCACCTCGCTCCTTTGTAAAATAAATGTATATAAGTTGTACATAAGCATAAAAAAGACGTTGTGTTCAATTGTTTTGTTGATCCGTTGGCAGCTTTTGGTTATTTAATCTTATTTCAGCCGAGTTGGTAAAAGGAACGAAACCAGCTCTTTTTCAGCCTTCCTGTAAATCAACAGACAACATAAGAACGGGAGGTTGGAACGAGCAGTTTCGACGACTGTAATACTGAGCCGGAGCATCGTTCTCTATAACATACATCGCATACATAACATACATACATTACATACATACAGTGAGACGGTACTCCAGCACATGTGTTATACCAACCTTCTCTATCATTCATTGTCCACAGGATGTCCTCTGCGCAGCATCCAGTATCCTTGTAGAGCTTGTTAATGTAGGTCCTCTGTTTCAAAAGAACCTATTTTTTGTGTCTATTTTACCGGAAGGCTGTGCGGAGCCTCCTTGCGTATGGACTATTCTAGGACAATTTCTCGAACATCATAGGGTAACCAAGTTCTCTCTATTAGTATAACTTCAACAATACATAATCATATTGCACCCAAATGAAAACGAATCGTCTGTTTCCTATGATAATGTCTAACAAAACCCAGAAGAGAGAAACGAGATCTCACGGACTTGTTAATTCAACCTAATAATACCAAATTACTTTGTTCACCTTGTACCTTTGTTTAGTAAACCTTTTTCCCTATCTTTAATACTCGTTGCATTTCCAACTATTATTTCTCTGTTAAATCTGATACTTGATGTTTTATTTTATTTTACGGCATATCAACCTCAGTGGGTTATTTAATGCCGATAAAGTTTTGAAATAAATCAATTCTTAATGGATAATACAATTCTTTTATCAACTCATGTCTTTCTATTTAACCCATAGATGGGATTCTAACATGTACTACCACTCCGGGTCAGAGTGGACCAGGGAGCAATGGTGATGAAGGGGTGCTCCACATTCCCTAAACCTCCAAAACTGGAACCTCACCATCAGATAGAGTTTAACGTCATTCCCAGGACATGTAGACCCTCAGCCACCGCCTTATAGCACCCATATGATAAAAAGGGGTTGGGGCTTGCCATAAGAGCAATAGGGTTGGGACAATCATATAGGTGCTAGGGCTTGACTTGACCAGCTGATTGATCGGAGGGGGCCTCTCTTACCGACCGTCTAGCCCAAGATAGGGCCAAAGTGGAATATTGCAAGTCATGAACTGCTCGTCCACCTGAGTTCTATCCTTAAGCATCACGGGTCGCCACCCACGGCCAACAGGTGGCCCCATTGGGGGAGTCTTACCCCTCCGCAGAGGTGCAGTCGGTGCATTCTAACGTCCCAGCCGACAGGGAGGTTCTTTAAATGGGTTGCACTAAAATATTTTTTTGAATAAATATGTCCTTGTGTATTTATGACTTATTTTATTAGTGAGAATCTATTTTCCATAAACTTTAAGAAGTAAATAAATTTTAAGTGCAAGTTATATTTCCACAAGACACAAACTATTTAACGGTTTTTATACAATTCCAAGCAATAATCTACCTTCCATATATTAATAATCGTGTTTTCTTAAAAGTATAGTCGTTGTCATCTTGCAACACCCTCTGGTCAAAAATAAAACCGTCCCAAACGTCCACAATGAAATGCAAAAATGTAAATCCTGATTATATATACGAAATTACTTTGTTCACGTTGTACCTTTGTTTAGTAAACCTTTTTCCCTATCTTTAATACTCGTTGTGTTTTCAACTATTATTTCTCTGTTAAATCTGATACTTGATGTCTTATTTTATTTTACGGCATATCAACCTCAGTGGGTTATTTAATGCCGATAAAGTTTTGAAATAAATCAATTCTTAATGGATAATACAATTCTTTTATCAACTCATGTCTTTCTATTCAACCCATAGATGGGACCCTAACAGGTACTACCACTCCGGGTCAGAGAGGACCAGGGGGCAATGGTGATGAAGGGGTGCTCCACATTCCCTAAACCTCCAAAACTGGAACCTCACCATCAGATAGAGTTTAACGTCATTCCCAGGACATGTAGACCCTCAGTCACCGCCTTCTAGCACCATATGATAAAAAGGGTTGGGCTTACCATAAGGGCAATAGGGTTGGGGCAATCATATAGGTGCTAGGGCTTGACGTGACCAGCCGATTGATCGGAGGGGGCCTCTCCGACGCCCGTCTAGCCCAAGATATCTAATACTTGAGTTACAATATATAATATTTTCTATCTAAGAGTAAATATTTTATTCCCGCATAAATAATCATATATTGATATATCTTATAAAATTCCCTAATACTGACCACACCCTGTTATTGTTTTGTCTCTGAAAATGAGGAAATCATTATCAGTGGTGCATTGTGGTGTAAGGTTTTGTAATTGAGAGCAACTTGCACTAAGGCCATTTATTACCATTAATACAACTATATAGTTGTCTTTTTTTTAAGTATAGAAAACAAGTTAAAAAATAGTAGTCATAATTGATTATCATTGGAGTTCTGCCATGATTTTGTGTTCTATGAACCGAGTTGTAAAAACTGTCTGGTAGTTTTGGAACAGCAGAGTATCCCCTTCTATCTTTTTTTTTTTCTCTGATAAGTGGATAAGAATCTTTGAAAAGTCCTAGCAATGAAAAGAAAAATGAAAAAAAGAAAACTTTCTTCAGGCATCTTGGAGTGGAACCTACGCTGCCAAATTGTCTGTCCAGACAGAATAGAATTCTCTTTGACTCAGCTTAAGTGTTCAATTCTAACCAAAAATTATCAGTTGCCTGTTTCGAGATTTCATGTACACATTTTTTTTTTCACTTATTTAATTCATAAAAACTCTTTTTTTTAAAATCTTAATAAACAAAATAACATATGGGAATATACTGTATATGTACTTAGAAACTGTTTTTATAAGTTACTGTGAGAGAACAGTGGTGCTAAGTGTTTTGAAAGTCATCCTTTTGTGTTGATTCAGAATACATGTTCTCTGATCTACAATTTTGAAGAGGCTTGCAGAATTTCACGAGGAAATTTTAAATGTAGATATGTTTACAACCAAGAATGTACAAATTCACGCACTTGCTATTAAGGGGGATCACAGGAAATTCTCCAAATATCGACAAAAATAAACTAATAATCCGATTTTAATAAAATCCTCGGTATATGAAGTAATAAAAGAAGAGTTTTTTATCCTAAAAAATGTTTACTCTAAATTAAAAAGGCTAAGTTATTTTCGTTAGCTTTTGTTTCGCACATTGATCCCCCACATAGTGAACAATAGGTTCATTGGTAATTGTTTCGTTTCTGAAAATGAATTTTACATTTTTGGAAGGAGAATTCAATGAAGGAACATATGTAAAAAAATCGATATTTTCATGAAGTCGATAGTAGGGCGTCGTACATTTTTAAACTAAAGATAATTTTGATAGTTTCTATAAAAAAAATATTGAAAATAATGTTTTAAGTACAAAATGATTGTCTTTTTTGTTACGGTAGCCGTTTACATCACAAATTTGTATCTAAAACTGTACTCTAGTGCTGACGGTAGCTGGTGCTGTTGATGATAATGTGGTAAAAATTACAAATATGACCTACCATAGAAAATAACCCTACCTAATATTCTGGCGGGTAATATAATATAAAACATAATAAACAATTAATCTAAAAACAATAAAATGTACGTTATGTGTAACAAAAATCTGTTTTTATTTTTAACACATAAATTTAGAATTGTTCTTTATATCAAACGTAAAAGAAAACAGTAAAAAGATCATTTTCCATTTTTATAAACGTTTTAAAATATCTTTTTTTTTAAAGTTTTGCACTTGGTTAGTACTTTTTTATACATCCCGGACGCGCACCTATGAACATCTCTGAGTATATATACATTTATGAGTAGGATGTGGCACATGGTTTAACATGTTTGAATTCATAGTTAATCTCTCAATAATGTTTATTAACATAGAAGTCATTCTAAAAATACGATTGTTGGAATTTTAAGATATAGTTATTTACTAAGCTTAGCTTAGATATGGCACAAGGCCAGATTATGGGGCTCCCAATGAGAATTGAACTCACTAACAATGGTTTGCGAAGCGAGATTGCTAACCATTACCCCACGATAAGATATAGTTATTTACTAAGCTTAGCTTAGATATGGCACAAGGCCAGATTATGGGGCTCCCAATGAGAATTGAACTCACTAACAATGGTTTGCGAAGCGAGATTGCTAACCATTACACCACGATAAGATATAAGGCGTTTGACAAAGGCCCACTTCTATTTATAGACTCGCCGATAAGCACGTGACCAACCTATTGTCAAATCATTGGCAGTGCTCTGCTGCTGCTATTATTATTTATACTGGCTGATTCTAATCTTAGCTCACTGCTACTTGGATCTTCTTGGACAACGGATCTAAAGGATTCTATGCCACAGGACTTATTGACTTACCAAAGGATTCTATACCACAGGACTTATTGACTTACAAAAGGATTCTATATCACAGGACTTATTCAGTTACCAAAGGATTCTATAACTCGGGACTTACTTATTTACTTACTTTAAGTTCTTTACAACTGGCCAAAGATGGCGGCCAGATACTTAACAACAATAATTCCTTGACTTCCGAGTTTATTTATTCTGTCTATAATTCAATTTTTTCATGTATCATATATTCCCCATCGAAATAAACTGAAATACTTTTTAAATAAGATTGAATGAAAACATAATAAAATAGTATGTAATGAAATATGGGCTCTCATGTTTTAATATTTATCTTTTTATAAATAATATTTTTCTTTAGTGTTATAAATTTCGAAACTTGAATGTTTCTAAGGGACTTATTAACATAAGCATATCTGAAGCTTACTCAAACCTCAAAGTTTAGCTCTCAGCACAAAGCAAAAAGTCGGTCAAGTCACAGCTTGTAACCCGGGAAACTCACAAGTTAGAACACTTGTAAATAAAGGTACAACTCTATAGGGTGTGTTTTTTCAGTTATTTTGCTATAATCTAAAAAATGCTATATTATGTATTATATTATATTATATATTACTAGCAAATATATACACCCTCCGGGTGCAAGTATTTAAGTTTTAATGTAATAAAATATTGTATTAAATTAGAAAGGTTAATGAAACTAAATAAGAATACAGATAAAAAGATTTGAAACAGAGGGAGTATAATAAAAGATTTGAAACAGAGGGAGTATAATAAAAAATGGAACAACTGAAACTTACTCTTCCATCACTCTCGTCTTTCATTGTTATTTTTTCTAATTTGTATTTATTTATAAGAGGAAGTAAAGAATAAGATGACAGTTATTTTATCTTGTTAATGGATTTCATTTAAGATTCATTGAAGAGATTTTTGCTTATATTCATTAAAATAAAACCAAACAGTTAGAAATCAATAATACTAAGCACATATTTATTCAATTCGATTTTTTAATATTGACATGCAAATTAGCCTTCCCGTTTACACTGTAAACCGCTATTTTGTTGTATATATAAATATAATTGCATGTTGTCAGTATGTAGACATAGTTAACAGTATTAATAATGTAAGACAATTTTATTAATAATTGAGGTTTAGATAAAAATAAAATCATTGAGAATGTGATGTCAATAACTAAGAGAATTGTGACTTGAGTAGGAATATAGTTTCGGTTACAGACAGAAAAACAATCTCCATTATAATAAGATATTATATTATATATTATATATACTAGCAATTATATGCACCCTCCGGGTGCAAGTATTTAAGTTTTGATATAATAAAATATCATATTAAATTAGAAAGGCTAATGAAACTGACTAAGAATTCAGATAAAAATATTTTGTAACAGAGGGAGTATAATCGAAAAATAGAACAACTTTGAAACTAACTATTCCATCATTTTCCATTACTCCCCTCTTTCATTGGTAAATTTTCATAATTTAACTATTTAGTTAAAATAGGAAGTTAAGGATAATATTACAGTTATTTCTTCTTGTAAATAAATTTATTTTAAGATTTATCCACGAGATTTTTGTTTATATTTCTTAAGATAAAACCAAACAATTAGAAATCAATAATACCAAGCACATATTTATTAAAATAAAATTTTAAATATCAATATGCAAATTAGCCTTCTCGTTCAAACTGTAAACCGCTATTTTGTTGTATATATAAATACAATTGCATGTTATTAGTATGTAGCTATGGTTAACAGTCTTAATAATCTAAAACAATTTTTATTAATAACTGAGGTTTAAATAAAAATAAAATCATGGAGAATGTGATGTAAATAACAAAGGGAATTGTGACTTGTATAGTAATATAGTTTCGGTTACAGACAGACAAACCCACAATCTCCATTATAATAAGATATAAATGCATCGAGCTGGATCTGGTCGAGATTTAAAAGTCTTCGACACGAATGATACGCGCGCAGAATCATCATTCCCGTGTTGTTACGTAACATCTGCAATCGCGTAATCAACTCAACGGCCGAAAACAAACGCGTTTTCTAACTGATAACAAAACATCTCCGATGAACGGATCATATAATCTCTTCTCTGCACTATTTCATTTTGTTTTAATACCCTGTCCGGTGGCGAAAGCTACTTGGTAGCGCCATGAAGTGGCAGTCATGCCGTAGCTACCGAAACTGTGTTATCACTCTTAGTTGGCAGCTGATGAGGGCAGGGTATCGCACGTGCTATCACATGTTGTATGACGAAAATAAAATACTATAATCTAAAAAAATGAATTATGAAAATTTCTGTTATATATTATTGGTGCATATATCTATTCACTAAAATGTAATTTGATTTTTTTAATCAGTATTTCAACTATTCTTTCTTACAGAGAAATAATCTGTGTACTCTAATTTTTCAGATATTAGTTTTGTAAGATTCAAGGTTGATAATTGAATAACAGCTCCGACACGTTGTGAGACAAAACATTTAATATATATAACAGCACATGGAAACGATAAGATACATAATGTACAGGAGAATAGAACATGTAAATACATATACAATATTTAGGTATAAACAAGATACCCAAATGTACCTAACATATAAATGTTACGGACATGGAACTAAAGGATAGTCCATGCTGTATAAAGGAAGCCCTACCGAGCCTGGGGGTAGATAGATTCTAGCCCATAGCAGTTCGTTGGAAGATCTAGCTAAAAAAATGAAGTAGCGTTTGAACGAACGCGCTTAACTACCAGAGGTCCCCCTGGTGGGAACAAACAGCAACGCAGCGAGAAGATAACTCTTCCGGCAAAAGGAAGATAATCCCCCTACAGTTTTCTTCCTAAATGACGAAAATCCTATAAAGAAAGCACACATTTTTTAAGTTAAAAAGTATTAGTATTATATGGATGATTCGGACTATTGTCCTCATCTTTATTGTTATCGGTACCAAATTTCAACCGATGTGCCCTCCGGCCTTCTTCACGTATTTCTTGTCGGACTCGGGATCCTTCTCGCACTCAGTAACATTCTATTCGAACTCGGGAATCTTCTAGTTGTAATTGGGAGCCATCGCGGGACTTTTAATCCAACCGTTTATTCAATCCACGGTGATATCCTGTTCTCATTCCGCTAACCATAACTGGGGTACAGGTGATAAGCTGTCTTAATTATTATTCTATGTTACTGTCGCACTTGACCAAGATTGAACCTGCAACCTAGAGGTAACTGTCAATTAGAACTGTCTTAAACCGACGCCTTTATCCACTATGCTATGTTTCCAATTTAAAAACTATCATTTTCCAACATGGAAACATATTAGCACGAACCAACAGAACTGAACATGTTCCTTAAATTTATTGGTCTCCTTTATTAACCAATCAGCCTTGAGAAATCTCGATAGAATTGGCCAATGGTAATTGTCCTACGAATTTGCATCACTAACTCAACATGAATTCATCTCAAATTACATTAGCCGCTAGAAATTGGTGGACACACACGTACAACAATAAAAAAAAGGACAAATCTGTAAATTGCTGTTGGATACTGCAATTTGACTGAACACCATTACACTTAATTCTTATTCAAAAGTCTCGCTGGGATTTCTATTTTGACCTCCACACTGCATTCCTTTTATCATATGACCAAACCAGAGAGAGAGAGAGGGGGGGGGAGAGAGAGAGAAGATACTGTGTGAAATAGAGAAAGAAGAAATGTAGGGAGTAATATAGATAGATAGATAAATAAAGAGAGAGAGAGAAGTAGACAGAGAGAGAAAGAGAGAGAGAGAAAGAGAGAGAGAGAGAAAGAGAGAGAGAGAGAGATAACGTGTGAAATAGAGAAAGAAAAATGTAGGGAGTAATATAGATAGATAGATAGATAGATGGATAAAGAGAGAGAGAGAGAGAAGTAGACAGAGAGAGAAAGAGGGAAAGAATGAGAGAGAGAGGAGATAACGTGTGAAATAGAGAAAGAAGAAATATAGGGAGTAATATAGATAGATAGATAGATAGATAGATAAAGAGAGAGAGAGAAGTAAACAGAGAGAGAAAGAGAGAGAGAAAGAGAGAGAGAGAAGATAACGTGTGAAATAGAGAAAGAAGAAATGTAGGGAGTAATATAGATAGATAGATGAATAAAAAGAGAGAGAGGGAGAGAGAGGGAGGGAGAGAGAGGGAGAGACAGAGAGAAAGAGAGAGAGAGAGATAGATAGATAAATAAAGAGAGAGAGAAATAGAGAGAGAGAGAGAGAGAGAGAGGGAGAGAGAGAGCAGATAACGTGTGAAATAGAAGAAAAAACGAAAGAAGAAACGTAGGGAGTAATATATATGGATGGATAAATACAGAGAGAGAGAGATAGACAAATAGAGAGAGAGGGGAGAAGTAGAGAGAGAGGGGAGGGAGAAAAAGAGACAGAGAGAGGGGGAGATAACGTATGAAATAGAGAAAGAAGAAATGTAGGGAGTAATATAGATAGATAGATAAAGAGAGAGCGAGAGAAATAGAGAAATACAGAGAAATAGAGGGAAATAGAGAGAGAGAAATAGAAAGAGAGAGAGAGAGAGAGGGAGGGAGCAGATAACGTGTGAAATAGACGAAAAAAAGAGAGAAGAAGAAACGTAGGGAGTAATATATAGGGATGGATAAATAAAGAGAGAGAGAGAGAGAAATAGAGAGAGAGAAATAGAGAGAGAGGGAGAAATAGAGAGAGAGAAATATATAGAGAGAGGAATAGAGAGAGAAGGGGAGGGAGAAAAAGAGACAGAGAGAGGGGGAGATAACGTGTGAAATAGAGAAATTGAGAGAGAGAGAGAGAAAAATAGAGAGAGAGAGGGGGGAATAGAGAGAGGAATAGAGAGAGAGAGAGGAAGAGAGAGAGAGAAGGAAGAGAGAGAGGGGTGGATTTGACAAGTAGATCATGATCACTTTGTAAATATCTTCTCCCTAGTCAAAAGAAATTACAGCAATATAGGTGAGACCTGCCGGTTCAGGTTGTACACAGATCAAATTAGTTTTTAGCTTAAATCTATGTGTATCATTTCAAATGTGAAAGTGTGACGATTTCCCAGGGAATATTAAATATTAGAGAGAGAGCAAGTACAAATCAGTGGAAAGTGATGCTGAGAAGACACCTTACTCGTAAGTAGGGATAATCAGAGATATATCTTCGTGTGGCGTTTTTAATATCACTGCTAACTAAAAATGAATCCTTTTGATCATGCCACTCTGTAGGGCTGTATAATATGATTGGCGGTATAATTGCCATTCAAAACTCCAAACCGATGCATCTTCGCCATCAGCTGATTTATGGCTTGATAACAACAGAGTGGCTTCTGTATTAATAGTGAATACTGAATGGAAGAACCTTGCAATGTTGCTTAATAAGGGGAATAAATGGCTGAACCAATCATATTGATGCCGGTAATATTGCCAATAAAGGTTTGCTTTGGTTTTGTTTTGTTTTACGACATATCAACCTCAGTGGGTCATTTAATGCCGATAAAGTTTTCAATTCTTAATGGATAATACATTTTTTTTATAAATACATTTTTCTATTTAACCCATAGATGGGACCCTAACAGGTACTACCACTCCGGGTCAGAGTGGACCAGGGAGCAATGGTGATGAAGGGGTGCTCCACATTCCCCAAACCTCCAAAACTGGAACCTCACCATCAGATAGAGTTTAACGTCATTCCCAGGACGTGTAGACCCGCAGCCACCGGGATGCGACACAAGGTCAATTTCTTAAGCGGAGTTCAATAGGTTTGACCGGTTGCCTAACCAAGGTTAAAGTGCCCAGTCTGTCCTACTATTTACCCATAGCTGGAGGGAGAGTAGGATTCATACCTTTCCCAAGGATATTAGCGCTAAGTGAAAGGTAATTACCACATCCAGGATTTGAACTCGGGGCGAGAGTCCATTTCCCGCGACTTTAACCATTACGCACGCGCTATATTATTACTTTATAAGTCTTTTGTCTTGGAGTGTAACAGATTACCGTTGCTATAATTGTCATTCTACAGATATTATATCAAGAGATTTTGTTTACCGAATCATTCTGGTGCAGCACTGAAATGGATGGTTAACATTTCTAATTGAGCCAGTCTAAGACTTTCTGGTGACAGCACTTGTCATCTCATTAGACTCCAGACCAAAGTTGATGGGCACTTAAAGGTAATTGCTCCTTTGCCCTTCACTAGAAACATATGCATTATTCAGGACCTGTTAATGAATGATTTCCTCACAAATGATATCTATTTGGCATCATCAAGCTTATTCATTGGTCACTAATTTTTTATTGTATACAAGCATAAGCAATTACTGTATTTGTCAGTGTATTCTATAAAGACATTTTTGGACAACAGAACAATACAAATTATCTTGGTTGCTTAGGTGTACAGTTCCGGTGAACTTTCGGCACTTGACTCATCCATAAGGTCAGGACATTGGATGTGCTGTTTACAATAAATTGCATCTTAGAGACGGATAGATATGGTAACGGTGTAGATCAGTGGTTCTCAACCGGGGTCCATATGGATCCCCGGGGAGCATATAACATTTTTTGGGACCCAGGCAAGTAAAATGTATTTAACTATAAAAATACAATGGGATTTTTAAACAAGGAATGGCTATGGAGGGTCTACCAGAGTAAAATAGGATTAAAAGGGGATCAATAGGTAAAAAAGATTGAGAACCATTGGTGTAGATGTACAATAATTGGCTGAATATCCTTTCCCCCCTCTCTCTCTCTCTCTCTCTATATATATATATATATATTATATATATATGTAAAAATGGAAATTGGAAATGAATCCGACAATATGAGGAAGAATGAATAAAGAAAAGAAAGAATAGAATGGATAATAAAAGAAGAATTTAATAAATATAACTTACAAATGTGTTTCAGTCGGTTCATCTGTGTGAAAATATTTCGCACACAGAGAAGATTCGACCTTCATCAGAGTGAAACATTTTTTTGAATGAAAAAATTCGTTGGGGAACAACGGAGAAATTTGGAAATGTTCAAATAGAATTTTTTTTGAAAATCACATTTGGAACGCTGAAACAGACCGTTAGAATTTGGATATTTGATTTTTCTAGGGATTATGGTAGAAAATAATTTTGTATTGCAAAAAATATAGTGTTATTATTTAACCCTAACACACAGATGAACTGACCGAAACACATGTGTAAGTGATATTGATACAATTCTTCTTTTATTATCCATTCTATTCTTTCTTTTCTTTATTCATTCTTTCTCATATATATATATATATTATATATATATATATATATATATATATATATAGTATATTAAGAAAATTGAAAAAAACACAGGTTTTAAATAAGTTGAGTGGTAAGTTTTATTGGCGACGCTGCAGTGTTTCGTTCTGTCTGTTTGTATAATGTCATGTATTTCATGTTCCACATGCTCAGACAATAAAGTCTGTATTGTTGTTATATTGTACTTCTTTGTTTGGATTTATTGATGTATATATTCAATATGCTGGAAGGTTACTCTGAACCTTCTAACGTAGTATAAGAACCACATATTCAATTTTGTTACTACCTTTTAAATGTCCCCCTCCTTTTTTTCTTCATTACAAAATTGATTGTTTTGTTTTCTTTTATTTTACGGCATATCAACCTCAGTGGGTCATTTAATGCCGATAAAGTTTTCAAATAAATCAATTCTTAATGGATATACAATTTTTTTATGAATACATTTTTCTATTTAACCAATAGATGGGACCCTAAAAGGTACTACCACTCCGGGGTCAGAGTGGACCAGAAGCAATGATGATGAAGGGGGTGCTCCACATTCCCCAAACCTCCAAAACTGGAACCTCACTATCAGATAGAGTTTAAAGGTCATTCCCGGACATGTAGACCCGTAGCACCGCCTTCTAGCACCATATGATATAAAAAGGGGTTGGGGCGTGGCCATAAGGGCAATAGGATTGGGAAAATCATATAGGTGCTAGGGCTTGACGTGACCAGCCGATTGATCGAGGGCCTCTCCGACCGCCCATCTAGCCCAAGATAGGGTAAAGTGGAGTATTGCATGTCATGAACTGCTCATCCACCTGGGTTTTATCCTTAAGCATCATGGGTCGCCATCCCACGGCCAACAGGTGCCCCATTGGGGAGTCTTACCCCTCTGCAGAGGTGCAGTTGTGCATTTCTAACGCCCAGCCGACAAGGGCGTGTACAAAATTGAATAGAAGATGGACAGCAATATAAAATACAATAGATACTTTTTAGCAGAAGAAGGATTAGGGAAACCAACAAAAATCCTATTAATCCTAGACAAATAATAAATAAACAAGAAATTCTAGTACAATCATGAAAGACTCCCAGTTTTTCAAGTTAAGCCATTCCTAAAAGTTTGTGAATGAAAGAACGACATGGCACACTGTATCATCTGCTTGAACGTCATGGATATTAGTTCATTCTTTCTGCTCAGTCATTTATTGGTTTGATAATGGCAGTTGCATTTTTCAGAGAAATTCTCAACAATGAATCATTCTAATTGACCTGCTGGATTTAATCATGTAAATGATCATAGAAATGTTTTTTTCATTCAACTTGTATTGAATATATCCTGTGAGTTGATTGTTACTGGTCCAGAATTAGATATGACTTTATCAGTTTTGTTGTAGCCATTTTTAAAGTGTCTTGTTCTTTATATATCTTCAGTTTGTGACACGAAATGTTCAGCTTTATGCAATCAACGAAAAAGAAGAAAAAAAAAAGAAATGACTTTAACTATTCAATATAAGATTGTTACACAAAGAATATTCAAGCAAATTGTTATGAATTCTAAGCTCTACCCATTCATTGTAGAGTGGTGTTGTTAGATCCCCACAGACTTCTGTGCAAAGAAGTATTATTTGTTTGCTATTTGGCTGTTCATTATGTAACTGTAGAATATGTAGGAAAATTGAAACTTCTGTATTATTGAATATCTGATAGGCAAGCTCATGACCAGGGTGTATCAAAAGTATTTTCAGTTTTTACAGCACAAATATTATTCCATATACACGCATATATGGAAGTAAGATGAGGAAATTAATCCAAAAGTATGTGGAGAAAATGTAGAAACAAACACGAGATGTTATAATGGTTGGAAATTTATAGTCTATGTTCGAACATTTCGGTTTACAAAGGAAACCTTCTTCAGGACTATGAAATCATTTAAGAAGAAACAAGGATTTATGTGGATAAAAGATGTTGGATGTTTTGTATGCGTTGGATTTGTTGAGATTTTCTATTATAAGGTGTGTCCTAGATGCCTACTTATTTATAGACTCGGCGATAATCATGTGACCAATATTCTTGGCCAATCACTGGCAGTATCTGCTGCTGATATTGTTATTTATACGGCTGGTTCTGTCATACTACACACACTGCTTTGAACCTTCGTGGACGACGGAACATAGGATTATATCACTGGACCTTTGACACTAAGTAGGATTCCATAACTCAGGAGCTTATTCACTTACCAAATGATTCTAATGCTCAGGACTTACTTACTTTAAGTCCTTTTCAACTGGTCAAGGATGGCGGCCAGAAACTTAACAGAATTTTTCCAATTGAAAATTAAAAATTGAAGCTTCAGTATTATTGGGTATCTGATATTGGGTATATGAACAGGGTGCATCAAAAGTATTTTCAGTTTTTACAACCCAAATATTATTCCATATACACAAATATATGTAAACAAATATGGCTATTTTCAGCCGACAATATTTGGGAGAATATGTGCTTAATTGAAGTCAGACCTAATTTTTTTTAAAAGTTAATTCATTAAAGATTAATTAGGCGGGATTTAACTACTTAAATGTAAGGCTAAACAAATCGAGAAAAAATCAATCTCTATATGTACATTTCGGCCCATTAGGCCTCATCAGCAGAGCTATAGATACGAAGATCGCCTCGTGTGTGATTCGAAACCTGTATGTCGGATCGACAATGCAAGCCTCTTACCTCTACACCAAACGGAACCTCGCAGTTTTTCATCGCTTTGTTTAGGTAGTAGTAGTACTCGTTTTTAAAAAAAAAATTTTAAATTAGGTCTGACTTCAATTAAACACATATTCTCCCACACAAATATATATATATATATATATGAGAGAGATTAAAAAACAAGCTGCTCTGTTGTTCTATAGAAGCCGAGCTCATCGTGAATGATTTTATAGACAGAACAATGACTGATCTGTAGAGAACAAGCTCGTCAGTTCATCATTTCCATCTCTCAAACTTGTTGAATTTTCTTATTAGTTAAAGGGTTGATGGGTGACCTTCTCCCTCTTTGTGAATCAGACTTGTCTGACCACTTTTATTATTTCTTCATCCTCTCATACACACTTCTTCACAGTAGTGGACTGTCCCCCATATAATGCTAAAAGCCGCTGATGAATCTCGGGACCCTGCATTCATCCCAAATAGAGAGATGTGTCATTATCCGAATAAAAATGACTTCAAAGCAGGAAAAATATGCTTGCCATTCTGCTAGTTCCCCCAAAACTAAGCGACAGAAAATGGCTCTATGTTTTGGCATAGACACAGAGGCGGATTTACCAATAGGCATAGTAAAGCAATTGCCTATAGGGCCCCCAGGTACCTGGGCGCACTGAAACTAATTTGCCACGCAGCGTGCCAGATTATAATCTTGTCCAGGTTTTATCCACATATTTTTTATTATATGATACATTCAAAATCATATTGCCCTGCACAATAAGTATAGTGCCCCAGAATTTGGGGCCTCTTGTATTTAAGTATAGGTCAACAGTAGTCTTCAACTAATGGACATGGGGTCAATTGATGAGTTTGGCCCTGGGGCCACAAAATTGGTAAATCCCACCCAGCATTGACAATCACTGAATAGAAGCCTAAGTGAAAACTTCTGAATTTCTATAAGAATAAAAAACAACAGTGGAATATTTCCTCATGGAATTCCGTAGGAGTTGATTCTTTTTGCAGAAGTATCCCATGCGTAGAGGTCGGGCTAGGAACCTCAAGGTTCTGGTCAATACGACCTCGCCAACTCAGCATATGAGTAGCACAGGGATCTGTACGGTAAGTGAGGAGCTGATGGTAGGTGTGGCGCTCCCACCTAAGACTCAAAAACAGCGCTAGTGAAAAGGGGAAAGACTCCTTCGCGTCTGGCTGATACGACTTTAGGCGCACCTGGGACTTTACTTTATGACTATCAGTGAAAGGGCAAGCTTAGCTCAGTCGGTAGAGCATCCGGCACGGAACTCACAAGTTCCGGGTTCTATACTGGCCCTCGCCAACTCCGGCGTATGGTAGCACAGGGATCTGTGTGGTTAAAATGAGGAGCCTGATGGTAGGTGTGGCGAAAACAATCTCCTTGGTCTAGCGCTAGTGAAAAGGAGATAGACTCCTTCACTCTCTGGTTGATACCGACAATGGTCATTCTGTCGATGACTTTATGACTATCAGCTTTGAACAATTGACGATGTTTTTATTGTATGCTGCAATCATCCAAGCAGCGTTAAGTGGGACATGGGATGAATGTTTATTGTCATAGGAAAAATGGACAAGGCAAGATAAGTTCAAATCCAGACAGCTGTTTGCATTTCACATAGACATAATACTACTTGGCAAAAATGTGCATCCAACTATTCTCCTTTCCATCTAAGGGTAAATAGTGGGGCAGAATGAGCTCTTTAATCTTGGTATGACACCAGTCTATGAGAAGGAAACTCTGCTTTTCAAGAATCACTTAAGAAATTGACCTTTTGTCACATCCAACTTGTGTGAGGGGTTGATGAATTATGTAGAACAGCATTCAGTCCCACCGTCATTTGAATCCATTCTGTCCTTTCCTTTGTGAGGGTACTGAGCTCACTTAGTTGTTTTGGTCAGATCTTTTAGGTGCCTCAAATCAATTTAGATATTACTAAATGTGGTTGTATTAAATATTAGCAGAATGTAATCTACTAAGCTTATTATTTCCACGCATTTATGAAATCTGAATGGTCTAGTTTATTTTACAAATAGAAATATAATTCATCCTGTTGGCTGCGGCAGTATAATATGCTGACTGCACCTCTACAGGCCACCACTGCACCTCTACATGGGGCCACTTGTTGGGTATGGGATTGGTGAGCTGTGAGGCTTCATGTGAAATCTGGAGTCTGAGCTGTCCATGATTATGGCAATGCTACTTTGGCCACTAGAACTGCAGCGAGATCCAACTCTCTCTGATCATGTCATGCCTAGCTCCTATATCATTGGCCTGACTATATTGCCCTGATAGCAAACCCTAACACTTTTTATATATTATATTACCAACCCTCCGCACGAGCAGGATGTGACACAAGGTCAATTTCTTAAGCGGAGTTCAACGGTTTTGAATTCAGAGCTTTCCTTCTCCTAGACTGGTATACCTAGTCATGGTAAAGTGCCCGTCTGCCCTACTATTACCCATAGCTGGAAGAAAAGTAGGATTCATACCTTCCCCAAGGGTATTAGCGTAAGTGAAAATGCAGTTACCGCGTCCAGGATTTGAACTCGGGGTGACGAGTCCATTTTCCATGACTTAACATTACACACACTTTTTATCATATACATGCAAAAAATATACAGCCAAAGGACCAGAAAATTGTCATGACTGGCGTGATATGTGACAGAAACTTTTTGCTGAAACCAGATTACATTTTCTTTCATTATAATCAATCTGTATTGAAAATTATGCAATATTCTAATAATATATTATTAAAAAAAGCCTATTCTGTTAGAAAAGCCTAGAAGTAAATATACATATATTTCAATTATTTTTTAGTTTGTTTACTTGTTATCTGCTGTCGACAGAATAAATATGTTTTTTGTTTATTATCATAAAACTTCTTTTCATTTAAAAAATATAGAGAGTGCTGAAAGCTAGTTTGCTTATAAATATAAAAATACTTGTTTTTCTAACAAAATTCAAAGAATTATTTTCTTTTAATTCCTGAAAATGACATGAATTTTTAAAAAGTTTTTGTAAACGAGAGACAATGAAATATGTGTCATCATTTCCTGAAAGATTCGGGAAGAAATGTTTAAAACCTAAAATTTACATTGATAATACCAGTGAAATATTTTATGAAATGGAGGCATCTCACAATGGATGCTAAGGCCTTTTTAGAATAGTAGACCAGTTCAATACTAGGTATAATACTCTGTCTAATGGAAAGACA
>CM042143.1:13229544-13249544 GCA_023376005.1 Doryteuthis pealeii
TAAATCCCCAAACCAGACATCTGCGCACATCCTACGAGCTCGGCTCCTACTTGCTAACTGATTTAAACTACTATCCTTAAACCGGAAGACAGGGTCTTCTATGCCTTCCAGTTCTCACGTTTTATCCTGGATGCAAGGTGAGAGTGAGGTCAAGCGCCGCACTCACTCTCAAAGGCCATCAGCTGCACTAATCGCCATTATGTTTCTACACTACCTTATATAAGTATTAGGGATCCAATAATTATATAACACGAAGTCCTAGAGAATTGTATGCGTCTGATTCTCCATGACAGGTTCAGGCTTGTGCATATACCATTTAGTGTTGCATACCTCTTTCCTTACTTACTTCTATTCTTCTTCTGGCGTCTTGACATCTTAAGTTCTTCTAGCGTCTCTTCTAACATCTCTCTAGTGTTAGACTTCGTCTTGGTGGTCGGTCGCACTTAACTCATTTCTTCTTCTAAGATCAGTCTTGTTACCAAGACATTCATTAATCACAAAATCGTGTAATTTTCTTCAGCTTTTATTTACTTAACTAAACATTTCATGTAACTAAACATAGCGCGCGTATGCAGTGAGTTCCAGTTAAGGCAGGACATCTTCTCTGCCCGACGTCCAAACTGAAACTGAAGACCCAACCAGGTCCCGCGTGACTTCACGTATTTCGCAGGCTTCCTGTACTATTCCATGGAAAGTCCCGCCCGTGATATGAAAAGGGTCATACCTTTAGAAATACAGGGGATTGACAATAATATTATGCAACCGCATAGATTATGTAACATTAGTTGTATGGTGAAAATTGAATTTCTTGCACAATTCCCAGTGGATTACCTCTCCCATCGAGTCATGCCTAGTCTTGTAGTCTCTTGGTGCTAGTTTGCTGCATTCGCTTATTATATGATTAAACGTTTCGTCTCTGTTTTTAACACATTCTGTACTTGCTATTTCTGTTTTTTTAATGGTCAAAATTTAATTTTTTTGCATAATTCTCAGTGGATCACCTTCCCAACCCAGTCATGCCTAGTTTTGTATTTCCCGTTGTGCTAGTTTGCTACATTCGATTAATGCATGGTTTACAGTTCATCTCTGACACCGCATAGTCTACATTTACTTTTTTTGTTGGGTCCTATCAATTTTTGCATTGATATAATTTGTCCTTATGGCATTATTTTATTATTATTATTATTATTGTTAATATACTTTTATACTCTTACCAAAAAGAAAAGCGGAATACGTGTATGTGTGTGTATGTATATATATATATATATTTAAAAAAAAAGTATCTTTATTAATCTTGATCACACACTCCCTATCTAGATACAGATATCTGTGCCTACTTTATATAGAGAGAGCATGCAGGTAAATGTATCGTTCTCTCTCTCTCTATCTCTCTCTTTCTCTCTCTCTTTCTCTCTCTCTCTCTCTCTCGTGTACACCCCTCTCTCTCTCACTCTCATGTACACCCCCTCTCTCTCATGTACTCTCCTCTCATGTACAACCCTCTCCTCTTTCTCTCTCTCTATCTCTCTCATGTACACCCCTCTCTCTCTCATGTACAACCCTCTCTCTCTCTTCTCTCTCTCTCTCTCTCTCATGTACCCCCCCTCTCTCTCATTACACCTCTCTCTCTCTCTTTCTCTCTCTCTTCTCATGTACACCCCTCTCTCTCTCTTTTTCTCTCCTTTCTCTCTCTCTCTCATGTACACCCCACTCTCTCTCTCTTTCTGTTTTTTATCTCTCTCTCTCAGTACACCCCCCTCTCTCTCTCATGTACACCCCCTCTCTCTCTCATGTACACCCCCTCTCTCTCATGTACACCCCTCTCTCTCTTCATGTACACCCCTCCTCTCTCATGTAAACCCCCTCTCTCTCTCATGTACACCCCTCTCTCTCTCTTTCTCTCTCTTCTCTTTCTCTCATTCTCTCTTTCTCTCATGTACACCCCCCTCTCTCTCTCTCATGTAACCCCCCTCTCTCTCATGTACACCCCCTCTCTCTCATGTACACCCCTCTCTCTCTCCCCTCTTTCATGTACCTCCCCTCTATCTCTCTCATGTACACTCTTACATATGGCTATGCATACCTATCTTGCATAGTATCAAGAGATTTTAAAAAATAGTTTCTCAATGCTCACAAGGACGTCATTATTTTTCAATGGTTCTAATTTTAAAATCTTCAGACAAAAACAATTTATTTTTTGTCAGGAGTTAATTTTGCATCTCTGCTTGTGACTTTGGAATCTTTAACTAAATCAGGATTTTTTTTCTCTCAAATCAATAATGCAAAAGAAAACTTTGCTAAATTGTCATTAATGATAACAATGAACACGATAAAGAGATATTTATTTCACCTGGCAACAGTAATCTTCTATTAATAACTAAAAGTGGCTACCTGGCAAAGCCTGGGTAAAGGAGAACAAAAACATGCTTTAATAATCATTTGCAGATCTATTACTACTGAATAGCGAGTTCGATCCTCACTGGATGACTCATAAAAATTGTTGTATATTGAAGATATTTAAAAGAAGGTGAAAACGGAAATAGGGTCTTCCAGAAATACATCTCCAAGAAATAAAGATTTACATAGTATATGGTGGGAATAATTTGCATAATGGTTTTAACAAAGCTGGGTTTAATCAATAATTGTTTGTTGTTACTGATTTCTAATACTATCATATCATTCTCAAATGTATTATGTTGTATATTGAAGATATCTAAGAGAACGTGAAAACGGAAATAGAGTCTTCCGGTTGGATCGAGGCAGGGAGAAGACGAAAAGAGTAACAAAGGACTTTTTCCGGGTAAAGCAAACAAAGAAGGATGAGTAACAATAAGTTCAGAAATAGATTTGTCCGCTGATAAAGATAACAAAAGAAAACGCGTAAGCGTTTGATATATATAAAAGGAAGTCAGGGATCCCAGACAGTCAGACAGCGGACGGCGAACAGAGCACAAGTAGCGACCGTCAACACGGTCCATCGCTGCCAGCGGGCAGTGAGGTTCGTCCACCCCTTCCACCACGTACAGCCGAGAAGAAGAAATAAAGTCAACCCCTACTATACCCATGTGTTGTGGTTCCTTAAGTCCGACTACATACCTCACCACGTGATATACATACCCGCAACATATACTAGCTACACGATTCAGCAGCGTGAATTGGAAGCCGCTATACAACATATAGAATTTGAGGCCAGTACGCAACAAAATCACCACGTAAAAAAAATCTTCTTTTAATCTGGCCTGGTGGGAGGTCAGGGAATTTTCTTTTCAACAGAGTTGAGGGAATGAAATCACATAATGATATAGTAAGAAATTTTAACTCAATGATTAACTATACTTTTTAAATAAAATATAAATGACGTGATTTGTTAAATTTCAAATTAATTATTTTTGCTCAAAAACCAAGACCTTGTGATATTTAATGTGTATATATATTCACTTTGTTGTTTTATTTTCGAAGTTTCCTTATCATCCTGCAACACCCTCTGGTTAAAAATGAGACTGTCCAAATCATTCAAGATACAATGCAAATATGTAAATCCAGATTATCTGGTGTCGCTTATTCGCAGATTTCTTATTTGTCCCACTTTATTTCACCCAATTTTAAAATTGAAGTATTGTGTTGCTTAAATGCCCAATGTAAAATCAAAATGAATAAAAAAAAGCGAAGTTACGTATTTGTTTTATTTGTAATATTGAAATTGTGAATTACGGAATATATTTTGGTAATTTTGATCTTGTCATCCCGGCCTCCTGCCTTAAATTAGGCTATGTTTCAACAAACCAGCATCAGGCAAATTTGCGGCCCAGCTTAGATAATTTCCAAGTCATGTTTTTGTCATTTTTTGTCTGCAAATTAATGTAGATATTTTAAACAGCTCCCCACAGATTTTTATTGGCAAATCAATGTAAATATTTTACAAGAAAGAGTGAGAGAGAGTTAAATCAAGATTATTATAATTTTACATATTGAACTAATTTGCAATAGCTCTTAAGTAAACATATAAAACAAAAACAAAACAAATATGAATGAATAAAAAGTGTGACTTTTCCTTTTCTTATTTCAGTGAAGGACTAATCAGTGAATGTTCTGTATTTCAATGAATATTGAGCAAATTATGATATTGAAGCAAAGCACATATTTTACCAATTAATGATGACTTATAAATGTGTACAAATTTTTAGAACTAAGAATAGTTACTTGAAATATTGTGTACAAATTATTAGAACTAAGAATAATTTCTTAAATCATATAATTGTGTACAAATTATTAAAACTAATAATAATTTCTTAAATCATATAATTGTGTACAAGTTATTAAAACTAAGAATACTTTCTTAAATCATATAATTGTATACAAATTATTAGAATCAAAATAGTTACTAAATTTAAATAATTGTGTACAAATTATTAAAACTATGAATAGTTACTTGAATCCATAATTGTTTACAAAGGATTATTATTAGTTACTTGACACCAAATAATCAGTCAAAAAAAAAACTGTGGAATAAAATATGTCATAAAACCATTCATTTAAATAATTACTCGCAAACAAAACTGACTCTGGCACTAAATAACCTGACAAAGGTTGACATGCAATAAAAACCAACCAAGCAAACAAATATACTTTCATTTTTAAAACGAAATACCAAAATAGGCCAACCGCAAAGTGATCAAAGAGGTAACTGCAATGTTTAGGGATAAAGTTATTGAGCTTTTAGCTCAGCAGCAGGAATATTACTTTCATTTTACGATCTCTTAGAATTTATATAGTCAATGATATCCAGGATGTAAACATCAAAAAGGCGGAGTGGGAAAACAAAATAGATCTATGTTATAGATTTCCATTGATACCCAAACATATCTGCACTATTCAACCTTGTCTGTTTATTGGAGCTTATAAAGTTACAGCAATCCCTGAATAGAAAGAAGAAGAAAAAAAGGTGATGGTATTTGTACTGACCAGCCCAGATATACACGAGAAAATCAATAAAAACAATACCAAACGAATAAAAAAAACATTGATGTATATATGTTTGTGTAAAATAATTGCTAACTTGGTAAGTTCACTGAAGAGCATGATTCTTTCTTTGTAGATTTATGCAGTTTTTATTGCATTCCATTAGTGAGGTGTTTATTTCCTCAAAGAATAGATTCTAAGCTCTTTAAAAAAAGCATTTAGCACTGACAAAAGGTGATTGGCGTATTTTCAGTTCATTTGTCAATTGTGTACCCCAAACAAAGATTTGACATGTGAAAAATAAACGAATAAAAAGGTAATAAGAATTTTTAAAAATCAGAAGGAGGTAATAAAAACTATTTGGGGGGATTGTTTCCTGGTTCATTTACACAAGTTTATCAACTAGATAAGCAACCACTGATTTAGAATACTAAGTTTAAATAGTAGGTAACTATTTTGCTATATTACATAGTAATCTTCCTTGATAGGAACTCTCTAATAAGGAGGTGTTTATTTCCTCAAAGAATAGATTTTAAGCTATTCAAAAAAAAAGAAGATTAACACTGACGAAAAGTGATGGACGTATTTTCAATTTATTTGTCATTTGTGTGCCCCAACAAAGATTTGACATGTCGAGACAGAAAGAATAAAAAAAAACACAGGAACATGTGTAGGAATAGCTGTCTACAGTCTAAAGAGAACAAAATATACGTTTTCAGAATGTAAAGACAAAGGGAAAGGACATGTACCTTTAACCTATTTTTTTTACATACAAACTCAACGACAGTCAATAAAACAAGTACTTAGGGGCAGTACTTACAATTCAGAATATTTCCCTCGTTGAGAGGGGTGTCAGGTCGAGTCTTCAGTTATAACTCCCTCACTGAGGGTGGAAGTTCTTTCATCCACAAAGTCTGAGATGAGCGCTCGTTTCTACGAGGCTTCCTGGTTGGTGCCAAACCGTAAGAGAGGGTTCTTCACCCGACCTGACAAGAGACGTTACCTTTACTACTTCCTGACCCTGAAGGCACAGGAGAGTTCTAGTCCCTACACATGTATCATACATCCAAATGAAACTGGTTCTCTGTGGATCACATCCCTACTCCTCCACATAGTTACCGTTTCTCTCAATAGCAATGTTCCACCTTAGAATGAGAGTATGTCCCTCTTCCGTCAAATTCTGTTGACTGTTCTTTTTAGCCAGTCCTTCACTACAGATTTCACTTCCTCATCACTGGAATAATATTTTGCCTCGACTATCATCTCTTCAGAGCCATGAAAGAGAGTTTGAGAGCTTTTCACTGGTTCCTGCTAGATCAGCGAAGTTAAGCCACAACGAGCCTGTTCAATATTTAGATAGGGGACCATTTAAGCAAGTGTTGGAATATTTTTGTATATAAGGCGTGTGATAGATGCCTACTCCTAAATATAGACTCGTTGACTACCACGTGACCTGAGAAAGATTCCCACTGCCCAATCACTGGCAGTGCTGCTGCTGCTGTTGCTGTATTAATAGAGGTCTGATTCTTAACCTTGGCTCATTGTTATTTGGATTATCTTGGACGACGGACTTACAAGGAATACTCTAACACCGGATTCTTATTGGCTTGCTTACTTACTTACTACATCTGGAACTAAGGATGCCGACCAGATACTTAACAGCAAGAACTGTAAAAAATCTGATATCAAAATTACTTGATTTGGCATTAAATTACCCGAAAAGGGTTGATATGCAACCAAAATATGCAACCAAATAACACTCCTTTTACATCAAATAAAATCTTTTTATATGTGTTCTTATTCAATTTTGTTAGTCTTTCTCATTTCATTACATCAAAAGTTAAATATGTATGCCCCTACACTGGGCACATATTCTTCCTAGTATATGCAAAAAAAAAAAAATGTTTTGCTACACCCTAACAGAGATGCTGATAGGTATGTGTCCTGCATCCCTGACGCAGTAAAATCATATCCATGTGTCCCAATGTTTTTCTTTTTTTTTCCTCTCACCATTTCAAGCTAACTGTAAATACATTTCAATAGTTTCTTAGAAACCAATTACACAGGATAGGTTACAAAGGTAGGAGTTAGACAGCTTTAGTTGTTTCTGCAGATCATAAATAAAGACCCTATAAGTAAACAACTCCAAACATAGATTCAAATCAATGAGTTATTTTCCTCACAGAACAACATTTCCTGATCCTGACCTCTTCACCAGAGATGCATAATTCATCATTATCAAAAGGATTGAAAAAAGAAAAAAAAACCCACATTAGACAACATCACAATTTTACTAGAAACACATGAAGATACGTGGAAAGAAAGTTTTCAAATCATGTTCTCAAATGGCTTTCGTAATCAAAAGAAACCATAACACAGGGATAAATGCAAAGATGTGTCATATAAATAAATAAACAAATGTCTATGTTGAATATTTAATTTAATAAGATTGGATTGAAACATTTCCTCTGAGAGGAGCATTGCCCTTTCTTCAAGGAGTGTCATCCACATGCTGTCACTAACATCCTGTGCTTATGATACTGACAGTGAAAACATTTGAATATTAAAAGAAAAATTCCCATTTGATAATACATGCATATGCCACACTGCTAGTTCATTTTTCATTACTTCTGTTGTCATATATATATATATATATATATATATATATAATATATTAATATTTGAAGGCCAATACAATGCGTATGAAAAATAAAAACAAAAAGATGTTATTTTTGTTTCTGATACGAAACTCTGATGATGAAGTTCATGCTTCGAAATCGATAAGACAAAAATAACATCTTTTTGATTTTATTTTTCATACGCATTGTATTGGCCTTCAAAATATTAATAAATTATAACATACTTAACAATGCTTCAAGCAAATTACCAAATTGCTTTTATATATATATATATAATATTATATATATATATATATATATATATTTATCGACTCCTCCACACAAGCAGGATGCGACACAAGGTCAATTTTTTTAGCAGAGTTTTACCAGGTTTGAAATAAAGGTTTTCCTTCTCCTAGACAGGTTGCTTTATTAAGGTTAAAGAGCCCATTTTGCCCTACTATTTACCCATACCTGGGGGGAGTATAGTTGGATTCATACCTTTCCCTAGGGTATTAGCACTATCTGAAAGGCAAACAGTTTCGTCTAGGATTTGAACTCGGGTCAACGAGACCATTTCCTACGCCTCTAACCATTATGCCACGTGCCTCCATTCTTTTGTCCTTTATGCATTCTATAAAAACTTTTAAAATAAAAATTCTCCCCTGACAATTACATAGATCAAGAATAATTAAAAAGTAATTATAAAGAAATATTATTCCTGTTTGTCTTCTGATGTTTGTCATATTTAGATATTTTGATAGTTATACCTTTGGAAATTCCACAGAATATATACATAATTGCATGAATTATCTAGGCAGAACACACATCCGTTTTGACAAAAAGAATATCCAGGAAAATACCAACTAAATTCAGAAAGATGTAGTTAAAAAATGTTTAATTTCAACAAGTATAAAACCTTCTCCATCTACGCTTAATCTCTCAAAATCAACATCTGCAAACAAATCTCACATCAGCTTTCAATCAAATTTTCCCTCTCCAACCGTTCATTGATTAATTTGATATTTTAAGGGTGGGGGAACTCTTGTTGTTTTTTTAAATTTTAAAAATAAACAATTATTGTAAATTAACTTTTTTCTTTCTTTTTTTAAAACTATTCATATGATTGTTGATTATTTTAACTATTCTTTTTAACAAGTTATGACACATATATAGTGTTTGGAGTCGCTCATTGTGTAATGGATATTGTCGTAAGAAAATAGACATGCATCCAACTATTCTCCCTCCACCTACTGGTAAATAGTAGGACAGGCTGGGCTCTTTTACCTTTGTTAGGCAACCAGTATAGGGGAAGGAAAACTCTGAATTCAAATCTGTTAGACTTTGCTTAAAATTGACTATGTGTCACATCCTGCTTGTGCTGAGGGGCGGTAAAATATATGTATATATAAAGTCGGAAGATGTGCATATGATTTGGGTGAGAACACAGAAGAAGTAAAGCAGCGTAAAGAAGTGTACCTAAATAGTTAGAATCTTATGAAGGAAATCGTTTAAAAAAAATTAAATGAGCACTTTCAGAAAGTGCAATCATAAAAATAAATAAAGATTTAATTTCAACAAGTATAAAACCTTCTCCATCTACGCTTAATCTATCAAAATCATCATCTGCAAACAAATCTCACATCAGCTTTCAATCAAACTTTCCCTCTCCAACCGTTCATTGGTTAATTTGATATTTTAAGGGTGGGAGAACTCTATTTTAAGACCCGAATAAAAAACTTTAGAAAATACCAAAGACAAAGGATGGAAAATTAAGCTTTAAACAACAACAAAATAATGATTGATAAGGTTATTATAAAGTACGTAAGACTTTGTAAGTTGTTCGAACGTCGGTCGACCGATTACCCATGGCCGTCTCTCGGCTCTTTATTTATGCCCATTCTTCCGAGGGCAGACCAGTCCATTCAGACAACACACAGGGGGATATCACTACTTATACAGTTATGAGTAGAAAATCTTTTTTTTTTTTACTTATACATATATATTTTAATCAGGACTAAACCGATTAGGAGGTTTTATTGTCCGTCCAGTTTGTCGTGGAAGTGCTGGTGTCAATGCCGTGGCGGGCTGTTCACTATCAGGTGAACTTTCTCTTGTTACCTCTAGGGGTACTGCATTTGAGGGCATGCTTAAGTTCCACCTTTCTCGCGATCTAAGTTGTCTTCCACTTGGGGTTGAGTTGTTATAGTGATGCAGGGACGAGATCTGATTTGATCCTGGTGACGACGGACAATCCGGCCATCTTCCAGTTTGATTAGGAAGGATAAAGGTGATATCTCATCCTCGTCGCCATGTGGTGTTTCTCATAGAAAACAACAACGCAGGTGTTAGTTAAACCCTTTATTCCCTTTTTCCAAGGTACGCATTGCCTAAGTCCCTAGGCCGGAAGTGTCCGGTGAACCGGGAGCTGTTGTACCCTGTGATGATACATACATTACAATAAGGTTATTATAAAGTACGTAAGACTTTGTAAGTTCGAACGTCGGTCGACCGATTACCCATCGCCGTCTCTCGGCTCTTTATTTATGTCCATTCTTCCCAGGGCAGACCAGTCCATTTAGACAACACATAGGGGGATAACACTACTTATACAGTTATGAGTAGAAAATTGTTTAGCAAGATGACGAAAAAATAAAAGGCCCCAAGAATAGCCTAATAAAGAGGGAACACACTTTCCAGTAAATAATAAATACGGGATATAAAGAAAAAAGTATAATACTAAACACTCCGAGCAGTGCATTTTGGTAAATCTTTTCTTTTTTTTCTCAGATAATCTCAATTCAAATAAATGAACGAAGGAAATAGCGAAATGGTTTTAAATGCTGATTAAGTGAACTGAAATCTGTAAAAGTCAAAGAAGACAAGATCCAGTGCTCTTCAAGTACTAAGAATATTTACGGTTTACGAAGGAGCTCTTATTTCTCCGTAGTTGTAGGCAAATTGTCAGAAAAAGAAGACAAACACACAATGGAAATTTAATACATGTATTGACAAATAATACAAGAACTTGTTGCAAATTTTATTGGTATTTGCTACAAACTTATCTGAGTTAAGTAATTTTCTTGGAGTAATGGTGATAACAGGGGTATTCTGTTCGTCGGTAGGAAATGTTGATAAGACGCTACTTTGGACGTTTCTCGTTCTTCCTCGTAACCGGTTCTGTGATAAGTGATGGGGGATGCTAATTTAGAAGCTTCTCATCCAGGTTAACAGTTCCTTAAAATGACGGTGAATGGGCCCTTTTCAAGTAGACTATTTTAATCAAATTTTAAGTGTTGATTTATCAATGAATGCATTTTATAATGCATCAGTTATTTTATTTAAAAATCTTTCTGATTTTTTCAGGTCACTTGACTTTGAACCCTCCCCTCATTTTTGAGGCGTAAAATGTCAGTATCAATACTTGTGCCGGGAGGGCGCATATATTTGCTAGTACAAATAGTATCCTATACCCAAAGATGAAATTTATTTCATCATAGAAAATGCGAAAAACTTAAAGACAAACTTGTTTTGAATCACTGTTATCTGAGAATCCCTCCCCTACCAACTCAAACTCAAGTGCATTAATTTCTGTAATAAAGAAATAATAGTCTTTCTGTCTAAACTTAGAATGAATTGCTTTATTAAAAATAATAGAGTATAGAGTTCAATGCGGGCAATCATCAATATTTATCAAAGTCAGAATAAATACAGCAATTAGTGTTCAGAAATGAAGGCAGCTCATTGTTGTCTGTGATTTTTTGTTGAAGTATTCAATGAATTTTTTAAAAATAGCTGAAAACTCACCCGACATGCAAGATTTTTAAGCTGGTAACATTAAACTGTTTTAGGGAGGATTGTTACATAATCTATGCGGTTGCATAAGATTATGGTTAATCCCCTGTATTTCTAAAGGGATGGCCCTTTTCATGCCACGGGCGAAGGAGAGAAAGGAAGAGTGAGACTTGAGATTGTGAGCTTCAGCCTGGCCACCGAAGGGTTAAGACAAGCTGAGGCCGGTCTCCCCTGCGGTGATCATGGGTTAGATAAAAAAAGCGTTAAACAAAAAAATGTCTTGTTAATTCAATTGCAATGACCAAATCAGCCCTTAGTCAGAAGAAGAATATAAAATATACAATTGATGATATCTATGGAGGAAAATGCTTCTACATATTCAGAACAGAGTTCCCATGATGCTGCTGTTAAAATAAGTTAACAAGAAACGTCAAAAATCATTGACATTTTTGTAAAAGATTGGGAACAACCTTACATGTTGAGAAGAAAATTCTTAATCCTAAAAAATTGTTTATGTACTTATCATAGCATTTAGTTTTATATTTTCTTTTAATTCTCAACAAAACTGAATCATAAAAACAGAATTACATTGCAAATTGAAGGAGAAGCTGTTCAGATTAGATGAAAATTAGCTTCAAAAAAAAAAAAAAAAAAAAGAAAAAAAAAAAAAAAAAAAAAGGAGAAAGTAAAATAACTCATCTTTTTAAGGAAATTGTGATTTCACTGCTTTTATGAATAAACCCAGAAGCAATGTTGAACAAATTAAATGGTTAGGTTTAAAAAAAAAATAAAATTAAAAATAAAAAAGTTTTCAAAACTATTAGCGGAATTACTCACCTGCAAGGCAAAGATCTATTCAAAGAACAAAAATTTCAAATTTAATTTTAAAAGAACAGCTGTAACAATTATCATTTTCTTTTATTTGTTTATTTATTTTTTGTCTGTATACTGCAACTGTGTTGGTTATTCAAATGGAATGCTCTAGAACTTCAATTTTAAAGTCACCTGTTTTAAAACTCATCAATTCTGCTATCAAACCCCCTGCAGGCAAAAAACCTACATTACAACTTCCGTAGCAATAAATAAATAAATGCTTGTTAAGAAGGGATATTATCAAAATTAATGCCACACTTAAATTCTATACATAAGAACAGACTATATCTATTTTTCTGAATTTTTGAGATGAGGCCTGATAATTTGTGTTATTTAGATTTTAAGATTATTGTCCTCATCTTTATGTTGCATACCCTCTTCATTACTTACTTCTATATCTTGGACATCTATTCTTCTGGCCGTCTTTGGTATTTCTAACATCTTGTCTTGGTCTGGAATCTTCTAAGGTCTGGACTTTCTTGGGGACTTCGGGTCTGGTCTTCCATTGGGGGTTTCTCTTTATCAGAAGCCCTGTGTCATTGTTAGTTTTTAGAGGTAATAACACAAGACTCCGATTTACTTTGATCTTACTTTATTTTTAAATTCCCAACCAGACAATCTGCGCAGATTAAGACGGGAGCGCGTGTAACGCGACTTACCCCTCCGTCGAGCTCGGTTGCTAGTCTCTAACTGACTGAAACTTACTTACTATCTAAACCAGAAGAGAGGGTCCTCTCTACCAGTTCTCATGGCTATCCCCGGAAGATAGGGTTAGGACTGAGGTCAAGCTTGTCACTCAATCTTCAAGGCCGTCAGCTGCACTTAAAACGCCATCTTGTTTTCTACACTATTGCACATAAATATTAGGTATCTAATAATTATGTAACATTTATTGTTACTAGCAAATATATGCACCCTTTGGGTGCAAGTATTCTTAATGTAAAAAAAATATTTTTAATGTAATAAAATATTCTATCAAATTAGAAAGGCCAATGAAACTAAATAAGAATACAGATAAAATGATTTGTAACAGAGGGGGGGTATGATAAAAAATAGAACAACTTTGAAACTAACTCTTCATTTCATTTTCCATCACTCCTGTCTTTCATTGCTAAATTTCTTAATTTAACTATTTAGTTAAATTAGGAAGTAAAGAATAACATCACAGTTATTTCTTCTTGTTAATGGATTTCTTTTAAGAATTATCTCTGAGATTTTTGCTCATATTCCTTAAGATAAAACGAAACAATTAGAAATCAATAATACTAAGCACATATTTATTAAAATCAAATTCTTAATATCAATATGCAAATTAGCCTACCCTTTAACACTGTAAAGCGCTATTTTGTTGTATATATAAATACAATTGCATTTTATTAGTATGTAGATATGACCAACAGTATTAATAATGTAAAACAATTTTATTCAATAATTGAGGTTTAAATAAAAAATAAAATCATGGAGAATGTTACATTAATATCTTAGTGAATTATGACATGAGTAGTGTTATAGTTTGGGTTACAGACAGACAGACACACAATATCCATTATAATAAGATATACACATTTATTTATATGGACTTCTTCAGGTGTTTCCTGTTGAACTCAGGAACCTTCTTGTTGAACTTGTTGTAATCGGGAGGCTTCACAGAACTTCAAACCAAACCCTTTATCTAATGCATTAGGGTTCTCATTCCCTTAACCATGACTCGGGTACAAGTGTTAAGCTATGTTAAGCATTCTATATTATTTTTGCCCATAGTCAGGATTGAACCTACAACCTACAGCTGATTGACACTTAAAACTCTATTAAGTCAATCCTTATATCCATTGCACCATGTGTCACTATTTGTGCCCAATGATGGTTAATAGAATGAGTGTTACATAATTATTAGATTCTTGATATTTATGTACAGTAGTGTAGAAATCAAAATGGCTGTTATAAGTTGCAGCCGACGCCCTTGAAGGATGAGTGACAAGGCTTGACCTCATCCTGATCCATTCCGGTGGATACCGTGAGAATCGGTGGAGGAGACCCTCTTTCGGTTTAGATTAGAAATAGATTTTAATCAGATCAGCCAAGACCACGACTTTAGTAAATCATGTTATGCACTAGGCCGACTCGATCTGCGCAGGTAGTCTGGTGGGGATTTCTGAATAATGTATGATCTCAGTAAATCGAAGTCTTGTGTTATTATCTAAAAACTACCAATGACACAGGGCTTCTGATAAAGAGAAATCCCCAATAGAAGACCAGACACGAAGTCCCCAAGAAGAAGTCCAGGCACTAGAAGAGATGTTAGAAATGACCTAGAAGAACTTAAGATATCAAAGACGTCAGAAGAAGAATAAAAGTAAGAAGTAAGTAAAGAAAAGGGTATACAACATGAGTACAATCTACTCCAATGAATTAAATAAATACAGAATCAATCTATTTCAGTTTTCAAGCTGTTTGCAATGATTAGAATATGCTAACTGCAGAGAGGTAAGACCCTCCTCCCACACACACACACAAAATTTTAATAGCTCAAAGAAATGGAATTAATTTTAAGATTCCAAGGGTAAGATAAAACTCTTAAAGAACTCTTGCAATATAATACATTTGCTTACTGAATATAAACAGATACATAACGAATGAAGAACATTTTTTTTTTTAAATTTCAAAATCAAAATGACACTGATCAGATTTTCTGTGACAATTTGAACTGACCTTGCTAGATGGTCCATCCACAACTTTTTGGGTATTAATTTCTTCTTCTTCTTCTTCTTCTTCTTCTTCTTCTTCTTCTTCTTCTTCTTCTTCTATTAATCTCTTCTTCTTCTTCTTCTTCTTCTTCTTCTTCTTCTTCTTCTTCTTCTTCTTCTTCTTCTAATAAGCTGTATCTAGAAGTGAGGCACCAGTTCATTACTTCCAGGTCTACTCTGACTTTGAAGTAGAGTTCGCAAAGAATGTTCCCGAGTCCGAGAAATTTCCCGAGTCCGACAAGTAATTCCTGAAGAAGACCGAAGGGCACATCACCCGAAACATTGTGAAGACGATAATGAAGATGAAGTCAATAGTCTGAATAATCCAAATGATACTAATTATCAAGTCTCATCTAAAAAAATTCTGAGAAATAAAACTTGGGTGTTTATATCATATAGATTTAGTGTTATGTTGACTTAGAAAGAATGTGAATAAAAGATAAAATCTTTTTTGTCAATTACTTGGTTCTGAAAGCAGCAGTAAAAATGACTGGACAAATAAATCTTTAGAATAACCTATGGACAATGATAACCAATATTTTCCTTGAGGCTCAAATCAGCTTTGCTGGTCTCGAAGATACAGGATACACCAATATTTTACAAGGACTTTTTGTTTGGAAAGAAAGGATTGTACATTTCATCCTATATTAATTGAACAATTCTGAGTTATGAGTGTTATCCTTAATACAAGCCGTATGAACGTATAATGTTTTATTTAATCTCAGGGGAAATCTATCAATACACAGAAATCTATGACAGAATATTTTGCTTGAAAATTGAAGCTATGAATAAAACATGACGAGGTAAATAAGTTTTAATTCATAGTTATATAGACTCACTGAAAAGTGACAATTAAACTTGATGCTGAGCTACATCCTACCGCCCTGTCGGTTGGGGCGTTAGAATGCACCGACTGCACCTCTGTAGAGGGGTAAGACTCCCCTAATGGGGCCACCTGTTGGCCGTGGGTGGCGACCCGTGATGCTTAAGGATAGAGCCCTGGTGGATGAGCAGTTCGTGACTTGCAATACTCCACTTTGGCTCAATATTGGGCTAGACGGGCGGTCGGAGAGGCCCCCTCCGATCAATCGGCTGGTCACGTCAAGCCCTAGCACCTATATGATTTTCCCAACCCTGTTACCCTTATGGCAAGCCCCAACCCCTTTTTTATCATATGGGTGCTAGAAGGCGTTGGCCGTGGGTCTACAAGGTCCTGGGAATGACGTTAAACTCTATCTGATGGCGAGATTCCAGTTTTGGAGGTTTGGGGAATGTGGAGCACCCCTTCATCACCATTGCCCCCTGGTCCACTCTGACTCGGAGTGGTAGTACCTGTTACGGTCCCATCTATGGGTTAAATAGAAAAATGTACTTATAAAAAATGTATTATCGATTAAGAATTGATTTATTTCAAAACTTTATCGGCATTAAATGACCCACTGAGGTTGATATGCCATAATACAAAACAAACAAACCAACAAACCAACAGCTACATCCTATTTATATAATGTGTTATAAATAAGGGAAAATATTATATAGTTAAAATCTGGGCACCTAACGTGGTGTAATGGTTAGCAAGCTAGAGTTGCAGACGATTGTTAGTGAGTTTGATTCTCATTGGGTGCCCCATACTTCCGGCTTTGTGCCCCATCTAAGCTAAACTTAGTAAATGAATATATAGTTAAAATCTAAGTTATGTCCCTTGGAAAATTATAATAGATAGAGTGAGCATAAACATTATCCGTATATGTTATATAATCCTTATACCTTATAGCATATATTATAGAAAGCAGTGGCTGAGGGTCTTAATGTTCTGGGTATGACATTAAACTGTATCTGATAGTGAAGTTCCAGTTCTGGAGCTCAAGGGAAAGTGGAGTACCCCTTCATCACCATTACTTCCAGGTCCACTCTGACCCAGAGTGGTAGTACCTGTTAGGGTCCCATCTATAGGTTAGATAGAAAAAAAATGAGTTTTAAAAAAATATTGAGTATCCATCAAGAACAAATAAAATAAAACGGATTCACCATAAAATAATCCAACAAGAGTTGACATGCCGTAAATCAACCAACCAACCAACCAACCAATTGATCATTTTCAAGAGAATAATTAAGATTCAAGACCTTTTTTGTTTTTCTTCAAAATCCACAGATGTTTTTGTCTTGAAAATCTAAAGTTCTTATATTAAAGTGGGAAGGCTTAGAATAACTTCCCAACAAGGGTAGATGTGTGTACATAAAGTATTACGACAAAGTTTTAAAATAATAACAGACTTTATTCCGTGAGTGACGGAGAAAATACATTCAAGACAAATACATGAACATGCATAAAGAAAGTAAGTGTAGGACTTGTATCGTAACGAATGCCTTCCATTACTGTGATACGGGTGTCTATATTAGATTCCGAACAACTGGAAAAGTTTTTAACTTGAGAAGACTCCAAGCCAGAACCCTTGTTAGAAATGGATGTGTCAGGGAATTTTTATATGCCGATGATGCTGACCTGGTTGCACAATTTCCGGAAGAAATGCAGTCGGTCATGAACCGCTTTACTAATGCTTGTACCTGCTTTGGTCTGACAGTTAGCATTATGAAAAGCAAAGTCATGTACACTCCGGTTGCTGATGATACTTACCTGACATATTTGTCTATGGGGAAGCGTCTTGAAGTTGTCAAGGGTTTGTCTACCTTGGTAGTTCTTTATCTAGTAACGGTTCTCTTGATGCGGAAATCAAACAGAGAATAAGCAGGGCATCTGTGTCCTTTGGTAAGATAGAAGACAGAGTCTGATCCGATGGTGATCTAACTTTTGCAACTAAAGTGTCTGTGTATCAAGCATGTGTGTCATCCTTGCTCTATGCTTCTGAAACCTGGACGTTGTATCAATCTCATATGAGGCAGCTTGAAAGATTCCATCAGCACTGTCTTCGACATATCCTTGGTCTGAAGTGGGAAAGCCATGTTTCAGATGCAACTGTCTTGACCAAAGCCAAAACAACTAGCATTGCTGCAATTGTGATGAGGAATCAGATGCGTTGGGCGAGTCATCTTGTTCAGCTTAATGACTCTAGACTACCAAAACAGCTTTTTTATGGTGAGCTCCTTTTTGGCAAAAGACCACAACACAAGCAAAAAAAAAGCCCTCCACTCAATGGATATAGACACACACGTTTATGGCATGTGTAGTCATTGCTAGCCCGAGAGAAAAGAAATCAGAATTCCCGGGCTGCTGGCTAAATACTAACACCACCTATTGATGAACAACCGCAGCAGGGGAAGATAACCCATTTGGACTTATGTCCACCCCCCCCCCAGAATTACCATTTACTGACCCAGCACCATGGTAGTAATATCTGATCTACAGAAAGCGATGTCAACATATGCATAGGAAACGCATAGACTGCTATAGATTATCAATCATATAGAAATATGATCTCTCTGATAAGATAAAGCTGGATTTCTTCCAAGCTGTAGCTGTGTCAGTGCTACTGTATGGCTGCACCACTTAGGCTTTAACAAACTGTAGTATGGATTCCCATTTTATATTTTTGAACAAAAGTATAAATTGTAGAGATGCGAGGTCAGAGCAAAACTCTTTTAAGGGGTGCGAGGTCACAGCAAAACTCTTTTAAGGGTGCAGGAATAGAAAAATAGTTGGAAACAATTGTTCTAAAGTCTTCGCATTGAAAGAGGTAGAAATATTTACAATAGGCCAGGGTATCAGGATGATAAATTTTATATAAAAGTATAAATTGTAAGGGTGTGAGGTCAGAGCAAAACTCTTTTAAGGGGTGCGAGGTCAGAGCAAAACACTTTTAAGGGTGAAGGAATAGAAAAAAAGTTGGGAACGATTATTCTAAAGTCTTGACATTAAAAGAGGTAGAAATATTTACAATAGGCCCGGGTATCAGGATATCGTAATGGATTTTACACAAAAGTATAAATTGTAGGCGTGTGAGGTCAGAGCAAAACTCTTTTAAGGGGTGCGAGGTCAGAGCAAAACACTTTTAAGGGTGCAGGAATAGAACAAAAGTTGGGAACGATTATTCTAAAGTCTTGACATTAAAAGAGGTAGAAATATTTACAATAGGCCCGGGTATCAGGATATCGTAATGGATTTTACACAAAAGTATAAATTGTAGGCGTGTGAGGTCAGAACAAAACTCTTTTTAAGGGGTGCGAGGTCAGAGCAAAACACTTTTAAGGGTGCAGGAATAGAACAAAAGTTGGGAACGATTATTCTAAAGTCTTGACATTAAAAGAGGTAGATATATTTACAATAGGCCCGGGTATCAGGATATAATGGATTTTACACAAAAGTATAAATTGTAGGCGTGTGAGGTCAGAGCAAAACTCTTTTAAGGGGTGCGAGGTCAGAGCAAAATACTTTTAAGGGTGCAGGAATAGAACAAAAGTTGGGAACGATTATTCTAAAATCTTGACATTAAAAGAGGTAGAAATATTTACAATAGGCCCGGGTATCAGGATATAATGGATTTTACACAAAAGTATCAATTGTAAGGGTGTGAGGTCAGAGCAAAACTCTTTTAAGGGTGCGAGGTCAGAGCAAAACACTTTTAAGGGTGAAGGAATAGAAAAAAAGTTGGGAACGATTATTCTAAAGTCTTGGCATTAAAAGAGGTAGAAATATTTACAATAGGCCAGGTATCAGGATATTATAATGGATTTTAATTTTCCTGCTTGTTAAAACTTTACAAGTTGACTGATTTATTAAAACTTTAGGTTATTAGCCAAAATGAGATTATTACTTTATTATGTCTTCACTTTGTGGTAATCTTAATTTCGTTTTTTAAATTCATTCATGATAATCATGGCTTTGTGTCAGTTAATTTTAAATGATGAATGGGGCTAAGTTTGTCACATAATCTGACAACAAGATTAAAATTCCAACTTCATTGAACAAAATAAGAAAAATATTGAATTAAAAATTGAGTGAAATTTCATTTAATCAATCATATATTGCTTTCTCTATCATAGAGAGCACCGTGTT
>CM042143.1:13252044-13264544 GCA_023376005.1 Doryteuthis pealeii
TTGGTAACAGAATTATTCATATATATATATATACCAACCCCTCCGCATGAGAAGGATGCGACACAAGGTCAATTTCTTAAGCGGAGTTTAACAGGTTTGAATTCAGAGTTTTCCTTCTCCTATACCGGTTGCCTAACCAAGGTTAAAGAGCCCAGTCTGACCTACTATTTACCCATAGCTGGAGGGAGAGTAGGATTCATACCTTTTCCAAGGGTATTAGCGCTAAGTGAAATGCAATTACCACGTCCAGGATTTGAACTCGGGGCGACGTGTCCATTTCCCTGGACTTTAACCATTACACCACGCGCTTCCTGAATTATTCATATAGCTATGAAAGGAGATAGATTCATAATTTGCATTTATGAACGATACATTTATCTCCAGACGGATGCATATTATAGACTTACAGATATCAATGTCAGAAAAAATAAACATAACAAGCTCATCCGTTTCTATACTTATAAAAGTATGAACATTTTATCATCTGTTTATCTACTTATACATATTTGGGTTTTTGGGCACCTCATGTGGTGTAATGGTTAGCAAGCTAGATTAGCAGACCATTGTTCGTGAGTTCGATTCTCACTGGGCGCCCCATACTTCTGGCCTTGTGCCACAGCTAAGATTAGTTATATATATTTGGTGTTTTTGGACACCTCATTGTGGTGTAATGGTTAGCAAGCTAGATTAGCAGACCATGTTTAGTGAGTTGATTCTCACTGGGCGCCCCATACTTCTGGCCTGTGTGCCATAGCTAAGCTTAGTTATATATATTTGGTTTTGGGCACCTCATGTGGTGTAATGGTTAGCAAGCTAGTTAGCAGATCATTGTTAGTGAGTTCGATTCTCACTGGGCGCACCCCATACTTCTGGCCTTGTGCCATAGCTAAGCTTAGTTATATATTTTTGGGTTTTTGGGCACCTCATGTGGTGTAATGGTTAGCAAGCTAGATTAGCAGATCATTGTTAGTGAGTTCGATTCTCACTGGGCGCCCCATACTTCTGGCCTTGTGCCACAGCTAAGCTTAGTTATATATATTTTGGTTTTTGGGCACCTCATGTGGTGTAATGGTTAGCAAGCTAGATTAGCAGATCATTGTTAGTGAGTTCGATTCTCACTGGGCACCCATACTTCTTGGCCTTGTGCCACAAGCTAAGCTTAGTTATATATATTTTGGTTTTTGGGCACCTCATGTGGTGTAATGGTTAGCAAGCTAGATTAGCAGATCATTGTTAGTGAGTTCGATTCTCACTGGGCACCCCATACTTCTGGCCTTGTGCCATAGCTAAGCTTAGTTATATATATTTGGGGTTTTGGGCATATCATGTGGTGTAACGGTTAGCAAGCTAGATTAGCAGACTATTGTTAGTGAGTTCGATTCTCACTGGGTGTCCCTTACTTCTGGCCTTGTGCCACATCTGAGCTAACCTTAGCAAATATGGGCACCTCACGTGGTGTAATGACTAGCGAGTTCGATTAGCAGACCATATGTTGGTTAAATTTGTTTTTGTGCATCTTACGCCACTTATCCATGAATATGACATGGAAAGATACATTTTGTTTTATATCTGTTCTGTGTTTTACTGTGTTCTGCTTAAAAATAACCTTGTGTTACATCCTACATGAAGCAGAAGGATTGGATAAATAAGAGAGAGAGAGAGAGAGAGAGAGAGAGAGAGAGAGAGAGAGAGAGAGAGAGAGAGAGAGAGAGAGAGAGAAATCATCTACACTTTCGTAATAACATATGTAATGTAATTATTATGGTCTGCAGAGAATGTGGGGATTGAAAAGAAAAGGGTAATCGGATTTCTGGAGAAAGAGAAGGAAATGAAATAAGAACAAAAAGAGGTTAAAGTTTGGAAGGGTAAACACTCAACGGGTGCCAGCCATTGACCGACCAATGACCCAGGAACTATATTTAAAAATAAAAACGAAGTCCCAGTTTCTGCAGAGGAGCGGAAGTGGATGTGAACAGGGACTACAAATGGAAGTAAAGAAAACAGTGCGCATGAACGTGATTTACGATAGAATAGCTTGACCTTACGCTCTGACTCTCTCTCTCTCTCTCTCTTCTCTAAAAAAAGAACCCACGAGCCTAGAAAGAAATAAACAAACCCTTTTTGACTAAACGACTTTCGTATGCTGTTACTGAACAAACAACGGCTACTACTACTAATGACTACTACTACAACCTGACGTGGCCCCTACGCAACAAATATCGTTCTTGTGCTGTGACCTACATGCTTATAATTGGCACTGTTGTGGTCACATGATCGAAGTTTGAACCTCAGCATGCAATTGCCTTAAGGGGAAGGTTATTACAACACTCGATGAGTACTATCAACTAAATCAGTTGGGTGGTTGGTTTTTACGTCATGTCAACCTTGTTGGGTTATTTTATGCTGAAGACATTTTTGTTTTATAAATTCTTGATATGTACTCAATTTATTTTAAACCCAATCTTTTTAAATATATTAGATCTAATGAAGTTGGTTGGTTTACTGATTGATTAGATTTTACTGCATGTCAACCCTTGGTGGGTTATTTTATGCTGAATATTTTTTTTAATTCATTATTGATTGGAGACTGGAGACTTCGATTTTCCCTTAGTTTTATCCCAAATTATAAGAAATCCAGAGCAAACGGTTAGAAGCGAATGTCCTATAAATAAAGGGGCAGTCGTTTTTTGTTGTATATATTTAAATCCAGACTTTTCCTCTTCAACAATAAAACTGGATATTGTTTCCCTCAAGCTACTTCCCTATCCCTAAAAGTGAACATTTGCCTTTGAAAGATAAAATGCAATTGCCTTAGGAGAAATATTTGCAATGTGAACATGGTCACTTCACGAGCAGTATGCACCAAGGAAGTGACCCGATTTCACCGGTCAGAAGAGGTGTCAGGAACTGAAATTTATCAGAGTTTTTTTAGCACAATACAAGGACAGTACACTACTGTGTAGAAGAGTGTCTGTATGGATAGACAACTATGAAAGTGTCCGGAAAAACGTGATGCACAAAGAGGAGCAGGATGCAGTCCTAATGTCTAAGATAGATCAGAATAACATAGATGGGAGAATGAGGAGGTTCATACCTTTCCCAATGGTATTAGTCCAAAAGTGAACGCAACAGAACTATACCAGAACGATGTATGTCGTATAGGGCCAAGCCCGAGTCGCAGTAGTAGTAGTCGTCGTTAGTAGTAGTAGTCACCGTTAGTTCAGAAACAACACGCACAGTACACCGGCACAGGCTGAATCACTGCTACATAGCTTAGAGGAGGCAGCAAAGAATATAGGCCTCTATGTGAACTCCGGTAAAACAGAGTTCATGTGTTTCAAAAATAAACGAAACATCTCCACACTCAACAGCAAGCCTCTTAAGCCAGTAGAACAATTCACGTACCTAGGTGGTAATATCTCCTCCACAGAGAGCGATGTTAATACACGGATAGCAAAGGCATGGTCAGACGCAAATAGTTCATCAGTCATTTGGAGGTCCGATCTCCCTGGCAAGCTGAAGCGACAGTTCTTCCAGGCTGTGGTTGTGTCGGTGCTGCTGTATGGCTGCACCACCTGGACCCTAACAAAGCGTCTTGAGAATAAGATAGATGGGAGCTGCACAAGAATGCTGCGTGCAGTCTTGAATAAGTCGTGGAAACAGCACCCCACAAGGAAACAGCTGTACGGTCACCTGCCCCCCATCTCACAAACTATCCGAGTGAGACGGACAAGGCATGCAGGACACTGCTGGAGAAGCAGGGATGAACTCATAAGCGACGCTCTCCTGTAGAAGCTAACACATGGACATGCAAGTGTGGGGCGCCTAGCAAGGACCTACATTGACCAGTTATGTGAAGATGCTGGCTGCTCCGCAGAGGAGTTTCCAGGTATAATGAATGATAGGGAAGGTTGGCGAAAGATTGTCATGGATACCCGTGCTGCATGCGCGACATGATGATGATGATGATGATGATGATGATGATGACTCTTCCAAACTTTAACCTTTGTTCTTATTTCTTTTTCCCCACTCTCTCCAGAAATCCGACCAACGTTTTACTTTTCAATTCCCGAAGACCATACTAATTAGACTACAGACAACTGGAGTTTGAACTCAATTATTATGATCTCACAGTTCAGCATATTAGAAACTACTCCACAAGAACCCCTCAACATCTTATTATATTCTCCCTGGGAAAAGGTGTACGAATAGCTGTGTACAGACTACAGGTACACAAATCAAAGTAACAAAGGAAAAGCTCATGGACTTTTAACCAAGTTTATTAACATGTAAAACACGACTAGACACACTAATATAACGACTACTTGAAGGCAGTACTTACAGCTATTTATCTCCCTCGCTGAAGGGGTGCTCAAGTGGTGTCGCCGGCTCTGCTCCCTCACTGCGGGGTTTTCTTCAGTCACAGTTGACTGAGTGACGAGAGCCCGGTTCTACGAGGCTTACTCCTCGGGGCCAAAACCAGTTAAGAGAAAGTTCTTACCAACTGACAAGGGATGTTACTCTCCCTACTTCCTGTACCCTGGGCACAGGAGAGTTCAAGCCCATACAAAGGGTTGTGTGATTGCTTCATCCTGATGCATACCCTTCTCATTACTTACTTCTTACTTCTTCTTCTGACGTCTTTTCTATCTTACGTCTCTTCTATGTCTCTGCTAGTAACTTGGACTTCTCTTGGTGACTTCATCTTGGTTGTCGGTCGCACTTAACTCATTTCTTCTATATCAGTCTTGTTACCAAGACATCCATTAATCACAAGACCGTGTTATTTGCTTAAGCTTTTATTTCCTTAACTATACATTTCATGTAACTAACATCTGACTAACATAGCGCGCGTATGCTGAGTTCCAGTTAAGGCAGCACACCCTCTCTGCCTGACGACTAACTGAAAAACTGAGGATCAAACCAGGTCCCACGTGACTTCACGTAATTTGGCGGGGCTTTCTGTACTATTCCATGGAAAGCCCCGCCCGTGATATGAAAAGGGCCATCCCTTTAGAATGACAGGGGATTGACAATAATCTTATGCAACCGCATAGATTATGTAACAATCCTGTAAAGTCCGAAGATAGAACAGAATAGCATGAACAGCCTGTGAGTTTGGGCTCTGTTTCAGCCTAGTTATAAATTCGGTAACAATATCTATAATCAATAAAACCTTCCAGTTCATTAACACCAATGAACATAATGAGTTTTGCCTTCATTAGTGAAGTGATTTACAGAATGATCTAATAAAGCAAAATTGATTTTTAATACATTGAAAAGACCCACTAAATTTTAAAATAAATTTCTTCTTCTTCTTCTTCTTCTTCTTCTTCTTCTTCTTCTTCTTCTTCTTCTTCTTCTTCTTCATTCTCCCCCTCTTCTTCTTCTTCTTCTTCTTCTTCTTCTTCTTCTTCTTCTTCTTCTTCTTTCTTCATTCTCCCTTCTTCTTTTCTGTCTGCATTCTCCCCTCCTCTTCTTCTTCTTCTTCTTCTCTTTTTCTTCTTCTTCTTCTTCTTCTTCTTCTTTTCTTCTTCTGTCTTCATTCTTCTTCTTCTTCTTCTTCTGTCTTCATTCTCCCCCTTCTTCTTCTTCTTCTTCCTCCTCTTCTTCTTCTTCTGCTTTTTTCTTCTTTAGTCTTCATTCCCTTTCTTCTGTCTTCAGTCTTCATTCTTCTTCTTCTTCTTCTTCTTCTTCTTTTTCTTCTTCCTCCTCCTACTCTTCTTTTCTGCTTTTCTTCTTCTTCAGTCTTCATTCCCTTTCTTCCTCTGTCTTCATTCTTCTTCTTCTTCTTCTTCTTCTTCTTCTTCTTCTTCTCTAGAGATTTGAACTTTGCTTTATTAAAGGCTTATGAGAACATTAAGATGCAAAAACCCATTGATTTTATAATCAATAAATCTTATTGTCAGCTCTGCGTTTAATAACTTATAATATCCGTTAACATATTCTTTTTTCTTTCTTTCTTCATCACTCAATCTTGATTTAATAGCTGCCGAAATTCAATATCTTTTAGCCAATCTGCTCCTTGCAAGACCTGACATAATTGTTTTTCCCATTTCTTTAAATTTACTGACTTGTAATTTTTTAATGATTTCTTTCTTCTATCTTTTGAGAAAAAAAAATGGAGGCGGGGGTGTCGAAAAAAAAGACGGGGTGTGAAGTAAAAAGATAAAATTCAAAGAATGAAATAAAAACAATAATTAATCAAATATTGATGATGTTCAGACAAATTGAAAAGTCCGTAAAAATTATGTTGGGGGGAAGTAACATTTTAACTTAAAAAAAAAATGAACTTAGCAGCAGGCAACTGCCGCCCTGTCGTCTGGGGCGTTAGAATACACCGACTCTACCTTTGCAGAGGGGTAAGACTCCCCCAATGGGGCCACCTGTTGGCTGTGGTTGGCGACACGTGATGCTTAAGGATGGAACCCAGGTGACTGTTCCTTGAGCCACTTCTTCACTACAGATTTCATTTCCTCATCACTGGAATAATGTTTGCCTCTCAAACCATCTTTCATGGGACCAAATAGATGATAGTCTGAGGGCGTTAAATCTGGTGAGTATGGAGGATGCAGTCAAGTTGTCCACGCAAATGAGGTGATTTTCTCCCTTTTCCTGATGTTTGTTTGTGGTTGAGCATTGTCATGCAGAAGGAGGACATTGTCGATTAGCAAGTTGGGTCTTACTCATTGGATTATTTGTCTGAGTTTCTCCACATAGTCACCGTTTCTCTCAGTAGCAATGTTCCACCTTTGAATGAGAGCATGTATCCCTGCTCCGTAAAATTCTTTTGACTGTTCTTTGAGCCACTTCTTCACTACAGATTTCATTTCCTCATCACTGGAATAATGTTTGCCTCTCAAACCATCTTTCATGGGACCAAATAGATGATAGTCTGAGGGCGTTAAATCTGGTAAGTATGGAGGATGCAGTCAAGTTGTCCACGCAAATGAGGTGATTTTCTCCCTTTTCCTGATGTTTGTTTGTGGTTGAGCATTGTCATGCAGAAGGAGGACATTGTCGATTAGCAAGTTGGGTCTTACTCATTGGATACTTGGTCTGAGTTTCGTTAGGGTTAGGGTAACATTTTGACTAACCCTTGTACTTGTTTTTCATTGGCTTATTCAATATTCCTAACATCCTAATAAAGAAAGGATATCAGTTGTTTGGTTCGTTTTGTTTTACGGCATATCAACCTCAGTGGGTCATTTAATGCCGATAAAGTTTTGAAATAAATTAATTCTTAATGGATAATACAATTTTTTTATAAATACATTTTTCGATTTAACCCATAGATGGGACCCTAACAGGTACTACCACTCCGGGTCAGAGTCGACCAGGGAGCAATGGTGATGAAGAGGTGCTCCACATTCCCCAAACCTCCAAAACTGGAACCTCACCATCAGATAGAGTTTAACGTCATTCCCAGGACATGTAGACCCGCAGCCACCGCCTTCTAGCACCCATATGATAAAAAGGGGATGGGGCTTGCCATAAGGGCAATAGGGTTTGGAAAATCATATAGGTGCTAGGGCTTGACATGACCAGCCGATTGATTGGAGGGGGCCTCTCCGACCGCCCGTCTAGCGCAAGATAGGACCAAAGTGGAGTATTGCATGTCATGAACTGCTCATCCACCTGGGCTCTATCCTTAAGCATCACGGGTCGCCACCCACGGCCAACAGGTGGCCCCATTGGAGGAGTCTTACCGCTCTGCAGAGGTGCAGTTGGTGCATTCTAACGCCCCAGCCGACAGGGCGGAAGGATATCAGTACAAGATGAGTTCTACTTAATTACACAAACTCATTTTTATCAATTAATTTTAAAAACAGTGGTACCTTCACTTATGCGTCTTAGAAGTCTTCCAAGTTATGTGCCACTCACTTAGTCAATTTTTGTTATGTGTTGGGAGCTCAAATTTGAGGTACCAACGAACTTTAAATAAGCTTATGTTAATAACCTAACTAAAATTATTTAAGTTTTCAAATGTATTACACCAAAGAAAAATATTAATCAGAAAAAAATTAACATTTAAACATGTTACAGTGCATAATTCATTATATTCTATTCAGTGCTATTTTTCGTGTTAAAAAAAAACGTAACAAAAAAAAATTAGGTATTTGGTTGGTGGTTGGAACGGATTAATGACATTTCAGTTTATGTCAATTGGCAAAATTGATTTGATATATGAGAAAATTGAGTTATGATCTGAACAAATTATCTCATAAGTCAATTATTATGTTTATTATTATAAAATTATGTTTATTATTATAAAAACCCCAGCCCAAGAGGGTTCTAACCGCGCAGTGAGAGGCTGGCATCTTGAGAGCGACAATCCTTAATGTCTGCTCCAGCTGACTGATTGCCGACAACTCCCTAACTTAATTTCTGTTCCTTTCCAATGCCTTTTTATTGGCGCCTTTCTGGGGTGGGGGGGATCAAGTAATAACTATATGGTCAATTTAACCCCTTCCAATTTTGAATCCCCAACGAACTTCAATTCAAAAATCTAACTACACTTCATACCTAATTCGTAGCTACCTACGATATATTAAATCCCATTAGGAAAGAATTATTTAGATTTTTAAAAAAATTATAAAACTAACCCCTAACCCTAACTCCTAACAAACAACTGGATATTGATGGTGTAAATGAAAAACATGTCCTTTCTTAATCGAGATCAAAAAGGGGTGCCTAAAGGTATAAAGACTGAAAATAAATTCCAAACAACATACTTATGAGTACTCATTATTTTGGTAAGTTAACAAACATCTGACTGACTTTCTCTCTCTTTTAATATTTCTGTACTTTTTCCAGGTGTTCTGATCAAATCTTGCGAGCAAAACATGTTCATTTACTTACAATAGAATCCAATAACACCAATTTTCTAAGTGTATTCAATATATAAATCTGTTTTCAAATTCAAACTTGAGTCACCTTTAAACTAGTAAAAGTCAGATATGAACTCAATGTGAAATTCATCCTTAATTTTTGAGGGCTGATTGAATAAACATTCATGGGAAAACAAAATCTTATATACTTTCTTGTTTGTAAATAAAAAAAAAAACTAAAAAAAACAAACTCCACCAAACATTTTATCTGAGTTTCATTCTTTATATCCCCTGAATACATTTAATTTATATTTTAATTTTTATTCAATCTTTTGCTATCTCTTTTGTATTTCGTACCTAATTCAATTTTCTGAACTTTGTTCTTTCTCTTTCAAAATCACATTGCACCTAAGTAAAAAATATAATTATCTTAGCAATGACTTCCAGTTGTATATTATTATTTACCTGAAGATATATGCTCCAAAAACTAAAGTAAAAATACCATTGTTTATTCTTAATGTTTTTTTCTTATTGTATTCACAATTTTTAATTACGAGTGCAAGATGAAAACTTTATCATGTCAGCTACAAAGCAAGTGCTCGATAGATCAATAGGTAGAATGCTACGGTGACAACATTGATTAATAAATATTTATAGTGTATGGGTATAAAATGTATAGATTTTATGAGTACATCTAATTATAATGGAGATTGTGCATTTTACTGTCTGTAACCGAAACTATGTCACTACTCAAGTCACAATTCCCTTAGTTATTTACGTCATATTCTCCATGAATTTATTTTTATTTAAACGTCAATTATCAATAAAATTGTTTTAGAGTAGTATCAGTCGGACAGCGAGGGAGCCTATCCACTTTTTTTACTAGTGCTAGACTAGGGAGATTTTCTTTGTTATGTGGGGCACTGCACCTACCGTAAGCTCCCCACTTTACCTTACAGATCATATTACCCAATCTGTGCTACCCATACGCTGAGACGGCAGGGACGGTATCAAATCAGGAACCTTGCGATTCTTAGGCACGTGTTCCACCGACTGAGCTCACCGAAATATATATATATATATATTATATAATATATATATATATATATATATATATATATACTCATCTTTTCCTAGATAAGGATTTTATGTGAAACACTTAATAAATCTGAATATGTATCAAACCAGGAACCTTGCGATTTTTAGGCACGTGTTCTAGCGACTAAGCTAAGCCAATATATATATATATATATAATATATATATATATATATATATATATATATATTATAATGGTCTACACAGGAATATTGAGCACTTTATATTTGTTATATCGCTGTCTTATAATTGTGAAACTTGTATCAACTAACCATTGAGACCAATTTAAAAATCATTCACACACACACACACACACACACACACACACACACGCGCGCGCGCGCGCACACACACACATATATATATATATGTATCTATATACTCATCTTTTCATAGATAAGGATTTTATGTGAAACACTTAATAAATCTGAATATGTAATGCAATTATAATTTGTAACTCTAATTTAATAAAGTTGAACTATTCCTTATTCTAAAAGAGATTAATGAAATGGAAACCAAACTTGTAGTTTTATTGAATCCGTCTTTTTTAACCAATTTAACAATTGAGGAATGAAGCTAAAATGAAAATGAGAAATAATCAATTAGTAATTAAATGCTTGGCTTGCAAATAATACATCTATCAAATTGGATTTGGTTTAGTCATTTATTTCATTTTATTTTAAATGATTTTCCAAATGAAAAAAAAAAAAAAGTCAGAAATTTAATTTCTTCAAAATCTAAGATGTAGATTATTTAATTATAATTCAAGAAATAACTCCTGGTAATTTTCATTCACACCTTTTTTTAGGCAGACGTAAAAAAAATAGAGTTGCTCCCCTTTGATCAGTAGGGGACTGACAGGAACCCGGTTATATGGGGTTTCCGTCATGTCACTTTTGGATTGGGTTTTGGACTGTGTAGATGCAGCTGACGACGTAGAAGCATTCTCTACCCTGTGTTAAATAAAACCTTGTTGATTTTACAACAAGCTGGTCTTGTATTATTATTCAGGTCTTCCGTATTTTATCTGTATGTAAAAACATTCTTGTTACGATGTTTGTGGCCATCCTTTTGGCTTCAATGTCCAGTGGAGATCCTTTGTGTTAAGCAGAGTACGATCCTTAGTGAATACTCCTTTGGTTGCTCCTTAGTGTTCCTCAGTCTTGCAGGTCCTTCGTCAATGAGTGCAAATGGACATCTGTCAATATCAGTCGATTAAGTAGTTAACCAACCCCGTATTCGGGATATTGATTGGCTGAGGTTTAAACCACGTGGCCTTGCTTAGTCTATGCATTCAAGTGGTAGATTGCAGCACGGCTTATATACTACAGATAATCCAACCGTTATTTTAAATCCTTTGTGTTAAGTAGAGCACGATCCTTAGTGAAGAATCCTTTGGTTACTCCTTAGTGTTCCTCAGTCTTCTAGGTCCTTCGTCATTGAGTGCAAATGGACAGCTGTCAATATCAGTTGATTAAGTAGTTAACCAACCATGTATTTGGGCTGTAGATTGGCTGAGGTTTAAACCACGTGACCTCGATTAGTCTGTAAATTTAAGTGGTGTATTGCAGCACGGCTTATATACCAAAACTAATCCAACAAGATGAGGTTTAGCAATGGAACATAAAGCAATGATGTATCAGAAGTAATTTTGTTTCTACATCAAGTGTCGTTTTTTAAGTCTATGTAATACTCTACATACAGTGTCTCTTGATGAACCTGACTCTTATGAATATTTCTGTGCTACTCATGTGCTGAGTTGGCGAGGGCTGGTATCAACCCCGAAACCTTGTGGTCCACTTAGCGGATACTGTACAGATTGAGCTACACCGGTCATATATCTAATCTACGCTTGTCTTTTTAGGAGACTTTTGGTATTTGCTCAATCCGTCAGCACCATATATATATATATATATATATATATATATATATATATATATATATATATATATATATATATGCACTGAAATCTTGTTTGATGGAGTGTCACTGCACTATCAAACTCTATGATTACTGCAAGAATTGAGAGAGTTTCTTCCACATTTTATTTCAAAACGTCCTATACAGTCTTATTCAGCAGATCCAAAAGTGCTGCTCACATAAAAGTGTCACTTAGGGCAGACCAACCCCATTAAACTTTTAAACCCAGTCGGTAGAGTGTTTGGCTAAGAATCACAAGGTTCAGGGTTTGATACCAGCCCTCACCTACTCAGCGTATGAGTAGCACAGGGATCTGTGCGGTAAAGTGAGGAGCTGATCGTAAGTATGGCGCTCCACCTCAGATGCTAAAAAACAATCTGCCTGGTCTAACGTTAGCGAAAAAGGGATAGACTCCCTTGTGGTATGGCTGATATCAACTTTAGGCCAGCCCGACGACTTTACTTGAAATACTAAAATACATTTTTCCTTTGAAAGTGTAACCTAATAGATATTTATATTTTACTTATCTTTTATATTGTCTTTATTATTAACCTGAGGGGTCTGATTTAGCTCAGAGGCCTAAGAATCGCAAGGTTCCGGGTTCAATATTGGTCCTCACCAACTCAGCACATGAGTATTACAACCTGGGTAAT
>CM042143.1:13269544-13349544 GCA_023376005.1 Doryteuthis pealeii
ATTCAATTTTAATTGTCTACACACACACACACACACACACACACACACACACACACACATATATATATATATATATTTATATATATACTTATTAGCTATTAACATGTTTGCAATAAAAGGATTTAAAAACCTAAGAAAAATACAAATCCAATTAATTCACAATACTTTCTACACCACAATTAAAGGCATTGTTCTATTTTGAAAGTAATTGTTGGTTTATCTAAAGAGGGGGAAGAGGTATTTATCTCCACACCCCGCGAAGTCACAGGATGGAGCACCTATGCCTCCTGGACAGCAGGTGCAAAAAATTGCCCTTGCTCTATTACTTCAGTCAATAAACCCAACTCCTTACCCCTCTTAGACAATGGGGGGCAGGTGCTGCCTAGAAGGATGGCCTTTTGAGACTAAACCTGCCAAAAAAAGCCTGAGGAACCAACAAACCAACATGAATTAACATTTAAATGGAGAATTCTGAATTCAACAGGCACCTGTGTGATTATAAGATTCATTTGTGAAGGAAAGGAAACACTATATTTTCAAAGTGAGAATATATTATACACGCATACAATGAATGTTATTCCCTAAACTCTAGGCATGAAGTAATACCTACTCCTGTTTTTCTCTCTCTCTCTCTCTCTCTCTCTCTCCTCTCTCTCTCTCTCTCTCTGTGTGTGTGTGTGTGTGTTCCTTGTTGAATTCAGAAGCTATCATGTCTTAATCAGGAGCCTTCACAGAACTTTGAACCGAACCCTTTATTCAATCCATGGGGATAGACTATTCTCATTCCATTAACCATGACTGGGTACAAGTTTTAAGCTATGTTAAGTATTTCATGTTGTTATCGCCCTTGGCCATGATTAAAGAAGGCCGGATGGCACATTGGCCAAAATGATGTGTATATGATAATAAAGATGAGGACAATAGTCCGAAAAATCCAAATAATACAAAAGCAATGATTAAATTCTGAATTTTATCTCTGATGAATTTACACCCTATATATCTACCACACAATTAATTTACCAATAAAAAATTATCTGACACATTCACAATATCTTATTTTTGTCCCCCCCCCCTGTTTCAATCATTCTTGCTTACACACACACCCTTTGACATCCATTTTCCGCAAATGAAACCAAAAACAACACTTTGTTAGAATCCTAGTTGAGGTAAAGATTTATGCGTCTGGTCATTGCACATTGAAATTTCCAGAGATGGATTACCCCCCCCAAAGGATTAGATTTCCCTGCGGTTGTGTTTACAAGCAGAATGCGATTTTATTAGGCATAAAATAATACCTCTTTTAAAGTGTTTATATCTTTCTTCAAAAGGAACTCATAGTATATATATTTACCAACACCTTCGCATGAGCAGGACGTGACACAAGGTCAATTTCGTACTATTTCGGAATTTTTGAGATGAGGCTTGATAATTAGTATTCATCATCATCATCATCATCATGTCGCGCTTTAGCACGGATATCCATGACAATCTCTCTCCATCCGTCCCTATTGCTCATCATTCTCGGGAGGTCCTCTATGCAGCATCCCGCATCCGCACAGAGCTGATCAACGTACGTTTTTGCTGGTCGGCCCACACTGGCTTGTCCATGTGCTGGCTTCCACAGGAGGACGTCGCTTATGAGTTCGTCCTTGCTTCTCCAGCAGTGTCCCGCGTGTCTTGTCCGTCTTACTCGGATGGTTTGGGTGATATGTGGCAGGTGGCCATACAGCTGTTTTCTCGTAGGGTGCTGTTTCCACGTCTTGTTCATGATCACCCGCAGCATTCTTGTGCAGCTCCCATCTAGTTTATTCTCTAGTCGTTTAGTTAGGGTCCAGGTGGTGCAGCCATACAGCAGTATGTATTAATTAAATAGTATTATTTAGATTATTCATTTATTTATTAAGGGAAACTCTGAATTGAAACCAGTTAAACTCCGCTTAAGAAATTGACTAGTATTATTTGGATTATTCGGACTATTGTCCTCATCATCATTGTTATCTGTACAACGTTTCGGCTGATGTACCCTCCGGCCTTATTTACATATTTGTTGTCAGACTTGGAAACTTTCACGGACTTGGGCTCCTTCTTTTCGGACTCGGAAGAAGATTCCCGAGTTCGACAAGAAGGTTCATGAGTGATAAAGTTCCCGAGTCTAATAAGAAATACCTGAAGAAGGCCAGAGGACACATCGGCCAAAACGTTGTACAGATAACAATGATGATGAGGACAATAGTCCGAATAATCCAAATAATACTAGTCAATTTCTTAAGCGGAGTTTAACTGGTTTCAATTCAGAGTTTCCCTTCTCCCAGACAGGTTGCCTTACCAAGGTTGAAGAGCCCAGTCTGTCCTACTATTTACTTATTCCTGGAGGGAGTATAGTTGGATTCATACCTTTCCCAAAGGAAGCGCGGTGGTATACTGGTTGGAGTCGCAGAAAATGGACTGATCGACCCGAGTACCATTCCTGGACGAAGCCACAGTTCACACAACGCTAATACCCTTGGGAAAGGTATGAATCCAACTATTCTCTCTCCAGTTATAACTGTCTATGTCCTTTCTTTATGACAGAACACTAAAAACTAAGTGCTACAAATCTCAAGTATTTTTCTTCTTTTCATTTTTTAATTTAATTTAATTTAATTTATTTTTTTGAGTAAGACTCAATTTGCCAATCAGCAATGTCCTCCTTCTGCATAACAATTCTCAACCATACACAAACACCAAGACAAGAAAGAAAATCACCTATTTGGGTTGACAACTTTACTGCATCCTCCATACCCACCCGATTTAGCGTCTTCAGACTATCATCTTTTTGACCCAATTAAAGATGGTTTGAGAGGCAAACATTATTTCAGTGAAAGGACGTGAAATCCGTATTGAAGAAGTGACTCAAAGAACAATCAACAGAATTTTACGTGGCAGGGATACATGTTCTCATTCACAGGTGGAACATGCTATAGAGAGAAATGGTGACTATGTGTAGAAGTAGGGATGTGATCCACAGAGGACCAGCTTCATTTTGATGTATGATACATATTCCTGTGTTGGTAGTTATATCTGTCCTAACAAAATGGCATTACTTTTTGACTAACCCTTGTATTTTAATATCCCTTTGAATTAACCTATCAAACTAACCTACATATCAATAGATATGTTAAATATCTGGCCGCCATCCTTGTCCAGTTGTAAAGAACTTAAAGTGAATAAGTAAGTAAGTCCCGAGTTATAGAATCCTTTGGTAAGTGAATAAGTCCTGTGATATAGAATCCTTTGGTAAGTGAATAGGTCCTGTGTTATAGAATCCTTTGGTAAGTGAATAAGTCTTGTGTATAGAATCCTTTGGTAAGTGAATAAGTCCTGTGGCATAGAATCCTTTGGTAAGTGAATAAGTCCTGTGTTATAGAATCATTTGGTAAGTGAATAAGTCCTGTGTTATAGAATCCTTTGGTAAGTGAATAAGTCCTGTGTTATAGAATCCTTTGGTAAGTGAATAAGTCCTGTGTTATAGAATCCTTTGGTAAGTGAATAAGTCCTGTGTTATAGAATCCTTGGTAAGTGAATAAGTCCTAGAATCCTTTGGTAAGTGAATAAGTCCTGTGTTATAGAATCCTTTGGTAAGTGAATAAGTCCTATAGAATCCTTTTGGTAAGTGAATAAGTCCTGTGTTATAGAATCCTTTGGTAAGTGAATAAGTCCTGTGTATAGAATCCTTTGGTAAGTGAATAAGTCCTGTGTTATAGAATCCTTTGGTAAGTGAATAAGTCCTTTTGGTAAGTGAATAAGTATAGAATCCTTTGGTAAGTGAATAAGTCCTGTGTTATAGAATCCTTTGGTAAGTGAATAAGTCCTGGTAAGTGAATAAGTCCTGTGTTATAGAATCCTTTGAAATAAGTCCCGCGATATAATACTACGTTCCGTCGTCCAAGAGGATCCAAGTAGTAATGCTAGTATTACCAGAAAAGGTCAGTATAAATAATAATATCAGCAGCAGAGCATTGCCAGTGATTGGACAATAGGTTGCCTTCCCAGGTCACGTGCTTATCAGCGAGTCTATAAGTAGAAGTAAGCATTTACCACACGCCTTATATACCAAAAACTCCAACAAGATATGTAATTGACAATTTTTCATCTCGCTTATCAAGATATATATATATATATATATTGATAATTTTGAATCATATTACCACGACCAGACAACTAGGCAAACACCATTTGCGACATCCGGAGCACTGGACAGCTGTTTCGTCCTCATTTGGTCTCATCAGCAGTGCATACCACAATCTCCGCCATTAGAGATTGAACCAGTGGACCACAGCGTGAAGAGCGGGGACTTAACACACTGGGCCACCAGCCCATGCCACAAACGGAGAATGCCAAATCACCTAGTCAATGGTAATATTAATTCAAATGCGCAGTCACCTAACCTATATATATATATATATATATATATATATATATATATATATATATATATATATATATATATATATACATAAAGGAGAAATTTTGGTATGTACGTGTCAACATATAAATTCAAAATGGAAGGTCACTCAGATTCAAAATCTTGCATACACATTGATATCCTTCTACCTAAGAAACACTCAAAATTTGGTTATTGATTTTTACTGATTAAGGGATATAATTAATTAATTAAGCCAAAATCACCCAATTTGCAAAACTGACCGTATACCAACTCCTGCTGATGATAAAATATTGTCCTCTGCCTGACTTTTTATTAGAGCGATTACCAGCACTGAAATTCGGTTTTAGTGAATAAATCTTTCAGTCTTAAGCCGTTCAGCTCGGAAGTTATCACCTATTTATAGTCCAATCTTAAAGATATCCATAAGGCTGGAAAGAAGAGAAAATAATCTTTCTCAATATATAATTTGTATGAATCTTTTTTGTTATTTTGTTCTGCCTCATCTCATTTTGATCTCGTCACATTTTTTCCCAGGTTTCTCTTGATATTGTTTTGTTTTCTTCTAGATTCATTCTATTTTCTACTTAGATTAAATGCAAACCTTTTCCCAATATGTAAAAGCTGAAACTGTTTGAAGGCTTGTCTTTGATTTAGAGTGGCACAAATTCTTACATTAAAGAATTCCGTGAAGATATAGAAAATCTCTAGAAATGAAATATTTCTTCATGTCTTAGCTGATCCATAGTAAGTTATATTCAACACGATTCTATTTGAATTCCTTTTGACAAAAAAACATTTTAAATTACTTTCTTTTTTTCCCGTAATATTATATCATAAAATCCATTGTCATTGTCTATAGCCATGTCTAAAAATAGTAAAAAACTAATCTCTTATTGAAAAGCTTTCCTATGGTAAAATGTCCGTTGCTGTGCTGAAACGGGAGTGTGTTTCCATTAGTGTAGAGGTTGTAAAAGAAAAAGACAGAATTGGATGATTTCTCTTACAAAAGGGGGGGGTGGAAAGAAAGAAAAAAAGAGGAACATGTAGACATATATATATATATATATATATATATATATATATAAAGAAGTGTTGAAATTTTATAGTTCTGAACTGGGTTCAGTAATAATGGACAGGGAAAAGTTTTGATGTAGTTGAAGTCGCAAGGGTTAACATGCAAAATTAGATTTCAGACAATACTTGCCTAAAGAAATGAGTGGTGGGTGAAGAAAGAAACAAAGCCAAAAAAATGGTAGATCAAAGAATATATAATAATGATGTCTGAATGATAAATATAAAAGTATCAGGTTTTTGGTTAATAGAAAAGAAAGAAAGAAAGAAAGAAAGAAAAAAAGGATGAATATCTGATAGATAAATTGCATTGAGGAGGAATTTCCCTATGGATGAAGAATTATGGGACAAACAAGCCAAACGTAGGAAGCTATTACCAAAAATTACCTACTTAGCTCAGTCGGTAGAGTGTCCGGCTGGCAACCTCGAGGTTTCTGGTTCGATTCCGGCCCTCTTTGTGCATCACGCTTGTCTGACCACTTTTTAAACTCCCCCATCCTCTCATACACATTTATACACTGTAGTAGACAGCCCCCCATATGGTGCTAAAAGCCTCTGATGAATCTCGGGCCCCTGCATTCCTCCCAAATAGAGAGATCGTGTCACTTCCTTGTTGTATACTGCGAGTGGTATGGCCATGTTTACACTATGAAGACAGCAAGCAAAATGGTGCGATCAAGCTCAAACACTGACCACGTGATCAAATCAGTGTCAACTATAAGCGAGCATGATTAGAACGCAATGTGACAATAATAAAGATAGGTTATAAAGGGGCCGATTTAGTTCAGTCGGTATAGCACACGACTAGGAATCGGAAGATTCTTGGTTCGATACCGGCCCTCGCCAACTCAGCGTATGAGTAGCTCTTGGATATGTGCGGTAAAGTGAGGAGCTGATGGTAAGAGTGTCGCTCCGTCTCAGACGCCCAAACAATCACCTTGATCTAACACTAGTGACAAGTGGATAGACTCCCTCGCTGTCTGGCTGATACTGACTTCAGGCCGCCCCATCAACTTTACTTTTTTTATAAGGATAACTTTATGTTTATGGGGCACTCGTGGTGTAATGGTTATCATCGTAGGAAATAAACTCGGCGACTTGAGTCCATATCCTGTGTTGCGTTATTTTCGGCATATAAGGCGTGCTGTAATCCACCATTTAAACTTATAGACTCAGCGAGGTCACGTAGTTTAAACCCCAGCCAATCAATAGCCCGAATACGTGGTTGGTTAACTATTTAATCGCTGCTATTGACAGCCATTGCACGTTATTCGAGATTGACAAACGGACCTATTACCAAAAATTACTTGAGGTAACAAGAATTTTCATCCCTTATTCAAATTTCCTACCATATATCACAAAGATGCTGATAGGTATGACACATGAAAATCTAAAAAGACGCAGTAAAATCATTTCCATGCATCCCTGTGTTTTTTTTTTTCTTCCCTCACTATTTCAAGCTAACTGTGAATACATTTCAATAGTTTATTAGAAACTAATTACACAGGATAGGTTACAAGGTAATCAACCCCATGAAAGTAAGAAAACAAACAATGTGTTTATTTTTGATATGGCCTTTTTAGCCGACAATTTTTGGAGGATATGCACTTAATTGAAGTCATACCTAATTTTGAAAATTAATTAGTTAATGATTAATGAATTATAACTAATTAATTTCGAGTCACACTCGGAGCAGTCTCCCATGTCTATAACTTTGCTGATGAGACCTAATAGGTCGAAAGGTACATACAGGGATTGACATTTTCTCGATTTGTTTAGCCTTACATTTGAACATACATGTCCGCCTAAATTCATTAATTTTAACTAATTAATTTTCAAAATTAGGTATGACTTCCATTAAGCACATATCCTCCAATATATATATATATATATATATATATATATATATATATATATATATATGATAGATCATCTCATTAATCTTGATATACGAGTAGCTAACAGTTCAGTTGAAGATTTGAACTGTTGGACTACCCTTTTCAGGAAATGGCATCCCTTTCCTATGCATCATTGGCATTGTTTTCCATAGATGAGATATTACTACCTAGGTATGTAAACTGGTCTACTAATTCTAAAGCCTTAGTATCCATTGTGAAGATGCCTCCGTCATAAAATATTCCGCCCTGTCGGTGGGGTGTTAGAATGCACCGACTGCACCTCTGCAGAGGGGTAAGACTCCCCCAATGGGGCCACCCGTTGGCCGTGGGTGGCGACCCGTGATGCTTAAGGATAGAGCCCAGGTGGATGAGCAGTTCATGACATGCACTACTCCACTTTGGCCCTATCTTGGGCTAGAAGGGCGGTCGGAGAGGCCCCCTCCGATCAATCGGCTGGTCACGTCAAGTCCTAGCACCTATATAATTTCCCCAACCCTATTGCCCTTATGGCAAGCCCCAACCCCTTTTTATCATATGGGTGCTAGAAGGCGGTGGCTGTGGGTCTACATGTCCTGGGAATGACGTTAAACTCTGTCTGATGGTGAGGTTCCAGTTCTGGAGGTTTGGGGAATGTGGAGCACCCCTTCATCACCATTGCTCCCTGGTCCACTCTGACCCGGAGTGGTAGTACTTTAGGGTCCCATCTATCGGTTAAATAGAAAAATGTGTTTTAAAAAAATTGTATTATCCATTAAGAATTGATTTATTTTAAAACTTTATCGGCATTAAATGACCCACTGAGGTTGATATGCCGTAAAACAAAACAAACCAAACCAAACCATAAAATATTTCACTGGTATTATCAATGTAATTTTTAAGGTTTTAAAACATTTCTTCCTGAATCTTTCAGGAAATGGCATCCCTTTCCTACGCATTCATTGACATTGTTTTCCATAGACGAGATATTACTACCTAGGTATGTGAACTGGTCTACTAATTCTAAAGCCTTAGCATCCATTGTGGAGATGCCTCCATCATAAAATATTTCACTGGTATTATCAATGTAATTTTTAAGGTTTTAAAACATTTCTTCCCGAATCTTTCAGGAAATGATGACACATATTTCATTGTCTCTCGTTTACAAAACTTTTTTAAAAAGTTCATGTCATTTTCAGGAATTAAAAGAAAATATCTTTTGAATTTTGTTAGAAAACAAGTATTTTATATTTTATAAGCAAACTAGCTTTCAGCACTCTCATATTTTTTAATGAAAAGAAGTTTTATGATAATAAACACAAAAACATATTTATTCTGTCGACAGCAGATAACAAGTAAACAAACTAAAAAATAATTGAAATATATGTATATTTACTTCTAGGCTTTCTAACAGAATAGGTTTTTTAAAAATAATATATTATTAGAATATTGCATAATTTTCAATACAGATTGATTATAATGAAAGAAAATGTAATCTGGTTGTCAGCAAAAGTTTCTGTCACAGATATCACAGCCAGTCATGACAATTTCTGGTCCTTGTCTGTATATTTTTTCATGTATATGATAAAAAGTGTGGTGTAATGGTTAAAGTCATGGGAAATGGACTCGTCACCCGAGTTCAAATCCTGGACGCGGTAACTGCATTTTCACTTAGCGCTAATACCCTTGGGGAAGGTATGAATCCTACTCCAGCTATGGGTAAATAGTAGGGCAGACCGGGCACTTTAACCATGACTAGGTAACCAGTCTAGGAGAAGGAAAGCTCTGAATTCAAACCTGTTGAACTCCGCTTAAGAAATTGACCTTGTCACATCCTGCTCGTGCGGAGGGGTTGGTAAATATATATATGATAAAAAGTGTTAGGGTTTGCTATCAGGGCAATATAGTCAGGCCAATGATATAGGAGCTAGGGCATGACATGATCAGAGAGAGGTTGGATCTCCGACTGCCTGTCTAGTGGCCAAAGTAGCATTGAATATCATGGACAGCTCAGACTCCAGGATTTCATCATGAAACCTCATCCATACCCAACAAGTGGCCCCATCGTAGAGGTGCAGTGGGTGGCTCTGTAGAGGTGCAGTCAGCATATTATACTGCCGCAGCCAACAGGATGAATTATATTTCTTGTAAAATAAAATAGACCATTCAGATTTCATAAATGCGTGGAAATAATAAGCTTAGTAGATTACCATTCTGCTAATATTTAATACAACCACATTTAGTAATATCTAATTGACTGAGGACCCTAAGATCTGACAAACAACTAAGTGAGCTAAGTACCCTCACAAAGGAAAGGACAGAATGGATTCAAATGAGGTGGGACTGAATGCTGTTCTACATATTCATCAACCCCTCCACACAAGTTGGATGTGACAAAAGGTCAATTTCTTAAGTGGATTCTTGAAAGCAGAGTTTTCCTTCTCATAGACTGGTTGTCATACCAAGATTAAAGAGCTCATTCTGCCCACTATTTACCCTTAGATGGAAGGAGAATAGTTGGATGCACATTTTTTGCCAAGAGTATTAGTGCTATGTGAAATGCAAACAGCTTCGTCCTGGATTTGAACTTATCTTGCCTTGTCCATTTCCTATGACAATAAACATTCATCCCATGTCTCCACTTAACGCTGCTGTGGGATGTGCAGCATACAATAAAACATCGTCAATTGTTCAAAGCTGATAGTCATAAAGTCATCGACAGAATGGCCTATTGTCGGTATCAACCAGAGAGTGAAGGAGTCTATCTCCTTTTCACTAGCGCTAGACCAAGGAGATTGTTTTCGCCACACCTACCATCAGCTCCTCATTTTACCACACAGATCCCTGTGCTACCCATACGCCGAGTTGGCGAGGGCCAGTATAGAACCCGGAAACTTGTGGTTCCGTGCCGGATGCTCTACCGACTGAGCTAAGCTTGCCCTTTCACTGATAGTCATAAAGTAAAGTCGCCAGGGTGGCCTAAAGTCGGTATCAGCCAGACGGCGAAGGAGTCTTTCCCCTTTTCACTAGCGCTGTTTTTGAGTCTTAGGTGGAGCGCCACACCTACCATCAGCTCCTCACTTTACCGTACAGATCCCTGTGCTACTCATATGCTGAGTTGGCGAGGGTCGGTATTGAACCCAGAACCTTGAGGTTCCTAGCCCGACGCTCTACCGATGGAGATACTTCTGCAAAAAGAATCAACTCCTACGGAATTCCACTGAGGAAATATTCCACCTGTTGTTTTTTTATTCTATAGAAATTCAGAAGTTTTCACTTAGGCTTCTATTCAGTGATTGTCAATGCAGGGTGGGATTTACCAATTTGTGGGCCCCAGGCCAAACTCATCAATTGACCCCATGGTCCATTAGTTGAAGACTACTGTTGACCTATACTTAATATACAGAGGCCCCAAATTCTGGGCACTATACTTATTGTGCAGGGGCAATTATGATTTTGAATGTATCATATAATAAAATATGTGGTATAAACCTGGAACAAGATTATAATCTGGCACGCTGCGTGGCAAATTAGTTTCAGTGCGCCCCCAGGTACCTGGGGGCCCTAGGCCAATTGCTTACTATGCCTATTGGTAAATCCGCCTCTGTGTCTATGCCAAAACATAGAGCCATTTTCTGTCAGCTTAGTTTTGGGGGAACTAGCAGAATGGCAAGCATATTTTCCTGCTTGAAGTCATTTTTATTCGGATAATGACACGATCTCTCTATTTGGGATGAATGCAGGGTCCCGAGATTCATCAGCGGCTTTTAGCATTATATGGGGACAGTCCACTACTGTGAAGAAGTGTGTATGAGAGGATGAAGAAATATAAAAGTGGTCAGACAAGTCTGATTCACAAAGAGGGAGAAGGTCACCCATCAACCCCTTTAACTAATAAGAAAATTCAGCAAGTTTGAGAGATGGAAATGATGAACTGACGAGCTTGTTCTCTACAGATCAGTCATTGTTCTGTCTATAAAATCATTCACGATGAGCTCGGCTTCTATAGAACAACAGAGCAGATTGTTTTTTGAATCTCTCTCATATATATATATATTTGTGTGGGAGAATATGTGTTTAATTGAAGTCAGACCTAATTAAAAAATTAAAAAAAAAAAATGAGTACTACTACTACCTAAACAAAGCGATGAAAAACTGCGAGGTTCCGTTTGGTGTAGAGGTAAGAGGCTTGCTTTGTCGATCCGACATACAGGTTTCGAATCACACACGAGGCGATCTTCGTATCTATAGCTCTGCTGATGAGGCCTAATGGGCCGAAATATACATATAGAGATTGATTTTTTCTCGATTTGTTTAGCCTTACATTTAAGTAGTTAAATCCCGCCTAATTAATCTTTAATGAATTAACTTTAAAAAAAAATTAAGCACATATTCTCCCAAATATTGTCGGCTGAAAATAGCCATATTTGTTTACATATATTTGTGTATATGGAATAATATTTGGGTTGTAAAAACTGAAAATTCTTTTGATGCACCTTGTTCATGAGCTTGCCTAATCAGATATCCAATAATACTGAAGCTTAAATTTTTAATTTTCAATTTGGAAAAATTCTGTTAAGTTTCTGGCCGCCATCCTTGGCCAGTTGAAAAGGACTTAAAGTAAGTAAGTCCTGAGCTATAGAATCCTTTGGTAAGTGAATAAGTCCTGAGTTATGGAATCCTACTAGTGTCAAAGGTCCAGTGATATAATCCTATGTTCCGTTGTCCACGAAGGTTCAAAGCAATGTGCGTAGGTATGACCAGAACAGCCGGTATAAATAACAATATCAGCAGCAGAGTACTGCCAGTGATTGGCCAAGAATATGGTCATATGGTTATCGCCGAGTCTATAAATAAGTAGGCATCTAGGACACACCTTATCAATAGAAAATCTCAACAAATCAAAACAAAACATCCAACATCTTTTATCCACATAAATACTTGTTTCTTCTTAGATAATTTCATAGTCCTGAAGAAGGTTTCCTTTGTAAACCGAAATGTTCGAACATAGACTATAAATTTCCATCCATTATAACACCCCGTGTTTGTTTCTATATTTTCTCCACATACTGTCGGATTAACTTCCACATCTTTATTCCATATATGCGTGTATATGGAATAATATTTGTGCTGTAAAAACTGAAAATACTTTTGACACACCCTGGTCATGGGCTTGCCTATCAGATATTCGATAATACAGAAGCTTCAATTTTCCAACATATTCTACAGTTACATAATGAACTGCCGAATAGCTAACAAATACTACTTCTTTGTACAGAAGTCTGTGGGGATCTAACCAACACCATCTACAATAAAATGGTGTGAGCTTAGAATTCATAACCAATTGCTTGAATATTCTTTGTGTAACAATCTTATATTGAATAGTAAAGTCATTTTCTTTTTTTTTCTTCTTTTTTCTGTGATTGCATAAAACATTCGGTGTCACAAACTGAAGATATATAAGAACAAGACACTTTAAAAATGGCTACAACAAAACTGATAAAGTCAAATCTAATTTGGACCAGTAACAATCAACTCACAGGATATATTCAATACAAGTTGAATGAAAAAAACATTTCTATGATCATTTACATGATTAAATCCAGCAGGTCAATTAGAATGATTCATTGTTGAGAATTTTCTCTGAAAATGCAACTGCCATTATCGAACCATAAATGACTGAGCAGAAGCATGAACTAATATCCATGACGGTTCAAGCAAATGATACAGTGTGCCCATGTCGTTCTTTCATTCACAAATTTTAGGATAGGCTTAACTGAAAAACTGGGAGTCTCATGATTGTACTAGAATTTCTTGTTTATTTCTTTTTTTTTCTAGGATTCCTAGGATTTTTGTTGGTTTCCCTAATCCATCTTCTGCTAAAAGGTATCTATTGTATTTTATATGCTGTCCACTTATATTCAATTTTGTACCGCCCTGTCGGCTGAGGCGTTAGAATGCACCGGCTGCACCTCTGCAGAGGGGTAAGACTCCCCCAATGGGGCCACCTGTTGGCCGTGGGTGGCGACCCATGATGCTTAAGGATAGAACCCAGGTGGATGAGCAGTTCATGACATGCAATACTCCACTTTAGCCCTATCTTGGGCTAGACGGGCGGTCGGAGAGGCCCCCTCCGATTAATCGGCTGGTCACGTCAAGCCAAGCCCTAGCACCTATATGATTTTCCCAACCCTATTGCCCTTATGGCAAGCCCCAATCCTTTTTTATCATATGGGTGCTAGAAGGCGGTGGCTACGGGTCTACATGTTCTGGGAATGACGTTAAACTCTATCTGATGGTGAGGTTAAAGTTTTGGAGGTTTGGGGAATGTGGAGCACCCCTTCATCATCATTGCTTCCTGGTCCACTCTGAACCGGAGTGGTAGTACCCGTTAGGGTCCCATATATTGGTTAAATAGAAAAATGTATTCATAAAAAAATTGTAATATCCATTAAGAATTGATTTATTTGAAAACTTTATCGGCATTAAATGACCCACTGAGGTTGATATGCCGTAAAACAAAAGAAAACAAAACAATCAATTTTGTAATGAAGAAAAAAAGGAGGGGGGCATTTAAAAGGTAGTAAAAAATTGAATATGTGGTTCTTATACTATGTTAGAAGGTTCAGAGTAACCTTCCAGCGTATTGAATATATACATCAATAAATCCAAACAAAGAAGTACAATATAACAACAATACAGACTTTATTGTCTGAGCATGTGGAAGATGAAATACATGACATTATACAAACAGACAGAACGAAACACTGCAGCGTCGGCCAATAAACTTACCACTCAACTTATTTAAACCTGTGTGTTTTCAATTTTCTTATATAACTATATATATATATATATATATATATATATATATATATATATATATAATATAATGAGAAGAATGAAATAAAGAAAAGAAAGAATAGAATGGATAATAAAAGAAGAATTTAATCAATATCACTTACACATGTGTTTTCGGTAAGGTTCATCTGTGTGTTAGGGTTAAATAATAACACTATATTTTTTGCAAATAACAAAATTATTTTCCCTACCAATAACCCCTAGACAAATCAAATATCCAAATTCTACGGTCTATTTCAGCGTTCCAAATGTGATTTTCAAAAAAAAATATTTTCGAACATTTCCAAATAAATTCTCCGTTGTTCCCCAACGAATTTTTTCATTCAAAACAAAATTTCACTCTGATGAAGGTCGAATCTTCTCTGTGTGCGAAGTATTTTCACACAGATGAACCGACCGAAACACATGTGTAAGTGATATTGATTAAATTCTTCTTTTATTATCCATTCTATTCTTTATTTTCTTTATTCATTCTTTCTCATATTGTCGGATTCATTTCCATTTCCATTTTACATACACACACACCACACACACACACACACATATATATATTATATATAATATATATATATATATATAGAGAGAGAGAGAGAGAGGAGAGAAGGGAGAGAGGGAAAGGATATTCAGTCAATTATTGTACATCTAGCCCAATGGTTTCTCAACCTTTTTTACCTATTGATCCCCTTTTAATCCTATTTTACTCTGGTATACCCTCCTTAGCCATTCCTTGTTTAAAAATCCCATTGTATTTTTATAGTTATATACATTTTACTTGCCTGGGTCCCAAAAATGTTATATGTCCCCGGGGATCCATATGGACCCCGGTTGAGAACCACTGAGCTACACCGTTACCATATCTATCCGTCTCTAAGGGGCAGTTTACTGTAAACAGCACATCCAATGTTCTGACCTTATGGATGGGTCAAGTACCGAAAGTTCACCGGAACTGTACACCTAAGCAACCAAGATAATTTGTATTGTTCTGTTGTCCAAAAATGTCTTTATAGAATACACTGACAAATACAGTAATTGCTTATGCTTGTATACAATAAAAATTAGTGACCAATGAATAAGCTTGATGATGCCAAATAGATATCATTTGTGAGGAAATCATTCATTAACAGGTCCTGACATAATGCATATGTTTCTAGTGAAAGGGCAAAGGAGACAATTACCTTTAAGTGCCCATCACTTTGGTCTGGAGTCTAATGAGATGACAAGTGCTGTCACCAGAAAGTCTTAGGCTGGCTCAATTAGAAATGTTAACCATCCATTTCAGTGCTGGCACCAGAATGATTTCGGTAAACAAAATCTCTTGAAATAATATCTGTAGAATGACAATTATTGCAACGGTAATCTGTTACACTCCAAGACAAAAGAACTTATAAGTAATATATAAGCGCGTGGTGTAATGGTTAAAGTCGGGAAATGGACTCGTCGCCCCGAGTTCAAATCCTGGACGTGGTAGTTGCATTTCATTTAGCACTAATATCCTTGGTAAAGGTATGAATCCTACTCTCCCTCCAGATATGGGTAAATAGTAGGGCAGACTGGGCTATTTAACCTTGGTTAGGCAACCGGTCTAGGAGAAGGAAAACTCTGAATTCAAACCTGTTGAACTCCGCTTAAGAAATTGACCTTGTGTCGCATCCTGCTCGTGCGGAGGGGGTTGGTAAATATATATAAGTAATATAAACACACACAAAAAAATGCGATTCTTGGGCCACTGAGCTTAATCGCCCCCCACCCCAGGTTAATAATACGGACAATATAAAAGATAAGTAAAATATAAATATATATTAGGTTACACTTTAATTTTTAAAAGTTAAGAGACATCTCAACTCTTGAAGGCAAACTCCTAAACTCGGTAGAACAATTTAAGTACCTAGGCAGTAATATCTCATCCACAGAAAGCGATGTTAATGCACGCATAGGAAAGGCATGGACAGCTATAAATTAATTACCAGTCATATGGAAATCTAAACTTTAAAGTTAAAGAGACAATTCTTCTAAGCCGTTGTCATGTCAGTGCTACTAAACGGCTGCATAATTTAGACCCTAACGAAGCGCCTAGATAATAAACTAGATGGGAGCTGCACAAGAATGCTGCCTGCAGTCTTAAACAAATCATTGAAACAACACCCTACAAGAAAACAGCTGTACGGCCACCTGCCCCATATCACCCAAACCATCCGAGGAAGACGGACAAGATACGCAGGATACTGTTGGAGAAGCAAGGACCAAGTAACAAGTGACATCCCCCTGTGGAAGCCAGCACGTGGACACGCCAAGGTGGGCCGACCAGCAAATACGTACATTTCCCAGTTCAGTGCGGATGCTGGATGTTGCGTAGAGGACCTCCTGAGAGCAATGAATGAGAGAGATTGTCGTGGATATCCGTGCTGATAGCACGACATGATGAGGATGATAATAATGATTTTATTGGATACAATAGCATCATAAGAATAGAATGAAAATTAACAAACTGCTTGGAACAGTTAGAAGTAGATATTCCCTAAGCTTAGTTTAGTTGTGGTACAAGGCCAGAAGTATGGAGCACTCAGTGAGAATCAAACTCACTAAGAATTGATTGCTAATCATTACACCACGTGAGGTGCCCAGTTAATTATGTAGTTATTTACTAAGCTTAGTTTAGTTGTGGTACAAGGCCAGAAGTATGAGGCACTCAGTGGGAATCAAACTCACTAACAATTGTCTGCTAATCCAGATTGCTAACCATTACACCACGTGAGGTGCTCAGTTAATTATGATGATGATAATAATGATGATGATGATGATGCTAATAAAATATTCACTTTTTCTGCATAATTTTTGCAGAATTGGCCAGCCTTTATTGGCAATATTACGGGCAGCAATATGATTGGTTCAGCCATTTATTCCCCTTATTAAGCAAAATTGCCACCCTGTCGGCTGGGGCGTTAGAATGCACCGACTGCACCTCTGCAGAGGGGTAAGACTCCCCCAATGGGGCCACCTGTTGGCCGTGGGTGGCGACCTGTGATGCTTAAGGATAGAGCCCAGCTGGATGAGCAGTTCATGTCTTGCAATACTCCACTTTGGCCCTATCTTGGGCTAGACGGGCGGTCAGAGATGCCCCTCCGATCAACCGGCTGGTCACGTCAAGCTCTAGCACCTATATGATTTTCCCAATCCTATTGCCCTTATGGCAAGCCCCAGCCTCTTTTTATCATATGGGTGCTAGAAGGCGGTGGCTGCGGGTCTACACGTCCTGGGAATGACGTTAAACTGATGGTGAGGTTCCAGTTTTGGAGGTTTGGGGAATGTGGAGCACCCCATTCATCACCATTGCTCCCTGGTCCTCTCTGACCCGGAGTGGTAGTACCTGTTAGGGTCCCATCTATGGGTTAAATAGAAAAATGTATTTATAAAAAAAATTGTATTATCCATTAAGAATTGAAAACTTTATCGGCATTAAATGACCCACTGAGGTTGATATGTCGTAAAACAAAACAAACCAAAGCAAACCTTTATTGGCAATATTACCGGCATCAATATGATTGGTTCAGCCATTTATTCCCCTTATTAAGCAAAATTGCAAGGTTCTTCCATTCAGTATTCACTATTAATACTGAAGCCAATCTGTTGTTATCAAGCCATAATCAGCTGATGACGAAGATGCATCGGTTTGGAGTTTTGAATGGCAATTACACCGCCAATAATATTATACAGCCTTACAGAGTGGCATGATCAAAAGGATTCATTTTTAGTTAGCAGTGATATTAAAAACGCCACACGAAGATATATCTCTGATTATCCCTACTTACGAGTAAGGTGTCTTCTCAGCATCACTTTCCACTGATTTGTACTTGCTCTCTCTCTAATATTCCCTGGGAAATCGTCACACTTTCACATTTGAAATGATACACTAGATTTAAGCTAAAAACTAATTTGATCTGTGTACAACCTGAACCGGCAGGTTCACCTATATTGCTGTAAATTTCTTTTGACTAGGGAGAAGATATTTACAAAGTGATCATGATCTACTTGTCAAACCCCTCTCTCTCTCCTTCTCTCTTCCTCTTTTTCTCTCTTTCTATTTCTCTCCCTCTCTCTTTCCTCTCTTTCTCTCTTTCTATTTCTCCCTCTCTCACTCTCTCTATTTCTCTCTCTCTCTCTTTATTTATCCATCCATATATATTACTCCCTACGTTTCTTCTTTCGTTTTTTCTTCTATTTCACACGTTACCTGCTCTCTCTCTGTCTCTATTTCTCTCTCTCTCTTTCTCTCTTTCTCTCTCTCTTTATTTATCTATCTATCTATCTATCTATCTATCTCTTTCTCTCTGTGTCAACTTCTCTCTTTCCCTCTCTCCCCCCTCTCTCTCTATTTCTCTCTCTCTATTTCTCTTTCTATTTCTCTCTATTTCTCTATTTCTTTATTTCTCTCTCTCTCTCTCTCTTTATTTATCTATCTATCTATATTACTCCCTACATTTCTTCTTTCTCTCTATTTCACACGTTATCTCCCCCTCTCTGTGTCTCTTTTTCTCCTTCGTTATCTCTTTCTCTCTCTCCGTCTTTATTTAACTATACATCTATATTACTCACTACATTTCTTTTTTCTCTGTTTTTTTTGTTCTATTTCACACATTATCTGCTCTCTCTCTCTCTCTCTCTCTCTCTCGCTCTCTCTCTCACACACACTCTTTCTCTCTCTCTCTCTCTGTCTGTCTATTTCTAACTCTCTCTATTTCTCGCTCTTTCTCTCTTTCTCCCTCTGTTTATTTATCTATCAATCTATATAACTCCCTACCTTTCTTCTTTCTCTTTTTAAAACGTTATCTTTTCTCTCTCACCCCCTATCCCTCTCAATCTCTCTCTCTCATTCTTTTTGTGTGTCTATTTCTAACTCTCTCTGTTTCTCTCTCTCTTTATTTATCTATCCATCTATATTACTCCATAACATTTCTTCTTTCTCTATTTCACACGTTATCCCCTCTCTCTTTTCCACTCTTACTCTTTCTCTTCTCTGTTACTTCTCTCTCCCTCTCCTCCCCCTCTCTCTCTTATTATCTATCTATCTATATTACTCCCTACATTTCTTCTTTCTCTATTTCACACGTTATCTTCCCTCTCTCTCTTTCTCTCTCTTTCTCTCTCTGTCTTCTCTCTCTCTCTCTCTCTCTTTATTCATCTATCTATCCATCTATATTACTCCCTACATTTTTCTTTCTCTATTTCACACGTTATCTCTCACTCTCTCTCTCTTTCACTCCCTCTCTTTCTCTCTCTGTCTACTTCTCTCCCCCTCTCTCTCTCTCTCTCTCTATTTCATCTATTCTATCTATATTACTCCGTATATTTCTTCTTCTCTATTTCACACGTTATCTCCTCTCTCTCTCATTCTTTCCTCTTTCTCTCTCTGTCTACTTCTCTCTCTCTCCCCTCCCTCTCTCTCCCTCTCTCTTCTTTTTTATTCATCTATCTATCTATATTACTCCCTACATTCTTCTTTCTCTATTTCACACGTTATCTTCTCTCTCTCTCTTTCTCTCTCTCTTTCTCTCTCTGTTTACTTCTCTCTCTCTCTCTTTATCTATCTATCTATCTATCTATCTATCTATATTACTCCCTATATTTCTTCTTTCTCTATTTCACACGTTATTCCCCCTCTCTCCCTCTTTCTTTCTCTCTTTCTCTCTCCGTCTACTTCTCTCTCTCTCTCACTTTATTCATCTTATCTATCTATCTATCTATCTATCTATCTAATATTACTCCCTACATTCTTCTCTCTCTATTCACACGTTATCTTCTCTCTCTCTCTCTCTCTCTCACTCTTCTCTCTCTCTCTCTTCTCTCTGGTTTGGTCAATATGATAAAAGGAATGCAGTGTGGAGGTCAAAATAGAAATCCCAGCGAGACTTTTGAATAGAATTAAGTGTAATGGTGTTTCAGTCAAATTGAGTATCCAACAGCAATTTACAGATTTGTCCTTTTTTTTATTGTTGTACGTGTGTGTCCACCAATTTTCAGCGCTAATGTAATTTGAGATGAATTCATGTTGAGGGTTAGTGATGCAAATTCGTAGGACAATACCATTGGCCAATTCTATCGAGATTTCTCAGGCTGGATTGGTTAATAAAGGAGACCAATAAATTTAAGGAACATGTGTCAGTTCTGTTGGTTCGTGCTAATATGTTTCCATGTTGGAAATGATAGTTTTTAAATTGGAACATAGCTAGTGGATAAAGGCGTTGGTTTAAGACAGTTCTAATTGACAGTTATCTCTAGGTTGCAGGTTCAATCTTGGTCAAGTGCGACAGTAACATAGAATAATAATTAAGACAGCTTATCACCTGTACCCCAGCTATGGTTAGCGGAATGAGAACAGGATATCACCGTGGATTGAATAAACGGTTGGATTCAAAGTCCCGCGATGGCCCCCAATTACTACTAGAAGATTCTCGAGTTCGAATAGAATGTTACTGAGTGCGAGAAGGATCCCGAGTCCGACAAGAAATACGTAAAGAAGGCCGGAGGGCACATCGGTCGAAATTTGGTACCGATAACAATAAAGATGAGGACAATAGTCCGAATCATCCATATAATACTAATACTTTTTAACTTAAAAAATGTGTGCTTTCTTTATAGGATTTACGTCATTTAGGAAGAAAACTGTAGGGGGATTATCTTCCTTTTGCCGGAAGAGTTATCTTCTCGCTGCGTTGCTGTTTGTTCCCACCAGGGGGACCTCTGGTAGTTAAGCGCGTTCATTCAAACGCTACTTCATCTTTTTAGCTAGATCTTCCAACGAACTGCTATGGTCTAGAATCTATCTACCCCCATTCTCGGTGGGGCTTTTGTCCCCCCCTCTTACATTACTGTAAGTCCTTTATACAGCATGGACTATCCTTTAGTTCCATGTCTGTAACATTTATATGTTAGGTACACTTGAGTATCTTGTTTATACCTAAATATTGTATATGTATTTACATGTTCTATTCTCCTGTACATTATGTATCTTATCGTTTCCATGTGCTGTTATATATATTAAATGTTTTGTATCACAACGTGTCGGAGCTGTTATTCAATTATCAACCTTGAATCTTACAAAACTAATATCTGAAAAATTAGAATACACAGATTATTTCTCTGTAAGAAAGAATAGTTGAAATACTGATTAAAACAATCAAATTACATTTTAGTGAATAGATATATGCACCAATAATATATAACAGAAATTTTCATAATTCATTTTTTTTAGATTATAGTATTTTATTTTCGTCATACAACATGTGATAGCACGTGCGATACCCTGCCCTCATCAGCTGCCAACTAAGAGTGATAACACAGTTTCGGTAGCTACGGCATGACTGCCACTTCCTAGCGCTACCAAGTAGCTTTCGCCACCGGACAGGGTATTAAAACAAAATGAAATAGTGCAGAGAAGAGATTATATGATCCGTTCATCGGAGATGTTTTGTTATCAGTTAGAAAACGCGTTTGTTTTCGGCCGTTGAGTTGATTACGCGATTGCAGATGTTACGTAACAACACGGGAATGATGATTCTGCGCGCGTATCATTCGTGTCGAAGACTTTTAAATCTCGACCAGATCCAGCTCGATGCATTTATATCTTATTATAATGGAGATTGTGGGTTTGTCTGTCTGTAACCGAAACTATATTACTATACAAGTCACAATTCCCTTTGTTATTTACATCACATTCTCCATGATTTTATTTTTATTTAAACCTCAGTTATTAATAAAAATTGTTTTAGATTATTAAGACTGTTGACCATAGCTACATGCTAATAACATGCAATTGTATTTATATATACAACAAAATAGCAGTTTACAGTGTGAATGGGAAGGCTAATTTGCATATTGATCTTACAAATTTGATTTTAATAAATATATGCTTAGTATTATTGATTTCTAATTGTTTGGTTTTATCTTATTGAATATGAGCAAAAATCTCGGGGATAAATCTTAAAAGAAATCCCTGAACAATAAGAAATAACTGTAATATTATTCTTTACTTCCTATTTTAACTAAAGAGTTAAATTAGGGAAATTTACCAATGTAAGACGGGAGTAACGGAAAATGATGGAAGAGTTAGATGGAAGTTGTTCTATTTTTCAATCATACCCCCTCTGTTCCAAATCTTTTTATCTGTATTCTTATTCAGTTTCATTAGCCTTTCTAATTTAACATGATATTTTATTATATTAAAACTTAAGATACTTGCACCCGGAGGGTGCATATATTTGCTAGTATATATAATATATAATATAATATAATACATAATATAATATAATACATAATATAGTATTTTTTAGATTATAGCAAAATAACTGAAAAACACACCCTATAGAGTTGTACCTTTATTCACAAGTGTTCTAACTTGTGAGTTTCCCGGGTTACAAGCTGTGACTTGGCCGATTTTTTGCTTTGTGCTTGAGAGCTAAACTTTGAGGTATGAGTAAGCTTCAGATATGCTTATGTTAATAAGTCCCTTAGAAGCATTCAAGTTTCGAAATTTATAACACCAAAGATAAATATCATTTATAAAAAGATAAATATTAAATAATGAGAGCACATATTTCATTACATTCTATTCTATTATGTTTTCATTCAATCTTATTTAAAAGAAAAAAGTATTAAAAATGAATTTGAATGTTTTTTTGGGTGGGTGGGAGCTGGGATGGATTAAAGGTATTTCAGTTTATTTCAATGGGGAATATATATATATATATATATATATATATATATATATATATATATATATATATATATATATATGAAAAATTGAGTTATAGACAGAATAAATAAACTCGGAAATCATGGTATTATTGTTGTTAAGTATCTTGACGCCATCCTTGGCCAGTTGTAAAGAACTTAAAATAAATAAATTAGTAAGTAAGTCCCGAGTTATAGAATCCTTTGGTAAGTGAATAAGTCCTGTGATATAGAATCCTTTGGTAAGTCAATAAGTCCTGTGGTATAGAATCCTTTTAGATCCGTCGTCTAAGAAGATCCAAGTAGTAGTGAGCTAAGATTAGAATCAGCCAGTATAAATAATAATAGCAGTAGTAGAGCACAACCAGTGATTGGACAATAGGTTTGTCACATGTTTATCGGCGAGTCTATAAGTAGAAGTGGGCCTTTGTCACACGCCTTATATCTTAAAATTCCAACAATTGTATTTTTAGAATGACTTCTAAACATTATTGAGAGATTAACTATGAATTCAAACATGTGCCATATCTAAGCTAAGCTTAGTAAATAACTATATCTTAAAATTCCAAAGGGCACCTCATGTGGTGTAATGGTTAGCAAGCTAGATTAGCTAGATTAGCAGACCATTGTTAGTGAGTTCGATTCTCACTGGGTGCCCCACACATCTGGCCTTGTGCCATATTAGAGCTAAGCTTAGTAAATAACTATATCTTAAAATTCCAACAATTGTATTTTTAGAATGACTTCTATGTTAATGAACATTATTGAGAGATTAACTACGAATTCAAACATGTTAAACCATGTGCCACATCCTACTCATAAATGTATATATACTCAGAGATGTTCATAGGTACGCGTCCGGGATATTTAAAAAAGGACAAAACAAGTGCAAAACCTTTTTAAAAAGATATTTTAAAACGTCTATAAAAATGGAAAATGATCTTTTTACTGTTTTATTTTACGTTTGATATAAAGAACAAATCCAAATTTATGTGTTAAAAATTAAAAACAACAGATTTTTGTTACACATAACGTACGTTTTATTGTTTTTAGATTAATTGTTTATTATGTTTTATATATCTCCCGCCAAAATATAAGGTAGGGTTATTTTCTATGGTAGGTCATATTTGTAATTTTTACCACATTATCATCAGCAGCATCAGTTACCGTCAGCACTAGAGGACAGTTTTAGATACTAATTCGTGATGTAAACGGCTACCGTAACAAAAAAGACAATCATTTTGTACTTAAAACATTATTTTCAATATTTTTTTTATAGAAACTATCAAACTTATCTTTAGTTTCAAAATGTACGACGTCCTACTATCGACTTCATGAAAATATCGATTTTTTTTACATATGTTCCTTCATTGAATTCTCCTTCCAAAAATGTAAAATTCGTTTTCAGAAACCAAACAATTACTAGGAAACCAATTGTTCACTATGTGGGGGATCAATGTGCGAAACAAAAGCTAACGAAAATAACTTAGCCTTTTTAATTTAGAGTAAACATTTTTAGGATAAAAACTCTTCTTTCATTACTTCATATACCGAGGATTTTATTAAAATCGGATTATTAGTTTATTTTTGTCGATTTTTGGAGATCCCCCTTATTAGCAAGTGCGTGAATTTGTACATTCTTGGTTGTAAACATATCTACATTTAAAATTTCCTCGTGAAATTCTGCCAGCCTCTTCGAAATTGTAGATCAGAGAACATGTATTCTGAATCAACACAAAAGGATGACTTTCAAAACACTTAGCACCACTGTTCTCTCACAGTAACTTATAAAAACAGTTTATAAGTACATATACAGTATATTCCCATATGTTATTTTGTTTATTAAAAAGATTTTTAAAAAAAGAGTTTTTATGAATTAAATAAGTGAAAAAAAAATGTGTACATGAAATCTCGAAACAGGCAACTGATAATTTTTGGTTAGAAGTTGAACACTTAAGCTGAGTCAAAGAGAATTCTATTCTGTCTGGACAGACAATTTGGCAGCGTAGGTTCCACTCCCAAGATGCCTGAAGAAAGTTTTCTTTTTTTCATTTTTCTTTTTCATTGCTAGGACTTTTCAAAGATTCTTATCCACTTATCAAGAGAAGAAGAAAAAAGAATAGAAGGGGATACTCTGCTGTTCCAAAACTACCAGACAGTTTTTACAACTCGGTTCATAGAACACAAATCATGGCAGAACTCCAATGATAATCAATTATGACTACTATTTTTTAACTTGTTTTCTATACTTAAAAAAAAGAAACAACTATATAGTTGTATTAATGGTAATAAATGGCCTTAGTGCAAGTTGCTCTCAATTACAAAACCTTACACCACAATGCACCACTGATAATGATTTCCTCATTTTTAGAGAACAAAACAATAACAGGGTGTGGTCAGTATTAGGGAATTTTATAAGATATATCAATGTATGATTATTTATGCGGGAAATAAAATATTTACTCTTAGATAGAAAATATTATATATTGTGACTCAAGTATCAGATATCTTGGGCTAGACGGGCGGTCGGAGAGGCCCCCTCCGATCAATCGGCTGGTCACGTCAAGCCCTAGCACCTATATGATTTTCCCAACCCTATTGCCCTTATGGCAAGCCCCACCCCTTTTTATCATATGGGTGCTAGAAGGCGGTGGCTGCGGGTCTACATGTCCTGGGAATGACGTTAAACTCTATCTGATGGCGAGGTTCCAGTTTTGGAGATTTGGGGAATGTGGAGCATCCCTTCATCAGCTCCACTCTGACCCGGAGTGGTAGTACCTGTTAGGGTCCCATCTATGGGTTAAATAGAAACAAACGTGTTTATAAAATCACCATTGCTCCCTGGTCCACTCTGACCCGGAGTGGTAGTACCTGTTAGGGTCACATCTATGGGTTAAATAGAAAGACATGAGTTGATAAAAGAATTATATTATCCATTAAGAATTGATTTATTTCAAAACTTTATCGGCATTAAATAACCCACTGAGGTTGATATGCCGTAAAACAAAACAAAACAAAACATCAAGTATCAGATTTAACAGAGAAATAATAGTTGGAAACACAACGAGTATTACAGATAGGGAAAAAGGTTTACTAAACAAAGGTACAACGTGAACAAAGTAATTTGGTATATATAATCAGGATTTACATTTTTGCATTTCATTGTGGACGTTTGGGACGGTTTTATTTTTGACCAGAGGGTGTTGCAAGATGACAACGACTATACTTTTAAGAAACACGATTATTAATATATGGAAGGTAAGATTATTGCTTGGAATTGTATAAAAACCGTTAAAATAGTTTGTGTCTTGTGGAAATATAACTTGCACTTAAAATTTATTTACTTCTTAAAGTTTATGGAAAATAGATTCTCACTAATAAAATAAGTCATAAATACACAAGGGCATATTTATTCCAAAAATACTTTAGTGCAACTCATTTAAAGAACCACCCTATCGGCTGGGACGTTAGAATGCACCGACTGCACCTCTGTAGAGGAGTAAGACTCCCCCAATGGGGCCACCTGTTGTCCGTGGGTGGCGACCCGTGATGCTTAAGGATAGAACCCAGGTGGACGAGCAGTTCATGACTTGCAATACTCCACTTTGGCCCTATCTTGGGCTAGACGGGCGGTCAGAGAGGCCCCCTCCGATCAATCAGCTGGTCAAGTCAAGCCCTAGCACCTATATGATTTTCCCAACCCTATTGCCCTTATGGCAAGCCCCAACCCCTTTTTATCATATGGGTGCTAGAAGGCGATGACTGAGGGTCTACATGTCCTGGGAATGACGTTAAACTCTATCTGATGGTGAGGTTCCAGTTCTGGAGGTTTAGGGAATGTGGAGCACCCCTTCATCACCATTGCTCCCTGGTCCACTCTGACCCGGAGTGGTAGTACCTGGTAGAATCCCATCTATGGGTTAAATAGAAAGACATGAGTTGATAAAAGAATTGTATTATCGATTAAGAATTGATTTATTTCAAAACTTTATCGGCATTAAATAACCCACTGAGGTTGATATGCCGTAAAACAAAACAAAACATCAAGTATCAGATTTAACAGAGAAATAATAGTTGGAAACACAACGAGTATTAAAGATAGGGAAAAAGGTTTACTAAACAAAGGTACAAGGTGAACAAAGTAATTTGGTATTATTAAGTTGAATTAACGAGTCCCGTGAGATCTCGTTTCTCTTTTCCGGGGTTTTGTTAGACATTATTTATAGGAAAACAGACGATTCCATTTTCATTATTTGGGTACAATATGACATTATGTATTGTTGTAGTTATACTAAATAGAGAGAACTTGATGGTTACCCTATGATGTTCGAGAAAATTGTCCTAGAATAGTCCATACGCAAGGAGGCTCCACACAACCTTCCGGTAAAATAGACACAAAAAATAGGTTCTTTTAAAACAGAGGACCTACATTAACCAGCTCTACAAGGATACTGGATGCTGCGCAGAGGACATCCTGTGGACAATGAATGATAGAGAAGGTTGGTATAACACATGTGCTGGAGTACCGTCTCACTGTATGTATGTTATGCATGTATGTTATGTATGTATGTATGTTATAGAGAACGATGCTCCGGCTCAGTATTACAGTCGTCGAAACTGCCCGTTCCAACCTCCCGTTCTTATGTTGTCTGTTGATTTACAGGAAGGCTGAAAAAGAGCTGGTTTCGTTCCTTTTACCAACTCGGCTGAAATAAGATTAAATAACCAAAAGCTGTCAACGGATCAACAAACAATTGAACACAACGTCTTTTTATGCTTATGTACAACTTATATACATTTATTTTTACAAAGGAGCGAGGTGATTTCTTGTCAGCTGATTGGCGATCTACAGCTAGTTTTTGGCTAAGTTATCAATTCTGTACCGAGTGGCAAGGCATCAGAGTGTATCGGTAAAGTTTTATCAAGGGCCCAGAGCCATGGCAAGCTCTCTTCTCCGGTCTTCGTTCTGTCCCGGTCTCTCCCGCTGTCTCGCTTGTCGCTTCTGACTCTCTGACGGTCTGACGGTCTGTGATTTATGGGATCCAGACCTCCCCACCCCTAACATATGTCTCTGATTGACCAGCCACTCGATAACATTGCCTACGTGTCTAAATTGCCTTGTGCCAGCCTAGCTTGTATCTTTCCATTTGGAGTCAAGGCCAACCATTGTTTTATTCATCTAAGTTTTTGAAATTGTTGCCGAACTTTTCAAAAACTGGAATCTCATTTATTAAATTTATTATTTCATTTTGTGAAATTTAAAATTCCGATGATGTATATCAAATTCCATAATTTAAGGAATCTCTTTGTCTAGGTGAAAATTCTTTGCTTAGATGAATTTATATATTTAATATAAACAATTATTATTATTATTATTGTTTTTCTTATTTTTACTTTTACTTTTAACAAACCACCATAATTAATAATTAGGGTAGTTTTAATTAATTAGTACTTAATTAATAGGTCGCCAATCAACCCATAACACAATAGTGTTACAAGAGATTATCATGATGATGATGATGACTGTAAGGAAATATATATGAATATTTTTATTTTTTGTACGAAATATCACGTTATGAGCACACTGTTCAAGTGTTTTAATAATTCACAACATTCTGTGAGTCAACTGTAATATGATGAGTATCCTAATGTTATATTTATGGTTTGAAACACATAACATTCTCTCGAAAAATCTCAATTCAAAAATGATTTTATAAAAAGTTATGGAGTCAAAATTAGATTCCAAAATAAAAGAAATTAAAGCTGTTGCTTTTGAACAAGAACAAAAAGAAACAGTAAATTTTGAACAAGTGTATGATCGTCCGTGTGGAAGGAAAGTTAGAAAAGGAACACCACAAGGTAATCCTTAACTTGTTCCTCGTAAATTCCTACCATAAAATAAACTGAACCCTCATTTTATGTCCGTGTTTTTGCAATAAATGTTTTATTTTTCTTGCACCCGTTATTTTACAATACTAAATATATTTTATTTATTTATTTTAATATTCACTTCAATATGTATATTCTAAAAGTTTTTATTTTGTGAGAATGGTTAGTTTTAAAGTGGGGGCACTTTTTACAATGTAGGCATGAATTGGATCCTCCTTTTATGACCGTAATTTTGTTTTTCGTCGACGATTATTAAAATCTGACGTTTTATTTTTGAGCACCAAAGCCAAAAAAAAAAAAAAAAAAGAAAAAGATAACAACAACAAAAGGTAATCTTCAACTTTTACTCGTAAATTCCTACCATAAAATTAGGCTTGGGCATTAACTTAGTCAAACCTAATTTTATTGGTAGGAATTTACGAGTAAAAAGTTGAAGTGTAAAACGAACCCCCACTATAAAACTAACCATTCTCACAAAATAAAAACTTTTAGGATATTAACATTAAGTGAATATTAAAATAAAATAAAAAATATATATTTAGTATTGTAAAATAACGGGTGCAAGAAAAATAAAACATTTATTGCAAAAACACGGACATAAAATGAGGTTTCAGTTTATTTTATAGTAGGAATTTACGAGGAACAAATTGAAGATTACCACCACAAATCCCTCTATTTCACAAGTTTGAAAAATGTATTTTTTATTATTATTTGTGTTCTTTTATCTCTTGAACCTATGGAGATGGAATGGTTTTGAGAAGATTGAATGAAGTCCGATAACTCCGACTTTTATTTCACTAATTTTTTTATTTACTTACCGAAAATGTAATAAGTATTCTTACGTTTTTACTGTAAGCACGCGTGTTGTTTTCCCTCCGTTCGAGTTTGATAATTTCTAACCATTATTCCACAGAATCATGACAACTTTAAAAAATGGTTTTAGTCAAGTCAGTTAGAAATTAATCTCTCCCGGGAACTCTTATCTAAAGTCATAAAACTACCTTCTGCCTCGTCTCTTTCTCTTTCGTTCCTTGAATCCTTTCCTTTTCAGCGTGACCAGCAAATGAGATCGGGTTGAAAATGAAAATGAAAATAGAAAATTGAGATTATTATGGTCGCATCTCTGATTATTATTATTATTATTATTATTATTATTATTATTATTATTTCAATCCACTCTAGTTTTTTACACATGACGTAGCCGTTGGTTCACTGGAGGCTAAGTGACAGCAAGTCTCCTAAGGTCTCCAGGACTCTTCTGAGTATTCCAGCCGATCTCAACAATACTGTAGTTCGGATGGTCTCTGATTTCCAATTCATCCAGACTCTTTTCCAACCCCCTTGGGATTGTTCCAAGGGCCCCAATTACAATTGGTACGACTTTCACCCTCATGTTCCACAGTTTTCTCAGTTCTCTGGCAAGGTTCAAGTATTAGTCTATCTTTTCGCTCTCTTTCATTTTCACTCTGTGATCGGCCGGTACGTCAAAATCCAGGAGATGACAAGTCTTCCTCCCATCTCATTTCAAATGAAATCTTTCATCCCATCTCATTTCAAATGAAATTTGAAATGAGATGGGGTTGAAAGCGAAAACCCTAGGAACACGCAACGTGAATATCCAGCTACCTTTAAACATTTACAACATCCAAATCTCTTACCACCCAATATATGTTCTTTTGAAACCATACACTTGTCTATAATAAAATGAATGCACAATGAACATGATTCCATAAGCCGTAAGCAAAAAATAACCCTAGACAAGTTGACATGCTATTAAAATAAATCAAGTAATTGTTCCCGATTCCATTCTTTGAGCACTTAACCATTAGGTCATCCCCACCTACTTAGAACAAGATCAAATCGTTAGTTTGAGATATTTTCAGACATCCTCCCAAATTAACTGGTTTAGCAACTTAAGAATTCTATTCAATAAGATTACAGGAATACTTTCTTGATAGCAACATATTTAAAAGTAAAGAACAGTTGATATTTTGCATTATCAAATAATCTAAGATTCAATAAACAGAAAATAAAAAGGAATTATTTTCACATTGGACTTGTGACATCACTAATTATAGTGATTGTATTCTTGATACATCTGAAGGGAATTTGATCATCTCCAAAAACGTGACATTGCTTTCTGAACATCTTATTACTAGAGTGAGTCAAAATCTTTGCAATATTTTGGTTGATATACTAGGTTGAGTCAAAAGTTTTGCTATATTTTGATAACATGAGGCACAATCCTCAAATACTAGGGTGAGTCAAAAGTTTTACAATATTTGGTAACATGGGGAACAATCCTCAAATACTAGGGTGAGTCAAAAGTTTTGCTATATTTTGGTAACATGAGGCACAATCCTCAAATACTAGGGTGAGTCAAAAGTTTTTGCAATATTTTGGTAACATGAGGTACAATCCTCAAATACTATGGTGAGTCAAAAGTTTTGCAATATTTTGGTAACATGAGCTACAATTCGACAGCTCAAGATTCTTTTACCGAGGTTATGAAGTCGACAAACCACACTGTGTTATATACCCCCTAACATGGTTTGGGTATATAATGGACAGACAGACAGACAGGTAGATTGGATTAGAGATGATAGTTTTTAGTCTTACTTGATTACTCTGTTTCTATTTATTGGGTCTTGCTAACTGCTTGTACTATGACCGCCATCTTTTCTGGGCTGACTTCTATCTGCTGGGGGTTGATTTCCTTTGTTAATTCTTCTTTGGGCTGGGCAAGTCATTGAATTTAATATTTAATTAATATAGCAAGACTTGGTGTTCTTAATAATAAATCTTTATTTCCCCAGCCTAAGCAAGGTCAAACTCCAGATGTGCTATTACATTCACTTTCAGACTAATGCCCTTACGAATGAGTATAAACCATCTCATCCCCAAGTTATGGGTTAAATAGTAACACTACTGTTCTTGTACAAGGTGGTTTGGCATTAAATAACCACAAATGTTGATATACCATTAACCAAAGAAAGCAAAGCAAACCAAACCAAACCATAGGCATTCCATTGTGGTGTAATGGTTAGCAAGCGAGTCTTACAGATCTATTACTGAAAAGTAAGTTCAATCCATACTGGATGCTACATACATATCCGGTTCTTCAGAACCCTGTGTCCAGTGGCTTCAGCATCTGGACCGATGATATATTTATAATAATTCAGCGTGAATCTCAGGGGCCATCCCCCACCAGGCAACACTTACCCACTCGACTAAAAGGGTATAGGGTATATTAAATGAGGATATGAAGAGAAATAACAGGACACGACTGGTTAGCTGTATATATGAAGACTTTATTAATTTGCCCGTTAAGTCTCAAGACTAGCGTCCAGACGCTCAGAACTTTTTATTTAATTTTAAATCTCCACAAGGGACAGGCGTTGCCTGGGTGTATTGCCTAGAGCTTGAGGGATCCCAAAAGAGGAATGCCGGAGGGAGTCACGAACTTTTTGCACTAGATACTGCAGGAGCTTCGGTTCGTGCGTGGCTCTCCAAGTTAAATTTTTTTTTGTGTTAATCTGGCCTTGTGGGAGGTGTAGAAAATAAACTTGCGACCTTGTGTCCCATTCTGGCCGTGGAGAACGGGTTGAGTAAATACCTACTAGAGCCAAAGGGTTAAATCTTCCTGATTTTAATCTTGACGAGGTAATATTTCTCTATTTTCTTTTCTAAACTATTTGATATGAAAAATATGAGGATTGTTTTGTTTGGCGAAAATGCCCTGAGATTGACCAGGTCACCGGTGGTCTCAGACACGGGTTGGGGGTTGGTGAAACAAACCTGCTGACTTTATTGAACTACTCTCTAGCGACAGGCACGCATTGTTTGTACTATTGATAATTTTTTGAAATGTTGTAGAAAAAAATAAGTCAACGATGTTAGGTTGGTTGGTTGGTTGGGTGTTACGGTATATAAACCCCGTGGTTATTTTTATATAATTTATATTAATCTCTTGTTTTATTCATTATTGATGGGTATTCAAATTTTAAAACTCAATTTATCGAAACCCTTTTTCTATTTAACCCATAGGTGGGACTTTAATAGGTACTACCACTCCTGGTCAGAGGGGACCTGTGTGTAATGGTTATTAAGGGGTACTCCACACTCCCCAGAGCTCCAGAATTGGAACTTCACCATTAGATGTAGTTTAACGTCATACCCAGGACAGTAGGAGTCTCGGCCACTGCCTTCTAGGACATATATGATTGAAATGGAGGCGTGTGGTTTAATGGTTAGAGTCGTAGGAAATGGGCTCGTCGACCCGAGTTCAATTCCTGGACGAAGCTGTTTGCATTTCACATAGCGCTAATAACCTTAAGAAGTGTATGAATCCAATTCATCCTCCAGCTATGAGTAAATAGCAAGACAGACTGTGCTCTTTAACCATGGCTAGGTAACCGGCCTAGAAGAAGGAAAACTCCGAATTCAAACCTGTTAAACTCCGGGTAAGAGATTGGCCTTGTGTCACATCCTGCTCGTGCGGAGGGGTTGGTAAATATATACATGATTGAAAGGGTTGGAGTTTTGTCATAAGGACAATAGGGTTAGGACAATCATATAGGTGCTAGGGCTTGCAGTGACCAGCAGATTGATCGGAGAGGGCCTGGGTAAGGACAAAAGTGGAGTACTGCATGTCAATGACGGTTCAGACACCATGATTCCACCCTTAAGCATCACCGATCGCCACCCATGACCAACAGGCTGCCCCATTAGGTGAGAGTTTACCCCTATCCAGAGGTGCAGTCGTTGTATTCTACTGCCTCGGCCGACAGGGCAGTTAACGATGTTAGTCAAAAAGAATTTGGATTGGAGACGCGTGTGCTAATGGTTAGAGTCGTAGGAAATGGACTCGCCAACCCGAGTTCAAATCCTGGACGAAGCTACAGTTCACATAGTGCTAATACCATTGAGACAGGTATGAATCCAACTAATCTCCCACCAGCTATGGGTATATAGTAGGGAAGACTGGGCTCTTTAACCTTAGTTAGGCAACCAGTCCAGGAGAAGGAAAACTGTTAAACTCCGTTTGGGATGGTTAATACTAGAATCGGCTCAGTCATCTGTTTCACTAAATAATTTGAATAATCAAAACATAAATCTTTCACAAAAAAAAAAAAACAACACATTTTTAAAATATCATTCAGCATATCTTATTATAATGGAGATTATGTGTCTGTCCGTAGCCGGAACTATGCCACCACAATCTCCTTAGGTATTTACATTATATTCTCGATGTTTATTAAGTAATAATTATTTAATCTTAATTAGAATCGTTTTTGTATCAATTAAATCTCTATTATAGTCTAGCTGAGTTAAATTGACCTCAAAACAGCTCATGTTAATTGTGCATTTAAAATCCTGCAATATGTATTGTATATCACTAAGCAATAAAGGTTTATATAGCATATGGTGTGGATAATTGAAATACAGGTTTTAATAATAATTACTTGGTGTTATTGATTTCCAATATTGTATTGTTCTTAAACATAATAAAAGTATTCCAATGTATAAGTTTATATAGAAATCAATTAGAATAAAATTAGAAGAAGAGTAATCTTTTTATATGTATTATTATTTAGTTTTATTAGTCTTTGTAAGTCAATTTATTTTATTACATAAAAACTTGAATATTTCTTCCCAGCAAAGGTTCACATACGGGGTGGATAATTGGAATACAGGTTTTAAAAATAATTTGAGATGGTCACTACTAGAATAGGTTCAGTCCTAATTAGTGATCTATTTCACTAACTAATTTTACTAATTTTAATCTAGCAATTTTGCTTGGGGAGGTCACTACTAGAATAGGCTCAGTCCTAATTAGTAAAATTAGTTAGTGAAATTGATCACTAATTAGGACTGAGCCTATTCTAGTAGTGACCTCCCCAAGCGAAATTGCTAGATTAGAATTAGTAAAATTAGTTAGTGAAATAGATCACTAATTAGGACTGAACCTATTCTAGTAGTGACCAACCCAAGCGGAATTGCTAGATTAGAATTAGTAAAATTAGTTAGTGAAATAGATCACTAATTAGGACTGAACCTATTCTAGTAGTGACCTACTAGAATAGGTTCAGTCCTAATTAGTGATCTATTTCACTAACTAATTTTACTAATTCTAATCTAGCAATTTTGCTTGCGGGTTGTCGCTACTAGAATAGGCTCAGTCCTAATTAGTGATCTATTTCACTAATTTAGAAACGTATTTATATTCAGATCTAGATCAGTTTCCTATCGAATTAACAGTAAATTTGAAAGATTCTCAACTGTTCAAGAAGAAATAAATCATGTAAATAATTGTGCTTGGATCAGCATCTGCTAGACACAACATAACAAAGTAAAAAAGAAAAATATTAAATATATATAAATATATCAAATTTGAAGACCTTCCAAAATATGAAATATTTCAGTAGGCAACATTGGCATCAATCCAAACGTAAAAAAATCAATCAAGCTTAGCAGTGTGATCCCTTAGAGCTATAACTGGTTCAAAGGCCGGAATTATCTCCCTTCTCGAAGAAGAATCAAAACAGTGTACAAGAGAAAAGAGAGAGAAAAGCGGAGGGAGAAAGAAAGAAATTCCCAATAATTGGTAAAACCTCTGGGACTTCCTGAGAAGTTGCCAACAGATGCTATAAAAGAAAAAGTATTCAGTGACAATAAGTACTGGGTTTTGTTTCCGGGATTAACTTGATACTCTAAACCTTTCCTAACCTTCTTCGCTATAATACCAGTACATTACCTTTCCCTTGTCACAGCCATTTTGAAAAATGTCAAAATAGTCAACCGTTCTTTGTTGAGAATCATCAAGGTATAGGCTATCAGATAAAAGAAGCAATTCTATTCAAAATCAGTGTAATTGTATCTCGGAAATAAATCGGTTCTCAATGTTTGTGTAGTCGATAGATTCAGTACGATTTGATAAGTCAGATACGAACAGACACTCTGTATGTATTCGAATGCGAAAGAAGAGGGACGTTTACTTAACATTAATATATTTTTTATTAAAGATTTTTGTTTGCTCTTATAGCATTAGAGGCATTAATCTTAAATGTAATAATAAATTTTTTGAAAGCGAAGTAATGCAAAATATATGTTGAGAAAACATATTTATTAAATTCTTTGGTGTTAAATACTTAATATTTACAGCGCAAACGGACATCTTCAGAGTATCCACAGTTTATTATTACGTTTAAGATTAATGCTTCTAATGCTATAAGAACAAACAAAAATCTTTGATTCAATATGCCTAAGCGAGGCTTTATTTATAGCAAAAAAAAAAAAAAAAAAAAAAAAAGAAAGCGAAGAAAAGAAATATATCTGAAATTTCAAAAGTTCCCACAGAACGCCATAACACGGGAATCAACGGAATATGACGGAATCAGTCGAGTTCTATATTTACATCAGAAAATCGCATTCACCGGATTATAACACCACGGTCGATTTCAACAAGCAAGGATATAAACTTTCAAAACTTTGGATACTCTGAAGGTGGCCGTTTGCGCTGAAAATATTAAGTATTTAACACCAAAGAATTTAATAAATATGTTTTCTCAGCATATATTTTGCATTACTTCGCTTTCAAAAAATTTATTAATATTTTTATTAATGTTAAATAAATAAATAAATAAAGTGTGATGTCGACATGACCCTAAGTAGAAGAAAGCGAAGTGATTTATTTTATTCTTTCTTTCTTTCTTTCTTTCTTTCTTAAGAAGAATTACGGGGTTCGTAGGGAGCTCTTAAATCTCCCGGTGGTCGGCAATTATTTCGGAAGAAAGAAGACAAACAACACAAACGGAAATTATACACATGTATTAAACAAAGATACAAAGATTGCTGCAAATTTGTTGGATTTGCTACAAGACTTATCTTGAGAGGTGAAAGTAACAGTTCGTTGGTGAAGTATCGCTAGAAAGGGATTTCTACTCGCCGTCATTTTGGAGTGCTGTTGAGACGTCTCTCCTGATGAAAATTCTTAGAATAAGCAAAGAGTTGGGTAGTGCTTTGGAGACGCGTCCATCCTGGTCGGTTCCCGTCCGATAAGTGTCGGGGTTTGGTCTTGCCGCCAACATCGTATGTTGGCGATTCGTCCCCTAGCGTCAGGGAAAGGTAATTCTACTATCGGTTTTCCGATATTCTTTCTTTCTTTCTGTTCTGGTAAAGTGTGGTTTATTGGGTAGCAAAAGGTTTGGGTGTTTTAAAGGTTTAAAGGTAGCTGGATATTCTCAGTGCGGGTTCTTAGGTTGTTTGCTTTTAACCCCATCACATTTGGTGGTCGCGCTGAAAAGGAAGGAATTCAAGGTACGAAAAAGAAAGAGACAAAGGCCGAAGGTGGTTTTATGATTTAGGCTTTATTCCCAGTCATAGTCGCCCGTGGCAAGGGGATATCCCCCGGCCGAGGAAGCGACTACACACAGTTGCGGCCAAAACTCGAATGGCCAAGATATTCTCTTGGGGGCTGGAAGTCGGTCCCTTTTCTCGCACATGCCTGGAGGGTTCTTCCAGTGAAGGCTCAGGTGAGTTTATTGTTTTTTTTTGTTTTTCTTTTATTTTAGGTTTATTTCAATCCCCACAGATTGACCCGAAATTAACAGAGCAGAAATTAAGTGATTACTCTAATATCACTTGGTTTGAAACTTATGGGTGCTTGGTAAGGTTTGATATTTGTAAATTAAAACTCACATAAAGAAAAATAAACATACAAAAAAAGAACTAAATAAAAGAATGTGTATTTTTAAAACATAATTTTTACAATGTTAAAAATTATAAGAGTTTATAGATAGGGTTGGAACTTTTATTTCTTTAAGAATCTGTAATCCCTCTTTGGTATTTTTTCGTTCTAATCGTTCCGAGTCCGAGAAGGTTCCCGATTTGACAAGAAATACCCGAATAAGGCCGGAGGGCACATCGACCGAAACGTTGTACAAATAACAATAAATATGGGGACAATAGTCCAAATAACGCTGATGATACTAATCATCAAGCCCCATCTCAAACATTCAGAGAAATTATTTGAGCATGTTTTGATATTCAACCTCTAAGATGTGCATTGAAAATTGTGCTTATCTGTGGGTAGAAATTAAGGAAAGTATTATTAACAGAATAGAGGTACGATATGTGCAATAATGTTGCGTAGGGGCCAAGGGGGGGGAGTTGTAGTAGTAGTCATTAGTATTAGTAGCCGTCCTTAGTTCAAAGAAACAACATACAAAAATCGTATAATCAAAAAGGGGTTGTTTATTTCTTCCTATGCTCGTGGGTTCTTTTTCAGAAGACGGAGAAGAAGAGTGAGAGAGTAAGGTCAAGCTGTTCTATCGTAAATCACGTTCATGCGCGCTGTTCGTTGCTACCCTAGACATGTCACGACGGAGCCCGAACAAATAGGTTCGACCCTTCTCGGGTCCGGCGAAAGAGAGACCGAATTTTCTTTACTTCCGTTTATGGACCCGTTTTTCTTTTCAATCCCAAAATTCTCTGTAGACCATAATGATTACGCTACAATATGGTCCAAGTAAGATTGGCCAGTTTTAAGACTCTGACCACTCCCATATGCATTAGTTGGAAAGAACACACATCGTAAGTTATGAAGACAGAAATCATTTGGGAGGGTCCACTTGATTAAGTGAAACTATTTTCTGCTTACTGATAACTTAACAAATAGGAGAACGCATGCGCACGCACTCTCCTCCTCCCCTTCTCCCTCTCCTCCTTCTCTCTATCACACACACACACACACACACATACATATATATATATATATATATGTGAAAATGGAAAAGGAATTGAATCCGACAATGTGAGGAAAAATGAGTAAAGAAAAGAAATGTAGATGGATAAAATGAATTTAATCGATATCACATTAATCGACATCACTTACACATGTGTTTCGGTCAGTTTATGTGTGTGAATATATTTCGCACACATAGAAGAATCGACCTTCATCAGAGTGAACATTTATTTTGAATGATTTTCAAAATAAATGTTCTCTTTGAATGATTTTCACACACATAAACTGACCGAAACACATGTGTAAGTGATGTCGATTAATGTGATATCGATTAAATTCATTTTATCCATCTACATTTCTTTTCTTTACTCATTTTTCCTCACAAATATATATATGTATATATATATGTGTGTGTGTGAGTAAATACGTGTGTATATGTGTGTGTGTGTATATTTCGTATTAATATATATGTGTAAGTAAACTAAAGTCAACGGAGTGGCCTACTGTCAGTATCAGCCAGACAGCAAGGGAGTCTATCTCCTTTACACGAGCGCTAGATAAAGGAGATTATGCTAGCGTCTGAGGTGGAGCGCCACACCCACCACCATCTTCTTAATTTACTGCACATATCCCCGTGCTACTCATACGGTGATTTGGCAGGGCTGGAATCGAACCAGGAATCTGTGATTCCCTAGACGAACGCTCTACCAACTTAGCTTAACCAGCCCTAGTGTGTATATATATGCGTATATATATGTGCGTGTATATATATGTGTATATATATGTATATATATATATGTATATGTTTGTATATGTATGTATATATATGTATGTATATATATATGTTAATATATATATATATGTGCCTATATGCGTATATATATGTGCGTGTATATATGTGTATCTATATTTTTGTATCTGAATGTATATATGTTTGTATACGTATGCATATATATGTGTATATATATATATATATATATATATATATATATATATATATATATATGTGTGTGTGTATATGTATGTATATGTATGTATATATGTAGATATATATATATAAATATATGTCTGTATAAATGTGTTTATGTATATGTGTGTAAATATATGTATAAATATGTCTGTGTTATGGACTCTCCCGTCTATTTTCGACGTATGAGGGCTCATACACACAATGAACACCTACACAGGGATTTGTTTATAGTGGTGAAGGCTTGTGTTGGACCATCCACACTTTTTGGCACAGTCGATAGGAAAGAATTGGTGCATCAAGGGTTGCCACAAACCCAATCAACGGCCGACCTCAGGAATTTTGAATTCAGAGTTATCCCTCTCCTAGACTGGTTACCTACCCAAGGCTGAAGGGCCCAGTCTGCCCTACTATTTAGCCCATAGCTGGAGGGAGAATATATGGATTCATACCTTTCCCAAGGGTATTAGCGCTATGTGAAATTCCAACAGCTTCGTCTAGGAATTGAACTCGAATCGACGAGTCCATTTCCCACGACTCTAACCACTAGCCCACGCGCCTCCATGTGTGTGTATGTATATGTGTATATATGCATATACAAGGAAGGGTTCTGGTGGTGGAGTTGTGGGATTGTGAGGGACGGCAATGATCTGTAAAGATTATGCTATTGCCATATATGCATATATGTGAATGTATATATATGTATATATATATGTATGTATTGATATATAATTATATCTATATATATATATCTACATATACATATATAAATGTGTATATGTATATGTATGTATGTATACATATATATATATATATACACACACATATATATATATATATATATATATATATGAGAGAGAAAAAAAATAGAGAATGATAAGTGAATTGGTGCATACCCAATCTGTTTTTATTTGATTGTGAAGATAATTTGCACATGCCAAAAAACAATGAGTTTCTGGAACAATGTCTCACTTCTACTTACAAATAACTTATCTTTCTAAAATGGAAGCAAGAAATAAGTAAATTTCTAACATGGGACAAAAAAGAAAAGGTTGCATTTGTCTTTCATCTTTGCATTCATTAATAAAAGTGGTTTGGTTCAACCTGTTTTATATTGATGACTGATGGGTCACATCTGTTCTCACAAGCAGGCAAAAAAATAAATATAGAATATAAGAAAGAAGTAAGTTAGAGAATAAAGAAAAAAATATGGATGAGTTAAAGTAATATTACTATTGAAAAATACTTATCACATCATCAGTTATACAGTGGTCGGAAAAAAGCTTATGACTACACATCATCAGCATCATCATCATGTTGTGCAATTGGCACAGATATCCATAACGATCTCTCGCCAACCTTCCCTATCATTCATCGACTCTGGGAGCTCCTCCGCGCAGCAGCCAGCATCCCTACATAGTTGGTCAATGTAGGTCCTGGCTGGGCGGCCCACATTAGCGTGCCCATGTGCTGGCTTCCACAGTAGTACGTCTCTTACGATCTCGTCCTTGCTTCTCCAGCAGTGTCCTGCATGTCTAGTCCGTCTTACTCGTATGGTTTGTGAGATGGGGGGCAGGTGGTCATACAGTTGCTTTTTTGTGGGTGCTGCTTCCACGACTTATTCAGGACCGCTCGCAGCATTCTTGTGCAGCTCCCATCTAGCTTATTCTCAAGGCGCTTCGTTAGGGTCCAGGTGGTACAGCCATACAGCAGTACCGACACAACTACAGCCTGGAAGAATCGTCTCTTTAGCCTGTCAGGGAGATTGGATTTCCATATGACTGATAATTTGTTGGTGGCCAACCATGCCTTTTCCATTCGAGTGTAAACATCACTTTCTGTGGATGAGATATTACTACCTAGATATGTGAATTTTTCCACTGACTTAAGAGGCTTGCCTGTCAAGTTTGGAGATGTCTCCCTGCCTTTTGAAGCTCATGAACTCGGTTTTATCAGCGTTCACATAAAGGCCGACGTTCTTTGATGCCTCCTCCAGGCTGTGTAGTAATGTCTCAGCCTGTGCCGGTGTATCTACAAGAAGCACAATAATGATTAAAAAAAAAGGTTATTAACATAAAACATGTCCTAATTGCTACCAGACATGACTGATGAATAAAAACACTTTTGTTGCTTACTGATGCAACTACAAGGGTGAGTCAAAAAGTAATGCCATTTTCCGTAACCAACATAGGAACATGTCTCATACATCAAAACGAAGGGGTTCCTCTGTGGATCACATCCCTACTTCTCCACATAGGTGAGTTAAAAAGTAATACCATTTTGTTTAGGACAGGTATAATTGTCAACACAGGAACATGTATCATACATGAAAACGAAGGTGTTCCTCTGAGGATCACATCCCTACTTCTCCACATAGGTGAGTTAAAAAGCAATGCCATTTAGTTTCGGACAGGTATAATTCCCAACATAGGAACAAGTATCATACATTAAAATGAAGTTGATCCTTTCTGGATTAAACCCCTTCTTCTCACTGGAATAATTTTTGCCTCTCAAATACTCTTTCATTGGGCTCAAGAGAGGCAAACATTATTCCAGTGATGAGGAAATGAAGTGCTGGCTCAAAGAACAGTCAACACAATTTTATGGGGCAGAGATACATGCTCTCATTCGAAGGTGGAACATTGCTATTGAAAGAAACAGTGACTATGTGGAGAAGTAGGAATGTGATCTATAGAGGACCAGTTTTATTTTGATGTATGATACATGTTCCTTTGTTGGTAATTATACCTGTCCTAAACAAAATGGCATTACTATATATATATATATATATATATATATATATATATATATATATATATATATAAAAGATTTGTTATTAAATAACCAAGATTATTCATATGCCGTTAAACCAACTCAAAACATGGCCAAATATTTCATTTTGTTAAACTTAACTCTCAGCATTTTTTTTTCAATAGAATTGCCTTCTGTCCTACAAACCTACCAAGTAAGACAAACATGCTGGACACTGCTGAAGAAGTAAAGACAAACTCATAAGTGACATTCTCCTGTAGATGCCTACACATGGACACACCAGTATAGGCCGACCAGCAAAAACCTATGTCAATTAGGTCTGTGCAGATTCTGGATGCCATGCAAAAGACCTGCCAGGAGTGATGGCAAACAGGGATGGGTGGCAAGAGAGTCTTGGGTATCCTTGCTGGTAGCATGACCTGATGATGATGTGTAAAAGGTCAAATATATTGGAGGTGCATGGTGTAATTGTTAGAGTTGTAGAAAATGAACTCGTTGGCCAGAGTTCAAATCCTGGACGAAGCTATAGTTCCCATAGTGCTAATATCCTTGGGAAAGCTATTAATCCAACTACTCTCCCTCCAGCTATGGGTAAAATAGTAGGGCAGACTGGACTTTTTAACCTTGGTTAGGCAACCAGTCCAGGAGAAGGAAAACTCTGAATTCAAACCTGTTAAACTCTGCTTTGGATGGTCACTACTAGAATAGGTTGCCCTAATTAGTGATCTATTTCACTAAGTAAAAAAGTAAAGTAAAGTCGATGGGGCGGCCTAAAGTCGGTATCAGCCAGTCAGCGAGGGAGTCTATCCCCTTTTCAATAGTGCTAGACCAAGGAGATTGTTTTTTTCGTCTGAGGTGGATCGCCACACCTACCATCAGCTCCTTACTTTACCGCACAGATCCCTGGACCTTGTGGTTTCTAGCCGAACGCTCTACCGACTGAGCTAACCCCGCCCTATGCTAACCAGATATTAAATAAAAGTAAAAGACACCAGGTAAAAAGTAATAGGTAAGAGTTATAATATATATTATGCAATATATGATGTTAATCATAGTGAGAATTTTGTTGCTTTTAGAGAATTGCAGCATAATGATAGTGGAAGGGGGTCAATGTTTGTATTCACCTTGACAATCATTTCCCAAGGGAGATAGCAATTAAATGTTAATTATAAGATAATTATATTTCTAATTAATTATGATATAAATTTTATAAATAGGGTGTGACTTGATATCAAACTTAATGTCTGCTAAGAGACTATAATATAATCTGAACACATCATTTCTTGGAATTGTTTGAGATGTGGCTTGATAATTAGTATTATTTGGATTATTCGGACTATTGTCCTCATCTTCATTGATATCTTTAACTTGGGAACTTTCTTGGATTGGGAACCTTCTTTTCGGACTCGGGAGTCTTCTTGTTGAACTCAGGGACTTTCTTGTCGTAAGAAGGTTTCCGAGTCCAAAATGAAGGGTCTCGAGTCCGAGAAAGTTCCTGACTCTGACAAGAAATACCTGAAGAAGGCCAGAGGGTACATCAGCCGAAACATACAGTTAACAATGAAGATGAGGACAATAGTCCGAATAATCCAAATAGTACTGAATAAATTAATTGGATAATAATAGATATCTGGATTTAATAAAGTTTTATGTCTAAATCGTATAGGCCCATGGTTATTATAGTAGCAAATGGTCCAAGTTCAAATCCTGGATGAGGTTGTTTGCATTTCACATAGTACTAATACCCTAGGGAAAGATATGCATCAACTGTTCTCCCTCCAGCTATGGGTAAATACTAGGGTAGAATGGGCAACCAGACTAGAAGAAGGACAACTCTGAATTCAAACTCCACTTAAGATATTGGCCTTGTGTCACATAATAGTCCTATTTTATAAGTAGCACTTATATTATGCATTTCTATAGTAAAATTATTATCTACCTGTATATATATATATATATATATATATATATATATATATATATATAGCCTTATTCTGTCAATAACACTAGCAATTGCATTAATTTCTGACAATCTAGTGCTGAAAGAAGAAAAATACCACAAATCAGGGAATTTAATGAAATTTTTATTGTTGATATATCAATGTATAAAAGATACAATGCATGAGTTATTTTACTTAAAATATTTACATTTTTCAGGTCAGTTTACATTGAAACACATATCTTTGAGGCATAACAGAGATTCTCAAAGATATGTGGTTCAAAGTAAAAAAATGTAAAAGTTTTAAAATATAACTGGTGCAGTATATCTTTTATTCATTAATATACCAACACTGAAAATTTCATTAAATTCCCTGATTTTTGGTATTTTTTTTCTTTCGGCGTGGAGACATACAATGGTGGAATTTAGGTCTGTTAAGTTCAATTTAACCAAAAATGATAAAGGAATAAAACAATTTTAAAAAAAAATTGAAATAGATCAACAAGTAAGCCTGAACCTATTCTAGTTGTGACCACCCCAAGTTGATATTTAAGAGGTTTGAATTCAGAGTTTACCTTCTCCTAGACTGGTTGCTAAACCAAGATTAAAGAGCCTAGTCTGCCCTGCTATTTACCTATTGAAGTCAGTAAGTCTACTGTTGGTTTGAATAACAGCAGCTAACTAAGTACAACTTAAGCAGTGTCCAAGACAGTTGGTATATATAGAAATCAAGAATGACCCATTCATGAATTTGGGTGATTTGGGTCATTCCATTCCTTGAGTTCTGATTGGCTGCTTGACTGCTTGATCTAAATGACATTGTGGAGTCTTATATATATCCTGTCATTCTGCAGTAGACTTTGTGACATTCGGATTTGTATTTAAGTTACAACCGTTTGTTGCCTTGTCTTCCCAGTTCGACGGTAATTGGAACTTTTATTATTCTGGAGGGATCTTTAATTATTCTGGAGGGATCATAGCTTGAGGGAGAATAGTTGAATTCATATCTTTCCCAAAGGTATTAACGCTATGTGCACTGTGGCTTCGACCAGGATTTGAACTTGGGTCGATGAGTCCATTTTCTATGACTTTAACCAGTACACCACACACAACACTTTTTCTGATTATAATTTTTCTTTTTATTTATTTATTCATTCCAAGAAAAGTGTGAATTGGATATGGAATAGAATTCAGAACATGTTAAACCCCCAAATTGTGGGCAAAATTTTTCTCAGCCAAAAATAGCGAACAAGATAACCATGCACAATAATAGACAATAAAGGAATTCTGTGGAGACTGAATCAGGTGAAAAATATAAGCTGAAAAGTAGATATTATTTTTGGCTGAACAGTAAGAGAAAAGCAAACTAGAAAAAACATATTTTTAAAAAGCCCAGATAAAAATAAATGGAGATGGTTTTGACCAAACACCAAAGCAATATAAATATATATATATATTTGTGTGTGTGTGTGCGTTTGTGTGTGTATGCATGTGCATATATATATATATATATATACATATACATATATATATATGAATATATTTTATCAGGTTTCCCCAGCATCGATTTTCTTTAAATGGAGATGGTTTTGACCAAACACCAAACTAATATAAATATATATATATATATTTGTGTGTGTGTGTGCATGTGTATGTGTGTGAATGTGCATACATATAATATATACGTATAATATTATATATATATATATATATGCATATATATATATGTATATATGCATGCATATATATATATACATTATATATATACACACACATATATATATACATATATACATGCACACACATATATATATATACATATATATACATACACACACACACACGCACACACACACACACACACACACACACACACATACACACACACATATATATATATATATATATATACATATTATCAGGTTTCCCCAGCATCACTTTTCTTTAAATAGTTTTGGAAACCATCATTAATCTTTACCGGATATTTTTTTTTAAAGATCCACTTTGAACATAACTGTTAAATGTAGGAGAGAAAAGAGAAAAATTATCAGTAAAAAAAAAAAAAAGAAAGAAAATGACAAGAAAATATAAAATCCTTTTTTTTTGGCATTTTGTAAAAGACCAAAATATTATATTTGTTCTTTTTTAAAAAACAGTGTAACAAAAAAGAAAGATTTGTTTGTTTGAATTTGATCATTTTTAAGAGCAGAGTGAAAATTCACAATTTCTGACATTTGCTTCTGACACTACTGACTTATTGACATATTTTTTCCATATTTTACACTCAGGGTTTGGTAATCTTGAACTTTAAGTGACTAAATTCCTACCATAAATTTGTATTTCTCTGATTTTTTTAGGTGAGGCTTGATAATTAGTATTATTAGTATTATTTGGACTATTGTCAAGAAGGTTCCCAAGTCCGACAAGAAATACCTGAAGAAGCTCGGAGGCCACATTGGCCGAAACGTTGTACAGATAACAATGAAGATGAGGACAATAGTCCAAATAATACAAATAATACTCATAAATTTGTACTTGCAGATTATTTGCAATGAACTTAATTGTTATTAAAAGGACATTTTATGATCTTTTAGACTTAAAATCATGCATTAACTCATAAGCGACGTTGTCCTGTGGTCTCCTACATCTGGACACACCAGTGTTCGACCAACAAAACGTTGCATTAACCAGCTATGTATGGACACTGGATGCCGTCAAGAGACCCTATTAAGGGTGATGTACAATAGGGAAGGGTGGGGAGAGAGAGTGAAAAAGTTGGTTAATCTATTAATAATGGAGATTTGCTTCCGGTTTTTGTCTGTAAAAAAAATTACGTCACTGCTTATGTCACATTATCCAAAATCGTCATAACATAGAATAAATACACTAAAAATTTGAACATGCAACATTAGACAGTCCTCATTGTTTTTTAAAACAAGTTTTAATAAATACATGACTGGTATTATATATCTATATATAGTTTGTTTTATTTTAATACATATTTAAAGTTTACATTTCAAATTGTTTTATTTCTTAATCCTTTAATGAATTTGATGAGTTTACTTACTTAGGGTACAAACTCCCTGACATTGAATTTTTTACTCCTACCCCTCAGGCAATATGTTTCAAAAATCTATTTTTACATCGCCTGGGGTGCGTTTATTATTTTGTAATAGTTTATATAAACTTTTCAGCCAAATCTTGTATGCTAGATCAAATTATTATCAGTTTACATTGTTTGGTCTGCTGAAAAAGTGTATTACTAATTATAAGGTTGAATACACTACAGATGGAAACTACATTCGAGGTTAATAAGACTATAAGGACCTATGACACCAGACCTGGTTTCATGGTCACTTCCAGCCTGGGCATTAAAGGCCCTCATTATAAGCACTTTTTCATTGTATTGGATAGATGGTCATAGAATTCACCCGTTTTCTGGTTTGGTCAATACATGGTTGGTTTGGTTTGTTTTGTTTTATGGCATATCAACCTCAATGGGTCATTTAATGCCGATAAAGTTTTGAAATAAATCAATTCTTAATGGATAATACAATTTTTTTATAAATACATTTGTCTATTTAACCCATAGATGGGACCCTAACAGGTACTACCACTCCGGGTCAGAGTGGACCAGGGAGCAATGGTGATGAAGGGGTGCTCCACATTCCCCAAATCTCCAAAACTGGAACCTCACCATCAGATAGAGTTTAACATCATTCCCAGGACATGTAGACCCGCAGCCACCGCCTTCTAGCACCCATATGATAAAAAGGGGTTGGGGCTTGCCATAAGGGCAATAGGGTTGGGAAAATCATATAGGTTCTAGGGCTTGACATGACCAGCCAATTGATCAGAGGGGGCCTCTCCGACCGCCCGTGTAGCCCAAGAGTGGAGTATTGCATGTCATAAACTGCTCATCCACCTGGGCTCTATCCTTAAGCATCACGGGTCGCCACCCACGGTCAACAGGTGGCCCCATTGGGGGAGTCTTACCCCTCCGCAGAGGTGTAGTCGGTGCATTCTAACGCCCCAGCCGACAGGGCGGAAGACATGGTTGGAGTGTAACAAGGTACAAGAGTGATAGAAGCTTTGATATTTAGTTCAACATTTTTTTAAACAAATCAAACTGTGACAAAAGACAAAATAGAATTAATTATCAAGCTAGGTCAACACAACAATTAATTAAAACAAAAATAGATGAGGTTATTACTGTAAATTTAAATGTCAATTCCTAATCCATGTGCTGCGTCTCTTTATCTATAATCAACGGGCTGCTCTTTTGGCAGTCTCTGGTAGTGATAGTGGACAGAGGCTTTATACTGCCCAGACAACAGTTGAATATCTTGGTAATGCAGAACATTATGTTTGAGGCCAACTTGTTTGCAGAAGTTCTTGGATGGAGGTCAATGCCTTAGGGTCTCCAATCCAGATTTTCTGTCTGGAATTACTCCCAGAGCGTTTTCCTATTTGGATATGGCTACAAGACAGTGGAATCTTAAAATTAAGGTTTTCCTTCCTCTAGATAGACTGCTATCCCAGGCTGATTAGCTTTGTCTACAAATTATTATAATTTGGAACATTCCCAAAGAACAAGGAAAAGTCAATGAGGGAACTGGAGATCAGAGAAAGAATTGAGATTTCCCAGACTATAGCAAGGGCCGGTTTAGCTCAGTCGGCTCGGAATCACAAGATTCCAGGTTCAATACCGGCCCTCGCCAACTCAGCATATGAGTAGCACTGAGATCTGTGCAGTAAAGAGGAGCTGATCATGGGTGTCACGCTCCACCTCAGATGCTAAGATAATCTCCTTGGTCTAGTGTTAATAAAAAAGGGGATAGACTCCCTCGCTGTATGGCTGATACCGATATTAGGCTGCCCTGTCGACTTACTATAGCACTGTTGATATCAGTTAGAATAATTAAAGTCCTGAAGAGCTGAGAAGACTTAATACAGAATGTATACACCATATAAATTTATAGCCCTAGCACCTATATGATTTTCCCAACCCTATTGCCCTTATGGCAAGCCCCAACCCCTTTTTATCATATGGGTGCTAGAAGGCGGTGGCTACGGGCCTACATGTCCTGGGAATGACGTTAAACTCTATCTGATGGTGAGGTTCCAGTTCTGGAGGTTTGGTGAATGTGGAGCACCCCATTCATCACCATTGCTCCCTGGCCCACTCTGACCCGGAGTGGTAGTACCTATTAGGGTCCCATCTATGGGTTAAATAGAAAAATGTATTTATAAAAAAATTGTATTATCCATTAAGAATTGATTTATTTCAAAACTTTATCGGCATTAAATGACCCACTGAGGTTGATGTGCCGTAAAACAAAACAAAACAAAACAAACATAAATTTATAGACTAAGTGAGATCATGTGGTTTAAATCTCAGCCAAACAAGAGCCTGAATACGTGGTTGGTTAACTACTTAATCGGTGATACTAACAGACCTCCATTTACAATCATTGACGAAGGACCTGCAATACTGAGGATCATCAAGGAACAACCAAAGGATTCTTCACTAAGGATCGTACTCTGCTTAACAGAAAGGGTCACCGTGGGACAGCGCTCTGGCTTGAAGTGTAAAAGATGGCTACAAAAATCTCAACAACAGCTCACATAACGCTAACACTCTTGGGAAAGGTATGCAATCCAACTACTCGCCCTCCAGCTATGGGTAAATAGTAGGACAGACTGGGCTCTTTAACCTTGGTTTAGAAACCAGTCCAGGAGAAGGAAAACTCTGAATTCAAACCTGTTAAATCTCTGCTTGTAGTGGTCACTACTAGAATAAGATCAGTGATCTGTTTCACTAAATAATTTGATTAATCAAAAGATAAATCTTTCACCAAAAAAAACACATTTTTAAAATATCATTTATCATATCTTATTATAATGGAGAATATGTGTCTGTCTGTAGCTGAAACTATGTCGCCACAATCTCCTTGGGTATTTACGTTATATTCTCAATGTTTATTAAGTAATAATTATTTAATCTTAATTAGAATCTGTTTTATCAATTAAATCTCTATTATAGTCTAAAGTAAAGTCATCGGGGCGGCCAACTCAGCGTATGAGTAGCACAGGAATGTGCGGTAAAGTAAGGAGCAGATGGCAGGTGTGGCGCTCCACCCCAGACGCTAAAAAAACAATCTCCTTGGTCTAGCGCAAGTGAAAAGGAGATAGACTCCCTCGCTGATAAAATGTATCAGCCAATCAGCGAGGGAGTCTATCTCCTTTTCACTTGTGCTAGACCAAGGAGATTGTTTTTTTTAGCGTCTGGGGTGGAGCGCCACACCTGCCATCTGCTCCTTACTTTACCGCACATTCCTGCGCTACTCATACGCTGAGTTGGCGGGGACTGGTATCAAACTAGGAACCTTGTGGTTTCTAGCCGAACACTCTACCGACTGAGCTAACCCGGACAACTATAGTCTAGCTGAGTTAAATTGACCTCAAAACAGCTCATGTTAATTGTGCATTTAAAATCCTGCAATATGTATAGTATATCACTAAGCAATAAAGGTTTATATAGCATATGGTGTGGATAATTGAAATACAGGTTTTAATAATAATTACTTGGTGTTATTGATTTCCAATATTGTATTGTTCTCAAACATAATAAAAGTATTCCAATCTATAAGTTTATATAGAAATCAATTAGAATAAAATTAGAACAAGTGTAATCTTTTTATATGTATTCTTATTTAGTTTTATTAGCCTTTCTATGTCAATTTATTTTATTACATTAAAACTTGAATATTTCTGCCCAGCAAAGGGCACATATTTTTACTAGTATAAATTATCAACTACTTTATCATGAACTGGCAAATATATGCACCCTCCAGGTGCAAGTATTTAAGTTTAAATGTAATAAAATATCATATTAGATCAAAAAGGCTAATGAAACTAAATAAGAATGCAGATAAAAAGATTTCAAAGAGAGCCCCCCTCTGTTTTAAATCTTTTTATCTGCATTCTTATTTAGTTTATTGTATAATGGAAAATAGAACAACTGAAATTTACTCTTCCATCACTCCCATATTTCATTGCTAAATTTTCCTAATTTAACTATTTAGTAAAAATAGGAAGTTAAGAATAAAATTATAGTTATTTCTTCTTATCAATCAATTTCTTTTAAGATTTATCACCAAGATTTTTGCTCATATTCATTAAGTAAAAACCGAACAATTAGAAATCAATAATTCCAAGCATATATTTATTAAAATCAAATTTTTTATATCAATATGCAAATTAGCCTTCACGTTCACACTCTAAACTGCTATTTTGTTGTATATATAAACACAATGATATATTATTAGTATTTATATATGGTCAACAGTATTAATAATGTAAAACAATTTTGTTAATAATTGAGGTTTAAATAAAACTAAAACTATGGAGAATGTGACATAAATAACTAAGGGAATTGTGACTTGAGTAGTGATATAGTTTTGGTTACAGACAGAAAAATTATCAATCTCTATTATAATAAGATAATAACTGTAAAATAAAGCTTTGAAATATGACTTTTACATCATATATGACACCTTTTCCTCTTATGCTTTTATTAAATTACTATGTAAGTAGTAGAGTAAGTAAAGTTGTCGGGCCTAAAGCCGGTATCAGCCAGACAGCAAGGGAGTCTATCCTCTTTTCACTAGTGCCAGACCAAGGAGATTGAATGTCTGAGGCAGAGTGTGACTCCTACCACCAGTTCCTCACTTTACTACACATCTCCATGTGCTACGCATATGCTGAGTTGGTGAGGGCCAGAATCGAACCAGGAACCTCGAGGTTCCCACCCAGACACTTACTGACTGAGTAAAGCCAGCCCTTATGTAAAGTTGTCAGTATCAGCCAGACAGCAAGGGAATCTATCCTCTTTTCACTAGCGCTAGACCAAGGAGATTGAATGTCTGAGGCAGAGCGTGACTTCTACCATCAGCTCCTCACTTTACTACACATCTCCATGTGCTAATCATATGCTGAGTTGGCGAGGGCCAGAATCGAACCAGGAACCTCGAGGTTCCCAGTCGGACACTTACCGACTGAGCTAAGCCAGCCCTTATATAGTTTATGTTTATTAACTGCATAGTAAAATTCTTTTGCTATATTTTCTCATTATTTTCTGTCCAGTGATGTTGTTGTTGTTGTTGAAAACATCCCCAGTTCATTTCAGTTCATCAACAACTTTTCTTTTTTTCTTTTTAATTCATTTGCTTCTTTTTCTATTAATTGTGTTAATGTTTGTTCAAATACAAAATATCTACGAACACTTTGACCTTTTCTAGTTGTCTCTTCGTCTGATCATATTTTCTGCTAGGATAAGAGTATATTAACCCCCCCAAAAAGGGGGCTGTCCTGGTGTTGCATAGCGCCTTCTTCACTGGCACTAAATCTTCTTAATATAATGGAGATTGTGTGTTTTTCTGTCTGTATCCGAAACTATATTCCTACTCAAGTCACAATTCTCTTAGTTATTGACATCACATTCTCCATGCTTTTACTTTTATTTAAACCTCAATCATTAATAAAATTATTTTACATTATTAATACTGTTAACCATGTCTACATATTGACAACATGCTATTATATTTATATATACAACAAAATAGTGGTTTACAGTGTGAACGGGAAGGCTAATTTGCATATTAATATTAAAAAATCGAATTTAATAAATATGTGCTTAGTATTATTGAATTCTAGCTGTTTGGTTTTATTTTAATGAATATAAGCAAAAATCTCTCCAGTGAATCTTAAATGAAATCCATTAACAAGAAAAAAATAACTGTCATTTTATTCTTTAATTCCTCTTTTAACTAAATACTTAAATTAGAAAAAAATAACAATGAAAGACAAGAGTGATGGAAGATTAAGTTTCAGTAGTTCTATTTTTCGATTATACTCCCTCTGTTTCAAATATTTTATTATACACCCTCTGTTTCAAATCTTTTTATCTGCATTCTTATTTAGTTTTATTAGCTTTTCTGATTCAATACAATATTTTATTACATTAAAACTTAAATACTTGCACCCGGAGGGTGCATATATTTGCTAGTAATTATAATGTTGCATACCTCTTTCTTTAATTCTATTTCTTGGCCATATTTAGTATTCTGAGCAGTTCATGACATGCAATACTCCACTTTGGCCCTATCTTGGGCTACACAGGCGGTCGGAGATGCACCCTCCGATCAATCGGCTGGTCACATCAAGCCCTAGCACCTATATGATTTTCCCAACCCTATTTCCCTTATGGCAAGCCCCAACCCCTTTTTATCATATGGCTGCGGGTCTACATGTCCTGGGAATGACGTTAAACTCTATCTGATGGTGAGGTTCCAGTTTTGGAGGTTTGTGGAATGTGGAGCACCCCTTCATCACCATTGCTCCCTGGTCCACTCTGACCCGGAGTGGTAGTACCTGTTAGGGTCCCATCTATGGGTTAAATAGAAAAATGTATTTATAAAAAAATTGTATTATCCATTAAGAATTGATTAATTTCAAAACTTTATCGGCATTAAATGACCCACTGAGGTTGATATGCCGTAAAACAAAACAAACAAACAAAACAAATCAAATACAAAATATCTATGAACACTTTGACCTTTTCTAGTTGTCTCTTCGTCTGATCATATTTTCTGCAAGGGTAAGAGTGTATTAACCCCCCAAAAAAGGGGGCTGTCTTGGGTATAACATTATACTGCATCTGATAATTGTTGTATAACCACGTTGGGTATATACATCGAGAGAGAGAGAGAGAGAGAGTGAGAGAGAGTGAGAGAGAGAGAGAGAGTGAGTGAGAGAGAGAGAGAGAGTGAGAGAATGAGAGAGAGAGAGTGAGAGTGAGAGAGAGAGAGTGAGAGAGAGAGAGAGTGAGTGAGAGAGAGAAAGAGTGAGAGAGACAGACAGACAGACAGACAGAGTTTAGACTGTGACTTACTTGCTTTTTTGTCTAGTGGTTGTTTCATCTTCTTTTTTTTGACCGGTTATAGCAAACCCCCTACACCTTTTTTATCGTATATGTACTAGATGGCAGTGGCTAAGGGTCTTAATGTCCTAGGTATGACATTAAACTCTATCTGATGGTGAATTTCCAATTCTGGATCTTTTGGGAATGTGGAGTATCCTTTCATCACCATTACTCCGAGGTTTACTCTGACCCGGAGTGGTAGTATCTGTTATAGTTTCATCTATGGATTAAATAGAAAAAATATGTTTAAAAAAAATGATGTTGCATAGCGCCTTCTTCTCTGGCAATAAATAATTATAATGTTGCATACCTCTTTCTTTAATTCTATTTCTTGGCCGTCTTTAGTATTCTGATCGTCTTTGGTATTTCTTCTATCATCTTGGATATCTTCTAAGGCCTGGAGTTGACTTGGGGATTTCGGTCTGGTTTTTTGTTAGGGATTTCTCTCTATCAGAAGCCCTGTGTCATTGTTAGTTTTTAGATAATAAACACAAGACTTCAATTTATTTTGATGTTACTTTATTTTCAATCCCCAACCCAGACATCTGCTAACTAACATAGCGCACGTGAGTTCCTGTTTAGGCAGGACGAAAAATGGCCAACTTCTCTGCCTGACGTCTAACTGAAAACTGGCGACCGAACAGGTCCCACGTGACTTCATGTATTTTGGCGGGCTTCTGTAATTTTCCATGGAAGGACCCGGCCATGGTATGAAAAGGGTCATCCCCTCAGAATTACAGGGGATTGACAATAATCTTATGCAACCGCATAGATTATGTAACAATTATGCTACAATATGACCTATTGAAATTTTATCAAAAATTCAAGATGGTATTCTTAGGGGCTTAAGAGATAATAGTTGGTTTGGTATGGAATAACCATGGTACCAATTCCACATTGTATCTTACTAAGTGCAAAACATCAAAGCCAGAATAAGTATATATCACTTTTTTTCTTTACTCATTTTAGGAAGTTATTATACTACGTAGCATTACAGTAAACAATGGCAATTTAAATTATCTTTAAGCAATTTCCTTGAAACATTTCAACCATTGTTAGAGAGATTGATGCAAAAACTCTAGAATCTATTACAAGTTTCATATTGACAATTACATATCATTTTTTTCTTCTCCATAACATCTTTCACAGTTATTTATCAGCAATGTTGAAAAAGAAAAAGAAAATCTCATTTGCAACCGAAATGAGACAATGATAGCTTCATAATTGCTTTTCATTTTATTTAATGATATAATGATACACCAAGATGAACAGAAAAGTCTATTTCTTTCTTGTCGAATAAAATATATTCAAGTCGACTTGTTATATTTACAAGAATTAGTAAAAGATTTTTGCACTGTTTTTTTTTCTTCTCTTTTTTTTTTTGTTCTTTCTCTCGTTTTAATGTATTTTTATGTGTTATTGATGGAAAATACAGTTACCGATAAGGAAAAAAATATTTGAAGAAAATTATCAAATTTGGTTGAGAGAAATAAGATTCTAATTCTCGTCTATTCAAAATTATGAACCAAATATTTATCCTTTTGTCTCATAGAATTGACAATATTTATCTTATTATAATGGAGATTGTGTGTTTTTCTGTCTGTAACCGAAACTATATTCCTACTCAAGTCACAATTCTCTTAGTTATTGACACCTCATTCTCCATGATTTTATTTATATCTAAACCTCAATTATTAATAAAATTGTCATACATTATTATTACTGTTAACTATGTCTACATACTGACAACATGCAATTATATTTATATATACAACAAAATAGCGGTTTACAGTGTGAACGTGAAGGCTAATTTGCATATTAATATTTAAAAATCAAATTTAATAATATGTGCTTAGTATTATTGATTTCTAACTGTTTGGTTTTATTTTAATCAATATTAGCAAAATCTCTTCAATGAATCTTAAATGAAATCCATTAACAAGATAAAATAACTGTCATTTTATTCTTTACTTCCTCTTTTAACTAAATACTTAAATTAGAAAAAAAACAATGAAAGACGAGAGTGATGGAAGAGTAAGTTTCAGTTGTTCCATTTTTTATTATACTCATTCTGTTTCAAATCTTTTTTTATACCCCCTCTGTTTCAAATCTTTTTATTTGTATTCTTATTTAGTTTCATTAGCCTTTCTAATTTAATACGATATTTTATTACATTAAAACTTAAATACTTGCACCCTACGGAGGGTGCATATATTTGCTAGTATGTTAAATGGAGGTGTGTGGTGTAATAGGTGTTCTCATAGAAAATGGACATGACAAGATAAGTTCAAATCCTGTATAAGGCTGTTTGCATTTCACATCACGCTAATACATTAGGGCAGACTGGGATCTGTAACCTTGTTTAGAGAAGAAGAAAGAGCAGGTTTAGCTCAGTCCGCAGAGCATCAACCTACCAATCAAAAGGTTCTGGGTTCGATACCGGCCCTTGCCAAATCAGTGTATGAGTAGCACTGGGATCTGTGTAGTAAAGTGAGGAGCTGATCGTAGGTGTGGCACTCCACCTCAGATGCAAAAACAGTCTAGTGTTAGTGAAAATGGGATAGACTCCCTTGCTGTCTGGCTGATTCTGACATTAGATTGCCCCACTGACTTTACTTACTTTTAAATCCCCTTACCAAGGATCAATATTAGCAACAGAAGGAAAGACAAGATAAACGGATTTGTACATAAAAGAACATTTGACCTTTCATCTACATTATATTCATAGCATGAACAGGCAGTATGTGAAAGGGGTGCAAAATGGAATAAAGCTTACTTGATAAGGGAAAGTAAAATGGCCGGGTGGTTTCAAAGAACAGAGACAAAAGAGGTCAAGAATGGGTTTCTAGGACTGCCATGTGACACCTCACACAAAAACCAATGATCATGCCTTTCTCTATGGAAGATAATTACTTTTGTTTCCTTACAAGATTAATAGCCGTATTTTAATGTGTTTTTTTTTAAATTTTTGTGACCAAATTTTTTTATGGTAACAAATGCATCAAGTGTCATTGTTGTGGTAAAGGCCCAATCAAGAGTCCTCTACGGGAGATAGCTTAATACTTATTTCTGTTGCTTTTTATAAGAATTCAGTATAAGTAAAAATATAAGTATAAAATATAAGTAAAATATAAGTAAACAGGATCAGAAGTAGAGACTAAGCCTCCAGGAAGATTTTAACTCGCATTGTTTATGCTCAGAAAATGATCTTACCCCAGTCAAATTGGTATTGGCACTCTCACAGTAAGACAGACTGCAAAGATTAAGGAATCTAAGTTCAAATCTTGCTTGAAGACTTTTTCATTATTTCTGACTCCTGCTGTTTACATAATGGCTTTAGAATAACATTTCCATGACATTGCAAAATCCAATAGTTAAAAGAATGCAGTCGAGTAAAGAGCAGAAAGGTTTTCCAATCTTTTTAAAAGTGCTGTGAATCTCGGGAACATATGTGAACGTATATTGTTGGTCACGGTAACAGGAATGTGAACTATATGTTGCGCTCGTACCAATGTGATACTATGTTAGTCACGGTAACAAATGTGATACTATGTTGGCCACAGTACAATGTGACACTATGTTGGCCACGGTACCAAATGTGGTTGGCCATGGTGACCAAATGTGATACTATGTTGGTCACGGTACCAAAATGTGATACTATGTTCACGGTAACAAATGTGATACTATGTTGGCCACAGTACCAAATGTGACACTATGTTGGCCATGTGATACTATGTTGGCCATACCAAATGTGATACTATGTTGGCCATGGTACCAAATGTGATACTATGTTGGCCACAGTACCAAATGTGATACTATGTTGGCCACCAAATGTGATACCCACGGTACCAAATGTGATACGTGTCACATACCCACATTGACATCGCTGTGAGAGAGTGAGAGTTCTTTAATAAGAAAGTTCTTCAGGGATAGAGAGATATTAGAGAGATACAGATAGATTAGACTTACTTGGTGATGAGATCTTATTTCTTTCTTGCTGATCCTTCTAGAATCTCCAGCTGCCATCTTGTTGTCTAGTTGGGTTGAATTCTAACTAACTTCTTCTTAACTAAGGACTGTACTTCTGACTAAGGGCTGATTTGGTCATTGCAATTGAATTAACAAGACATTTTTTGGTTTAAAGCTTTTTTATCTAACCCATGATCATCGCAGGGGAGACCGACCTCAGCCTGTCTTAACCCTTCAGTGGCAAGGCTGAATCTCACAATCTCACGTCTCACTCTTCCTTTCTCCCCTCATCATTATCATTAACAGTAAGTAAATAAGTAATGTCTGCAGAGTGGTTTATTGTTGGTTTCAGCCAAGCAGTGACAGAGTCTCTTTGCTTTTTGCTAGTGCTAGACCATAAGAGGTATTTGTGGGAACTCTTATAAATTCCTGGTGGTAAGCAAGTAATTTTGGATGAAAGAAGATGAGAACAACAATTGAAGATAAAGAAACATATATTCAAAAGGTACAAAAAAGTTGCAAAACTTGTGACTTATCTTGCTGAGCGTGAAGAAGGTAAAGGGAGCACTGGAATATACCACTCGCTGGTTGACTGCCCAACACAATGGGTGACTTTCGTTAGGAAATTTAATTTAGGTGCCAATATTGTATATTGGTGATTTGCCCTCTGGTGCCAGGGGCAGATAATTTAACTATAGTTTTTCTGATTACCAAGGAGATTATTTTTACTGAGATGGAGTGGATTCTTTATCACACAGATCAGATTAACCAAGTTGTGTCACCCATGTGCAGATTCGGTGAGCAGTCCCCTTTTTCCTAGTGCTAGACCAAGGAGTTTGTTTTTTTGCTGAGATAGAGCTCCCAGACTCTCTACAACACATATCAGAATACCCAAGCTGTGTTACTTACGAGCTGAGTTGGCGATGACTGGTATCGAACCTAGAACCTTGTTTGGTTTGTTTTTTTTCGGTTTGCTTTGGTTTGTTTTGTTTTACGGCATATCAACCTCAGTGGGTCATTTAATGCCAATAAAGTTTTGAAATAAATCAATTCTTAATGGATAATACAATTTTTTTATAAATACATTTTTCTATTTAACTCATAGATGGGACCCTAACAGGTACTACCACTCCGGGTCAGAGTGGACCAGGGAGCAATGGTGATGAAGGGGTGCTCCATATTCCCCAAACCTCCAAATCTGGAACCTCACCATCAGATAGAGTTTAACATCATTCCCAAGACATGTAGACCCTCAGCCACCACCTTCTAGCACCCATGTGATAAAAAGAGGCTGGGGCTTGCCATAAGGGCAATAGGGTTGGAAAAATCATATAGGTGCTAAGGCTTGACGTGACCAGCCGATTGATCGGAGGGGGCCTCTCCGACAAGATAGGGCCAAAGTGGAGTATTGCAATTCATGAACTGCTCATCCACCTGGGCTCTATCCTTAAACATCACGGGTCGCCACCCACGGCCAACAGGTGAGTCTTACCCCTCTGCAGAGGAGCAGTCGGTGCATTCTAACGCCCCAGCCGACAGGGCGGTAGAACCTTGTGATTCCAAGGTGGATGACTTATCGACTGTGCTCCCCCCACAAAAAAAAATAGGTGGAGAAATGCATTTTTATGTGCCTCACTTAGGAAAAATCAGTTCGAATATAGGATTATTGCAGAAGCAAGTCTAAAAATGAAATAAAAAAATCATCAAAATCAAATGTAAAATCAAATGTAAAATCAGAGAAAGAAGAAATATATAAAAGGAGCTAGAATTGATATATATATATATATATATATATATATGAATTTTTGTGAGAGTGTGTCCAAAAAGTAAAGGAATGGAAAAAAAGTGTGTTGAAAGACAAGCACTTAGAAAATACAGAATCAAATTGATATATAAGTAAAAATTACATCTCAAATGTTATTCAGGGAACTTTAAAAACTGCTTTGCATAGGAATATCTGTAATTTTTTGGTTGTACACACACATTCGCATATATTTGAATAGAAGTGCAAATTTATTTAAGGGATTTCCACTCGGAATTCTCATAGCTCGTTTCAATTCTAGTCATGACTGTGAATGTCACTTTAGCATTAATGCTCTTGAGAAAGGCAAAAACATGAAAGTGCTTTTGTATTCTCTTCCTTAACAATCCCCATAATCTCATCACTGAATTGGTGAGTGACTACATAAGTTATCCATCATAAATAGCTTTTTATCAATTTTCACTTTTGACACAAGTAACTCATTATATCTTTTATGATCATATCTATTCATGTGTACAGGGTTGTCCGAAAGTCTTGTCACCCCTACATATTATTTTAACATTTCCTTATTTTATGTTTATGTGGTCTAGCGCTTGTGAAAAGGGGATAGACTCCCTCGCTGATTCGCTGATACTGACTATAGGCCACCTCGACAATTTTTCATTATTTTATGTTTTAATAATATAATATACAGTGTGGTCCGAAAGTCTTGTCACCCCTACATATTGTTTTAACATTTCATTATTTTATGTTTATGTGATCTAGCGCTTGTGAATAGGGGATAGACTCCCTCGCTGATTGGCTGATACTGACTATAGGCCACCTCAACGACTTTTTTTTTATTTTATGTTTTAATAATATAATATACAGGGTGGTCCGAAAGTCTTGTCACCCCTTACATATTGTTTTAACATTTCATTGTTTTATGTTTTAATAATATAATATACAGGGTGGTCCGAAAGTCTTGTCACCCCTTACATATTGTTTTAACATTTCATTGTTTTATGTTTTAATGATATAATATACAGGGTGGTCCGAAAGTCTTGTCACCCCTTACATATTGTTTTAACATTTCATTGTTTTATGTTTTAATGATATAATATACAAGGTGGTCCGAAAGTTTATATTTTTTTAACATTTCATTGTTTTATGTTTTAATATATAATATACAAGGTGGTCCGAAAGTCTTGTCACCCCTACTTTTTATTGTTTTAACATTTCATTGTTTATGTTTTAATAATATAATATACAGTGTGGTCCGAAAGTCTTGTCACCCCTACTTTTTATTGTTTTAACATTTCATTGTTTTATGTTTTAATAATATAATATACAGTGTGGTCCGAAAGTCTTGTCACCCCTACATATTGTTTTAACATTTCATTATTTTATGTTTATGTGATCTAGCGCTTGTGAATAGGGGATAGACTACCTCGCTGATTGGCTGATACTGACTATAGGACACCTCAACGACTTTTTTTTTATTTCATGTTTTAATAATATAATATACAGGGTGGTCCGAAAGTCTTGTCACCCCTTACATATTGTTTTAACATTTCATTGTTTTATGTTTTAATAATATAATATACAGGGTGGTCCGAAAGTCTTGTCACCCCTTACATATTGTTTTAACATTTCATTGTTTTATGTTTTAATGATATAATATACAGGGTAGTCCAAAAGTCTTGTCTCCCCTACATATTTTTTTAACATTTCATTGTTTTATGTTTTAATAATATAATATACAAGGTGGTCCGAAAGTCTTGTCACCCCTACTTTTTATTGTTTTAACATTTCATTGTTTTATGTTTTAATAATATAATATACAGTGTGGTCCGAAAGTCTTGTCACCCTACTTTTTGTTTTAACATTTCATTGTTTTATGTTTTAATAATATAATATACAGTGTGGTCCGAAAGTCTTGTCACCCCTACTTTTTATTGTTTTAACATTTCATTGTTTTATGTTTTAATAATAAAATATACAGGTGGTCCGAAAGTCTTGTCACCCCTACATATTGTTTTAACATTTCATTGTTTTATGTTTTAATAATATAATATACAGGGTGGTCTGAAAGTCTTGTCACCCCTACATATTGTTTTAACATTTCATTGTTTATGTTTTAATAATATAATATACAGGGTGGTCCGAAAGTCTTGTCACCCTTACATATTGTTTTAACATTTCATTGTTTTATGTTTTAATAATATAATATACAGGGTGGTCCGAAAGTCTTGTCACCCTTACATATTGTTTTAACATTTCATTGTTTTATGTTTTAATAATATAATATACAGGGTGGTCCGAAAGTCTTGTCACCCCTACATATTGTTTTAACATTTCATTGTTTTATGTTTTAATAATATAATATACAGAGTGGTCTGAAAGTCTTGTCACCCCTACATATTGTTTTAACATTTCATTGTTTTATGTTTTAATAATATAATATCACTTGTCAACATATTGTTTAACATTCATTGTTTTATGTTTTAATAATATAATATACAGGTGGTCCGAAAGTCTTGTCACCCCTACATATTGTTTTAACATTTCATTGTTTTAAATAAAGGGTGGTCCGAAAGTCTTGTCACCGCTACATATTGTTTTAACTTTCATTGTTTTATGTTTTAATAATATAACATATAAGTTATACAAATATTTTATCTCTTGAAAAATCTTTAAAATTTAAATTATTTTCTAGAATGATAGTTTTAATAAATTTGAAAAATGTATGAATCCAACAATTCTCCCTCCAGTTGTAAGCAAATATTATGTCAGATTGGGCTCTTTAACCTTGGTTGGGAACCAGTCTAGGAGAAGGAAATCTCTAAATTGAAATCTGTTAACCTTTGTTTAAGAAATGAACCTTATGTCACATCCTACTTGTGCAGGGTAGTTGGTAAATATATGTATTTACAATTTTTATGTACATTTTTTAGATATTGTTTTATTTCGATAAATAAACTGCTTTACAGAAAAATTCCAGTCCAAAATCTGAACAATAACTTCAAAATTCAATCTTCAAATGTGCCATACCATAGAGAAGCACATTAAAATATGTTGTAGCCTTCTTGTAACCCCTTTTTTGTTACGATTTTTGTGGCCATCCTTTAGGCTTCAAGCAAGAATGCTTGTCCAGCAGAGATCCTTTGTGTTAAGCAGAGCATAATCCTTAGTGAAGAATCCTTTGGTTGTTCCTTGGTGCTCCTCAGTCTTGCAGGTCCTTTGTTAATGATTGTAAATGGACGTTTGCCAGTATCAGTGATTAAGTAGTTATCCAACCACGTATTCAGTTGATTGGCTGAGGTTTAAACCACATGACCTCGCTTAGTCTATAAACTTAAGTGGTTTATTGCAGCACAGCTTACAAAATTGAGTAGCAAGCGAGTGGTGTAATGGTTGAAGTCATGGGAGATGGATTCGTCGCCCCGAGTTCAAATCCTGGACGTGGTAATTGCATTTCACTTAGCGCTAATACCCTTGGGAAAGGTATGAATCCTACTCTCCCTCCAGATATGGATAAATAGTAGGCAGACCAGGCTTTTTAACCTTGGTTAGGCAACCGGTCTAGGAGAAGGAAAACTCTGCATTCAAACCTGTTGAACTCCACTTAAGAAATTGACCCTGTGTCACATCCTGCTCATGCGGAAGGGTTGATAAATATGTATATGGGGGCCACACACGGTGTAATAGTTAGCAAATTAGATTTGCAGACCAATGTTAGTGAGTTTGATTCTTATTTGGCGCCCCATAATTCAGGCCTTGTGTCACATCTAAGCTAAGCTTAGTAAATAACTATATACAAAATATTCCGGAAGCACGTGGTGTAATGGGTTGGTAAATATGTATATATATATATATATATATATATATATATATATATATGTATGAGTAGTGGCTTAACGGTGGGTCTGGGTACAATCGTTAGGAGCACACAGAATCCAGGGGTTAAGACCGTGAAAAAACAATTACAAAGTGCTCAATACAATGTAGAGCAAAATTTATTTGAGAAATGGATATAAAGTAACCTACTCGAGTTTCATCATCTGAATCGTCAGGGTTACATCCGCTGAATTAATCGAGTTTTCGATTAATATCAGACATACGTGGTATCAACTGATATTAATCAAAAACCTGTTTAATTCAGCGGATGTAACCCTGACGATTCAGATGATGAAACTCGAGTAGGTTACTTTATATCCATTTCTTAAATATATATATATATATATATATATATATTATATAATATTCCAACAGTTTGGCAAACATATCTATTTGACCCACTACCATTCCAGGTCAGAGTGGACCTGGGAGTAATGGCAATGTAAGGGTAGTCTGCACTCCTCTGAGCTCTAGAACTGGTGCCTCAGACTGGATGCAGTTTAATGTCATACCCAGGGCATACCTTTTTTTAGGGGGTCCTTACCTACATCGGATACAGTCATCATATTCTAAGTACTGCTGACAGTGCGTATCCTCTCTTTTTCTCTTACGTTCACTAACAACATAAATATTTTCTGCTTTACACTTTTCTTCGGACTCTTCTTTTCGTTTGAAAAAACTATTTTTCTTTCATGTCCATGCACAAGATAAATACAGATAGGAATAAAATAAATAAATAATATATATATATATATATATATATATATATATATATATATATATATATATATATATATATATATATATATATATATATATATATATATATATATATATATATATACATATATATATACATATATATATATATATATACATATATATACATATATATTAATATATATATATATATACATATATATATATATATATATATATATATATATATATATATATATATACATATTTATACATATTATATATATATACATATATATTATATATATATATCATATATATATAATATATATATATATATATATATATATATAGTATATATATATATATATATATATATATATATATATACATATATATTATATATCTATATATGTATATACATATATATCTATCTATATATATATACATATATATATATATATATGTATATATATATGTATATATATATATATAAATGTATAAAGAATTTACTATGAAACTGTTTCTTCTGAAAGTTTTTAATTTACTATGATCAGAAGCAGAACGCTATCTTTTAACTTGCCGAACAGGCCTCATCACACTCGTACTAAGGATATCCTGCTTGTTCTAAGTGTACACTATACTTGGAAGACCATCCAGAAATGTACAAGTCTTTCATCATGTAATTTTGCACCTCTGCAATGACAGGCTCTTGTAACATAATGCAATTTTAACCTTTCTTCTTCCAAAATGCAAAAATTATTCTTCCTTACTTTTTGTAGAACTTCCAGAGATTTTGTACATAGTTTTTTTCTTTTTCCTTTTTTTTTGTTTCCTTTTACACTGTTCAATTTTTTGTACTAGATTTTTCTATTTTTTTTCTTTTTCTTCCTTTCTCATTTTTTTTCCTTTTCACTATTTCCCATTTTTTAGACTAGTTTTTGGTATCATCTTTTTTCTGTCTTTGTCTTTTTTTCTTTTTTTTCTTTTTTTACTATTTCCTTATTTTTTGGACTTCTTCAAAGAGGGAACGTTCTGCTGCCATTTTTAAGGACACATTTACATTTTAGCAGTTGCTCAAATGCTTTAAATTCCACTTCTTAGATTCTTCTACAAAATCCCCTGCAGAAGAAAGAGTATGGAAATGGTACCTGGTAACCTTTACAGATAAATGACCATGCTTGCTTCCTTACCATTTTTCCCAACCAAATATCAGAGCAAATCTCAGCCAACAATTTGTGAGCACAGACTCACTTCAAAGAATATGATACAGACGTACTACTATTTACAATCTTTCTTCTCTTTTTTTCCCTCCTGATTGCAATCGAATGTTAGCTACAAATCTTCACTAGCATTCGTCTACCCCCTTACTTAACAGCACACAACTCACACAACTTTTGCAGAATAATTCTATGACAGAAAATTGTTCTTGAATACTGACGAAATTCTTCACGGTTTGATTATCGGCAAGATGTGAAATTGAAAGAAAATACTGAAAAGAGAGAGAGAGAGAGAGAGAGAGAGAGAGAGAGAGAGAGAGAGAGAGAGAGAGAGAGAGAGAGAGAGAGAGAGATGTTTATGTTATTGGTGTAGGCAAGCAACCGTATACAGTGGTACCTTTCCAAGTTTGATATCACTCTTCATATTTTTTTTATTGGAAACTTGTACAAGAGGAAAGATTGTGTCATATTGACTTTAATTATACATCACTTTAGTGACAGAACTTAATGTAATAATTATATATATATATATATAGGAAGCACGTGGTGTAATGGTCAAAGTCATGGAAAATGGACTCGTCGCCCCGAGTTCAAATCCTGGACGTGGTAATTACATTTCACTTAGCGCTAATACCCTTGGGAAAGGTATGAATCCTACTCTCCCTCCAGCTATGGGCAAATAGCAGGGCAGGCTGGGATCTTTAACAATGGCTAGGTAACCAGTCTAGGAAAAAGAAAACTCTGAACTCCGCTTAAGAAATTGACCTTGGGTCACATCCTGCTCGTGCGGAGGGGTTGGTAAATATATATATAGGGAGCCACACGTAGTGTAATGGTTATCAAATTAGATTTGCAGACCATTGTTAGTGGGTTCGATTCTCATTGGGCGCCCCATAATTCTGGCCTTGTGCCACATCTAAGCTAAGCTTAGTAAATAACTATATACAAAATATTCCGGATGCGCGTGGTGTAATGGGTTGCTAAATATATATATATATATATATATATATATATATATATATATACACAAAATATTCCAACAGTTTGGCAAACATATCTATTTGACCCACAGATGGGCTTAAGAAATTGACCTTGGGTCACATCCTGCTCATGCGGAGGGGCTGGTAAATATATAATGTAATAATTATCTAACTTCTTCCAAACTACAAGATGTATACCTTTTTTTCCCAAGCATTTCGTCAAAGTCTAAAAATTCATGGAAATAAATGATATGGTAAATGTATTAAATTTTCTGTCAAATATTCTGTTGTGTTACATAATTATTAGATTCTTAATATTTATGTACTGTAGTGTAGAAATCAAAATGGCTGTTATAAGTTGCAGCCGGTGGCCTTGTTGGATGTGTGACAAGGCCTGACCTCATCCTGAACCTTTCGGGTGGATACCGTGAGAATCGGTGGATGAGACCCTCTTCCGGTTTAGATTAGAAATAGATTTTAGTCAGTCGGCCAAACACCACGACGGTGGTAAGTCGTGTTATACACGCTCCGACTCAATCTGCGCAGGTAGTCTGGTGGGGGATTTCGAGAATAAAATATGATCTAAGTAAATCGAAGTCTTGTGTTATTATCTAAAAACTACCAATGACACAGGGCTTCTGATAAAGAGAAATCCCCAATGGAAGACCAGACACGAAGTCCCCAAGAGAAGTCCAGACACTAGAAGAGTTGTTAGAAGAAGACGTAAGATAGAAAAGACGTCAGAAGAAGAATAGAAGTAAAGAAAAGGCTATACAACAGTTGTATGTTGTACTTTGTAGTAGACTGCCCAATTCAGTCACATGTTTATGTATAAATCTCTTATCTATATCAAAGAGACCTTACATTATAACAGAGAGACCACCCAATGTTGGAAATTTTTTTATATATAAGCTGTGCTACAATCCACCACTCAAATTTATAGACTAAGCAAGGTCATGTGATTAAAAGTTGTGTTTCATCCATTTTGTTCCTGAACTTTTAATCACATAATCACACACACACACACACACACACACACACACATATATATATATATATATATATATTATATATATACAGAGATGCTGATTGATATGCGTTCCAGGCACACAAAAATCTAAAAGAATGGAGTAAAATCGTATCCATGCGACCCAGTTTTTTTCTTTTTTTTTTCTTCACCATTTCAAGATAACAATTGACAAATGACCTACAAGACTGAGGAGCACCAAGGAACAACCAAAGGATCTCTGCTGGAGAGCGCTCTTGCTTGAAGCCTAAGGATGCCAACAAAAATCGTAACACCCAAATGGGAAGAGAAGAATCTAATTTTTTTTGGTGGGTACAAAGTTTGAGAATTGCAACAATAAGCAGATTGATCCTAAACAAGAATTTTTTGTTTTCAATCTAGTCTCATCAGAGGATTACCAACATTCACTTTTCAGGGTTGAAATTTTTCTTTTTGACTTAGCAAACCCACAAACCGAAGCTCATGGGTGGAGGGTGCAAAAATTGCGTTGATCCCAATTATATAGTGTCATATAACATACCAATGAATTTTAATAGGTATATCCCAATCCTCATAAATACAAGAGTATAATGCTGACTTAGTAGTCTTATACCACTAGCAGTGGTTTACCTTCTTCACGCCGCTGACGAGTATTGTATTTTGTTTCCATTTCATTTCCAAACCCCGTTTCGTTATTTCTCATTTAGTAACTTTTGTTAGGTCACAAAACATAGGCATACCAAAAACAGCCATAGTACCTACAAATATGCGTTGAGAGAAATGAAGATAGATATTGAAACATCAAAAAGATATAAACACCATTAACAGCATTTCTGTGATTTCTAAATATTTTGGAGACCTTACCTTTGGGATTACCTTGTACATTACCCTTGTACATACAACACTCTATATATTAATAATATGTTATTATTTTTTATTTTTGTTTGTTTTGTTTTGTTTTACGGCATATCAACCTCAGTGGGTCATTTAATGCCGATAAAGTTTTGAAATAAATCAATTCCTAATGGATAATACAATTTTTTTATAAATACATTTTTCTATTTAACTCATAGATGGGACCCTAACAGGTACTACCACTCCGGGTCAGAGTGGACCAGGGAGCAATGGTGATGAAGGGGTGCTCCACATTTCCCAAACCTCCAAAACTGGAACCTCACCATCAGATAGAGTTTAACGTCATTCCCAGGACATGTAGACCCGCAGTCACCGCCTTCTAGCATCCAAAGCATGATAAAAAGGGGTTGGGGCTTGCCATAAGGGCAATAGGGTTTGGGAAAACCATATAGGTCCTAGGCTTGACGTGACCAGCCGATTGATCGACCGCCCGTCTAGCCCAAGATAGGGCCAAAGTGGAGTATTGCATGTCATGAACTGCTCATCCACTTGGGCTTTATCCTTAAGCATCACGGGTCGCCACCCACGCTCAACAGGTGGCCCCATTGGGTGCAGTCGGTGCATTCTAACACCCCACCGAAAGGGCGGTATTATTTTTTCTATCACACAAATTTATATATAAACATTTTGACATTTTCTCTTACACCCATTTATATTTAATACTGTTTTTCCTTAATCTTCCGACCGTTATCATCTTGCAACACCCTCTATCGAAATTTATTGATTCTAATTCATATTTTATTCATATGTTCAGTTGTATTGAAATCAAGAAAAGTGAATATCTTTGAAACATAATAGAATATATCACTGTAACATATGAGGTGTCTTTATCAAGACATAAAGGTAATTTTCACCTTTAGTTGTCAAAATTCCTAGCAAATAAGGCAATTATAGTAACCTCCCTTGACTTCACGTTGAACTAAGCCGGTAACTATTTTTGAAAGTCTCCGTGCGAATTAAACAAATCTTAGAAAACTTTATCGAAAAACAATACAACTGCATGCTTTAACACAAAAATATCATAAAATGTGTTCATAATAACAATTAAGTTAATTTCAGATAATGCGCATGCACAATTTTATGCTAAGAATTTTAACAACTGAAGAGTGAAAATTACCGACATAAATGAACAATGATTGAAACATTAATTTTCTTCAAAATAGTCTCTTTGGTATTCAATTCATTTATTCTAGCAAGTTTTCCACAAGTCCAAGCATTTCTCAAACATATATATATATATAATATATATAATATATACACACACACACATATATATAATATATATATATATATATAGAGAGAGAGAGAGAGAGAGAGTAAACTACAGACACGTGTTTCGAGGTATCACCTCTCATCAGTACAGTTATAGCATTTAGCAGCTACCTCTGACCGGGTTCGAGACCCGAACGAACTTACGCTCGCCAATCATCTTACCCATACGGCCACAGTCAGCTGCCAAGTATAGCAGGCTATTTAATCGCTACATTTCTAAGCGGAAATGAACTCACCTAGAGGTCTCAAACTTTGTAAACAAAGTGAGTCTTAGCTGAACGCCGAATACGGTGAATTTTGCAATTAAATCCTTTCTAAATAAAGTGCTCAACCGAAATCGGGAGCGTATAATACACACACACACACCACACACACATACACACACACACACCACACACACAAACACACACACACCACTATATATATATATATATATATATATAAGTTAAACCTAATGAGTCAGATATACCTACTAATAGTTTCGTTAAGTAGCTAATCAGGGCAAAATCTGATGCTTGCCCCAATAGCGAAACTTTTAGTAGGTTTATTTGACTCAATAGGTTTAACTTTATTATTTACTCTACTTAGTATTGAGCACTTTTTACATTTTAGCTTTAGATAATTCTAGCGGTTTATATATATATATATATATATATATATATATATGGGATAGGATGGATGTAGTAGAATCCGACAGTATGAGGTAGGAAAAAGGATAGTGAACAAGAAATGATAACTCAAAACAAATCTAATAGTTGAAACGTTTCGTCCGATTTATACGGACCCATCGGTCAAATGATTTTTATTGAAAGCAAAATTACGTGCGAGGTACAAGTGATTCGGTGAGGCGGGTGAGATAGTGCGGAAGTGATGGGAGGGAGGATAGAGGCAGACATGAATGAAGTGAGGGTAGTTTACAGGAAGTAGAGAGAGGTTTGGAGTAGATAGGGAAACGGGGGTAGGTTAAGGGAGGTGGGGTAAAGTTCTGGTGTTTGATGTCAGGGGAAGATAAGGAGGAGGGGAGAGTTGAGTGATCTTAGGTCACTGGGTCAGTTAGTGGAAAGAGCAGGGGGAGGATTTATTTTTGATTCCTGAAGTGTAGGTGGAGAGGAACGAATGGAGAGTAGGTAGTGAGAGTCTATATATAATATATATATATATGTATACATACATATATATATGATAACACTATATATATATGTATATATATGTATACATATTATATATGTGTATATATATATACATATATATATTATGATATATATATATATATATATATATGTGTGTATATATATATACTATATATGATATATATATATATATGTATATATTACATTCTTTTAATTTATTTAATTAATCTAATTAATTAATTATTAACCATATTCATGTTGAGTTATTTTAATAACATAAAGTTAAACATAAAGTTGTACATGTAAGTACACTATATTATTAAAAGGTGTTACACAACTTAAGATGGGAATTAGCTTACTGAAATATAGAAGCAAAAAGTTAATAGAAAACGAGTTTCTTTATTTCCTTGTGGACTGATTCAAAGAGATGTGTGAAATGTCTGTGAAGACACAAGAAAAGCTGGGAATTGACAGAGAAGAACAAATTGATTAATCTGTTCAATTACAAAAGATCTTAGCTAGCAGCTCTCATATCTATATATATATGTATTCTACCCCCCTCCCTCCTTTCTCCCTCCCTCTCCCTCCCCTCTCTCTCTTCTCTCTCTCTCTCTCTCTCTCTCTATTATATATATATATATAATAATATGTATATACTTACATATGTACACTCAAAGATTATTCTACACTAATCTATGATAATATGTGTATATATATATGTGTGTGTGTGTATATATATATGGGAATATATGCATGTATATATATGAGTGTGTATGTATATAGGTGAATACATGTATGCGTGCATATATGTGTGTATATATATGTATATATATTATATCTATATCTATATCTATCCCCCTCCCTCCTCCCTCTCTCTTTCTCTCTCTCTCTCTCTCTCTCTCTCTCTATATATATATATATATATATATATGGGTACACTCAAAGATTTATACACTAAGGTATATATAATGTATATATAATGTATATATAATGTATATATATACATATACATATATAATACATATATATACATAGTGTATAATAATCTTAGAGTGTATTATACACTATATATATTATATTATATTATATATATATATACATTATATATACACTTAGTGTATAATAATCTTTGAATGTACTCATGTAAGTATATATATATATATATATATAATATACATATATATGGAGAGAGAGAGAGAGAGAGAGAGAGAGGGGGGAAGGCGGAGGCAAGGAATAGATATAGATATAAATATTATCCATACACACACACACACACACACACACACACACACACACACAATATATATATATATATATAAATATATATATATATACTAATATATATATATACGGATAAGTCTTGCTGCTCTTTCAAGTAAATACACAATATTTGTTTAAAATACCTTTGCAATATGATTAAATAGATTGTCTGTATTTCAGGGTCAGAACATTTTAATACCAGCAACGTGATGATAAATGTTTATTAGATTTTAAAGATTAGATCGTTTTGCTTAATGATAAGTTTTTGACATATATATATATATATATATATATATAATATATATATATATATATATATATATGTGTGTGTGTGTGTGTGTGTGTTGTGTGTGTGTGTGTATTTGAGGCAGCATTCTTTCATTTATACAAGTAGAATTAAACAAAAGCACATCTCCTGTTTAACAATTTTATTCTTTATCTTTTCTAAATTTTCTGGCCAACTTTTTAATGTTTGGATAGAATTGGTGGATAAGTCCACCAAAGTTCAGTTCCCGAGTACTTTCGGCACTTCGAAGTGCCATCATCAGGGTGATGTATTCCAGTTTTTTAAAAAATTATATTATGTGGAGGCTGGAAGGAGAAGAATTGTGAGAAAGGGTTATAGGCATTTTAGAATGTGTGTACTGTATTGGAATTAATTTTGTTTAAGGATGGTTTGTTATTGTTTTATGTATAAAGCTTCTAGTATTTGGAGTTTTTGTTTATTTTTCTTTGTGCAGAATGTGTCTATTTTCCGTTAGAATATATCGGTAATTAGAGTGGGGGCATATATATATATATTATATATATATATATATATATATATAGTATATATATATAAATTTAGGTTTGCAGCATTTTCTTTTGGCAATTGTATTTCTTGTTCTTAATATTACCTGATATCATTTCTCTGAATTTTGATATGAAGCTTGATAATTAGTTTTATTTGTATTATTCGAACTATGCTCTCATCTTCATTGTTATCTGTACAATGTTTCTGACGATGTGTGCTTCAGCGCTTTTCAGTATTTCTTGTTGGACTCGGGAACCATCTCGGACTCCTTTATCCACATAGCCTAGTGGATAAAGGAGTTACGTTAAGACAGTTCGAAGTGACAGTTATCTCTAGACTGCAGGTTTAATCCTGGTCAGGGGCAGCAGTAACATAGAATGATAATTAACACAGCTAACACCTGAAACCCAGCTATGGTTAGTAGAATGAGAACAGGATACCCCATGGACTAAATTAAAGGGTCAGGTTCAAAGTTCGCAGATGGCTCCTGATTAGGACAAGAAGGTTCCCAATTATGACAAAAAGGTTCCTGAGTTCAAAAAGAAAGGTTCCCGAATTCGAGATGGTTGCCGAGTCCCTGAAGGTTACCGAGTCAGACAAGAAATACCTGGCCGAAAATGTTGTACAGATAACAATGAAAGATGAGGACAATAGTCCGAATAATACAAAATTAATACTAATTAAGCTGATATCACTTTTGCATCTGAGGCAGTGTGGTTTGCGGGTGGATATATGTCTTGTTTACAAGATATGTGTGGCTGTGTAAATGTATGTATATTTGTGTGTATATTTATGTATATGTGTGTATATGTATATATATGTTGCATATATGCATATATATATAAGTTTATCTATCTATCTCTCCCTCTATATATATGTGTGTGTGTATGTGTATGTGTATATACTTACAGAATCTTTTAGAATTTAGTTATGTAAATATATTTTCATCTAAATGCTAGCATTCGTTCTCTTTTCAAATAATATATCACAAAAAATGTTTATATATATATATATATATATGTGTGTTGTGGTGTGTGTGTGTGTGTGTATGTGTGTGTGTGTGTGTGTGTGTATGGTGTGTGTGGTGTAGGTTTGTGTATACTAACATAATCTGTTTGATGTAAATATACATAAATATATTTTCATCTAAATGCTAGCATTGATTCTCTTTTCAAATAATATATCACAAAATATATATATAATTATATATATATATATATATAATATATATATATATGTGTGTGTGTTGTGTTGTGTGTGTGTGTGTAAGCTTTTGTGTTATACTTACAGAATATGTTAAATATGTTATATATATATATATATATATATATATATGTGTGTGTGTGTGTGTGTGTGTGTGTGTGTTGTGTGTGTAAGCTTTTGTGTATACTTACAGAATATGTTAAATGTAAAATACATAAATATATTTTCATATAATTGCTAGCATTTTTTTTCACTTTTCAAATAATATATATATATATATATATATATATATATATATATGTGTGTGTGTGTGTGTTTATATGTATATATATATGTGGTGTGTGTGTGTGTGTGTTTATATGTATATTATATATATATATATATATATATATATATATGTGTGTGTGTGTTGGGTGTGTGTGTGTGTGTGAAGTTTTGTGTATACTTACAGAATATGTTAAATATGTTAATATATATATATATATATATGTGTGTGTGTGTGTGTGTGTGTGTGTGTTGTGGAAGCTTTTGTGTATACTTACAGAATATGTTAAATGTAATATACATTAAATATATTTTCATCTAATTGCTAGCATTTTTTTTCACTTTTCAAATAATATATATATATATATATTATATATATACATATACAATACATATACATATATATATATATATATATATATAATATATGTTGTGTGTGTGTGTGTGTGTGTGTGTGTTTATCTGTGCGTGTATACTTACAGAATATGTTAGATGTAAATCTACATAAATAATATTTTCATCTAATTGCTAGCATTTTTTTCTCTTTTCAAATAAGATATTATTGTAATATATTCAGTGATGTATCATGGGCAAATATAATCATAGATGAAGTGTTCAAAGGAAATTTGGTAAAATGAAAGTAATGCTCATAAAGTAGATACATAACATAAGTACTTGTCGTTTATTCCTGTGCTTTAATCATTAAATTGAGCGGTAATAAACAATTGAGTATTGCAGCAATGTTGTTCATTTATAGAACATTTGCTTCTTCCTGTTTTTTGTGGCTTGTTGTTTGAGGTAGTTTGACAATGTCCAATAATAAGAGATTATCCCTTATTTGACAAAGGTCACTTGAAATAAGGAAACCTAATTCCTTGCATGGCCTCTCTTTCTGTATCAATACATTGATATATACATGTATGTGTGTATACACACACACTCACACACACACACACACACATATATATATATATATATATTTATGTATGAGTAGTGGCTTACCGGTGGGTACGGGTACGATCGTTGGGAGCGCACAGGATCCAGGGGTTAAGACCGTGAAAAAAACAAATACAAACTGTCTACGAGACATACGTGGTACCAACTGATATTAATCGAAAATTCCATTAATTCAGCGGATGTAATCCTGACGATTCAGATGATGAAACTCCAGTAGGTTACTTTATATCCATTTCTTAAATATACATTATATATATATATATATTATATATATAATATATATATAATATACCATACCTTTTGGTAAATCCTTACGGTAAAAAATCCAGCAAATAGTTTGATAGTAAAAATATACTACCAAACTTCACCTGGGGCAAAAAAAAAAAAGAAAAAAAAAAGACCAAGAGTGTTGTACCCACTGAAAATAATTGATTGATACTATAACACTTGGCCAGAAAAAAACAAAAAAAAAACATATATTATATATATAATATATATATATATATATATATATATATATAACAGCTAGGATTATCTAAAGCTAAAAAGTAAAAAGTGCTCATTACTTAAGCAGAGCAAATAATAAAGTTAAACCTAATGAGAATTAAACTTGGGAATGTGGTTATATTATAACATGTATAATATAGGTGCATGGGCTAATGTTTAGAGTCGTAGGAAATGGACTTGTCGACCCGAGTTCAATTCCTGGAAAAAGCTGTTTGCATTTCACATTGTGCTAATACTCTTGGAAAAGGTATGAATCCAATTCTCCCTCCAGCTATGGGCAAATAGCAGGGCAGACTGGGATCTTTAACAATGGCTAGGTAACCAGTCTAGGAGAAGGAAAACTCTGAATTCAAACCTGTTAAACTCCGCTTCAGAAATTGACCTTGTGTCTCAACCTGCTCTGTGGAGGGGTTGGTAAATACATATATTATCACATGTACAGGATGTGACAAGTTAAAGAGCCCAGCTTGCCTTACTATTTTCCCTATAGATGGAGGGAGAATATCAAGATTTATACTTTTCTAAGTGTATTAGCACTATGTGAAATGCAAACAACCTCATACAGGATCTGAATTCGTGTTGTGGGATAATTATAAGGTGATGAAATGAAAACAAGTTCAAACTTGTTAAGTATCTGGCTGCCATTCTTGGCCAGTTGGAAAGAACTCAAAGTAAATAAGTAAGTAAGTCCCGAGTTATAGAATCCTTTGGTAAGTGAATAAGTCCTGTGATATAGAATCCTTTGGTAAATGAATAAGCCCCGTGATATAGACTCCTTTGGTAAGTGAATAAGTCCCGTGATATAGAATCCTTTGGTAAGTGAATAAGTCCCGTGATATAGAATCCTTTAGGTCCATCGTCCAAGAAGATCCAAGTAGTAGTGAGCTAAGATTAGAATCAGCCAGTATAAATGATCATATCAGCAGCAGAGCATTGCCAGTGATTGGACAATAGGTTGCCTTCCCAGGTCACGTGCTTATCGGCGAGTCTATAAGTAAAAGTGACCATCTGGTACACACCTTATAACAGAAAAAAAACCCCAACAAAACTGACATTACCGTCTGTGATTGGTTGGTTGGTTGGTGTATGGTTTTACGACATGTCAATTCTTGTTGATTTACCGTATGTATACACGTATCATTAAGATTAAGATCTTAAGATTTATTTTCTCATATGATAAACGTATAGTAATGAATACTAGTCGACTTGAGCATGATTAAATAAATGAAGAATGTTCTTTCTTGGTAAGTAAGAGTAGTCTAATGCAAATAAGAAAATTTATTTCAAGCAAGAGAAAACAAAAACAATTTTTTTTTATTCAAAATAAAATTTGAAATTCCTAATAAACTTAAAAGAATAATGGAGCAAAGAAACTTTCAAGAAAATTAGATTTTTAAAATCTTTTTTTTTATTTTTCATTTATGATTTTTTTATTATTTAATTGTCTTATTCTCATTTGAAAAAGATTGAAGAGGTAATTAACTACCCTTGTCAAAGATCTTTTTACTCACTGACATTCTCTCTTTTATTCCTATTCATTTTTTATTTTAGTTCTATTGTTATCTTTTCATGTTCCTTATGTCTGTTGCTGCTCCCTCTTCCTTGAACTGCTATTTGATTTTTCCAAAAAGCTCAGAGAATCTAGTTGTCTGACATCACAAATTTGGAATTTTGTCAAAGGTTATCCCATCCAAACAAGCAAAATAATTAGTTGTGATAATGTTTATGCCTTGGTGCTTTATCTAAAAATATCAATACTTTTGCAGACTCCATTGCAAACAATACATTTTGGCTAAATTGCCTTTCTGTATTATATTCAAACAGACAACATCCTGTCAGAGATGATAAGAGCCAAAATAATATCATCAAATTAGAAGTTGTTATTTCAGAACCAATAAAATACAAACCAAGAAGTTTTCTTTTATAAAGTAAGTAAGTCGTCGGGGTGGCCTAGAGTCGGTATCAGCCAATAACAAAGGGAGTCTATCTCCTTTTCACTAGCGCTAGACCAAGGAGATTGTTTTTGCATCTGAGGTGGAGCGCCACACCTACCATCAGCTACCATCAAATGAGAAGTTGTTCTTTCAGAACCAATAAAATACAAACCAAGAAGTTTTCTTTTATAAAGTAAGTACGTCGTCGGGGTGGCCTAGAGTCGGTATCAGCCAATCAGCAAGGGAGTCTATCCCCTTTTCACTAGCAGTAGACCAGCAGTGTCCTGCGTGCCATGTCGTTGTTCCATGTCTTGTTCAGGATCACACGCAGCATTCTTGTGCAGCTCCCATCTATTTTATTCTCTAGTCGCTTCATTAGGGTCCAGGTGGTGCAGCCATACAGCAGTACTGACACGACAACGGTCTGGAAGGACTCTCTTTAACTTGTCTGTGAGAATATCTCAGAACACAATACTCAACCTTATAAATTTTATTATAAATAAAATATTTGGTCTGGCTATTGCAAACATTATATTCTGTACCCCCAATAATCTTTATATATATATATATATATATATATATATATATATATATATATATATATATATATATATATACATATATATATATATATATAATATATATATATATATATATATATATATATATAAGTGTATATGTAAAACAAAAAAAAAATACATGTTTACTTCTTTTATAATTCACTGATTTACCAAGTCTAAAAGAAAAAATGTTTAGCACATTGAATTCAATATTTATTCTTGCTGTCAAATTCCATTTAAAATGTCCACTTCAGCTTCTCATAAGAAAAAAAAGTGTCCAGTCATACAAAACTTGAATTTCTAACATAGAATTCAGACTTTGCTAGTAACTTTTGATAAAACTTATGTTCTTATTTCTCAAATTAGGGAAATTTCTCTGAATTTTTGAGATTAGGCTTAATAATTGAATTTTTGAGATTAGGCTTAATAATTAGTAGTATTTGTATTACATCTTTATTGTTATCTGTACAACTTTTCGACTGATGTGTCCTCTGGCCTTCTTCAGGTATTTCTTGTCGGAAATCAATTTTATTTTAAAAGCCCATTAAGTAGTTTATGATAAAAAGAACAAAACTGAGAATTTTTGTTCACAAAGAATTGATGTAGTACCGGTACAGAGATAAGTATAGTGATTGGGCCATCAGCAGAAGTTGGAAAAATATGAAGACCTACGTGAACAATGCGTCAGAAACAGATGGATAACAAATGTATTTCCCATCGAAGTCGGATGCCGGGGATTTATTACCAACTTAAACTTGACATTTTTGTTTAAACTTGGACTTTCTCCACTAGGCAAGAGAAAATACATAAAAAAAGATCCAGGTCAAAGCTCTAACCGCATCAGCGTGGATATGGCAGTCCTATATTGTGACATCAAACCGACAAAGTCTGGTGGTATCGTGAGATACTGCTGGGGCGCTCTGGGCTAGTTGTAATGATGCTTCGGTCCCGAAACCATGCCTGAACCCAGAGTCATCATCTGATGAAGGCTTTGTTGGTTGCAATGCTACTGTGTAAATAGCAGTCATTGTATGAAGATTATTAGTGAATATTTCTTTATCCACACATCATTCATTCCATTAGAAGGAAGAGCCGTAACGTTAAGCAACGTGGACACATCATCTCTCTATGTGAAAATGAGTGCAAGATGTAACGAAGAGTTGACACGTCATCATCTCAGCAGTTCATGACATGCAATACTCCACTTTGGCCCTATCTTGTGCAAGACGGACGTTTACTTACTCTCATATATATATATAATATATATATATATATATATATATATATATATATATTATACATGAGAGTAAGTAAACAAACAATGTGTTTATTTAATATGGCTTTTTTAGCCGACAATCTTTGGAGGATATATGCTTAATTGAAGTCATACCTAATTTTGAAAATTAATTAGTTAATAATCAATGAATTTAGGCGGGAATA